>JAPXFY010000027.1:18903461-19040961 GCA_030674185.1 Monoplex corrugatus | reverse complement strand
GGACACATTTACCCTCAGTCCTACTGTTCCCTCACCTTGTAGGAGTAATACTAATAATGATAATACTAATATTGATAATGGTATAATACTAATATTGATAATGGTAATAATATATCATCATTAGTAGTAGTATTATCATAAGGGGCTAAATCTTGATGTTAAAGATCATAATTATCATTATCATTATTAGTATTACTATGATAAGGCGCTAAATCGTGACATATGAATCAAATCAAAGCGCTCACTCTCATTATTCACTCAAATATTCACTCACAACGACAGAAATAATCTAGGGCACAATATATATATATATATATGTGATAGGTCGCGTGGTTAAGGGGGGGGGGGGGGTAGATGGGGTGATTATGATGATATTATTGGTGAATTCGCAGCGCCAGGTGAGAGGGATGAGTGGGTTAAGGGGTTTGGTGATGATTGCTGTGGTGGTCCTATAATCCAGAGCAGAAAGGGAAGTCTCTCACTCAAAACACAAGTCCTCGTTGTGTTACTTGACTCTTTATTATCTCTTGATGAGGATAGGTAGGGAAGGAAAACAGGGAAAATGGGAAAATGACAATAAGGGAAAAGGACCGTACTGGGATATGGAAGGAGACAAAAGAATACGAAGAAGGAAGATGTGTAAGGAAGATGCCAAAGAAGACATCAAAGAAGACGACGTCAAAGAAGACAGTGCCTGTAAGACACAAAATAGGTTTCATAAATACAATGACAAAGTACACATTTTGTGAAATAACAATGTCAATGTCTCGTACAAGAGTGAACTACTACATTCTAACAGAAGATGTCTACATTTACAAACAAAAGCACTAGCATTTGTAAACATGCAACAAATAATTGATAACAAAATGTTGTGTAAAGAACTACTACATTATACCAAAATATGTGGTGTCGATATTTACATTCTAAAGCACTAGCACTTGTAAACATGGAACAATTGATGACAAAACATTGAGTAACCCTTTGATAAGTAAACTACCATACTGCTTGTTCGATAGCCTTAGCATAGAGTAGACTTTCAATAATGTACTGGCAAAATAATGCACAGTCATATTAAGCTGTTCGGCTGCCATGGGCTGAGTTAGTTGTAACATTATTACATAACATCTGAGTGGGCAGCTATTGGACAGTTACTATTCTGTAGTGATGACAGACATAGTATTTGACTATGTGAACTGTCATCACAAACATTGGGTCTACCTTATCGAATAGCAGTCAACACACTTGACTTGAGTCATCCATTAAATATTTGCTCCATGTAGTTATGTGTAATTCTATGTCTAGTGCTAGAGATAGTGATGATAAAATAGCATAGCATATTACTAGTTAAGCTATGTCATCAAAGCAACATTCTATATTAATAATGATTAGCAGTGGTGCTGAGCAGACAAGGGATACAACAATTGGATCAGTTCGCTGAGCACATGTTTCATCAACTACCATTATGTACACACATACAACATTATCAAGTATAAAATAGTGTACAATAATGCATTGCATCCTGGTAGCTTTCAGACAGTTAATTTTCAGTGGTGATGACATAGTAGGCCTATTTGACAATGAGAACTATGTCATCACAAACAGCACCTAATCAAGTAGCAGTCAGCAGTGTTGAGAGAACACACTTGAGTAATCTATTACCCATTATCTCTGTGTGATTAAGTATAATTCTAGATCAAGTGCTAGAGACAATGATAACAAAATAGTATAGCATATTACTATTAAACCATGTCACCAAAACAACACTCTATACATGATTATCAGTGGTGCTGATCAGATAAGGGATACATCAAACAGATCAATTAGCTGAGCACGTGTTTCATCTGTCATCATGTCAGTATGTGAATATACAACCTTGTCAAGTATAAAATACTCTTCCTCTGCACAACAATGCCTTATATCTTGGCTTTTGGCAGAATATGGTTGTCCATAGTCCTACAATAGCCACATGAAAATAGGGGCTAAATCTATAGTGGTTATTACATTTAAACCTCAGTCCCATCTTTACAATGGTGGCCGCCACGCTAAGTGCTACAGATCTTGTGAGATAGCACATCGTTTAGATCAAAACGTACTTTCTCGCTGTGTGAATTCTGCAAATCTAACGCGGTACTCAATAGACTCGAGCTAGAATCTAAAGAAATAAAGAGACATTAAAGTCCCTAAGCTTACTGCAAATGACAATGAATAATAAAGTGATAAAAATCCAGAACTTACTACAGTAATGCCGTGAAGATGATCACCTGCTGTGAGATCAAGAGTGGTGGCAGGAAAGGGCACCTCTGGTAATACTGAGAGTGGCGGTGGAAAAGCACACGCTATGATGCGCCTTGTTAATTTGTACTCTGGGAACAGAGCATGATGGTCATATTTTCAAATCTCAAACCTTTCAGATGGCAAGGTCTGATTGGTTGTTCTCACCAAATTAATCAATCAACCAGATGCCAAGGTCTGATTGGTTGTTCTCACCTAATTAATAAGTCAACACTTAGTGTGTAGTTTTAACGCAGCGCGTCAGTACACACAAGTGAAACGCTGGTCATTGTCCGGCAGTTTCGCGAGTGGGTATGTCCTCGCTATCGAGCCACAAATACCTAAGGCGGTTGAGACAGACGCGCCCTGCGGTCATTGTCTGAGTGTTCCCGCCGGCAATTACACGGCGATTGTTCTATAATGCTGAAGGCAGCATGCATACATTAGTGACGGCCCCCCCTCTACGTTCTGTAAAACTACCACGTAATACTGACTGGAGATGACGACAAAATCTTGTCGTAGGCCCGAAAGGAGTACATGTACACATTGTAGATCTGCTAATTGTTTAGCAGTGTGTTATCTACAATCGTCATGTACTGGCTAGATCCTTGGATTGTTCAATGCATGGCTATGGGTAGGCAGAGGCTGTGAGATAATAGTACAATTTGACCAAGAGAACGCAAGGCGTTTTTGATCTAGGCAAGCACGCTACACGGTGTTGCCTTTGAGCGTTGTAGGTAAATGGGGAAAGATCGTAACAGAGCAAGGCACTCTGTTACACCTCCCCCCACCAATTTGAAAACCATCGTCCGCGATGGTGCGCGAACATTGGGTAAATTCTTGAGGGCTGAAATTTCAGGGCCACCTCAAGAATTCATAAAATTGAGAAATGCTATGAATATGGTGGAGTATGGAATCCACTTGTATATTAACTAGGGTATTCATGGGCACACTGGAAGAGTTGCAATTTCAGTTCCGAAAGGACAGTTACACTGCTTGGTCAAGTTAGGACTCTGACTTGGTCAACATAACTGGCAGTACGAAAGTATGAAACACTGAAATGGCAAATGCCTTAACATAATAAGCTAGAGAAAGTAGCATTAAAGAAAGTGGCATTTAATAAATTCACTAAAGCCTCTTTGCCATACCTATGCATCAAAACATTCATTACAGGAAACAAAATGACAAATGTATAAAACTATATGTAAATATCAAAAGCATCGCAACAATGTGACAATCCGGGTTTTCAATGGCATGGTTATTACATGCTAAGTGAAAAGAATGACTAAATATAATGTTCATAGCTTTGGCAGATTATCAATTTAAACACATACAAAAAAGGAAATTTTCCTTATGCAGTAATCTGTCCAGGTAAATATTATTGTGGTCAGTTGAACCTAAAAATATATACTCATTAATATTTGTCCCTTTGTAGAATAGGACTTCTCAAAGTGTCCTATTCATGAGGCGTGTTGACCGTCTTGGAGGGACTGGTGTAGTCGTCTGCTCTGGTATAGCGGGCTCAGGTGCTGTTGTCACCATGGGCCGCGTCGTTCTGCGCCGTGGCTGTGGGCAGACTAGCCACTGCTCGTCTTCGGAATCAGATGACTCCGGGTCTGGTGGTGGCTTCATGTCTGGCATGGACCCAGGTGCTGGCAGGAGGTGGATTCTGGAAATGGCCTGGTGGGGGCCACCTGCCAGTGACTGGACTGTATAGATGTGACGGTGCTGGGGGTGGCGTGCCGTCACACAGTACAGGTCCGGCGTCCAGGTGTTGGTCCATGCTGCGCTGGAACCAGGTATCATGTCCCGCAGGTAAACATGCATGCCTACCTGCAGGTCATCGTCAGCTGCTGGTGTGGATGTCGCCTGCTCCGGTGCTGCTGGGTCCTGTCGTTGACCATCATGGCTCGGGTGGCCTCTGGATCGACGGTGTCTGCGGGGCACTGGAACAGGACATGCACCGGCAGCTTTAGAGGTGCTGACCGCACTCAGGTTCTGGCTGGCACAGGGGAGATTGGGGGCAGCAGCAGGTTTGGAGGGCTGATGAAGACGAGAGGGAGAATGGGGCAAGGGAGAAGGAGTATTGGCAGGCTTGGACTTGCCTGGTTGTCGCTTCTTCCTTTTGTGCCCTGCAGCTTGTCCGTGGGTGACAGCACGGTCTGCACTTTGCTTTACAGCTCTCTGTGGTGCAGGCTGCCATCGCCGCTTGCCTCTCTTCTTGTACCGGCGCCGGTTCCAACATTTGTCTTCAGTGTGGCCGGCCCGGTCACACCAAAGACAGTGTTGTGGTGGTGCTGCTGTTGCCGTGGTAATGGTCGCCGTTGGCTAATGTGGAGAGGTGGTTGCCATGGTGGTTTCTTCGCAGCCACTGTGTCGCGCCGCTGGAGTTCTTGGTCTATGCTGGCACCAAGTTCTGCCTGCTGTGCCTCCATACGGGCGATGACTGGGCTGGAGTTGGCCACTATCAGCTGTGCCAGGTGGTGTTCTGCACAGCTGTCCTCTCTCATCCACCACAGGGCCTCCATCTTGGCTCCCTCGAAGGTGGTGTCCGGATGATCTCTTATGTATCGCCGGACATCCCTCCTGAGAGCGCCTGGGGAGAGACCACAGACGAAGGCGTCCCGAAGCTGCGTTGGTGACAATGTCCCCTCTTCAGCTTGGTTGGCCTTCATCCAGAGTACGCGTAGGTGGGTCGCGTAGTCAGTGACAGTCTCCCCTTTCTCTGCTGCCTGTTGTAGAAGGTGGCAGCAAGAGTTGTGGAGTCCCTCTGGTCACCCCAGTTGTCCTGGATGATCTTCAGGATCTTGTCTGGAGTGTCCACTCTTGCTGTTGGTTGCCATAGCACCTCTCGACGAGCTGGGCCCTCTAACGATGATATCAGCCAGAGGGCAGCTGCTTTGTCATCCAGGGGCTGGAGCTGTAGGATCAGTCTGGCCTCCTGGATGAAGTCGTCGATTTCTGCACTGCTTTCATCTCCGGACAGTTTTGGAAGTCGGTACAGTTGTGCTGTCGACATGGTTTGGCAACTTGATGAATCTGTAGCACTGTCTTCTTGTTTTGTTGTTCCCTTTCCGAATCTGGATCCTGCTCGCTAGCGCCAAGTGTGATAGGTCGGTGGTTAAGGGGGGGGATGAGGGTGATTATTGATGGTATTGTGATATCGCAGCGCCAGGTGAGAGGGATGAGTGGGTTAAGGGGTTTGGTGATGATTGCTGTGGTGGTCCTATAATCCAGAGCAGAAAGGGAAGTCTCTCACTCAAAACACAAGTCCTCGTTGTGTTACTTGACTCTTTATTATCTCTTGATGAGGATAGGTAGGGAAGGAAAACAGGGAAAATGGGAAAATGACAATAAGGGAAAAGGACCGTACTGGGATATGGAAGGAGACAAAAGAATACGAAGAAGGAAGATGTGTAAGGAAGATGCCAAAGAAGACATCAAAGAAGACGACGTCAAAGAAGACAGTGCCTGTAAGACACAAAATAGGTTTCATAAATACAATGACAAAGTACACATTTTGTGAAATAACAATGTCAATGTCTCGTACAAGAGTGAACTACTACATTCTAACAGAAGATGTCTACATTTACAAACAAAAGCACTAGCATTTGTAAACATGCAACAAATAATTGATAACAAAATGTTGTGTAAAGAACTACTACATTATACCAAAATATGTGGTGTCGATATTTACATTCTAAAGCACTAGCACTTGTAAACATGGAACAATTGATGACAAAACATTGAGTAACCCTTTGATAAGTAAACTACCATACTGCTTGTTCGATAGCCTTAGCATAGAGTAGACTTTCAATAATGTACTGGCAAAATAATGCACAGTCATATTAAGCTGTTCGGCTGCCATGGGCTGAGTTAGTTGTAACATTATTACATAACATCTGAGTGGGCAGCTATTGGACAGTTACTATTCTGTAGTGATGACAGACATAGTATTTGACTATGTGAACTGTCATCACAAACATTGGGTCTACCTTATCGAATAGCAGTCAACACACTTGACTTGAGTCATCCATTAAATATTTGCTCCATGTAGTTATGTGTAATTCTATGTCTAGTGCTAGAGATAGTGATGATAAAATAGCATAGCATATTACTAGTTAAGCTATGTCATCAAAGCAACATTCTATATTAATAATGATTAGCAGTGGTGCTGAGCAGACAAGGGATACAACAATTGGATCAGTTCGCTGAGCACATGTTTCATCAACTACCATTATGTACACACATACAACATTATCAAGTATAAAATAGTGTACAATAATGCATTATATCTTGGCTTTTGGCAGAATATGGTTGTCCATAGTCCTACAATAGCCACATGAAAATAGGGGCTAAATCTATAGTGGTTATTACATTTAAACCTCAGTCCCATCTTTACAATGGTGGCCGCCACGCTAAGTGCTACAGATCTTGTGAGATAGCACATCGTTTAGATCAAAACGTACTTTCTCGCTGTGTGAATTCTGCAAATCTAACGCGGTACTCAATAGACTCGAGCTAGAATCTAAAGAAATAAAGAGACATTAAAGTCCCTAAGCTTACTGCAAATGACAATGAATAATAAAGTGATAAAAATCCAGAACTTACTACAGTAATGCCGTGAAGATGATCACCTGCTGTGAGATCAAGAGTGGTGGCAGGAAAGGGCACCTCTGGTAATACTGAGAGTGGCGGTGGAAAAGCACACGCTATGATGCGCCTTGTTAATTTGTACTCTGGGAACAGAGCATGATGGTCATATTTTCAAATCTCAAACCTTTCAGATGGCAAGGTCTGATTGGTTGTTCTCACCAAATTAATCAATCAACCAGATGCCAAGGTCTGATTGGTTGTTCTCACCTAATTAATAAGTCAACACTTAGTGTGTAGTTTTAACGCAGCGCGTCAGTACACACAAGTGAAACGCTGGTCATTGTCCGGCAGTTTCGCGAGTGGGTATGTCCTCGCTATCGAGCCACAAATACCTAAGGCGGTTGAGACAGACGCGCCCTGCGGTCATTGTCTGAGTGTTCCCGCCGGCAATTACACGGCGATTGTTCTATAATGCTGAAGGCAGCATGCATACATTAGTGACGGCCCCCCCTCTACGTTCTGTAAAACTACCACGTAATACTGACTGGAGATGACGACAAAATCTTGTCGTAGGCCCGCTTTCGAGTACATGTACACATTGTAGATCTGCTAATTGTTTAGCAGTGTGTTATCTACAATCGTCATGTACTGGCTAGATCCTTGGATTGTTCAATGCATGGCTATGGGTAGGCAGAGGCTGTGAGATAATAGTACAATTTGACCAAGAGAACGCAAGGCGTTTTTGATCTAGGCAAGCACGCTACACGGTGTTGCCTTTGAGCGTTGTAGGTAAATGGGGAAAGATCGTAACAGAGCAAGGCACTCTGTTACATATATATATATATATATATATATATACTGGGATGGGAATACAGAAAGGGATTGGATTGAGAGGGTGGGTGCGTAAAAAGGGAAATCAGTGTTGGACAGAAAGGTTAGTTTTCAAGTTAGACTGGCAGGAAAACAATGTAACTGTTGAGGAGGCAGGAAAACTTTTTTTTGAAAAAAAAAATTTCTAATAAACTTTTTTTATTTTTTTTTTTATTTATCTTGTTCTTCACAACGAACGGATACCAAACACACAATGTGACAACGAAAAATGACAAAAAATTATACACATGTAAAATGACAATGTTTGACATGTGAACTCCATAATTATAGTATACAGAAAATACATAATAATATTTTATACATATCGTATATAGAATATATACATAATGACATTTTATACAAGGGAAAGCAAGGGAATTTTTTTTCCAGATGTACGGACCAGACAGATAATGAATGGGAACATCTGTATCGAGGAGTTTGTAAGCCGTTAATGTCAGCAGAAGCAGAACGGAGAGTTCGGGGGTGGTCGCAATGATAAGTAGATGCAAAACTAGAAGCGTAAAAAAACACGAAAATAGAATCAGAACGCATAAAATTATTTAATACAACCAGACAAGACCGGCGCAAACTGTCGGCCGACTGGCCTTTGTCAAGCGTAAAACGTAAGATCACAAACGAACAAACAACAAATACAAAAATTATGAGAAAAAGACTAAAAATCTTCCCTGCTACTTCGTAAAAACACGAACATAGAATCAGAACGCGAATTTAATAAACAACCAGACAAGACAGGCGTAAAATTTCGGCCAGCTGGCGCCATGCATGACCTTTGTCAAGCTTAAACGTAATATCACAAACGAACAGACAACAAAAACAATAATTATGAGAAACAGACTAAAAGTCTTTCCTGCTGCTTTGTCATCGTGTATTGTTGTAACAGAACGTATTGATTTTGTGTGACATTGTAGTGTGAGTAAAAGGCAGAAAGATCTGGAGGAAGTTGGTGGGTATGGGGGACGTGAGGGAGGCGATTAAAAAGGTTAACCCTTTGACTCCGGCACCCTATCTACAAACTGCAAAAACTTAACCCTTTGACTCTCTTACCCTATCCACCACCTTCCTGCAGGAAGCTGGTGGATAGGATGAGGGAGTGAAAGGGTTAAGTTTTTGCTTTGCCAGCATAGTCGACAGTGCAGAAAGTTGATAATCAGGGTGCGGGAGTCAAAGGGTTAAGTTTTCCCTTTGCCAGCATAATCAACAATGCAGAAAGTTGATAATCAGGGTGCAGGAGTCAAAGGGTTAAGTTTTTCCTTTGCCAGCATAATCAACAATGCAGAATGTTAATAATCAGGGTGCAGAGTCAAAGGGTTAAGTTTTTGCTTTGCCAGCATAATCAACAATGCAGAATGTTAATAATCAAGGTGCAGGAGTCAAAGGGTTAAAATGTCCGTCATTGCCGGCTGTTGCTGCGCATGCGTGTCATATTTACATGCGACTTGTCGTCTGCTCCGAAGCGTTGTTGATATTTGTATTCTTTCCGTGTACAACAACAGCTGCTGCAAAATGGATGGAGCTGACCCGGCCTTGTGGCAGGAACCATGAATCTGTCCCGCCTAGTGGCAGGAATTGAACATGGCGGTGCGAGGCAGGCTGAATTAATAAGCAGCGAGGTCTTCTTTTATCCATGGGCTGAATTAACCCTTTGATTCTCACACCCTGTCCTCCATCAGCAGTCTGCGTTGTCAAACCATGCTAGCAAAGCAAAAAACTTAGCCTGCCTGCCTGCCTGCCTGCTTCCTTGTCTGTCTGTCTGCTTGTCTGTCGTGTCTGTATGTCTCTCGTATCTCTCTCTCTCTCTCTCTCTCTCTCTTCTCTCTCTCTCTCTCTCTCTCTCTCTCTCTCTCTCTGTCGTCTCCCGTATCTCCCTTCCACTTCCCCCTACCTGAAATGGCCTTACTGGTTGGCTACGCTATAAAAGTAATGCATAAATAAAAGTCGGCTACTTTCCACTTCGACGAATACTTTTGTTACCCCCACTGTTCCGTACACATAAATATAAAAGGAATAAGAATACCCATTGATTTAGAAATGGAATAATAGGACTCGTTGAGTCCTTTGATATCATCAGTTGACGTAGGATCTTTAACATGTTGTAAAAGCATGCTGTAACGGAACCTCATTCCGACGATTTCTTATTGCCAACACCATGTGTGTCCAGGAATTGGGCTCAGGGTTTTCTGCATTTTTATAGGGTGTTTTTCCGTTGGTCCACTGCTCCTTCCAGCCATGAAACTTGGGAGCTATCGTCCCATCAAGGCGCTTTGTCCATTAAGCTATCACTTCACTCCTTAGGTTTTTGGGGGTTTTTTTTGTGGGTGGGGGGGGGGGGTCTTTTTCCTCCCTCTCGTAACTTTCGTCTTTATCATCACCATTTCTTCTTCTTCTTTTTTTTCCTATTTTTGTAACCCTTTGATTCCCGCATCCTATCCACCAACAGCGAAACTTTAACCTTTTGACTCCTTCACCCTATCCACCAGCTTCCTCTGCAGGAAGCCGATGGATAGGGTGAGGGAGTCAAAGGATTACGTTTTTGTTTTGCTAGCATGGTTGACAGTGAAGGATGCTGGTGGACAGGTTGTGGGAGTCAGAGGGTTAAAACAGTCCATGTCCCATTTAGAATATAAAAAAAACGAAAAAAACAAAAACAACGTTAAACGAGATTAGATAACATTTCCCGGGGGGGGGGGGGGGGATATGTCTGTGTTGCCAAGCATATTAATAAGATGATCTCATCTGTTTCCGCATGGCTGTACGCAGTCGGCTGGGCTTTAAACAACAGTAAAATAACGGACCTTTACCTAATTGTTGTCAAAGCTGTGAATAGTTCAAAAGTCACGAATGGTTAAGTCTGGAGGTCAAGGTATTAAGGTCACGGTCACAGACAAAACAGTGAAAAGATAAGCAACATTTTCAGGAAAGCGTTTGAACAACACTGTTTTAGGAACAGTGCAGGACAGTATTTGAAATCTGTTTTTCTCTTTTCACATTTGTGAGTGTACCATCGATCGTATTTGTACTCGTCTCAAGGTTAGCTTATCAACTAAACGTAATTATAGGTTTTTTTCTTTCTTTCTTCTTGTTTCTTCTTTTCTCATTCTTTCTTCTTGTTTCTTCTTTTCTCATACTGGACGAAGCAGCAGGGAAGTTTCAGTCTTTTTTTCCTAATTTTTGTATTTGGTGTTTGTTCGTTTGTGATCTTATGCTTCACAAAGGCCAGTTAGCTGAAAATTTGCGCCTGTCTTGTCTTGTTGTATTAAATACGCGTTCTTATTCTTTTTTCGTATTTTTTTTCTTCTGGTTCCTGTTTGCTTGAATGCGGGCAGTCAAACTTGTTTTGGATTTCTTGTTTTTGGGACGATTTTTATTTTTCAGTATAAAATTGGAGATTATTAGAATGGCTTTACTATCGGATTTCAGTTTTGGTTCGGGTTGGCAGATGTATGAAAATTCTGTACAGTAACACTAACAGTATTTTCCAGCCCAGTGGACGCCAAAGGAAGGACGCTACCTATTTGGAAAGACTGTCCCAGTCATTTGATACACTATACAGTTGGCTGTGACAGTGATAGTCGACACAGAGAGTTCTCACACTACATGCTGACTTTACGGAGGCCTCATTGTAGCCCCCATGATTTGTCCACCGCCCTGTTGACTAGGAAGGGGGGGGGTTGAAGGGGAGGGGGATGTCCAGGGGTCGGAGGAAGAGCCTCTGAGAAAGCAGTGACATTTCAAAACTGCTGTGAGGTGTGTGTGTCGTGTAGCAGCAGTCCTGTGGAGGTTTGTGGCATCTGATAGTAGTAGTGACAGACCCCGTTTGGACTTAGGAATTTGGTGTTCCACGAGATATTCATCGCGCACGGGCAGTACCTTACATGCTCCATCCAAATGTGCCGTCAGTTGTCTGACAAGACTTCTTTCGCCTGCACAAACCTGTATGCGTTGGTAAGGTCTTAAAATAGAGATTGGGGGGTGGTGGGGGGGGGGGGCAGGATCTGTGAAACGCAAAGCTGACACCTTCAGAAAGATTGAAGCATTAACCTTTTGACTCCCGCACCATATCTACTACTAACTGCAAAAACTTAACCCTTTGACTCCCTCACTCTATTCACCAGCTTCCTGAAAGGTTAGCGAGTCGAAGAGTTAAGTTTTTGCAGTTAGTGGATAGGTGCGGGAGTCAAAAGGGTTAGCAGAAAGCCTTGCAAAGAGTCAAGTCATGTTGTAGATGTGGAGTGTGTCTATTTTTCCTTCTGCCCAGCGCCGCCATGTCTTCTTCAAGTTCTGAAACTTGATCATCTGATGTTGTAGGCTTCATTAGAGAGAGAAAGAGAAACATACACACACACACACACACACACACACACACACACACACACACACACACACACACACACACACACACACACACACACACACACACACACACACACACACACACAGACCGTGACCGATACCTTGGTCACATGGCCAAACATGCAATGGTTAACAGATGTTGTTCCAACCATCTCTCGGATCACTTCGTTTCCAATCATATATCATGCATGCGCGCGTGCGTGTGTGTGTGTGTGTGTGTGTGCGCGCGCGCGTGCGTGTGTGTTTCGGGTAGTTGTTGGTTTGGCCAGAGATAGGATGATGACGAACGCTTCCATTTAACCCTTTCTCTTTCACTCGGCACTGATAAAGATAATCGGCACTGATAAAGTAACCAGTAATAAAATGGGTTGTAAAGCAGTAATCATTTAATGGTGGTGATGCAGGTAACAGCACAGTAGGAGCACCATATAAATATTCTGGTACTTATAAGTAGGGGGGGGGGGGGGGACTACAGTGGGATATCAGGGTTGGGCCTGGCATGATGTGACTATTCTTTTTTCTGGACAAGACGGACATAAATTTTCGGTCATCTGCTCCATGTCAAGCATACACGAAAGACAGTCGCCAAGAAACAAACTCTAACATATTAACCCTTTGACTCCTGCACCCTGACCACCAGTATCCTTCACTGTCAACCGTGCTAGCAAAGCAAAAACTTAATCCTTTGACTCCCTCACCCTAACCACCAGCTTCTCTGTGAGAGAGAGTGTGCGTGTGATAGGGTAGGGGAGTCAAAGAGTTTAAGTTTTTGCAGTTGGTGGACAGGGTGCGAGAGTCAAAGGGTTAAGGACTTAAACGGCAGACCAAATTTCCTTGAAATTTCTTTCAGCTGAGGGATATAACATTTGCGTTTGTGTCTTGTTTCTGATTCTACTTTCGTGTGTTTTTTGATGTCTGTTGGCTTGACCACTGGTGGTCATTTGGATTCGGATTGTTCGTCCTTTTTCTTATCTGTTCTGAGTAAACGTGGGGTTGAGTGCAGTACCTGTCCATCCACCGCTATTTGCCGCTGTGGCTGTGTCGTTTGTGATCTGTTCATCTGCATCATTTGTGATCTGTTCATCCGGTTATGATTAATTCTGGTAAGAAAATTGGATATTCGTGTGAACAACGGGTGCGCTCACACCCGCATGGCATTACTTTTAAGTATGATTTTATGAGTAATCTACTAGTTTTATCCTCAAAGGTACGAAAACACACACGCGTGCACACACGCGCGCACACACACACACACATACGCACACTTGCACACACACACACACACATACACACACGTATACACTACCACCACCACCACCACCATCATCATCATCATCATCATCATCACCATCCATTCACCGTTTTTTCCTGTTGTTTCTTCCTTGTTTAATTTTTATTACCTTTTGTGTTTCAGACAAGTCCGGTGACCCCACCACGCAAAGAGGGAGCCAGAAAAAGAAAGAAAGAGAAGACAGACAGGGAAGTTGTCGAGAGTTGACCGAGGGGCCGCGTGGACCACAGACAGGAGAGAACTGAAAAAAACTCGAGGCCAGCGTGCTCCATCCTCTTGGCTGCTACACAACTGCGCTAATCCATAGGACTTCAGACCCAACTAGCAGCCAGCCAGCCAGTCATGGCCGCCGTCACACAGAACGTCTTGGCGTCAATACTGCTCCTGGCTTGTCTTCTCTTCGTTCAAGCCCAGGATGATAGTGAGTGTGGACATTTCTTGTTCCGTTGTCTGTTGTCCTTGTCAACATCAGTAGGGGTGGGGGGAGGAGAAAGGGAATGTGTCTGAATGTGTGTGTGTGTGTGTTGTGTGTTTTGTGTGTGTGTGTGAGAGAGAGAGAGAGAGAGAGAGAGAGAGCATGACACAGACTGCATGATTCCGCTTACCTAGATGTGATTATGATGGTTATGTCTTGAGTCAGTTCCCTGTCTGCATGAACTTGATGCAACGCCGTTTGAATGGATAAATATTGTCCCTGAACCGTTGACTGGATGATGCCCTCAGTGTCCTTCACGACAGCATGCAGACCCCTTGACTATTGCTGTCCTTTTCTCTCTTCTAACACCAGTTGTAAGATGCTAGTCTTAGCTGAGAAGTGATGAAGTAACCAATTAAAGTGTCGTATCATAATCTTGTAACATGTAAGTAGATGTATGCAGTTAACGAGTCGGTATTGTAGAACATTTGATGTAACCAACCACAGTGTTGTATTATACTATTGTAACATGAAAGTAGATGTATATAGTTAATGAGTCGGTAGTGTAGAACATTTGTAGCATGCGTAGAAAAAAAAAAAAAAACACCCTCAGGATTCTGTATATTATGGTCAGTGTATATATCAGGTAGAGAATATGCAAAAAATTCCGCCAGTGTATATATCAGCTAGAGAGTATGCATGTATGTTCTGTCAGTCTTCAGAGCAGTAAAAGAACCTGCGAATCGGGATTTCTGATCAGTTGATAGCATCTTCAGTAGATACATGTATGCAGGTAGACACCTGAGCTCTGCAGGATAGATTGAACAAGTCTTCCCCTGAATTTATCTGTGATCAGCCTTTTGGTGGAGTGTGTAGTCTATTGGTTAAAACCTTTACATAAGACACAAGAAACTTGGTTTCTGTCACAGATCCCCCAGCTCACTCATACACGCACACAACACTAGATCTTGGTCCTAGTGTTTCTATCACACTTGATCTTGGTACTAGTGTTTTCGATCACACTAGATCTTGGTACTAGTGTTTCTATCACAAATCCCAAACTCACACACACACACACACACACACAACACCAGATCTTGGTACTAGTGTTTCTATCACAAATCCCCAACTCACACACACACGCACACAACACCAGATCTTGGTACTAGTGTTTCTATCACAAATCCCCAACTCACACACACACGCACACAACACCAGATCTTGGTACTAGTGTTTCTATCACAAATCACAAAACACACACACACACTCACACAACACTAGATCTTGGTACTAGTGTTTCTATCACAAATCACAAACACACACACACACTCACACAACATTAGATCTTGGTACTAGTGTTTCTATCACAAATCACAAACACACACACACACTCACACAACATTAGATCTTGGTACTAGTGTTTCTATCACACATCCCCAACTCACACACACACACAACACTAGATCTTGTTACTAGTGTTTCTATCACAAATCTCCAACTCACACATACACGCACACAACCCTAGATCTCAGTACTAGTGTTTCTATCACAAATCCCTAACTCACACATACATACAAGCACACTACACTAGATCTTGGTACTAGTGTTTCTATCACAAATCCCCAATTCACACATACACGCACAGAACACAAGATCTTGGTCCTAGTGTTTCAGTTAATTTCAGTTTCAGTTTCAGTTTCAGTTTCTCAAGACGACATCTCCGTGCTCGGAACGAATTCCGTACGCACTAACGTCATAGATGCAATGTATATGGTGATCATGGCACAAGCCTTAAGCCTGCACATAAACTATATGGTGATCATGGCACAAGCCTTAAGCCTGCACATAAAACTATATGGTGATCATGGCACAAGCCTTAAGCCTGCACATAAACTATATGGTGATCATGGCACAAGCCTTAAGCCTGCACATAAACTATATGGTGATCATGGCACAAGCCTTAAGCCTGCACATAAACTATATGGTGATCATGGCACAAGCCTTAAGCCTGCACATAAACTATGTGGTGATCGTGGCACAAGCCTTAAGCCTGCACATAAAGCCATGAGCTGGCGAGGTCCTGAGTCCCTACCTATCCTCACACTCACACGCACACTAGATCTTGATCAGTTGATGCTAGTGTTTTTAAATGATAACGTGAGGTTCTGCATGCAGCATGTCTTAGGTGCAGATTGAAAATCCCACAGCAATAAAAGTTTAATTGGGGGGGGGGGGGGTTGCGCACACACACACACACACACACACACACACACACACACACACACCGTCTACCCCCTACCTCCTACTCTCGCTTCTCGTTCATTCACACATGCAAGTATACATGCACAGCAGTGAGCACACCAAGCGAGTCCCATTGAATTCCGTAGACATCAGTGACCATGGCGTGTCCTTGATGCAGAATAGTAAACGGTCACTTCAAAAGTTAGTCAACTTGTGTATAAGAAATATTGAAATGACTATGAGTGTTTAGAACTGAGTCAACTAGTGTGTAAGAAATATTAAAATGACTGAGCGTTTAGAACTGAGTCAACTAATGTGTAAGAAATATTAAAATGACTGTGAGTGTTTAGAACTGAGTCAACTTGTGAATAAGAAATATTAAAATGACTGTGAGAGTTTAGAATTGAGTCAACTTGTGAATAAGAAATATTAAAATGACTATGAGCGTTTAGAATTGAGTCAACTTGCGTATGAGAAATATTAAAATGACTATGAGCGTTTAGAACTGAGTCAGCTTATGTAAAAGAAATATTAGAATGACTGAGCGTTTAGAATTGAGTCAACTTGTGTATAAGAAATATTAAAATGACTGAGCGTTTAGAATTTGCAAAGGAATGTGCATTTTCTTTCGTCCCATTGTGAATGTGATGATGTGTATGTCATGTTGTGCATGAGGTTGACATGAAGCTTTAGTCGTCCCTATCCTAGCATGCAGCTTTCCGCCATTCTGGCATGAGCCATTATACTTGATTTCTTTAGGAGTTTCAGAAGAAACTGTTTCTGTTAGACAGTGATATCACGTATACCAGTTGGATTTGTTCAGAGTTTTACTTAATATATTTGACATGTATTCTGTTTTTTGGTTCTAACTTACATTTGATATATTTGACATATAATTCACTTTTCGATTAATGTATTTGAAATGCATTCTTTTTTTTTAATCAGTGTATTTAGTATTTTTTTTAGTTCATATTATTATATTTGATGTATGTTCTATTTTAATTGATGTATTTGATATGCATTCTAATTTTAAATGATATGTTTTTGAAGATTGTTTCGTGATATAAGTTTCATTCGAAATGTCTTATGTGTTTATCTGTTTATACATTTGTCCTTTTATTTGTTTATTTGTTTATTCATTTAGTCTTATGTGTTTATTTATACATTTGTCCTTTTACTTATTTGTTTATTTATTTATTGATTTGGGTCAGTATTTTGCTATTTTGGATGATGATGTTCAGTTCGTTACGCATAACTGAAAAATCTAACTTTGACAAGAGAAAGGGAGAGGCTTGTGTACATGTCTATAAATACAAACCTGTATTATTTATACAGCTGTGAAGATCACTGGAAATAGAAGTTTCTGAAGTTTAGTATTACAGAAGTGGTGGCTGGTGAAGAGGACATATGTGAAACTGATCATTGTAGCTTTGGGACTGATCCAGGGACAGTGGTTGGAAAAGAATGTAAAACCAAAATATTAACCTTTGGACAGACTACTTCATCCTGTCCACCAGCTGCATGAAGCTGGTGGATAGGGTGAGGGAGTCGGAGGGTTTAAAGCTGCATATGTTATGCTTGATATAAAAGTAAAGTTATACAATGCGGGAATAATATTGGAGGGTTACTGAACAGAATGGTTGTGTGCCTTTAGTATTGGTTTCAAGGCACACCATTCTGGCTAGGAATCCTCATCCAAATATCGAGGGTTTCCTGCCAGAATGGTGTATCTGTCTTCTTCATACCTTTTGAGATGCATCATCCTTGCAGGGAAGCGTCGATATGTCTGTTGTGAACTGTGTGTTAATTGTTTGTTTCTGGCTTCTTTCCCACATCCAGCTCTTGGTAAGTGTTAAGTGTTGCTATAACCATGGTCACAGTTGGATATCTGTTGCATGGTTCAATAACACATGCATCTTTTTAGTTGTTGTGCCATTTTCAAACGGATTTAACAGCATGTCGAATGGATTTTTCACTGAGTTTTCCCGTTTAACATTTTCGCTTGCATTGAAACTGTCACTTTTTGTTGTTGTTGTTGTTGTTGTGTTGTTCAATATTAACACTGAATTGTTGTGCTAACATTGTTGGTAGATCCATTTTTAGACCTGCACTTTGGTTGTGTTCACTTTTTACAGCCCACCACACTTACATTTTTTTGATTTAACACTGTGCTTCAGTGTGGTTGTTTGTTTAATTCACAAAATGGTTCATGGTAGGCAGGTTATATTCTAGACATTAGAAGTGTGTTTCTTTTTATTTTCAAGTGTTACTTTTTTCTCGTTTACTTTTTTTTCCCTGGTTTTTAATTAACACTTTTGGCGAAAAAAATGAAGAGGAGGAAAAACAGGAGGATTATTTCATATAGACTACAGGGGGAGGGTGGTGTCTGTTTGTCAGGTCATTACTGTCATAGCATGTTTGTCTGAAAACAAAATTGTTTCAACAAAAACTTAGTAGCTCTTTATGGAAGGATTTTACCAGATTTTGTTCTGAGATTAGCTGGTGTTTGAAAGATTTGCAACAGCAGAAGTTTTAATTAGCATGTCTGAGCGTTTTGGGTCCTGGTTGCCCCTTGAATAAAAAGATGTCTCCGTCAATTTCTCTGCTAGTTTGTAATGCAAGTATGTTTTTTGTAAATCCCCTGTGCAATGAATTGGACGGAGTGGTCAACGCCAGGGGCATCTCCTTAGATTATGTGCGTGAATGCACTGATGTATGTACTTAATTTTCTTTTTTTTCCCCTGAAGTATTGTGTTACGTATGTTTTGAACTGGTTATAGTCCTGATATGGCTCTGTACAGTCGGCTGGGCTTTAAACAAAAATAACAGCAACAATTTATGAATAGACCATGATCAAATCTATGTTGGTTGTTCAGGCTTACTCAGTGTCAGAGACTTACGGTAAAGTGTGATTGAACAGCCTTTAAGTCTCTGGGTCGCAGAAACAAGCAGTTTGGGGACACTAAGACTGGGCCAGTTTTGGTATTTGCCGTCTACTTTTTCCTCTGTTGGTCTTGGTGACAGCCTTCTTCCAAGGTAACCCTGAAGGATCGTGTGTGCACCTGCATCTCACAAGTTCCCTCTAGGACAACACTGCTTATGAAGAAGATGGTGAAGAAAAAGTTGTTGAATTATCTTTTCCCTGGGTCACTGTGATTTACAAAAGCCAAGCTGATCGGTTCCATTTTCAACCTCACCCAGACATACCATTGCCAGACATGGACTTTGACCAAACATATGGAACATAAAATTATTAACTGCGAGGTGCATTGTTTAAAAAAAGGGTTGTCAACAAGACCAAACGTGACGTGATCAGAAACACCAAGATCAAAGAAACAGCGGGAGCAGCACCAGTCCACCATCATATTTATCAACAGACAATGAAGAGGTTTGGTCATCTGACCAAAATGCAACCCCACCAGCTGGTTCAGTTAACATGCTTAAAAAGATGTTTGGGTTGAATTCAAGATGCAGACCAAGCAAGACCAAGATCAGCAGTGTAAAGGAAACTTTGACATCACAGACCTTTTCCCTCTTAAGCCTGCAAAACAGTGCAGGCAGATTTGGGTGAAGCATGCACGAAACTTTTCAGTGGCTATAAATATATATATCTTTGGAACTAATTCCCATTGTTATGTTATTCAATCACATTAGTCAGAAATTACACCGTATAATTTGGTGTAGTGTTTGCTGTCTGTGTCAGAAAATACACCGTATAATTTGGTGTAGTGTTTGCTGTCTGTGTCAGAAAATTACACCGTATAATTTGGTGTAGTGTTTGTGTCTGTGTCAGAAAATACACCGTATAATTTGGTGTAGTGTTTGCTGTCTGTGTCAGAAAATACACCGTATAATTTGGTGTAGTGTTTGTTGTCTGTGTCAGAAAAATACACCGTATAAATTGGTGTAGTGTTTGCTGTCTGTGTCACAGAGGGTTTGCTTTAATCTGTGTGGTTCTTCTTGGTTTGGAATAGGGTGTGGCTTTTTTGTTGGTTTTCCTAACATTTTGTTTTTAACTGTTTGAAAATGTGTTCTGTGGGTATCAGTATGTGTATAAGGGCATCCATGAACCGCAGAAAGATATGCCTTTGAATAAGTCATTTGGAATGATTGCCCATTTCTGTACATGTTTAGGCCAGCTTTTTGTTTTATTTTGGCTTGAGAATATTAATGATTAACAAGGACTGTTGCACCAATGTATAGCGTTTCTTTTTGGGGTTGTTTTTTGTTGTTTTGTTTGATTGGGTTTTCTCCTCACTTCGGTTTATTTTGAGTGCATGATTGTTTTTATGTACATTTGACATTTTTAGGCGCATGAATGTTGCCCAGTATTCCTGTGATGTCAGTTATGGTGCATGTATTTTTTTCCCCATTATTGTTCAGTGGACTTGGATCCTTTCTCCTCCCTACACTTCTTTTAAAATATGAAAAAATAAATACATTGCAGAATCTCTTATTTCTAAAGATTTTGAAGAGATTACAAAATTGTCTCTATATATCCCTCCTTCCTCCATCATTTCTTTAGAGAGGATATATTCTCTCCCATTGGGATTTTAGTTTTGTTTCCCCATTCATTTTAAGCAGTACTTTCTTTGAAACATTACAGGCGTTGTTTTACCTGCAATGTGCTGGTCTCATTGGGATTTTAATTTTGTTTCCCCTTTGATTCTAAACAGTACTTTCTTTGAAACATAAATATATAGGCGTTGTTTTGCCTGCACTGTGCAATGTTGCTGTGCAGTCTGCATGCATGTCTTAAGAGGGCGTGCATGCTGGATGTTTTCATGTTTTCATAAGCCATTTTACATTGACGTGGCTTACAGGATCTTTAACGTGTGTGATTAATGTTCTGTGTGCCTGTGAACCCATGGGGATGGGAATTCAGGCACTAACAGGTCTGCATGTTTGTTGATGTAGGAGAGCAGAAAAATATCCATGTTTTTGCCCACCACGCAAAAATTACCCAGACAGGATTGAACCCAAGTTTTCCAGTTAGAATTCCGACATTTTATCCGTTTGACTATCATGCCCATTATTGGGGATTTGTTAGGAAAGCGTCCTGTCTTTTGGGGGGAAAATATCTGTCCATCTTTCAGAAAGATCAAAAAGGGAAAATTCCGCAAACCCTCTCCTCTACCAAGAAGACAGTGTTGCCTTTATTTATTTAAAAAAAAATTTTTTAAAGGGAGAGGGGCGCCAAAGAGGTGGGGTGTGAAGATTTTTTTTTTTGGGAGGGGAGGGGGTTAGGGGTTGGCGGACAGTTTTGAGATGTGTATATGTTGAGGGGAGGGGAGATTTAATTAACTCTTTGACTCCTGCAACATGTCTACCAGCATCTTGCATTGTCAGCCATGTCAGCGAAACAAAAACTTAACCCTTTGACTCCCAACAGACAGGAAGCTGGTGGATAGGATGAGGGAGTTGAAAGGTTAAGTTTTTGCTATTGGTGGATAGAGTGCGGGAGTCAGAGGGTTAAAATACAGTCACTTCCATGAAACTTGTGGAAGTTCAAGTTTCTCTCTATCCCACCATGACCCCTTACCCCTTTATACCTTTGTGTGTGTGTGTGTCTGTCTGTCTGTTGTGTGTGTGTGTGTTTTTTTTTTATATATATATATAGAGAGAGAGAGGTGTGTGTGTACATGTGTGTATGTACGTATGTAATACATATTTGTTTTGCTTTACCTCAACTTGTATATCACCACCATTAACAATATGGCAGTAACTGAAAGGTCTCTGGACATCGGTCATTGCCATGCCAGTATTATTGTGTCATCATGCTAAACACGCTTGACTGCGGTTTGACTGCTTGTCATGTACACACATACACTTTGTATTATTTGTGTTATTGTTATTAGTGTCATGTACACACATACACTTTGTATTATTTGTGTTATTGTTATTAGTGTTATGCATTTCCAGTTAACCCTTTGACTCCTGCACCCTATCCACTAGCATCCTGCATTGTCAACCTTGCTAGCAAAATGAGAACTTAAACCCTTTGCTTTCCTCACCCTTCCACCTGCTTCCTGCAGAAAGCTGGTGGATAGGGTGAGGGAATCAAAGGGTTAAGTTTTTGCAGTTGGTAGATGGGGTACGGGAGTCAAAAGGTTAATGTATTATGGCATGTTATTTGTTAACATCTCTGGTTAACATATAAAATTGTATATTGTTATTTTTATTACTGTTAGCATCTCCAGTTATATATTATTGTTGTTATTGTTCGTATCCCTGGTTGATGTATTATTGTGTCTTGTTGTTATTACTGTTGGCATCTACAGTTAATGTATTATTGTTCTTAATGATAGCATTTCTGGCCAGTGCATTATTGTTAATACTGTTATCATCATTGGTTAATATATTGTTGGATATTATTGTTATTACTGTTAGTATTTTTGATGTATCATTGTATATTATTGTTATTACTGTTGGCATCTCTAGCTGTTTTATTATGTATTATTATGAGTGTTAGAATATTTGGTTAATGTAGTATTATATAATGTTGTTATTACTGTTAGCATCTGTGGTTGATGTAGTATTTATGTTATTGTTATTATTGTAGTATCTATGTTTAATGTATTATTGTTATCACTGTTAGCATTTACGGTTAATGTGTTACTGTGTGGTAGTAGTAGTAGTAGTGCCATTGTTGTTATTGTTGTTGTTATTGTCATTACTGTTAGTATGTAAAGTTAAGGTATACTGTTAGTATGTAAAGTTAAGGTATTTATACTGTTAGTATGTAAAGTTAAGGTATTATACTGTTAGTATGTAAAGTTAAGGTATTATACTGTTAGTATGTAAAGTTAAGGTATTATACTGTTAATATGTAAAGTTAAGGTATTATACTGTTAGTATGTAAAGCTAAAGTATTATACTGTTAGTATGTAAAGTTAAGGTATTATACTGTTAGTATGTAAAGCTAAGGTATTATTGTATGTAATTTCATTATTGTTTATGGTTGGTGCATTATTGTATACTATAGTTGTTAGTGTAGCAGTTATTGTATGATTGTATATTATTATTATTATTATATTACTGTTAGCATCTCTAGTTGATGTATCAGTGTGTATTATTATTACTGTTACTATTACTGGTTAATACATCCTTATTACTGTTAGCATCATTTGCACGAGTCTAAAATGAGACTCATTTTGTACTGTTTGATGTGTTGTCAATTGCGGTATTGTGAGGTAAGACTAATGCTTACTGCTTGTGTTTTCATTTACATTATCATAAAATCGTGTAGATTAATGTTCAGTTTGTGTTGTCATTTGCATAGCTATGCTGTTTGTGTGTTTTTTTCCTGCAAAATTATGTAATTATGTAGATTAATGTTTTCAGTTTGTGTTGTCATTTGCATAATTATGAAATACGACTGATTTTTGCTGTTTGACGTGCTTCATTTCTGTACTTATGAAATAAGACAAATGGTTAATGTTTGTGCTGTCAGTGACATAATTGTAAAATCCTGATATGTGTAGTTAATTTTCTTTTCCTTTTTTTTTCCTGTTGACGTATTGTATGTTTTGAACAGTTATAGCCCTGGTATGGCTCTGTGCAATCAGCTGGGTTTTAAACAGAAATAACAGTAACAGAAACTGTTCACGTTGTTGTTTGCATAATAACTAAACCATTGAGACTTGTGGTGTGTTTTCTCATTTGCATAATTATGGAAAAAATTGAGACTAATGTTTACTGTTTGATATGAACAGTCCGAGACCCGCCCAGGATCAAGATTCCCAGCGTTGCTCAGGAGAAGTTTTATGATGCTCTACAGGAAGTGAATTTAGAGTGTGAAGCCACAGGGAATCCTCCACCCACGTGAGTGTTGTGCCTCCATCATAACATCTAAAATATGAATAGTTTTGACATCAGATATACACATAATATAAATAGTTTTGACATATTTACGAAGAGCAATCATTTTGTCAAGATTATAATCATAAACATACACAGTTAAGTCATTAAAGAGAGAGAGAGAGGAACTTGAAAGCATGGATCGGTAGTTTTGATGGTAATTTTGCAGCTTGAATATCTCATGGCAGAGACGGGCCTAAGCTGCACCATTTTCTCCATAAAGAGACTGCTGGAAAAAGAGAATCCTAACTGTGCTATCGCTGTTTTGACAGTGCACATACACATAATTATGACCTGCAGTCGTTCTGTCGAGAACATAAACATAAAAATACAGTCAAGTCAAAAGAACTTATAAACATGCATCAATTTAGCACTAGGTGTACATATATTTGTGATGTACAGTCAGAGGTACTGAAAATGAAGCCTAAACATACCGTGGTTAAGTCAAAAGAAGAATTTGTAAATAAGCGGTCGTGGGTAGTTTTGATGGTTATGTTACAGTTTAGGTCTGTCATGGTGGAGAGAGTCTCAAATTGTACAGGAGAGACTGAAAATGCACAATTATTTGACAGACAGCATACACACATTTACGAAGTTTTAAGTTACAAACAGAAGTTCTCAGATGGTAAACATGATGGTCACTTTCTTTTGTGTGTGTGTTGTGTGTGTGTGTGTGTGTGAGAGAGAGAGAGAGAGAGAGAGAGAGAGAGATTAATTTTTGTTCATTTTTTTTTCTTTCTTAGTGTTTTGATTTGTTCTTGGATGCAGGCATACATGTTGTTTCTGCCCGCATTGTTATATTGTACTAAATTTGTAGCACAGTCTGCATGCTCCTCATTTTTGATGGGCGTGCATCCTGTTTCTATACTCCACTGTGCACAGACATGACTTACAAGATCTTTAACATGTCTGTATTTAATATTCTCTATGCATATATATATACGCACAAAAGGGGTTTAGGCATTGGCAGGTCTGCACATGTATATGACTCGTTCTGATGATTGTAATATAAATTATTTAAGCTGCAGCGCATCAACTGACTTGGCTCATCGCATATGGGTAAGTTGAGCATCAAGGAGCTGACCACAAAGTAGGAAGGCTTCTACAATTGTTGGGCCAATAACAAGTTCTCATAGTGAAAAGACACTAAACCAAAAAACGAACAAGATCAGAAAAATCTTCATCCTTTATCCTTCAGGAATGAGGTACCTGGGGAAGATCAAATACCAGACCTTCCAGTTGGAAGTCCAGTATATTAGCTACTTGACTGCAATTCTGAAAAAGGATTAATCTATAGTCAGCGCTTGTGGCATCGTTTGTTTGCAGTTATGAGTGGCAGTGGAACGGAGCGCCATTGGGCTCGGATAGTAAGGTCAGGTTCGACCCATATACGGGCAAGTTGACCATCAAGGAACTGACCACAAAGGAGGAAGGCTTCTACGATTGTTGGGCCAGGAACAAATTTTCAGATGTGGGAGAGGTTGTTGCTGTCTCTCCCAAAATTGAAATCCGTGTAGCACGTGAGTCGGCCTCTCATTTTGGTTTTGTGCTTGCACATGTGCAAACATACATTCGCTCATGGAACACACACTCATCTTCACACTTAACACATGCATGCATGCACTCACTCATCTATGCATATATGCATGCAAACATTGCCTTCTCCCACCCCATGAACCTGTCAAAACTGAGGTCACTATGAGAACAGGGCCTGTAGGGTCACGGCATTTGGGATGGTTGTTCTTAGTTCTAAAATGATACTGAAAAAGACGATGATATGAATGATGTTCACAGTTCTAAAATGATACGTAAAAATGACAATGATTTGAATGATGATGCTGTGAAGTTTTCTTAAAATTACTGAATATTTTGTTTCTCCGTCCCCCTCCTCCCGCGGGGATGCCGGGGGCTTTTTCAGTATAGATAGCATCTTCACCTTCTGGAAATTCTGTGCTTAGTTATTTCCTTTTTTCTGTTACTCTTTTTGTTTCTTTCTTCCTCCTTTGCTCTCTGTCATTTCTTCCTATCATTTTCTGCCTTGTTGCAGGTCCATTCACCTATATGTGTTCAATAAAGTCTTATGTACTTTTTGTTTGGATTAATAATTGCGTATGTGTATTGAATGCAATTTTGGCTCTAAGGAAATGAGATACGTGGAAGCAATTTTAGCTAATTTATGCCCATTTTTGTATGTTTTGGTGTCTTTAGCTATGCTTAAATTTGTATTCATGTGTGTTTTTTAAATCCTTTGTGCGATAAATTGGACAGAATGGTCAACGCCAGGGCATGTCCTTAGATTATGTACGCGAATGCATTGATATGTGTAATTATCTTTTCTTTCTTTTTTCCTCTTGAAGTTTTGTTTGTTTTGAAGCAGTTATGTAGCTCTGATATGGGTCTACGCTGTCAGATGGGCTTTAAACAACAATAAGAATAACAGTGTTTCTCTGTCCCCACCCGGTATTGGACCTTGGAAGAAGAGCCCCCCAGAAGAGATAAAAGCCTTTGAAGGCGACCCTCTGACTATTGAGTGTGAGAAGCAGCTGCCTGTCTTCTATGGACCCACCACATTCAAATGGTACAGCGCAGACAGTGAAAAACAGCTGGATGAAGTTGTACAGAATGAAAGAATCTTCATTGACAACAAAGGTTTGTGTTGAAAAGGTCCCCACCCCTTCTTCAAACTTCCCCCTTTTTTAACCCATTGACTCCCACTCCCTAGCCACCAACTGCAAAAACTTAAACCTTTTGACTCCCTGCAGGAAGCTGGTGGATAGGATGAGGGAGTCAAAAGGTTAAGTTTTTGCTTTGCCGACATAGTTGCAATGCAGGATGCTGGTGGATAGGGTGTGTGGGAGTCAGAGGGTAATCATCTTTATTTACAACAAAGGTGTGTGATAAGGAGTTTGAAAGTTGCCTGTGCTTAGAAAAAGGGAAATTAGTTGACATCAACTGGAGAGAGGGTTGTGATGACATGATTTCTCATCTCTGACACAGTTTCTCACCCAGTTGAGAAATTGTCCAAAATTGCTGTACACATTACATGATTTTTCATCCCTGACATAGTTTCTCACCCAGTTGAGAAATTGTCCAGAACTGCTGTATGCATGACATGATTTCTCATCTGTGCATGATTTCTTGCCTGGTTGAGAAATCATGTCAGGATCAGGATATTGGCTGGTGACCCTGAAATACACTAAAGTTGATTTTGGATGATTGATATCTAAGCTCATTGATCGACCTGACTCATACATGTAGTTTCTGTTCTTAGATTTCTGGGAAAAGTTTATGGTAATCGCGGGTGAGGTGTGTGTATGCGTGCGTGCGTGCACGTGTGTGTGTGTGTGTTGTTCTGTCTTGTTTCAGTGGCGTTAAACCTGTGCCGCTCATTGTTGCTCCTAGACGAACCATCAAGCCTAAGTTGCTCCAGTCTGTAGGGGCCAGTGATGTCAAGCCACCTTGAGGTCACTAACCAGAGGAGACTTTACAGTGCTTCTGGCTCACTTTTGTAGAGTTCCAACAGTTCCTGTTCTGATCTAGATTTGTGGGGACACTACCTCAGAAAACCCTTACTAACAACAACAGTAATCCCCCACTTGCGGAGCCAGAGTGAATGAGCGACCCCCATTAAGACCTTCACCATGTCCTTCCAAAGGTCCCCTGAACCACTTGTTAAAAAGGAGAAGAGCGATCCCCATTAAGAAGACCACCACCGTGTCCGTCCAAAGGTCACTTGAACCACTTGTTAAAAAGGGAGAAGAGTGGCAGAATAGTTCAGACATTTGCCTGCCAGTAACTAAACTCAAGGTTCTAGGGTTTGCTCCCTGTAGAGGCCTTGACTTTTCTCCTTGGTTTGACCAGAAAATTGAACTGAAGTCTAGTCCTTTGGAAGGGGATGAAAAACGAGTTGGACCTGTGTGCCTTCTGACTGCGCATGCTAAGGATCCCACAGCAGTTGAAAATCGTGAAGAGCAGGTCATTGCCCGCTGCCTTGGTGTAAAACATTGAAGAAAGAGGTTTATTTCCCAGGTCCCACCCCTTGAAGACCAATTAGCCTTCTTGCCTTTCTGAAGTCTTGGTTTTATAAAAAGTGAATATGAATTTGAATCGAGGGAGAGGGGGTGGGCAACGCCCTCATGGTGCTGGCCCCAGGAAAAGTTGAGGTCTTGCCACCTCACTCCTCTAAGACCCCAGGGTTATGGAACTATCTAGGTAGTACCTCAGGACCTGGCCAGCTCATGGTTTTATGTGCAGGCTTAAGGCTTGTGCCATGATCAATCTGGATCTTCTCCATCACATGGCACCTGTGACGTTAGTGCATATGGAATTCATTCCGAGCATGGAGACGTTATCTTGAGAAACTGAAACTGAAAGTTGTTGCAAATTGATTTTATTTGTGTTCATTCTTATCTCTTTATTCTTTATTTCAGGATCTCTCCATTTTGCGTACCTGAAGCGGGAGGATGAACTGTCTAGTGAACAGTTCTATGCATGTGCCATGTCCAACGCCATTGAAGGGAAAATCGACTTGGGAGGCCAAAAACGTGTTGTGGTTAAGCAACAAGCAAGTAAGTTATGACCCGTCTTATTTCTGTCTTTCTTTTTGTTCTCATTTTTTTCCCATCCTTTTGAGTTGATATTTTGGATTGAGACACAAGGATTGCAAGGGAAAGAATCTGGCAGTTCTGGGCTCTGCTACTGTCAATCCCTCTTCAGAAAAGAAAAGCACAATGATTTGAATTGATGTTTGGTTTGGTTTGTTTTTGTTTTGTTTTCCCTCAAATTTCCAACCTGTCATTCATCAGTTAATTGCATTGATTACTTTGCCATGGCGACTGCAGACATGTTTACCATTCCAGATTCATCGGATATATTCCAGAAATAAACCCCAGATTCCAGCATTGTGGACTTGGGAAGGACGTCTCAGTCAAATAAAGATATTGATCAAAGAGCTATTCTGATCAACATAATTATGTGTCATTCTGTAAAATGTTTAGTCCTTTTCTCACACTGGACGAAGCAGCAGGGAAGTTGTTTCAGTCTTTTTCTCCTAATTCTTGTATTTGCCGTGCTTGTCATACTTAACGCTGTCTGACATGCAGAATTCATCAGTTTCTGCTATAATTGCATCGGTGGAACCTTCAGTTGTTGAACAGGTGAAAAGCATATGAAAAGAAGATTTTGCAGTACAGGCATGATCAGTGATATTGCCGTGAAAAATGGCTGTTTTTTTTTTCTGCATCCCATAAAGGCAAATATTTGTACTACATGACTGTAGTCTAGTGTCCATTGTGTGATCTGGATTCACATATTCACATGGGTGAAAAAAATGTCTGCCAGCACCATGTGGACTCCATACAACACAAACAGTCTTTGTTTAACCCTTTTACTCCCGCACCTTATCCACCAACTGCAAAAACTTAACCCCTTGACTCCCTCACCCTATCCACCAGCTGGTGGATAGGGTGAGGGAGTCAAAGGATTAAGTTTTTGCTTTGCTAGCATGGTTGACAATGCAGGATGCTGGTGGACAATGTGCAGGAGTCAAAGGGTTAAATATTGAGTGCCAAAACATAAAACCTTCAGCTGTTGCATGCCACATAGTCATGGGACAATTGAACAGTGAACAAACTGTAGCTTTCATGACTAAGTATTCACAAAGAGCACAGAGGCTAGCAAAGCTATTATGTATGTTGTTTTGGGTTGTTTTTGTATATTCCCAGATTATTAAAAAAAAAAAAAAAGCACTGATCTTTGTTAATAAACATTGGAAAAGCATATTTTGAGTGCTTAGTTCTTTCATTTTTTTTACTCAGTAAAATTGAATTTCATAGTGATCACCAGTTTCTTTCGAGTGATTTCTGAAATGCTCAGAATTACTGAAATGCAGATTCTTGGATAAATATTTTTGTATGGTAATGTCTGGGCATGTAAGGCACTTTTTGTCTGGTGGTATAAAATTGTATGATGTGTCTCCTAGATTTTGAAAAGAATCTTGAAAAAAATCCAGTATAGAACAGTGTGTAGTAGTAAACTTCAAACTTTGAAACAGTTTATTACTCAAGGATAATAGCATTAGTGCCTTGTGCTGTGATGAATTATTAGACGTGCCCGTCAAATTTTACATAAAATCTGGGGAAAATTGTAATGTAAGACACTTTGTGTATATAAGGCACTATCAGAATGGAGATGATTGACACAAAAAGCGAATTGGGTTGAAGATTGTTTTCACACCTACACACCAAATCACATACTGATGGTTTGGTTACCTAAAAGCAAATCGGTACTCTAAATTCAGCTGCCAGCTCTGTAGCATTCTTTTCATTTAGGGAAGCTCGTTCCAATTGTATGGACCAGACTCGGGGGGGGGGGGGGGGGGGGGGGGGGATGATGGGCGGCAACCTTCTGTACAACTTCTATATTGAGGATTATGAAGACAAATAGAACCAGAATGAAGAGGTCAGGCAGAGATGTGCATTTGGAGGTGGTCACAAAGAAAGTGCAAAATCATCGATACACTTATAGCATAATGTCTTGATTTTGTATAAAATGTTTTGAGAAACGGGCAGCCACTGGATAAAGTGAAGCAAATGGATGATATCATGCTTATGGACTTGTCCCAGTGCGACGACTCCCTCTTGACCACGTTACATAGTCTGAAAAAGAAAAGAAAAGGAGACAATAGCAAAACAAAAAACAAAACAAAAAAAGACTGAAAACGAGCTTTTTAGTGAAAGTAAATTAATGGTGTTTTGAATAGAAAAGTCATGTTATGATGGCTGTAACATGTTAAACATTCAACATGACTTGTCTTTTGTTCACCAGTTTCCGAGAGAGAGCCAGTTTTGGAGTTTTCCACTGGAATGTCTGGAAGTAAGGCCTTGACCTTCATGCGAGGTGAAACAGCTCGCTTGGAATGTTTCTTCAGTGGATTGTAAGTTGCCAGTCCTCTCTCTTGTAATCTCTCCACAACCTCCGTTTGTTTTAATTTGTGCTTAGTGCTTTTTGGCCATAGGCAATGTTCTGTAACAGTTTTGATGTTCCATAGCAGTTGTTTCCATAGCAGTTGTGATGTTTGCCAGAATTTCTGATATCGTGATGTGTGGGTATGTATGTGGGTGTTGGTGTGTTTACTATCGTTTATTATTTCATATTTCTTAATTATTTATCAGTTCCATTTATTTTTTTTCCTTGGGAGGGGGATGATAGACTGGAGATGCTATGATAAAGGAGACATTATTTTGATTGTATTGATAGGCAGAGGAGGCTGTTTGTTGTGTTGATTGGAGAACTTTTTTGTGATGTGATTATGTAAGACATTGGTGGGATATGAACAAAGATTCTTTTTGTGATCCATTTATTGTATATTGTATTATTCAGGGGTGGGATTCTTCCATGTATGGATGGATTTCCACAGATCAAAATCTCAAATCCGCATGTGAATACAATTAATATAGTTATATTTTATGTAGTTTTAATGTTAGAAATAACAGTGAGGCAATTTTTATGTGAAGTTCAGACAAAATTTATTCATTTTCTAACTCAGTTCAGAAGTGAATTTAGAGTCCCAAAATGTGCCAGATTGCACAGATTTGCATTTAGATTTCAAAATTTTTCGGGGAACCATGCCCCCAGATCCCCTAGATTGGGTTGATGTTTCCTCTTTTTTGACTTTCCTCCAATCCCACCCCTAATTATTAGTTTTGCAGAGAGATGAGTAAACAAAAATTGTACATGTGGTTTTTCGGTTTTTCTGATTTTTTTTTTTCTCAGCGTACACTGGGATCATAAACATTAGAATGTTTCGGTGATGCAAGCGAACAAAAAGTGGGTGTGTAATTTTTCAGTTGTTAATATTTCTTTCAGCATATGCTGTAGTCAGAAACATTACCGGTTAATTTCTTTCTTGTCATGAAGATATCAACATGTGAAATTCAGGCTGCTTTTTCAAGGAAAGAAAGAATCTAAAACCATTTTTCTGCCATATATGTTAAGCTGAGTCCTTAAAATGCAGTCAGAAAGATCTTAAAGCGTTGGATTTTATTTGAATTTATCGCTGTCTTTGTGTCTGCCTTGCTCCTTTGCGTTCTGTCATTTATTCCTATCATTTTTTCCTTGCTGATCCATTCACTTGTATGTGTTCTATAATGTCTTACATACTTTCTTTTAAGATTGATAATTGGGTACACGTATTGAGTGCATTTTTGGTTCTAAGGAGATGTGATGTGCAGAAGCAGTTTAGGTAATTTAGACCAGTTTTTGTATATGTTTTAGTGTCCTTATTGTTTACATTTGTACTCAGGTTTGATTTTTAACCCCCCCCCCCCCCCCATTAAATTGGATAGAGTGGTCAATGCCAGGGGCATCTCCTTATGTTATGTGTGCGAATGCATTGATATGTGAGTTTCTTTTCCAGATGTTATTTTTTTCAGGGTAGAAGAGATGTTGTGTATGTTTTCAGACGCTTTTAGCCCTGACATGGCTCTGCCGCAGTTGGCTGGGCTTTAGATGATAATGATAAGAATAATGACATGAATATTATAATAATTGTAATAATAGTAATATTAGTGTAAAGATAATAGCAATAATATTGATAATGACGATAATAATATTGATAATAACAATAGTATGACTGCAGTTTTCAGTCATGCAAGTCATCAGAATTAAACTCAGGAGTGCAAACGGGTCAGTGCCTATACGCCCATTGTGTGTGCATACATGCAGAACGTTAAATGTATGTGACTCCTGTAAGTCATTTTGGTGTCCAGTCGCTTATGAAGACATGCAAATGCCTAGCGTGCACACCCAAGGAAGACAAGAATATATACAGACTGCAGCAAAATATTGCTCACACAGTACTACAAAATAACATGCATAAGCACATCCAAGAAAAATTAGAGTGAAAACAGAAAGAAAAAGGACATAATCCCATTGTCAAAATGGATCGCAGTGTTGAGGACATGTATCCCAATTGTCAGAATGGATCATAGTCTCACCTGTCGGCGTCACCAGTTTGGTGTTGGCCACTGCACATGTAGATGCCACCATTTCCTTCCAGGCTGCTCTGTCTTGACTTTCGTGTACAATTTCTTGAATATTTAGGCACTGATGTTGGTTATGTTCTCGATGTATGAGATTGGAGGTCTACCTTTCTTCCTTTTTGCCACTGTTTTTCCTTGAAAGATGGTTGCCATGAGGCCTGTGTTCTTGTTGCGTGATCATACTGTTAAGGACATATACCCCCATTGTCAGAATGGATCACAGTGTTAGGGACACATATCCCATTGTCAGAATGGATCATAGTGTTAAGGACATATACCCCATTGTCAGAATGGATCACAGTGTTGAGGACGTATATCCCTTTGTCAGAATGGATCATAGTGTTGAGGACATATATCCCTTTGTCAGAATGGATCATAGTGTTAAGGACATATACCCCCATTGTCAGAATGGATCACAGTGTTAAGGACATATACCCCATTGTCAGAATGGATCATAGTGTTGAGGACATATACCCCATTGTCAGAATGGATCACAGTGTTGAGGACATATACCCCATTGTCAGAATGGATCACAGTGTTGAGGACATGTATCCCATTGTCAGAATGGATCATAGTGTTGAGGACATATACCCCATTGTCAGAATGGATCACAGTGTTGAGGACATGTATCCCATTGTCAGAATGGATCATAGTGTTGAGGACATGTATCCCATTGTCAGAATGGATCACAGTGTTGAGGACATATATCCCATTGTCAGAATGGATCATAGTGTTGAGGACATATACCCCATTGTCAGAATGGATCACAGTGTTGAGGATATATATCCCATTGTCAGAATGGATCACAGTGTTGAGGATATATACCCCATTGTCAGAATGGATCATAGTGTTGAGGACATATACCCCATTGTCAGAATGGATCATAGTGTTGAGGACATATATCCCATTGTCAGAATGGATCACAGTGTTGAGGACATATATCCCATTGTCAGAATGGATCACAGTGTTGAGGACATATATCCCTTTGTCAGAATGGATCATTGTTAAGGACATATCCCTTTGTCAGAATGGATCACAGTGTTGAGGACATATATCCCTTTGTCAGAATGGATCATTGTTAAGGACATATATCCCTTTGTCAGAATGGATCATTGTTAAGGACATATATCCCTTTGTCAGAATGGATCATTGTTAAGGACATATCCCTTTGTCAGAATGGATCATTGTTAAGGACATATATCCCTTTGTCAGAATGGATCATTGTTAAGGACATATATCCCTTTGTCAGAATGGATCATAGTGTTGAGGACATATACCCCATTGTCAGAATGGATCATAGTGTTAAGGACATATATCCCATTGTCAGAATGGATCACAGTGTTGAGGACATATATCCCATTGTCAGAATGGATCACAGTGTTGAGGACATATATCCCTTTGTCAGAATGGATCACAGTGTTGAGGACATATATCCCTTTGTCAGAATGGATCACAGTGTTGAGGACATATATATCCCATTGTCAGAATGGATCATAGTGTTGAGGACATATATCCCTTTGTCAGAATGGATCATAGTGTTGAGGACATATATCCCATTGTCAGAATGGATCATTGTTAAGGACATGTATCCCTTTGTCAGAATGGATCACAAGTGTTGAGGACATATATCCCATTGTCAGAATGGATCATAGTGTTAAGGACATATCCCATTGTCAGAATGGATCATGGTGTTAAGGACATGTACCCCATTGTCAGAATGGATCATAGTGTTAAGGATATATATCCCATTGTCAGAATGGATCATAGTGTTAAGGATATATATCCCATTGTCAGAATGGATCATAGTGTTAAGGATATATATCCCATTGTCAGAATGGATCATAGTGTTAAGGACATATATCACATTGTCAGAATGGATCATAGTGTTAAGGACATTTTATATCCCATTGTCAGAATGGATCATAGTGTTAAGGACATATATCCCATTGTCAGAATGGATCATAGTGTTACGGACATTTTATACCCATTGTCAGAATGGATCACAGTGTTGAGGACATATACCCCATTGTCAGAATGGATCATAGTGTTAAGGATATATATCCCATTGTCAGAATGGATCATAGTGTTAAGGACATATATCCCATTGTCAGAATGGATCACAGTGTTAAGGACATTTTATATCCCATTGTCAGAATGGATCACAGTGTTGAGGACATATATCCCATTGTCAGAATGGATCACAGTGTTGAGGACATATATCCCATTGTCAGAATGGATCATAGTGTTAAGGACATTTTATATCCCATTGTCAGAATGGATCACAGTGTTGAGGACATATATCCCATTGTCAGAATGGATCAGTGTTGAGGACATATACCCCATTGTCAGAATGGATCACAGTGTTGAGGACATATTATATCCCATTGTCAGAATGGATCACAGTGTTGAGGACATATATCCCATTGTCAGAATGGATCATAGTGTTGAGGATATATATCCCATTGTCAGAATGGATCATAGTGTTGAGGACATATATCCCATTGTCAGAATGGATCAGTGTTGAGGATATATATCCCATTGTCAGAATGGATCAGTGTTGAGGACATATATCCCATTGTCAGAATGGATCATAGTGTTGAGGACATATATCCCATTGTCAGAATGGATCATAGTGTTAAGGATATATATCCCATTGTCAGAATGGATCATAGTGTTAAGGATATATATCCCATTGTCAGAATGGATCATAGTGTTAAGGACATATATCCCATTGTCAGAATGGATCATAGTGTTAAGGACATTTTATATCCCATTGTCAGAATGGATCATAGTGTTAAGGACATATATCCCATTGTCAGAATGGATCATAGTGTTACGGACATTTTATACCCCATTGTCAGAATGGATCACAGTGTTGAGGACATATACCCCATTGTCAGAATGGATCATAGTGTTAAGGATATATATCCATTGTCAGAATGGATCATAGTGTTAAGGACATATATCCCATTGTCAGAATGGATCACAGTGTTAAGGACATTTTATATCCCATTGTCAGAATGGATCACAGTGTTGAGGACATATATCCCATTGTCAGAATGGATCACAGTGTTGAGGACATATATCCCATTGTCAGAATGGATCACAGTGTTGAGGACATATATCCCATTGTCAGAATGGATCATAGTGTTAAGGACATTTTATATCCCATTGTCAGAATGGATCACAGTGTTGAGGACATATATCCCATTGTCAGAATGGATCAGTGTTGAGGACATATACCCCATTGTCAGAATGGATCACAGTGTTGAGGACATATTATATCCCATTGTCAGAATGGATCACAGTGTTGAGGACATATATCCCATTGTCAGAATGGATCATAGTGTTGAGGATATATATCCCATTGTCAGAATGGATCATAGTGTTGAGGACATATATCCATTGTCAGAATGGATCAGTGTTGAGGATATATATCCCATTGTCAGAATGGATCAGTGTTGAGGACATATATCCCATTGTCAGAATGGATCATAGTGTTGAGGACATATATCCCATTGTCAGAATGGATCAGTGTTGAGGACATATATCCTTTTGTCAGAATGGATAATAGTGTTAAGAACATATATCCCATTGTCAGAATGGATCATAGTGTTAAGGATATATATCCCATTGTCAGAATGGATCATAGTGTTAAGGACATATATCCCATTGTCAGAATGGATCATAGTGTTAAGGACATATACCCCATTGTCAGAATGGATCATAGTGTTAAGGACATATATCCCTTTGTCAGAATGGATCATAGTGTTGAGGACATATATATCCCTTTGTCAGAATGGATCAGGGTTGAGGACATATATCCCAGTTGTCAGAATGGATCATAGTGTTGAGGACATATATATCCCTTTGTCAGAATGGATCATAGTGTTGAGGACATATATATCCCTTTGTCAGAATGGATCATAGTGTTGAGGACATATATATCCCTTTGTCAGAATGGATCAGGGTTGAGGACATATATCCCAGTTGTCAGAATGGATCATAGTGTTGAGGACATATATATCCCTTTGTCAGAATGGATCAGGGTTGAGGACATATATATCCCTTTGTCAGAATGGATGGCAGGGTTGAGGACATATATCCCAATTGTCAGAAAGGGTCAAAATCTTCTGCTGGTTTGTTTTTCTTTTGTAAACACATGAAATCTTTTTTTTTCTTCTATTTTAGTGACAACTCAATGGTTGGGAATGTGCCCACTATCACATGGTACGACGATGCTGGACCAAACGCCAGTCCCATCTCTAATAATAATGATCACTACACCATCGAAAACAATAATCGTGTTCTGCTCGTCCACAACTTGAAGGAGTCTGACGAACACCTCTTCAAATGTGTAGGATCAAACTCTAAGGGGCAGATATACGAGGAACACATGCTGCTGAATGTTACATGTACGTATTGGTGACATGAATGTTAACCCTTTGTCTCCCTCACTCTATCCTCCAACATTCTTCATTGTCAGCCATGACAGCAAAGCAAAAACTTAACCCTTTCACTACTTCACCCTATCCACCAGCTTCCTGCTGGTGAAGTGATGAAAAGGTTAAGTTTTTGGAGAAGCTGGTGAATAGGATGAAGTAGTGAAGGGGTTAAGTTTTTAGAGAAGCTGGTGAGTAGATAAAGTAGTGAAGGGATTAAGTTTTTAGAGAAGCTGGTGAGTAGATAAAGTAGTGAAGGGGTTAAGTTTTTAGAGAAGCTGATGGGATAGGATGAAGTAGTGAAAGGATTAAGTTTTTAGAGAAGCTGGTGAATAGGATGAAGTAGTGAAAGGGTTAAGTTTTTGGAGCTGGTGGATAGGATGTGGGAGTGAAAGGGTTAAATTTTTAGAGAAGCTGGTGAATAGGATGAAGTAGTGAAGGGGTTAAGTTTTCAGAGGAGCTGGTGAATAGGATGAAGTAGTGAAGGGGTTAAGTTTTTGGAGAAGCTGGTGAATAGGATGAAGTAGTGAAGGGGTTAAGTTTTTAGAGCTGGGATAGGATGTGGGAGTGAAAGGCTTAATGTAAGCACAAATCTAAAGATACATTTACAGTGATGGGCATGGGAGTCAAATGGGAAAGATATCAGACTTCCAATTAGGTCTTGGCTTGGATCTTGTCTGGGTATCTCCTGTTTAGTAGGCAAAGGTTGGGGATTTTGCTGATCTTTCAGGCCAGCACATGTGCAGACCTGTTAATGCCTTAACTCCCTGTGTGTGTATACGCACACAGAACCATGCCTAAACTCTCTCTGCGTGTATACATCAGATATGCACATTGAAGAGTCGAATGAACACCTCTTCAAATGTGTAGGATCAAATTCTCAGGGGCAGAAATACGAGCAACACGTGCTGTTGAATGTTACGTGTATGTAATGGTGACAGGATGCCCCTATGGGGACAGCAGAAGGGCGTCTTAAGAGTCGTGACTTGGATGTGGCCCAGCCCCCTTAGAATGTCAGGAGTTAAGGGCCCTGAAACACTTGCGTGATGGGGGTTTCTCCTCTGAGGACCTTTTGCTGTCTGGCTGTCCCCAGAGTTTCTGACTACTAACTCCTTTCACTCATGTTGCTGTCCTGTGGCTTATAGTAACATGAAAATACCCAAGATTATGCTCACCAGAGATGGAATATGTTGGCAATGCTGCGACATGCCTCTTGCATAATATGGGCAAAAGAACATGCATATATATGCATATCAGAGAAAAATTGAACGGCTTAAAAACAAATTGTTTAAAATTGGTAACTGTGTGAACGTGCAGTCTGTGATGGCCTTAGCATTGATTTCTACTTGTTTTGTCGAGTTGACTGATGCCGTTATACATCAAAATAATGCTTAGACCTCAAAATAGTGTTGAGACAAATTGTTGGGAAAGAGTATTGTATTGTATTGTATTGATATGATAATAGTTTCTTGGTAAATACTATTGTATTGATGTGATGAATTGTTCCTATTTGTCTGTCATTGACCAAATGAGTATCTGGAATGTCTGTGATTATGGGTAATGACAGGGATGTTGATGAGATGGTTCAGAGTTTGTGTGAAGTGAGTGAGAGAGAGAGAGAGAGGTGTGTGTGTGTGTTCTGTGTACAGGCATGAGTACATGTGTGTTTATTTGTACATCTGTTATTCTCTGTGATTAGTGGTTCCTAATTCATGTTTTGTTATAGTCTGTTGTCTTGTTATTTAAAGTTTAATAATGTTCTGTCATTGTAAAGTGCAATGAGTGTGGGTTGTGTTTTGTTTGTGCTGGATAAATGAAATTAATGTATTGAGATCTACATCCGCAAGTGGTCTTTTCTATAGAATTTGCCCGGGACAGCTCTTTTGTTGCCATGGGATCTTTTACTTGCACTAAGTAGATGCAGGAGATGGTTACAGTACTTGCCGAAAAGCAGAAAGTCCCAGGTGCAGACCCTGGTCAGACAGGGGCATCTCCTTAGATCATCTGCGTGAATGCTTTGATGTGTGTTCTTAATTTTCTTTCTTTTTTCCTGTTGAATGAAATATTGTGTATGTTTTGAAATGGTTATAGCCCTGATATGGCTCTATGCAGTCGGCTGGGCTTTAAACAACAATAACAATAACGGACAGGAACCTCCCTACCCTTCCACCTTTCACTAGATCTTGAATGGTGGCCTCAGTCAGTGCCAGTCTTTCAGATGAAATGTGACCTGCAAGCTGAAATCAGTCTTAACTAGCATTTTTGGGCATTTTGAGATATACATATCACTGGAAAGTGTACATTCTGCTGATTATTTTGGTACTTGAATAAAGCTTGTACTCAAACAAATGTAGAAGTTATGTATGTTTAAAGTCATCAAGTTGTATGACGGCCATTTGAAAAAATGGCCTCTAAAGTCTTAATGTACTCTCTTACACATTTTCCTTAAATTTCTTTATTTGGTGGCTTTGACCCAGTTTGTTTCTAATTTTAGCTGTCATTATCCAAAAGGTGCACCAAAGAGCTTTCCATCAGTATATTACATGTGCGGGTTCTGTACAGATTACGGTTCATAATAAGAGACAAAAATAGGTACTTTTGATAGGAAATTGCATTCTTTCTGCTGTGATCAGTGCATTAAAATAACATTTTAAATTGATTAATAATATTTTTTAGGAACAAAATTTCTGTGGGGGATAGATTATAGTCTACAGAAATCAATTTTGAGAAAAAGTCAAAACACCCCAGATAGACCCCCAGTCACCTTTTCAGCTCCTAGTGCTGTTCGACTGACTGCGAGTTAAGACTGATTTCGTGGTGGGAAGTCACAAATAGTTAACTGAGATTTTTTTGTGTAGCATGCACTTAACCCTTTGACTCCCGCGCTCTGTCCGTCAGCATCCTGCGTTGTCAACATTGCTAGCAAAACAAAAACTTCACCCTTTGACTCCCTCCCCCTACCCACCAGCTTCCTGCAGAAAGCTGGTGGACAGGGTGAGCGAGTCAAAAGGTTAAGTTTTTGCAGTTAGAGGTTGGGGTGTGGGAGTCAAAAGGTTAATTAAAGCAGGTAAAAAGTCTCATAGGAGAGGTAGGGAGTGGGATTAGAGAGCTCATATCTATGGCAAAAAAAATGCTTTTCATAGTAAGTAAAGATACATGCATAGAAGAAAAATAAGAAAAAAAGGCTGGAGTAGTTCAGTAGGTAGGAAAACAGCAGATGGAGCAGTACTGTGCCAGTGCTTTTTCCCGCAACCCACATTTCCCTAGGAAAAATCTAATTGTGACAAAAACAGTGAATCCAATCCAGTCCTTTCTGCTATTTTATACAGCGGCCCCCATCTGGAAGGAGCCTCTTCGGAGTGTGATTATACCTGAAGGCGAAGATGCACACTTCAGCTGTGTGGCCCATTCTGCAATTGGAGAACAGGATCCTGATCCCCCACGCTGGCGAAAAAATGGTGCTCCATTCAAGTTTGATAAAGGTGAGGTGTCTCTTTTTTTCCCTGGTCTCTTGCTGGCTTCAAAATACTGTAATTTATGTTTTAAGTATTGTACAACAAATGTTCTCAAACCTTTTCAGAGCGTATTTCCTCTAGCTTGTAACAGTACCAATCAATCTTCACACACACACACAAACATTACTACACTTTTTGCAGGAGCACGTCATAATCTTGGGCGTGGTAATCAGGTGTGTAATTGTTTGGTTCCAACCAATAGATCTTCCCCATGGGGATGCCGGGGACTCTTTCAGTATAAATAGTATCCCCATCTTCTGGAAATTCTGTGCTAGAAATTTCCTGTTTTCTGTCACTCTCTTTGTTTCTTTCTTCCTCCTTTGCTTTCTGTCATTTCTTCCTATCATTTTCTGCCTTGCTGATCCATTCACCTGTATGTGTTTGATAAAATCTTACATATTTTCTCTTAGGATTGATAATTGGTTACATGTGCTAAGTGCATTTTGGCTCTACGGATATGAGATATGCAGAAGCAATTTTAAGTAATTTGTGCCCATTTTCATATATGTTTTGGTGTCCTTAGTTATTTTTAAATTTGTATTCAGGTATGTTTTTTAAATCCCCTGTGTGATAAATTGGACGGAATGGTCAGTGCCAGGGGCATTTCCTAAGACTTTGTGCACGATTGCATTAATATGTGTGCTTAATTTTCTTTTCCTTTTTACCTGTTGAGGTATTGTGTATGTTTTGAACTGGTTATAGCCCAGATATGGCTCTATGCAGTTGGCTGGGCTTTAAACAACAGTAACAACAATAACAATGAGAAGATCCTCGATTCAATCCACCTGGCTATTTCTACCTGGTGGATAGAAGCTGGCACGACAATAGTTATCAGAAGATTCACGATTCAGCCCACCTGGCTTTTTCTATCTGGTGGATAGAAGCTGGAGATTTTTTCCCAGTCTCTCAGGTCAACAGGTGTGCTGAATTGTCAATGCCTAAACTCCTTTTGTGTATATACACAAGCAGAGTATCAGCTGTGCATGTTAACTCTATTGTGACTGCACTTGCCACAGCTGAGCTCTCCTGCTGGCCTAGGGCTACCACAGTGAAATCACTGAGAACCGGGTGCAAGTGAACTTATCCATCGATTTTAGACAAAGAAGCCGGGAAAACGTAGCTGAAGCGTTCAGCGGAATTTCCCTCCACAAAGGAAGCAACTGCCAACTACTAAATCATTAGCATAACAAAAGTAGAGGGAGTTATATACTTTAGACCGTCTGTTACTATGATTGAAGTAGCCCGTCCTCAGTGAGAGCTCAGCTGTTACTTCAACTGAAGTGGCCCGTCGTCAAAGAGTTAGATAATATCCTGCGAATTAATGCCATGTGGTTAATGGAAATATGAAAACGCACAGCGTGCATGCCCACCAAAGATGCTGACTATGCAGAAGCTTTGTGGAGTGTTGTCACCTTGCCTACCAACTTTGAGTTCTCCGTGCTCCACAAAAACAAACAAAAAAAAACAAAAAAACATCTGATTATGTGCGAGTCCAGTTGAGTTGGAGAATAGCACTGTACAGTAATGATTTAAATGATTTATGATAATAATTATGCCCATGGAACCCTGTCTCAGATACGGCCACAGATATCATGCTTATGTATGGTAAATGTTATGTGTTGCAGATGATGACAAGTACGAATTCGTGGACAGTGCACGAAAGTTGCTGATAAAATCGGTGAAGAAGAGCAAGGACATCGCCTGTTACCAGTGCTCTGTGGGTAATAGTGAGGGCGAGGTCACCAGCGACGGATGTCTCAATGTCATCTGTAAGTCCGCTCTCCCCTGGCCCTTAACACTCCCTCACCTTTATCCATCAACGGCCTGCATTATCTGTATGTCAGGGGCCCCCTGCTGCTCTCCCTTATCCTTTTCTGTACGAGGAAAAAAGTTTTATGTTCTTAACCGTCTTGGTGTACATGGAGCAATGTAAGCATAGAGTGTGTACGATGTGGGTGTGCATACATCCAAACATATTGATCGGGAAATTGATGGCTGTCCATTTATGGATGACTTTCACACTTATTGGCATGAACTGTGCCCACAGTTTGAAATAAAATTTTGAACCCTATCCATCAGTTTCCCGCCCCATCTGTAAGTTAGGGCCCTCCTCCTGCATTTCCTTAACCCTTTCATGCTCTCTACTGTCCACCAGCTTACTGCAGGAAGAAGAAAAGGGTGTGATAGGGTTGAATGTAAGAAAAAATAGGATGGTCAAGCTGTTCTGTAAGCTTCATTTTCTTTTATGTAAAAATTGATGAGAGAGACCACAGATGTTCCATTCATTTTTCAACTCACACGTTTCTCCCTCCCGGTGCACGTGTTCTTTGTATGTACCTTTAGGTTTTGGTCATTGTAAGTGAATGCTTTTGTGAAGGATGAGTGAGCATACTTCAAATTTTTTTTTTTTATCAAGACTTGGCACCTTACGAATATTGTTATTTACTGTATTCTTTATCTCTGGTCAACGATTCTTGCATTTAAAATGACAGCTAACACTAGTCTGTGTATTGTGCTTTCAGTGGGAATCACTATACTGCAAGAGCCAGAAGAGGAACAAGTAGTGAGCAGGGGTGACATTGTCAACTTGACGGTTGTGGCTGAGTCAGATCGCTTGGTCAAACTAAACTACAGATGGATCTTCCACAACAAGACATTCGAAGGGGCTGATGCTCCAAAATATGTGCAGTACAACCATGATACCTTGGAGGCCTTCATCAACACCACAGGCATGACGGACAGTGAACTGTTGGCTATAAGGGGAGTTTACCATCGAGAAGTCTACAACCCTTATCAGAAAAAGGTTATCCAAGTGACAGTTACGCTCAAGGACGAACCTAAGGGTCAGTATTGTTTAGTATGCATATTCCTGCATGCATGTTAAACTCTGTTCTGGAGAGCTATTCATATGTGCACTGTGTGTGTGGTGTGTGTGTGTGTGTGTGTGTGGTGCTGTGCGTGCGTGCGTGCGTGCGTGCGTGCGTGATTGCGTATACACTTGTAGGTGTATACAGGCTCAGGTTAGTGTCAGCATGTGCTCATGTTGTGAGTCCAGAGTTCAGAGTCTGGAGATTGTTTTGAAGAGATTTGTCGCACTCGGACAGTTACATATGTGCTTTGCCCAAATCTGGCAGTAATTATTATTTTGCATATCTTCAACTTGTTAAAAACCTATGGCAAAGTCTTGAAATGAAGAAGGGAATGGGACCTATGAAACACTGATATTGCCAGGATGATGGAACATTAACCCCTTGACTCCTGCACCCTATCCGCCAACTGCAAAAACTTAACCCTTTGACTTCACCACCCTGTTCACCAGCTTCCTGCAGGAAGCTGGTGGATAGGATGATGGAATCAAAGGGTTACGTTTTTGCTTTGTTAATGTTAGCATGGTTGAGAATACAGGATGCTGGTGGACAAGATGCGGGAGTCAAAGGGTTAAGATGGTCTCGTGAGCAAGCCCATTTTTTATGTTGGTATGAAGGCTCCCTGAAAGATACGAAAAGGGGAAAGGAAACAAAGCAAATGGCAGAAGAAAATCTGCAAGTAATACACCAGTGTGGCCTTCTCGGCAGATACAAAGTCTGGTACCAGCAGTTCATGCTGATTCCAGAAGTGCCTCTGGAATCTTTTGATATGCAGTGTCATTACTAGCACAATGGAATCGGTTGAAGCCCAAATCAGCGGTTACGCAAGCGCAAGGAAATGGCATGGTGTCCCTCAGGATAGGGTCTCAGCGATGTTGCACTCAGTTGTCTCCAGGCAAGCCTGAAGTTACCAGTGAATTCCATTGTCGAGAATACAGGGTGGGAAAGGTCATGCCTTTGAGCATGCTCTAGGTCTTGGGGGATAAGGTTGTGAAATCAAGTCAGTCCAAGCCAAGGACTGGAGAAAAAACGGGCAAGTCTGGGAGGCAGTGAACGCTGCAAAAGAAAGCCTCATGATCAGAGAAATAATAGAGCACATCGCAGACCCATAGACAGGGACTGGGATCAACAAAAGTGGAATGCTGTTCAGAGGCCTGTGGAAAGGCAAAAAGGTATATGATGATATGAGATTAATTCTATCAAGACGGCCAGTGCGCACCGCGCGAGTTCCCAGCCACCGGGCCGTCGGCGTTTGTTTTCTTCCCTGCTGACGCACCGTTTTTACTACTTTTCTATTTTATTTTACAGCTACAAAAGTACGATTGATGGCAAAGTATTTGATATTACCAGAAAGCTCAAAACGTGATCTTTGCTAGCATACTATTTTCAATTAAGAACTTCCAACACTTATACGCATCGCTGGACAAGAACAACGTAGGTCACAGAGTATAACCCAGACGCAAGCTCACGTCCCAGTAGTAACTGTACTGTGCTGTACTGAAGTCTACAGGAACCTTTGAAACCACTCTCTCTCTCTCTCTCTCTCTCTCTCTCTCTCTCTCTCTCTCTCTCTCTCTCTCTTTCTCTCTCTCTCTCTCTCTCTCTCTCTCTCTCTCTCTCTCTTTCTTTCCTTCTCTCTCTCTCTCTCAAACACACACACACACAGAGCGAGCAAGAAAGAGAGTGAGTGTGAGAGATTAAGAGAGAGAGATAGAGAGAGAGAAAGAGAGAGAGAAAAAGAGAGAGAGAGAGAGAGAGAGCAGTCAACTTGGATGGTAAAGTTTATAATAACTCCTGAATTCCCACGCCCGGTAGCCAGCAAACAGTTTATGAAGGAAGATAGTGCAGACCTAACACATGGCATTGGAATTTCCTGGTCAAGGGGGTCACTTTATTCCGTTATCAGTCAAACCATCAACTGTAAAGCTACACCAACTAAACAGACTCTGTCCCTTTGCTGAAACCTTCTACTAAACAGTACTGACAGTTGTTTTGGATATTCTTTACAGTGAAAGCTGCCAGAATTTTTCAAAACTTGACCGGTACTGTACGGTCGGTGCGTCTGTGGGGAACAGACGCCTTACCGGCACTGGGGGTACGGTGCGTCGGGAGGGAAGTTTTTTGGCACCGTCTCCCGGCAACCGGTGCGTCGCGAAAAGGTTAAAAAAAAGGATGCCAAAAGAATCCAGAAGGCAGTCCAGCAAGGCCAGCAGGGGCAATCAGAGATGAGAATTTTCCGTCTAAAGACAGATTATTTGTGTGAATGCATTGATACATGTGTACTTGATTTATTTTTTCCTGTTTTTTGTTTTTTAATTTCACTCAAATGGCGTATACAAGTACGTTTTGAGATCGTTACATCCCTGATATGGTTTTGGGCATTCGGCTGGGCTTTATATGACACTACCAATACTGTGATTTGTTTATGTGATCACTATTTTCTTGAGTCCTTTTCTCACATTGGATGAAGCAGCAGAGAAGTTTCAGTCTTTTTCTCCTAATTTTTTATTTGATGTGTGTTTGTGATCTTATGCTTGACAAGGGCAAGTTGGCCAAAAATTTGCGCCTGTCTTGTTTGGTTGTATTAATTAAATATGCATTCTGATTTTTTATTCATGTTTTTGTGGTCGCTGTTCACTATTTTCTGTTAAAATCAAATCAAACAGAACTTTGAGGAAAAACTTTTCTCACGTTTTAAAGCCATATTTCAGACATACAGGCATGGAGAATCAACATGGCCTCCCTACATGCTAGTTGCATTAACCCTTTGACTCCTGCACCCTATCCCCCAGCTGTAGAAACTTAACCCTTTGACTCCTGCACCCTATCCCCAGCTGTAGAAACTTAACCCTTCCTGCAGGAAGCTGGTGGATGGGGTGAGTGAGTCAAATTGTTAATTTCTTGCTGTGCTAGCATGGTTGACAATGAGGGATGCTGGTGGACAGGGTAGGGGAGTGAAAGGGTCAACAGGCAGCAAGTAATAAACACATTGTGTGTACAAAGTTGAACACTTGGCTCTGTGTGTGCAGTTATTCAAGTGGCAGAGGCTGGCTTTGATTACTGGATCATCGGCCTGATCATCGGCATCCTTCTTATCATCATCGTCATCATTCTTATCTGCTGTGTTGTCTGCCGTCGCAAGATGCTGGAAGGAGATTACCAAGGTAAGATGATAATGATTGTCCAGGTGTGATGTTGGGGGTGATGTAGATAACATGGTAATGATGGTGGATGGAAGGTGGCAGTCATTGTGCAGACAGTTACCACCAGAAACTCAAGAAATGAGACTGATAACAGCTGGTTAATTGATAAGAGAAGACAGGTGAAAATGTCAGGCCAAATGGCCTTTGTTGCAAACGCAGATAGAAAAGTAATGAAGAAAAAAGATTGGAAGAAACAGAATCACCAGGTTTAAGCTAGAGTGATCCACAGGAAGTTAAAGTCTTCATCTGTTAAAGAGTTTCATCATTTAACCCTTTTACTATCACTCTACCAATATACTGAACCGCCATGCGCTGTCCTCAGACAGCTGGTACACAGCTAGCTGCACACTACTTACGCAAGCAGAGCACTTTGAAATCTCGCCATCAGTCTTCCTTATGCCTCATGCATGAAAGAGCGATCCAAAATGTAACATCATCCAGGCTGGTGACAATTGACACAAAAAAAAAAAAAAATCATCCTGGTCACTTGACAGTTGACTGAAGAAAGGTTACATCATCCAAGTTGCTGACTGTTAACAAAAGAAACATTACATTGTCTAGGTCATTGAAAGTTGATAAGGGAAACATTACATCATCCAGGTCGATGACAATTGACAGAATAAACATTACATCATTCAGGTTGCTGACAGCTGATAAAGAAATGTTACATCATACAAGTCAGTGACAGTTGACAAAAGAAACATTACACACAAAACACACACACACACACACACACACACACACACACACACACACACACACACACACACACACACACACACACACACACACATGGGGATGCCAGGGGCTCTTTCAATATAAATAGTATCCCATCTTCTGGAAACTCTGTGCTAGAAATTTCCTCTTTTCTGTCACTGTCTTTGTTTATGCCTTGTTCCTTTGTGTAGCCGTGCACACCCAACGGCGTGTAGCAGACGTTTTTTTCTTAAACGATTTTGAGTACAATTACGTCCCCTGGTTCAGTGATTCTCAATAATATTAGGAAATTCTATTATGTAAACCCTTAAAAGCTAGGAAATAAGTAACTTGTGCATTCTAGAAAAGTATGTATTTCATATGGGAAATGTCCTTGAGGTGAAATTTCCCCTCGTTTCCCTGAAATCAATAATTTTGTTGTTCGATTGTTCGGTACTAGATCTATTCAAATTTCCTACCAGTGAGCCATGACAATAATTGGAAATTTGTAAAATAATGAAATAAATTGTGGAAATTTTAAGATCACGATTAGAATGTTGATATTCTAAAGAAAAGAAAGAAAGTTCAGGCCAAATCTAAGTGCGGCAAACCGCCAAAATGACCGCCATCTTGCCGGGATGTAGAATCTAATTATTAATGTTTAAAATCTGACTTAGATTACATTTACATTTTTGCTCCTTTTATAAACAGAACTGATACTGCAATAAAATATTGCTAAGCAGTAAGGTATTAGAAGAGATTCTGGCATTCCGTATTGTGGTCAAACTGCGCACGTCCAAATTAGGATCAGTTGTGTTTTCATTCGCCTGTTCATCGATCAATTTCTGCATCGAGAGGTTGATTTACCTATTCAAAGTATGACCACATAAACTTCTCAGTTATTGTCTATTTACCCATTTAATTGATATTTTCATGGATTAATATTAACTGATAAAATAGTAAAAATACAGCTAAAACCCCTTTCAGTAAAGTGTAAACATTGACTTAAATCACTCATAGTTTCGATCTAAGTGAATATTATGTAAAATGATGTAGACCACAACAATCTGTGTGCTGTGTAGATTTTTGTGATATATAATATGATGATATTTGTTTTGTGGACCGCAAGATAATCACTGCTGAGCTTGCACAAAGAAACACAAATCTGGCCTCAAAGGTGCCCCATGCGCGGAAAATGGCGGCATTTTTCAGTTCAGCGTTAGGGAATTAGGGAAATTGAAGTCATATTATATATTATTTAACTTTGTGAAAGATTGTGCATATTTACTTGTATTAGTGAAGGCTGTCAGTGCTGCTGATAGCTAGAACGTGCTTCCAGGACATTATTGGATAGCAACAGTGTTGTGTTGTTGGAGCACGCACAGTACTCAGTATTCACTCTTACGTTCACAGTTTCATTTTTCGTTTTTTCATTACTAACCAAAGTTTTTGTCAGGCTGTAAGTATACTGCTCAATAGTTAGTACAATTGTAGTTTTATTACTTAGAAGGCTAAACTAAAATGTCCTGCAGGGGTCGTGGAGGTAGAGGTGGAAATCAGGGTCGCGTGGGGAAAGGGCAAAGAGGAAAGAGCAAAATAGAGGAATTAGGTACATGGCAATGTACGGTGTGCGACACCCCTAGCGAGGGACCTAGAGACCTTGAGTGTTTCGTCTGTAAACAGTGGACACACCAGAAGTGCGCCCAAATGAAGGACGAAATGTATGATACACTGAACTGCCCGAATGTGCAGTATGTTTGTCTTAAATGCATGGACAGTCAGTCCGAAGACATACAATCGCGTTCGGATGTCCGCCTAGACAAACTATTGCAAATGGTTTATGATCTGACCAAACAGGTGAAGGATCTAGAGCAAGGGCTAGGAGGAGAAAGCTTGGACAAGAAAATCGATGAGGCAGTGAGTAAGAAAGTTGAGGAGGCGATGGAGGAGAAAGAAGAGAAAGAAAAAAGAAAGATGAATGTGATCATAGTGGGTGTTAGAGAGAGCTCTGAAGATAGTGCAGAGGATAGAAAGAAAGACGACTTGAAGGCTGCCAAAACGATTCTGGGAAAACTGACAAAGATAGAAGACAGTGATGTGAAAGAGCCTGTCAGACTGGAAAAGGTGGGAGGAAATATGCCCAGGATGTTGAAGGTAACCATGACAAATGAGGAAAAGAAGAAAGAAATAGTGAGAAAGTCTCCTGAGCTGAATGCCGGAGTGACAGATCTGACAAAAAAAATCTATGTCAACCATGACTACACTACCAAACAGAGGCAAAAGTACAAAGAGCTGAGAGAAGAACTGATTAGAAGAAGGGATGAGGGCGAACAGAACATAGTAATCAGGAATGGACAGATTGTGACTGTGAGTTCCAGGCCAAGAGGAGCAGAGGGTGGGAAAGGGCCAACAGGAAGTGGGAGGGAGAAAGCTACATATTGAACCGACAAAGGAGATCATGTACATAATGTAAATAGAAGTGAACATGTAACTCAGGAAGAGTGCATTGTTGTATACTCAAATGTTGATAGTTTGTTAAGCAAAAAAGATGAGTTTTTGGCCCACATAGATGATTTAAAACCAAGTGTGATTGGGCTGACAGAAATCAAGCCGAAGAATGTGAGAGATTTTATTGAGAATCAGTATTCTTTTCTTAATTTTGATATGTTTGTGTCAAAAAATCCCCAAAGGGGAGTTGTATTATATACTGAAAAAAGGTTGAATGCAAGAGAGTGTGAAGAGTTAAATAATGAAGACCTTGAAGAAAGTGTGTGGTGCTCTTTTAGTGGTGCTAATGGTGAAGAAGTATTGTTAGGATGCATATATCGAAGTCCTAATACAAGCACAGTAGAAAATGACAAAAAGCTGTTTGATGTTTTAAAATCTGATAAACTTAATAAGTATGATAAGATTTGTATTGTTGGTGACTTTTTAACTTTCCAAATGTTGGTTGGGATGGAGAGTGGAGAGGTGATAAAAGTGACAAAATAATTGAGAATTTACGTGATGCATTTTTAATTCAAAAGGTATCAGAACCTATTCGAAGAAGGAAAGGACAAATTCCTTCTCTGGATGACTGGGTACTAGTAAATGAAGAAAACTTAATCTCAGATATAGAGCACTTACAACCAGTTGGTAAAAGTGACCACGACGTATTGAATTGTATGTCTCAATGTATAATGCACCTATAGTAGACAAATACAAGTATGATTTTAATAAGGGTGATTATAGAAAACTTAATAATATTGTGAAGGATGAAGATTGGAGTGACTTGGTCAATATGGACGTTGAGAGTGCTTGGGGTATGATAAAAAAAGTGTTAAATGATGGTGTTGAGGAATGTGTCCCAAAAGTTAAAGTTAGTAATTATAAACATTTCAGACCTATATGGTTAGATAAAAAGGCTCTGAGGAAAATTAAAAAGAAGTATAATACATATAAAAGATATTTGAGAACCAAAAAAGGTAGTGATTATGATAGATATATAACAGTAAGAAATGAATGTGCCAAATTGTTGAAGAAAACCAGAAAAGAGTATGAGAAAAATATTGCTAAGGAAAGTAAAAGTAACCCGAAAAAATTTTGGAAATATGTACAAGAAAGGACAAAAGTTAATACAGGTATTAGCCCCTTAAAAACCAATGATGGAAAACTGGTTGTTACAGATAAAGACAAAACTGAAGTTTTAAATAAATGTTTTGCAAGCGTTTTTACAACAGAAGATATCAGTACATTACCAGATTTAATAGAAAATTCAAAGTCAAATGGTATATCATTATGTGATATCAGAGTTACTCCAACTGCGGTAGAAAAAAAGTTACAGGAACTAAACCCGAATAAAGCTAAAGGACCAGATTTGATATCCCCTAGGATACTAAAGGAAGTAAGTAAAGAACTTGCAAAGCCACTTTGTATATTATTTAATAAGTCCTTAGAATCAGGTGAGTTACCAAAGGATTGGAAAACAGCCATGTTAAAGCCTTGTTTAAGAAAGGAAATAGGAGTGACGCTGGGAACTATAGACCTGTAAGTTTAACTTGTATTGTTTGTAAAGTACTGGAATCACTAGTAAGAGATTGTATCATTTCTCACTTTGAAAGTAATAAATTTTATGCAAAATGTCAACATGGATTTAGAGGGAAAAGATCCTGTGTAACCCAATTATTAGAAGTTATGGAGGATTTCACCAATATGATGGACAATGGGGACCCCTTTGATATCATGTATCTTGATTTTAGAAAAGCTTTTGATTCTGTACCTCACGAAAGACTGCTCATAAAATTAGCATCTTATGGTATTACAGGAAATACACTCAAATGGATCCAAAATTTTTTGTATGATCGAAAGCAGAGGGTAAAGGTAGGAAATGCTGAATCGGAAGAAACAAAAGTAAAAAGCGGGATCCCTCAGGGCAGTGTCCAATCTTGTTTACAGTATTTATAAATGACTTACCTGATTCACTGCACTGTACTTGCAAAATTTTTGCTGACGATACAAAACTATATGACAAGGTTGCCAATGTTAATTTAATTTAACAGGACTTGCTAATACTACAAAACTGGTCAGATACTTGGAATTTATATTTTAATGTTTCAAAATGCCATGTAATGCAGGTTGGTAAGAAGAATATTAGACGAGAGTATTTCATGAAAATTGGAAATGATGTACAGAAAATTAGTGTGTGAAACGGAGAAAGACTTGGGAGTTACATTTGATAGTGAATTATCTTTTGACCTGCACATTAAAAGAGTAGCAAATAAGGCTAACCAAATGATAGGAATTATCAAAAGAACATTTTTGTACATGAATAAACATACATTTTTAATGTTGTATAAGGCTTTTGTTAGACCACATTTAGAATACGCAAGTGTTGTTTGGAATCCGTATTTGATAAGACAGTCAAAAATGATTGAAAATGTACAAAGAAGGGCAACTAGGTTGCTTATAGAGTGTAAAAATATGAGTTATGAAGAAAGGCTTAAGTTTTTAAAACTTTATTCACTGAAAGGTATGAGGGTTAGGGGGGATTTAATACAGGTATACAAAATAATGAATGGGATGGATAAGCTATCAGTTGAAACATTTTTTTCCTTTCCACAAGCTAGTATAACAAGGAATGCTGAAGGTAAAATATTTATTAAACACAGAAATACTAACACAAGAGCGTTTTGTTTTTCTAACAGAATTGTTAAATTGTGGAATAAAATTCCTTTTGAAATTAAATTTACTAACAGCATTAACAAATTAAAAAATTTCCTGGACGATGACGCAGAATTCAAAATTTTATTTAAAAAATAGACTGAAGCAGATTTGCTCAAGTATGAATATTAAGGCATGCTTTTTAGACCCCGAAGAAGAAAGCGTAAAACAAAAAAGATAGGGCGTTAAAAGGCCAGAAGGCCTAGGCTACGAGCCAGCCCTCAGCTACTACTACTACTACTACTACTACTAAAGAGTCATTCGCCTAAGGGTTCGCGGTGCTGTCAATGCGGTTCACTTGCCGAGTATATAAGTGGATGAGTGTGAGTGTCATGCATGCCTTTCTCCTCTGGTCTGGTCTTGAACGTTTGGGTGAGAATAAAGAGAGAAACACCAGCTCTGCCTTCCATGGGTCTTCTTTGCCAGGCTGCATTACCATCTGCGCTCTTCTGCTCTTCTGCCTCCTGTCTTCACCTTCATCCTTACCACCACACCATCACATTTGCATTCTGTCATTTCTTCCTATCATTTTCTGCTTTGCTGGTCCATTCACCTGTATGTGTTTGATGAAGTCTTTCATACTTTTTCTTAGGATTGATAATTGCGTACATGTATTAAGTGCATTTTTGGCTCTTGGGAGGCGAGATATGTGGAAGCAATTTTAGGTAATTTAAGCCCGTTTTTATATATGTTTAGATGTTCTTTGGTATGTTTGAATTTGTATTCAGGTGTGTTTTTTAAATCCCCTGTGCGATAAATTGGACGGAGTGGTCAACGCTGGGCAAGTCCTTAGATTATGTGCACGAACGCATTGATACCTGTACTTGATTTGTCTTTTCTTTTTTCTCTATTTGAAGTTTTTGTATATTTTGAAGCGGTTATAGTCCTGATATGGCTCTACACAGTCAGCTGGGCTTTAAACGAGAATAACGATAACACTAAGTCACTTTGGTCTGGAGTGTACTGATATGTGTTTTGGCTTTTGTGTGTCCAGTGGACAGGAAAGAGACGGCTGCGGGATTAGATCCTGAGAAAGAACTCAAGGACAGTGGCTTCCATGATTTGTCACGAGCGTAAGTGTGTGTGTTGTGTGCGTGCGTGTGTGTGTGTGTGTGTGCGTGTGTGTGCGTGTGTGTGTGCGTGCGCGCGCGCGCACATGTGAAAATGTTTATACATGTGTCTGTAAGTGATATGTACTGATGCATTGTGGTGTGTGAGTGAGTGAGAGAGAGAGAGAGTGTGTGTTGTGCATGTGTGTGTGTGCGCGCATGCACACACACACATGAGATTTGCTTGGATATAGTGTGATTGTCTTTTTTCTCAAACACCCCCCCCCCCCCCTTTATTTTTTCTGAATCTCAATTTTTTCAAAGTGTAAGTTCAGAAAAATGTTTTGGGTTGTGTTGAGTTTGGTTGGTTGGTGTTTTTTGTATTCTGAACTCTTGTTTTGGTATTTTGACATTATGTGTAAAGAACTATTTTTCCAATTATTATCATTTCATTTTTGTTATTTTTGTCATTATTCTAAAACTTGTCTGTCTTTGTAGTGATTACGACTTCTTGCCAGAGAAGAAGCATCCCAACATGGACTTTGATGACCCCATTCCTTTGGGTGACGACGATTCCTTCGGCTCGGAGTATGGTGACGAGGCCACGGCCTTCAACGAAGACGGCTCTTTCATTGGCCAGTACGCCAAGGACAAGAAGTCTGGTGGACCTCCCGGATACCAGCCTGCCGAGTCCAATGTGTGATTGACAGTTGACAGCGCTCCGGTTGCTGCCACTTTTCTGGGATTTGGCAAGTGTTTGAGATTGATTGGGTATGGCTCGTGGATTGGATGCTGTCACATTTCATCGACATGGCAAGTGTTTCGGATCACAAACTTGTGGCCCGCACACCTCAACACTTACTGTGAGGCAGCTGCTTGGGGTCTGGTGCTGGGTTTTAATTGTAAAGTTTGAACAGAAAGATGTTTAGCTTGACTGGAAAGAGGTTAGTGTCTTTGAGTGTCAGTTTGAAGCCTGACAGAAGATTTATGTTTAGATGTGATCTTGGTGGTCCAGCCAAAGTTTTACACATTGATTTTAAAAATCAAGAGGATTGTTATTGAAAATAAAGGAGACTGCTTTGTTCAGACATCAGTTTGAGGCCATTTCAGATTGGTGGTCTGGCCAAAGTTTTAAACATCATTTCTGTAAATAAAGAGGATTATAATTTGGATTTCAGGGGGGGGGGGGGGGGGGGGGCTTATCAGATATTTTAATTGTGAACTTTAAATATGAAAGAAACTTTGTTTTTAAGAGTTCATTTAGGGCAAAAGAAGATCAGTATATTTATAATCTAGGTGGTCCAGCAGTCAATTTTAGTGTTAACTTTGAAAATAAAAGAGGATTGTTATGTTTTGGTATTATTTTTGAACTTGGAAGTTTTTAAAACAATTTGATATGTTATATCACAGCTGGACCCAGATGAGAATTGTTTTGAATATCAGATTTGTTGTTTGTTTGTGTGTGTGTGTGTGCATGTTTGTGTGGGGATGGCTTCTTGATTTAAAGCAAAGGATTATGGCCAAGCAGGAGTTTTTAACTGTCATCTTGGAATCAAATCCTGAAGATTCTGCGCTGTGTTCTAATCACTTGCTGGAATGTATTAGAAATGTGGACAACTAACCTTTACTTTAATCCTTTGATTGCCATGCCCTGTTCACCAACTGCAAGAACTTAACTCTTTAGCTCTCTCACCCTATCCACCAGCTTCCTGCAGGGTTAAGTGTTTGCTTTGCTTGCGTGGTTGAGAATGCAGGATACTGGTGAACAGGGTGCGGGAGTCAAAGGGTTAAGGAGATGAAATCTGAAGAGAAGCTGAACAACTTGTTTAGAACTGAATCAAATGTTCATCAGGGTAGAATTAATAATTGAGATGTCTGTAACATTGTTCCCCAGATTATGTCCATTGTCTGTCTGAAAGTGTTCGTCATACACCTATACCGCTTGTGTAGAGTGTAGGTTAGAAGTAGCATTATGCAGGAAGGGAGGGTTGAAATGATGAATGTGCAGGAAGAGGGGTCAGAGTTAATTCATGCAGGAAGAGGGGTCAGAATTAATTCATGCAGTAAGAGGGGTCAGAAATGATTTATGCAGGAAATTGGTATATATGCAGGGGGTCAGATTCAGGTAGGAAGGCTCTGTTAATTGCTTGACATTATCTTTTTTCAAAGATGTGGATATAAACAACTTGCTGCCCCTACAGAAAGTCAGGCAGTGCTGCTCAATCAACAATTACTATTTCATATTTTTGTAATAGTGTAAAAGAATGTAGTCTCATGGAATTTTTGCTGTTTTATTAGAGAAGACAACAACATTTCGTGCCCTCTGTGCCCTTCGTCATATTTTGTTTAACAGAAGCCAGAGTACTACTAACACTTCATCAACAAATACTTTCTGGACTTACATTGGTGGGGGGGGGGGGGGGGAGTCCCTCCTTAAGGGAATGTTGCTAGGTGTATGTAGTTCTCATTCTCTGAAATACAGTCACTGAAGTCTGGTGCACCTCCGGGATACCAGCCTGAAAAACTGGTTTATCCAAAACTTGCATTGGACAAGTGTGAAATCAGCACAAAGAAATGTGTTCACTTCGTTGAAAGAAAGATATCTTCTTTTATTTTGTGCTTGAAATATGGAGAAACACTGAGATGATGCAGAAGCGTTGACAGTAGGCCAAGTTGGAACAAATAGATACTATGTTGGTCCTTCGGCATTTCTAGGAAGTATAGGCAGGAGGTTGAGTTGGTATATGATATATAGTTTGTTTTCCAGTTTTGGTCTTTGCGCATTTCTTCAGAGTGCTCTCCTCTTATTTCTGTGCAACTTTCAGGAGACTTGTTCATAGGCATTTCGATCAGTACTGTAATACAGGCATAGACATTTATAAACAGAAAGTGGCTGCCAGGAACTTCATTACCAAGTATAGTGTAAACAGGTATGTTTTACAGCCCCCAGGAGAGGGAAAGTAGAATTACAGCATAGAATTTCTTCAAAAAGTCATGTTCTAAAGCCCATCCCAGCCTCTGTATGACTATTGTCTACTGTGTCATGATGGAAATCTGAATTTTTGTTTGATGTAAAAGTCTAACTCATTCAGTCCCGTGTCTTTCTGAGACAAGCAACAGATGGCTGCTATAGTGGTATGTAAAAGTCTTAACTCAGCAGTCATGTGTCTTTCTGAGACAAGCAACAGATGGCTGCTATTCTGGTATGTAAAAGTCTAACTCATCAGTCATGTGTCTTTCTGAGACAAGCAACAGATGGCTGCTATAGGGGTATACATTTCACTATAATTGGCCTGGGTTGTTTCAGTAATACAAAGATAAATGTACCCAAATAGTTCAACTTTCAGTTCAAAGTTCTTATGTTAACAATGTTCACAGTCTGCAAGTCACAGAGAGACCATTTCGTGTCAAGTTTGTTGATGGTCAGTATTAAATCAAAAGTGCAATGCACTCTTCCACACTTGGCAATCTCCTTGTAGTTCACTGCATTAAAAAGTTGACTGTTACGTAAACTGTGGACACTCGCTACTCCAATGTTTATGAGGTAAAGAGTTCAGGAGGTTGGTATAGACATGAATTGTTAACCCTTTCTCATCCTGTCCACCAGACGCCTGCATGGTCCAGATGAAGGGGTGAAAGGGTTAATTGACATCTAAGTACAGTTTTATTTTAAGTCTGTTGTGTGCCTTATAAAGCCAACAGGGGCGGAGGGGTGATCTCGCTGTATTGGCTGCCCTGAGGTCAGCGGAGATAAAGAAGAGTTACTCCTCTTTACGAAAATCACAGTAATTTTGATTTTAGCTGTACATGTGCACCAAACCCTGCCCTGTTAGCCATAGCCACGCAAAGCCATTCTGCTTGTTGAACGAGGCAAGTGTGTATGTGAAGGTTGCTATGTCAGTGGTGTTGCGCTTTGTTGTGGAAAAAGGTGGGAGATTTCACTTTCAGTTAGTTGAAGCTTTCAGTTGCAAGATACTGTTGGGACTTGAGATTATGAAAACTCTTGTTAGTCTGTGACATGGCTTATCATTAGTTCCGTGCCTGTCAAAGGAAAATCAAAATGTCACAGACTTGAAAGTGATTTTTAAAATACAAGTCTCTGTCAGTCTGTTTCAGTTAGCGGCGGTGTAGAAGCTTATGCAAGTTCAGTTGCTTTTTTTTTTTTTTAAACATGATTGTTTCTTCGTGAATAGTTCTGTTACTACATGTAGCTTGATTACTCACTAAACAGACGGACTGATAGACTCACTTGATGAAGATCAGACAGCTCACAACTGGACAATGGGATCAAAGGACTCAATATATTTACGGGTCCAGTAAGTAATTGCAGTGTGAAGCACTAGATATATCCAAAAGGGATAAAAGGACTCAAGAAATTTGTGCTCCAGTAATTGCAGTGTAAAACACTAGATATATCCAAAAGGGATAAAAGGACTCAATAAATTTGCGGGTCCAGTAAGTAATATCAGTGTGAAACACTAAATATATCCCCAGTTGTGTTGCATTCCGTATTGTCTGCTATCTTAGGTGGTCAGAAAGAATTAATTTTTCAGATTTTCACCAACTGACGTTACCATTCCAGTGAATAGCGCACCCTGCACATGCTCTCACACTGACCACCCAGATTTGTGAAACCTTTAATACCAGTATACTATGAAGGGAACTTGTAATATGTAACAGCACGTAAAAATCCAGACAGATATGTTGACAGTGTCATGAAAAGCTGTGTTGAGCAGCCTACTGTACTTAATTAATTATGTAATAATATTGATCATGGAAATATGATAGAACGAATCAGTTTTAGTGGTTGTTTGTTCTATTGTTTATATGTTTCTTTTTTGTTTTTATTTATTTATTTGATTTGATTCGATTGATAGGGGAGTGCATATTCAACTATAAAGTATGATTTTTTAGAAAATGGACACATTTGGCACTGGTTTTCATGTATCGCGTTGCTTATCTGCTGGTGTTAAATAATAATGATAATAGTAATACAAAAACAGTTGCTGATGATTTTTGTGCACTGCAAGTGCAAACTAGTTTGTTTTTGTTTTGTCACATCCTGTAGTAATGTCACTTTGGCCTAAAAGAAAATAGTCCATGGCAGCAGTGGCTGTTTTTTGTTGTTGTTGTTTTTTTTAATACTTTGATACCCTCACCCTGTCCACCAACTTCCAGCATTATCAGCCGTGATAACAAAACAAAAAGTTAACTCTTACTCCTTCGTACTATCCACCAGCTTCTTACAAACGTGGATAGGGTGAGGGAGTGAAAGGGTTAGGTTTTTGGAGCTGGTAGATAGGGTGAGGGAGTCAGAGGGTTTTCAGCCAGCGTTGACGACAGGAATTGTGTTTGCCCCTCCAGTAATGCGCTGAATGCACTTTATGTTGCATGTGAAGGATCTACTGTTATTGACAAAACTCTTGGCTCCATTTATACGTATGTGTTTGTGGACGGTCTGTAGACTGTTGATTAGTACGTGTGTGGTGTGTCTTACCCTTCGTGTTGGTTAGTGTGTGCCTGTGTCGGGTGTGTGTGTTTGTGACTACATTGACCACTAGGTTGTGTTAACAGAATCGGTACCGCTGAATCGTGCACATTTTATGTATTTGTCAGGTTTCTGTGTGTGTGTAGTGCACTATTTCTGGGCAGTGTGCTTGTGAAACTTATGATATAGGGTGTGTTCTTGGTACCATTATGGTGTGTTTGTATTGTGTGTGTAATGTGTTGCCTAGGGTGTGTTGTCTGTTACACTGAACTGTATGTGTGTAGCTTGCTGTCATGTTTGGCTTGTTTTGTAGAATGTTTTGTGGATTTCTTGAAGTGTGTTGGTTGTTTGGGTCTAGCTCAGTGTGTTGAGAGAGAGAGTGTGTGTGTTGAGTGTGTGGGGGGGGGGGTGAGTGTGTGGGGTGTGTGTGTGTACACATGTGTGTGGCATTATATTTGTGGTGGTGGGATTCATTGCTGATGATGAAGTCGACCTGCTACATGTTCATGCCGATTGTTGTAGCATTTGTCATGACATGGAAATGTGTTTTATACACCATTCTCCAACAGATTCTCTGCTTCTTTCCTTGCCACTTTCAGTCAGAGGCTGGCGGTGTGAATTGTCTTGCTCTGATCATCGACACAGGCTGTAAATGCTGAACCACAGACACCGACTCAAGTTACGAACGCTGTTGCTAATACGCTAACTGATGTTTGTTTGCTTTGTCATCTAATCCTTACTGACCATTGACGTATAAAGGACTGTGATCCAGGTACTGTGCTAATGATGAGTCACACCGCCATTGTGGTGTGGAGGTATTGACAGTGTTGGCTGGATGATGGGTTCTCTCTGATGCCTGAAAGTCCATGAGATTCGATGGCTTCTCTGTCATCATGGATGGCGACATGTGCACAGTTTCAACCCAGACTCTGTTATTTTTCTGAACTCTTGACTTCCTCACCCTGTCCAGAAGCTTTCTGTGGGAAGTAGGGAGATAGCGTGAAAGGGTTGAAAGACACAGTCACCAGTTCCCACATACACACAGCACAGTTGTGGATGTGATCAGAAATCATGCTGTAATCAACTTGTGAAGACATGTAAGGTTGTGACACTGCCCAGTTAGTAACAGCGAACCTTTCACGTATATGTGTGTGCTTCTGGCAGTTGCTAGTGTATGACTGTGTTTTGATTGCAAATAACGATCTGTGAAGTGAGTGAGTGATATCAGTTGATGTGTCTGTATGGAGTAGTTGGTAGACCAGCGCTGATTTGATGTTTCTGTGGACCAGTGCTGACAAAGTGGTTTCATTCTGGTATCAGAAAACCTGTAGACCAGTATGGCGACTGACCAGAGGGTTTCTGAGCTTATGATGGTAACAACAGGTCACAGTGCCATTGGTTGACATCTCTGTTATCAGCGATTGGTCGTCAGTGATTCCTGAACCTGAAAGCTGATGAAATTTGGAAGGGTGGAGCAGTGACAAGCTGTTTGAGGGATCAGTGGATAAGGTGTTGTGTGTGTGCGTGTGCATGCATGTCGTGTGTGTGTGTGTGTGTGTGTGTGTGTGTGTGTGTGTGTGTGTGTGTGTGGTGTGTGTGGTGTGTGTGTGTGTGTGTTGTGTAGAAGAAGGATGAAAGAGTTACAAGCTGTTTGAGGGATCAGTGGATAAGCTGTTTGTGTGTGCGTGTGCATGCATGTACATGTAGTGTGTGTGTGTGTGTAGAAGGAAGGATGAAGCAGTTACAAGCTGTTCTTTGAGGGATCATTGGATAAGGACTCTGTGTGTGTATGTGCGCATGTGTGTGTGCATGCATGCATGTATGTGTAGTTTGTATGTGTGTGTGTACGTGCACGTAGAACCCTTCCTTGGTTACCTTGTACAGTGTAAGTATAGTGGATTCCATGTACAGCTTTCATTGCTTCACCATCTCACGTATGTCACTATGTAAGCACATTACTGTTCATTTCTGCTCTATAAATATCACCACAGCATTCTACGGCACTCTTATCTCCCGTTACTACTAACACCATTGTGGTGTTGTCATTGTGTTTCACTTGTATCGTACATGTCATCATTGTGTTTCGCTGGTGAACAAAAGTTGTCATGTTTCACTTGTAATCTAACAAAATGGATTTCTATGATATGTGTTTTTGCCAACTTGTTGATGGACAGATATTTTATTATTACAACTCTCTAGCGGTCCTTTTACAGCCGTTGGGGGTTCCCTCCCCTGGGAGAGACCGTGCTAGTCTACCCGGCTATAATGCCCTCCGTGTATCGCCCGATTTTTATTCCTTTTTTTTTTAAAACTGACATTTATGTCAACTGTGCACGTGCGAAAGGTGGTAGCCCTGGTAGACTTGGTCTCTCTCCCCTTTGTCAGCAGATGTGTTTCATCATCTTTTTATTTTTTTCAAGTAATCGGCTGTATATGTGTTTTGTAGTTGTTTCATTTACAACTTTGTGCCTGTCCGTTGATAGTGGTGTTTTCATCTTTTGTTTTTCTTTCTTCCAAATCATCGTTAGATACATGTCATCATCCTTTGAATGTTTGTTTGTTTGCTTGGGGGGTATTATGACAAGTATGATTGATAGTTTTGCTGTCATTCTTTCATTTTTTTAGCTCTGTGTGGGTGTAGGCTGATAGTTGTGTGTATAAATCTTCCCTGTTGTGCTTTGTTGTTTTATTGACAGCTGCCTGTGTGTGTCTGTAAGTTCCTTTCTTTCCCTTTCCCTGTGTACCAGCTTTCTACATGACACTGATGGGTAGGGTGAAAGAATGAAAGGGTGACAGATATGCTGTCATTGTCTTGTTATTGACAGAACTTGTCTTGTGTCGTATGGTATGGTATGGTATGGTATGGTATGGTTGTGGGAGTCTACTCAACATCGGTGTCATCATCGAACATTTTCACTGTGTATGTTATCCTTACTCTAGCAAAACGTTCCACAGAAAACAGTTGTGAAAGAAGTATTTTTTTTCCCTGGTAAAATGCAACAGAGAGATTGTTCCATCCTCACTCCATCAGCCAGAGGTGTGGGGATGGGTGGTCGGAGATTTTAGTGTATGTATGTATATGCATTCTATTTCATCTTGACTTCTGTTTGGTTGTTTGGAGATTTTTATAGACTTTTTTATGTCATCCTCACTTTTTTAACAAGAACATCTTCATGACCATTGCTTTTGATTGGGAAAATGGTGTTGTGCATCAGTTAAAAGAGTAAGTTTGCTGGCTTTTTGGTTTGTTGAGTGTTTTTCTTTTTATTGATTTTTTCATGATTGATTTTTGACACCCACCCCCACCCCTGCGCACACACACACACACACACACATCAAGCTGTGTACTTTATGTTCACACACACACACACACACAACAGCAAGCATCACACACACACACACACACACACACACACACACACACACACACACACACACACACATCCGGGAAAAAAAATCTAAATCCTTTGTTCAAGTTTGAAGTTGTGAAAGAATACTGATTGGTTTGATCTTTCATAACATAGGGCAAAAAAATAAAAGCTCGTTGATATGTTTATTCTTTTGGAAAAATGCAGTTTTTACATATGTGTGCATGGCTAATTTTTCTTCTGTTTTTCTTTCTGCTGCTGGTTTAGATAATGTTCATAACTGTAGGTGAAGGTGCAGTGTCCGGTCTTTTTTGATGTTTGTTGTGTTGTTAGTTTTTATGCTTCATGTTTAATAATGACGTGTTAATGTTAGTTTCTTTGTGGATGATCGGTTATAATGCCCCACTCATTATCTCCGTTCTTATTTTCCATGTAATGATATAAAGTTGTGACGCTTGGTTTCATGTAAAGTTTGCGTGGAGGGAAAGAGACAAGGTGTCAGTCTGACAGGATTTGTTTTGCTGACAAATTGAAAAATACTGTCGCTGCTGTTTGTAATTCACAGCAGCGAAATATAAAACAATGACATATTATAGACTAATAAAAGCATTTATAAGAGGTGGTGTTTGAGATTGGAAAAAAAAAACAACACACAAAAAACAAAAAACTAAGATCTGACATTTCTACTGTACAGATGGGGAATGCTTGTCTGTGCAGATGAAAGAAACACAGCTAGTGACAATATTCAAGGTAGAAAAAAATGTAATGATTTGACATTTCTGCTGTATAGACAGGAAATGTTCCATTGTAGATGAAAAGGAAAGCAGCTAGGTGTAGGATCTGATGTTTCATTTTCAAAGAGCATTCAGCTCAGTCTCTGGATTTATGTTTCATTTTCAAAGGGCATTCAGCTCAGTCTCAGAATTTTCATGGTGGGCTGAGATGACATGATGATTACATGCTGTCAACATGAAACAGCAAATCATCGGGTGCAGTCTGTGTACACAGACTGAAAGGAAATCGTATGAATTAGGAATGCCCACAGGCACCAAATGCAGAAATAAATCAGTAAAATGATAAATTATTATAAAAAAGGTTGCCGAGCTTAAAATGTACAAATAATGAATAAATGTAATATATTATTACCTTGCACAAAATGTATAAATTAGAAATCTAAGAATATAGGCATACATAAATGAATTGATAAATGTTACTTCAGCTAGAGCACACCATGTAGTTTCTGCGAGCGTTGGGCTCGATGCAAGATCTTCTTCATGTCATATTGAGACTGAGTTTAACCCTTTGGCTCCTGCACTCTATCCACCAACTGCAAAAACTTGCCCCTTTGATTGCCTCACCGTATCCATCAGCTTCTTACAGGAAGCTGGTAGATAGGGTGAGGCAATCAAAGGGGCAAGTTTTTTCTTTGCTGACAATGCAGGATGCTGGTGGACAGGGTGCAGGAGTCAAAGGGTTAAAAAATCAAGTGAAATACCCAACTTTTTGCAGTCTGATCATTATCAAAGTGAGCATGGTTTTGCGCATTACATTTTTAATGTTTTTTTCATGTCATTACTCGCTATATTTTATGATAGAAGTTTTTATGTATCATTGATTGAAAACTCTTGTGTTTGCTGCTTTTTTCTCTAATTCTTTTTTCTTTTTCATTGCCGTCATTTTGTTTGCTTGTTTAGTGTGGTTGAGAGTTTTGTGTCATTATTATGATTTCAGTGGGAACATAGTCACTCACACAGTGCTGCTGTTGAAGAGTGGACTTAATGTGACTCACTTTAGTTCTTTTGCTTGTACCATGATTTTTCCCTTGTAATAATGCGTTAATTGTTCATCACTTGTGTCATCTACGCTGACCGTAATCCGGAGGGTTCCCTTTCCACGTAACAAATTTGTATACAGCAAAGCGATACAGAGAGTATTGTTTTGACTAATTTTTTAGCAATAAAATTGGCTTCAATATATGTTTTTTCATGCTTTCTTTTTTCTGTGTATGAAATGTGTCCGTGTATGTACATTATGCAGAATTTTGTTGCTAATTGGAATCTTCTCATTTAACCATGTGTAGTAGTAACTTGTCGATGATATCTGACTTTATGAAATGACTTGATCTTATGTCTGTGTCTTGACCTCCCAGAAATCCCATGACTGCTCCCATCTCCGTCCCCTGTACAGGTGTAGGCCACACGATGTATGAACCTGTATGCAGACCACAGGGAGCTCAAGACCACCGTCTGTTCAGCAACTGTCCACCCTCCATGATGACCTCCTGAGCTTCTGATTTTTCTTCTGGAACTGTGACTTTCTGGACAGAATGTTATGTTTTTCCATGGAAATTGGTGTGCTGTTCGTCTACAGTGTTCTTCCACTGTTGTTGATGAAGCCCTTGCGATGTTTGTACGGTCATTGATTCTAGCGCCCAGCCTTCTGTTCCATGTACTTGTTGCCACAGTCATCACAAGTCATGTGGTGAACCACCACTCATTTTGTGTCACTTTCCGTTTCACCTTTCTGGTGTACCTGTTTATGACCCAAGACAGTTGAAAAGGCTTGTGGTGAAATTTGTGGAGTACTGTTCTGACAGCTCTTGAATATAAGTAATGGGCCGTGGAATGAACGTCATCCTCTTATTCATCGAGTATAGCCTTGGAGTCCATTTCTATAGCTGTTGGCTTCTAAGTCGTTTTCACAAGGTGTTTTTCTTGTGTGAAAGAAGCCTTACAAGCCAACAGCTAAAGAAAGATTTTCAGTCCCCTCTTTCCAAGGCTACACCTAAAACTCAGCAGAGGATGACGATTTGTCCATATCCATTCATTATATAATCAAGAGCTGTTGGAATAAGTTGTTCAGTACTCCACAAATTTCACCACAAGCCTTTCAACTGTCTTGGATCATAAACAGGTACACCAGAAAGGTGAAACACAAAATGAGTGGTGGTTCACCACATGACTTGTGATGACTGTGGCAACAAGTACATGGAACAGAAGGCTGGGTGCTAGAATCAATGACCGTACAAACATCACAAGGGCTTCATCAACAACAGTGGAAGAACACTGTAGATGAACAGCACACCAATTTCCATGGAAAAACATAACATTCTGTCCAGAAGGTCACAGTTCCAGAAGAAAAATCAGAAGCTAAGGAGGTCATCATGGAGGGTGGACAGTTGCTGAACAGACGGTGGTCTTGAGCTCTCTGTGGTCTGCAGACAGGTTCACACATCGTGTGGCCGACATCTGTACAGGGGACAGAGATGGGAGCAGCCACTGCTTGTCCTGGGGGACTTGTGGGAAGTCCTGGGGGACTTGTGGGAAGTCCTGGGGGACTTGTGGGAAGTCCTGGGGGACTTGTGGGAGGTCAAGACACAGACATAGGATCAAGTCATTTCAGGAAGCTGGGTGTCAATCTACATGCAAGTCATAACAACTCACAAAACAGAAAAAGCAAACAAAAAAAACATATATCCACAGCTGAACAAGATTATTTGAGTTTCAATAACGCAAAAATGAATAAATTAGAGAAAAACCTGCAACAATTCACCTGCTACCAACACAACAATACTAACAAACACAAGTATCATACAAAAAGTTTAATGAATCGATCACCATGTTCATAACAGTTCATTTCCAAGGGGAAAACATGCTCTGTACAAAGAGACACACAGGCAAACACAGTATGTAAGAAGCATTTGCATTCTATAAAACAAAATCGGCACCCTACCACAGACAACTACTGTCAACATGTTCAAGTTACTGGGGACCCACACTTTTCTGCTTGTGAAAGTGGTGACATACCATTCCTCTGACAGACAATGTCCACATGTTCTATTTATCAATGAACTAACCCCAAATGCTGCATGCACATGGACATATCAATCCTTTGCCCAGCTCAGTGCTCAAGTAATCCACCACTGGTCACATTCACAGCAACCCACAATTTCATCAAATTTGTAGCTCATCCAAACCACGACTGATCATAGCATAAAGCAACGTTATTCTAAACTCGCTGAATCGGTTGCTAAGCCACTTCACCAACAGCTTTCAACATTAAAAAAAAATCTAATAAAAATAGACTAAATAGACTAAAAAAAAAACAAAAAAACTTCCAATGTTCCACAGATAATCTTTTGCACGATTCCCTCACAAGACAAGACAATATTAACCCTTTCACTCCTTCATTCTATCTGCCAGTTTTCTACAGGATAGTGACAGACAGAATGAGTTCTATTCAATATACAGCCTACTCCACGTTCAACTAATTTCCCAATGCCTTCGTTCTTAAAATCACTCGTATAACCCAACAAGCCTTCCCAAGATCACAACAATACAGCACATGACTTAATCCTTTGATTACAATGACTATTTTACAATGATCATTTCTAAATGTGCATGGTAACAGGAATATCTAAACCCTTTGCATACAATGATCCCTTTCCAAAGAGCTGGTGATACAACAAACAAATTAACTCTTTTCTTGCAATGACCATTTCCCCCCCATAGCACAGAGATACAATGCATAATTGTTCCTTCCATGATCATACAATAATAGTATTAAAACAAACACAGGAGGAAAATCCAACCAACAAAACAAACAATAACAGATATCAATAAATTTTGAATCATTGGGAAAAATGTGAGTTTACCTTCATTATTAATTCTTCCCCATGTCAAGTTTTAACAGACAAAACCACATGTCACTTTCACATTCACACATTCAACAAACAGTCATGTTAGATTAACTAATGTCGGACTGACAAGGGAAAAAGAATACAAGTGCACATTAATGTGTCAAAGATAAGAAAAAAGAAAACAAGATGGCCACACCATTTCTAACAAGATCCCTTTCTAAACAAAAATTATAACAGAAAATTCACCTCATGTAATTTTCAAGGTCACTCAAACTTCAAAGAAGCATCAGATGAGTTATAACAAGTTCAAGTTCATACTGATTACGGCCCAGCCGACTACTAGGGCCATATCAGGGCTAACACCACCACGTCAAAAACGACAACCAGGTAGGTAAAACTTGACATAAAACATGGACAATAGTAAATTTCCGTAACAGTGAAAAGAAATTGCTATTTATATAACTTCCTTCTTTAAAAAGCTAATTGCAGGGATGAGGGCTTTTTTTTTTGTTCACTGGCCTTGACTTTTACACATTACAGACTCCAATAATTTTGTCACAGATACACACCTTTCTACTGGGTCAATATGAAACAATCATCCATTTTTTCTGTTACAAAGATTGAAGGGGAAAATAAAACACTAATGGATTATGCTCATGTTCTGTGGCAGAAAATTATATTCACAGCCATCAAAATATCAAGTACACAATGTGCCCAATATTCATGACCTATTGGACATCTTCATGTCCATATGTAACCAATATTTGTGTTAATGAATGTCTTCAAGTACATATGTACCAAATATCTGTTTTATTGAATGTCTTCAGGTATGTATGTACCCAACATCTATCCTGCTGGGCATCTTCAAAACATATTTACCCAGTTTTACTGTTAAGGAATAATGTACCCAATATTTGTCCTGCTGGACATCTTCAAGTACATGTACTCAACATTTGTAAATTGTCAGACATCTTCAGGTACATAATAATACTATTCATAAGTTATTCGACATTAGAAATACGTTATGTGCCTAATATGTCCTGTAGTCCGGGTACATATGTACTCATTTTTGTCCTACTTCACAATTTTAAGGTACACATATACCGAATATTTACGGTCTACAGGACATCTTGAGTCCTGTCTATACGTACCTGTGCACATACTTTCTATATGAGATTAAGACCACAATAACCAAATTCATCAAATAAAATGCATCCTACAAAAACCACTTCAAAACAATACATATGCCTGTTTACATATGACCATAAGAGAAAAAAATGAAACAGAAAATAATTTCAACAATAATTTTCAAAAAAAAAACAATTGGGAAAGAAAAAAAATTCTCACCCAAAACAATGAAACACCTGACTATGTTTATCCATTAAGTACAATATAACAGATACTAGCAATTATTCTTTAAAGCCCAGCTTCCTGCACACAGCCATAGTAGGACTATAACAATTTCAAAACGTACACATCTCACTGATCCTATAAAAAGAGGAAAAGAAATTAAGTACACATGTCAATGCATTCACACACATAATCTAACTATATGCTCCTGGCGTTGACCATTCCATCCAATTTATTATCAGATGGTTTTAAAAAAACAAACTGAATGCAAATGTAAACACAACTAAGGACACTAAACTAAAAACTACCAAAATTACCCAAAACTGGTTGTGTATATCACAATTCCTTAAAGCCAAAAATGCTGTTAATACTAAAACATGTACCAAGTTACCAATCCTAGCAAATTATTTAAGGCTTTATGGACAGCATAATACACACATAAGACAGTGGCCATAAGACCGTCATGAATATACTGAAAACATAATGACAATTTCTGTTAATCATTATCATCATTATTACTATCAATAGCGGTTTAAACCCCAGCCTAACTGCTCAGCACCATATCTGGGCTGTAAGCTGACTGCTCAGAGCCATATCATGGCTACAAGCTGACTGCTCAGAGCCATATCATGGTTACAAGCTGACTGCTCAGAGCCTAATCAGGTCCACAAGCTGACTGTTCAGAGCCTAATCAGGTCCACAAGCTGACTGTTCAGAGCCTAATCAGGTCCACAAGCTGACTGCTCAGAGCCTAATCAGGTCCACAAGCTGACTGCTTCAGAGCCTAATAGGTCCACAAGCATGACTACTCGGAGCCATATAGTTACAAGTGACTGCTCAGAGCCTAATCAGGTCCACAAGCTGACTGTTCAGAGCCTAATCAGTCCACAAGCTGACTGCTCAGAGCCTAATCAGGTCCACAAGCTGACTGCTCAGAGCCTAATAAGGTCCACAAGCGACTACTCGAGCCATATAGTTACAAGTTGACTGCTCAGAGCCTAATCAGGTCCACAAGGTGACTGCTCAGAGCCATATCAGTATCATGGTTACAAGCTGACTGCTCAGTGCCATACCTGGGCTACAAGCTGAGCTCAGCGCCATATCTGGGCTATAAGCTGACTGCTCAGCGCCGTATCTGGGCTACAAGCTGACTGCTCAGCACCGTATCTGGCTACAAGTTGACTGCTCACACCGTTCTGGCTACAAGCTACTGTCACACCGTATTGGGCTACAAGTTGACTGCTCACGACAATCTGGCTACAACTGACTGCTCAGCACCTATGCTGCTCAAGCCATATCAACGCTACCAGCTGATGCTCAGCGCCGTATCAGGGCCACAAGCCGACAGCTCAGAGCCCTATCAGAGCTATATGCTGATTGCTCAGTGCCACATCGGGGCTACAAAGCCAACTACTCAAAGCCATATCAGGGTTATATGCTCAATGCCATGTCCAGGCTATGGCCATCTAAAACAAAATGCTCACACATCTACACACATCAGCCACCCTAGAAAACATTTCTAGCACAGAATTTTCAGCAGGTGGGCATTTTATCCATGCAAAAATGAACTCCTAGCATCCCCACAGGGTGGACCCTGTTTACTTTAAGTACTTGCACAAGACTACATTAACCCTTTGACTCCCACACCCCATCCACCAACTGCAAAAACTTAACCCTTCGACTGCCTCAAAGGGAGTCAAAGGGTCAAGTTTTTGCTTTGCTAACATGGTTGATAATGCTGGATGCTGGCCCGAGTCAAAAGGTTGTTACACAGACAAGTAACCACAGTGAATGTTGAATTTTGTTATACTGATAAATGTCATCATTGTAAATATGAAAAAACAAACAAACAAACAAACAACAAAAGTTATCATAATGCAAAGTATTCTCATGTTAGATCACACAAAACATATATGCTGTAAATACACTGAACAGCTACCGTCTGTTTTCCTACAGTGCCACACACAACTAAATAAATACGGGAAAAATTAAAATGACCACAATCTGTCTAGTATGCACAGAAATAACTACTTCACAATGTTAAATGCCATGACAATACTGAAATTCATTTTCAAAAGAGTATTATACCTTTAAATCAAAAATAAATAACAATTAATTCATACTGTACATCAACAGAATATACAAAGCATGCTTGTGATACAGTACGAAGACTACAGACCACTACATGGACAAATGCCATGAACATACTTTATTGAACAAAAGTACACTTCTTTTATTTCACGAACATTTAATACATAATTATTATTGTGCATCAACAAAATATAATAGTTATAAAACCAGAGAGAACACTCATAATAAATATCAACCAGATAATGCCACTTAATGTTTTGGAGCACTATACTGCCACATACACAAATACCAAAAAAATGTGGCTATTGTCTGTCTTGTCTATGCTATAGTCTGTCTTGTCTATGCTATAGTCTGTCTTGTCTATGCTTTAGTCTGTTTTGTCTGTGCTATAGTCTGTTTTGTCTATGCGATAGTCTGTCTTGTCTATGCTATAGTCTGTCTTGTCTATGCTATAGTCTGTCTTGTCTATGCTATAGTCTGTCTTGTCTATGCTATAGTCTGTCTTGTCTGTGCTATAGTCTGTCTTGTCTATGCTATAGTCTGTCTTGTCTATGCTATAGTCTGTCTTGTCTGTGCTATAGTCTGTCTTGTCTATGCTATAGTCTGTCTTGTCTATGCTATAGTCTGTCTTGTCTATGCGATAGTCTGTCTTGTCTATGCTATAGTCTGTCTTGTCTATGCTATAGTCTGTTTTGTCTATGCTATAGTCTGTCATGTCTATGCTATATAGTCTGTCATGTCTATGCTATATAGTCTGTCTTGTCTATGCTATAGTCTGTCTTGTCTATGCTATAGTCTGTCTTGTTTATGCTATAGTCTGTCTTGTTTATGCTATAGTCTGTCTTGTCTATGCTATAGTCTGTCTTGTCTATGCTATAGTCTGTCTTGTCTATGCTATAGTCTGTCTTGTCTATGCTATAGTCTGTCTTGTCTATGCTCTTGTCTATGCTATAGTCTGTCTTGTCTATGCTATAGTCTGTCTTGTCTATGCTATAGTCTGTCTTGTCTGTGCTATAGTCTGTCTTGTCTGTGCTATAGTCTGTCTTGTCTATGCTATAGTCTGTCTTGTCTATGCTATAGTCTGTCTTGTCTATGCTATAGTCTGTTTTGTCTATGCTATAGTCTGTCTTGTCTATGCTATAGTCTGTCTTGTCTATGCTATAGTCTGTCTTGTCTATGCTATAGTCTGTCTTGTCTATGCTATAGTCTGTCTTGTCTAAGCTATAGTTTGTCTTGTCTAAGCTATAGTCTGTCTTGTCTAAGCTATAGTCTGTCTTGTCTAAGCTATAGTCTGTCTTGTCTGTGCTATAGTCTGTCTTGTCTGTGCTATAGTCTGTCTTGTCTATGCTATAGTCTGTCTTGTCTGTGCTATAGTCTGTCTTGTCTGTGCTATAGTCTGTCTTGTCTATGCTATAGTCTGTCTTGTCTATGCTATAGTCTGTCTTGTCTATGCTATAGTCTGTCTTGTCTATGTTATAGTCTGTCTTGTCTATGTTATAGTCTGTCTTGTCTATGCTATAGTCTGTCTTGTCTATGCTATTGTCTGTCTTGTCTATGCTATAGTCTGTCTTGTCTATGCTATAGTCTGTCTTGTCTATGCTATAGTCTGTTTTGTCTATGCTAGTCTGTTTTGTCTATGCTATAGTCTGTTTTGTCTATGCTATAGTCTGTTTTATCTATGCTATAGTCTGTCTTGTCTATGCTATAGTCTGTCTTGTCTATGCTACAGTCTGTCTTGTCTATGCTATAGTCTGTCTTGTCTATGCTATAGTCTGTCTTGTCTATGCTATTGTCTGTTTTGTCTATGCTAGTCTGTCTTGTCTATGCTATAGTCTGTCTTGTCTATGCTATAGTCTGTCTTGTCTATGCTATTGTCTGTTTTGTCTATGCTATTGTCTGTTTTGTCTATGCTATTGTCTGTTTTGTCTATGCTATAGTCTGTTTTATCTATGCGATAGTCTGTCTTGTCTATGCTATAGTCTGTCTTGTCTATGCTATAGTCGTTTTGTCTATGCGATAGTCTGTCTTGTCTATGCGATAGTCTGTCTTGTCTATGCTATAGTCTGTCTTGTCTGTGCTATAGTCTGTCTTGTCTATGCTATAGTCTGTCTTGTCTAGGCTATAGTCTGTCTTGTCTATGCTATAGTCTGTCTTGTCTGTGCGATAGTCTGTCTTGTCTATGCTATAGTCTGTCTTGTCTATGCTATAGTCTGTCTTGTCTATGCTATTGTCTGTTTTGTCTAAGCTAGTCTGTCTTGTCTATGCTATAGTCTATCTTGTCTATGCTATAGTCTGTCTTGTCTATGCTATTGTCTGTTTTGTCTATGCTATTGTCTGTTTTGTCTATGCTATAGTCTGTTTTATCTATGCGATAGTCTGTCTTGTCTATGCTATAGTCTGTCTTGTCTATGCTATAGTCTGTCTTGTCTATGCCATTGTCTGTTTTGTCTATGCTATAGTCTGTTTTGTCTATGCGATAGTCTGTCTTGTCTATGCTATAGTCTGTTTTGTCTATGCTAGTCTGTCTTGTCTATGCGATAGTCTGTCTTGTCTATGCGATAGTCTGTTTTGTCTATGCTATAGTCTGTTTTGTCTATGCTATAGTCTGTTTTGTCTATGCTAGTCTGTCTTGTCTATGCGATAGTCTGTTTTGTCTATGCGATAGTCTGTCTTGTCTATGCGATAGTCTGTTTTGTCTATGCTAATCCAGATACACAGACATGCCTTAAGGACAATGACGAAGGCAACCAAAACAGCCAGTGTTTTTTTTCCCCCAGAATGTTCCTGTTACTCTTGTTTGACTACCGCACCCTGTCCACCAACATCCTTCATTGTCAACCATGATAGCAAAGCAAAACCTTAACCCTTTCATTCCCTCACCCTGTCCACCAGCTTCCTGCAGGAAGATCGTGGACAGGGTGAGGGAATCAAAGGATTAAGTTTTTGCACTTGATGGATAGGGTGCAGGAGACAAAGGGTTAAACACTTGTAATTATCAATGTCTTTAGTACAGTTAATATCACTATCAAGTACCAACATTATTATTTAGCAACACTAATTATGTCTTGAGTACTATCACATGTCCTCAGTACACTGATCACCTATAAAATACATAAATACAATGGATCAATACATAAATAAAAGTACACAGAACACCTACAAAATAAATAAATAAATACAATGGATTCAATACATCAGGGCTTAAAACAGGAGGAGGAAAAAAACACTGAAACTAGGGGGGTCCGGGGGCCATAACGTGCGCGCCGTTGCTATGAATGCTTGCAAGCCGATCACGGATGCCTTGCTCCTTTCGTTTTTGTTTGTTTGTTTGTTTTGTTTTTATTCTTTGACAAACCGAAATCGTGGAATTCCGCCCAGACGCGGAACGTTTTAAGCCCTGATACATGAATAAACAAACAAATCAATGAATAAATGCATACTGTGGGTACAATAACAAACTGACAAATTGCAGATAGCACAGTGTATGTATGAGTCTGTGTATCGAAGAAAGTATTGACAAGCATGATAAGTTACTGTTATTTTTGTTTAAAGCCCAGCCAACTGTGTAGAGCCATATCAGGGTTAAAACTGTTTCAAAACATACACAATACTTCAACAGGAGAAAAAAAAAAACGAAATAGAAAATTAAATTAACATATCAATGCATTCGCGCACACAATCCGAGGAGATGCCCCTGGCGTTGATCACTCCCTCCAATTTATCTCACAGGGGATTTAAAAAACACCTACCTGAATACAATCTGAAACATAAGTAAAGACACTCAAACATATTTAACAACGGGCCTAAAGTAGCTAAAACTTTCAAACTGAACGGTCTGGGTTCAATCCTGCCTACTGGGTCTGACCTCCGGGTCAACTTGTGAACAGCCTTACCAGCGCCTAAACCTTTTCTGAGTCAGTGTCACTGTTGTTGTTTAAAGCCCAGCCGACTGTGTAGAGCCATATCAGGGCTATAACCATTTCAAAACATACACAGTACTTCAACAGGACGAAAAAGAAAAGAAAATTAAGTACACATATCAATGCATTCGCGCACATAACCTAAGGACATGCCCCTGGCGCTGACCGCTCCGTCCAATTTATCGCACAAGGGGATTTAAAAAATATACCTGAATACAAATCTAAACATAACTAAGGACACCAAAACAGATATAAAAACGGACATAAATTACCTCAAATTGCTTCCACATATCTCACCTCTCTAGAGCCAAAAATGCACTTAATACATGTACCCAATTATCAATCCTAAGAAAAAGTTTGTAAGGCTTTATCGAACACGTACAGGTGAATGGACCAGAAAAGCAGAATGATAGGAAAAAATGGCAGAAAGCAAAAGAGGAAGAAAGAAACAAAGACAAGGACAGAAAAGAGGAAATTTCTAGCACAGAAGAGGAAATTTCTAGCACAGAATGTGCAGAAGGTGGCGATACTATTTATACTGAAAGAACCCCCAGCATCCCCACAGGGGAACCCTTTTTGAGTGCATACACAATGTCATGCAGTACATCAAATATGCACGTCAAAAGATCCTTTATCATGTCAGTGTCTGTTGGAAACATAAAAACATTCACCATGCACGCCTACTGAAGATGTAGTATGTAGACTGTAAACTGACATACAAATGTACAGTGTATGCAAAACAATCTGCATACATGCATAAAAAAATCGGAACACTTAAAAAAACTAAAAAAACGAAAGAAGCTTGGCACATGATTGCAGATTGTCGCAAGCATACAACACTAGCGCACTACAGGTTTCGCTGTTTCAAAAGCACAGATACATGACTTATCACTTAAATAAATGTGTCATTAAATCAATACAGTTTATCAATAAAATAAATGAATAAAAACAATAATATTACAGATCCAATCGTCTAGCATTACTGTTGTGTACTGTATATCTGTACCTGGAAAACAGGACAAGGTAAGACTTGTTTAATCATCATCACAGTTTAACCCTTTGACTCCCACACCCTGTCCACCAACATCCTGCATTGCCAACCATACTTACATTGCAAAAACTTAACCCTTTGATTCCCTCACCCTATCCACCAGTTTCCTGCAGGAAGCTGGTGGAAAGGGTGAGGGAGTCAAAGGGTTAAGTTTTTGCAGTTGGTGGACAGTGTGCGGGAGTCAAAGGGTTAACAGTATATCTGATGGCATGTGTACATTCAACACTATGCAATAATTCAATGATACACTTGATGACGTTTGCACACTGACCCTTTAATTCCCACAGCCTGTCCACCAGCAGCCTGCATTGTCAATCATGTTAGCAAACCAAAAACTTAACCCCTTGACTCCCTCACCCTATCCACCAGCTTGCTGGCCACACCTGTTCGCTTGCAAGTAGGAAACTGTGATAATGAATACCTCAGTCATTGAAAACATGTTTCATGATAATGAATACCTCAGTCATTGAAAACATGTTTCATGATAATGAATACCTCAGTCTTTGGAAACATATTTCAAGGTAATGAATACCTCAGTCATTGAAAACATGTTTCATGGTAATGAATACCGCAGTCATTGAAAACATGTTTCACGGTATCAGCCATTTCCAAGCTAGCCGCGGTCTGTGCATTCCAGCACTAAATTAGTGTTACGCCATTTTTGGACTGTTCTTTCAAACGAATACTAAAGGCCTCAGAAAGCTGAATATTTAACAGCTGAAACAGCTACACAGACAACAATCACGCAGCCAGAAACAGTGCCCATATACAGGGAAACACCACCACAACTGGACCCTGTAGGGAAAAAGTTTACTATGCTCTTCCTAAATCACACATGCTCCCATCGACCACAACTTGCACACCTTGACATACACTAAATTCAGACATAGAAAGCAGCAGGCCGACTGACTGACGCTGATCTGTGCAAGTGGCACACACAGACAAAAACCCTGACCACAAAATCTGATAGTTCATGTATGCAATCTCAACCTCCTCACCTCCGCCTTGCTCTAACCAGCAGATTCCTGTGAAACTGATGAACAGGACATGGGAGAGAAAGGGTTACCATGGGGAGAGAAAGGGTTACCATATTCTTGAGCCTTCACATAAGCTCTTGTCTTTGTAAGCCAGTAACTTTCATGAAGTCTGTTCCACACAAATGGCATCTATTTTCTGACAACAACATGTCTGAATGCAAGGGAACCATTCTATTGTCCTATTTCCACAGTCCTGTCTTGGAAGAATGAAAACCTGACTGCATCAAAATCAACCATGATAATATTGAAAACAGCCAATACATAATAATAAAAATGTCTGAAGAACATGTACACACACATTAACAGTGAGAAATAATTTAACCAAATTCCATCATGCTATCATTACAACCAAAATATGAATTACAATTAATGAAATTTTGAAGTTCAAAGCACACACACACACACATGTAATTGAGAGATGACAGACAGCATATTGCAAGGAACAATGAGAAATAAGGCAAAACATGTGCATATAGTTTGGTGCATTGACAAATGACTTATGACAGGATTTCAGCAGGACAAAACATGAATGATGCAACTGCTGAAACCTCTGTCAATTGGCAATCAGCACTTGTAGGGGAATAATAACTTTTATGCCAGCAGATGATGAGACACTGGATTTTCAGAAATAACGCACACGAAAGAAAGCTGAGCTAGGTAGAGTAATGTAAGCCAGAAACGTCCAAGTATACAAACAACTGTAGGGATGATGCATCAATGTATTCTTCAAAAAGTCAGATAACCACAAACAATACCTTGTTCTATCTTCAAACCCACTTTAACAGTTATTCTGACTGAAAAGAACAAATACGGAGAGAAAGGTAATTAACAGCATTTTTGTTTTAACATGGACTGAACAACAAATGATCTAGTTGTTGGCCAGCAGTCACCAGCCCTTTGACACATGCACCCCTAGTAATGCTCAGGTTTCAGAACCAGAGAAGACCATGGTGGCTCTCCATATCACCTACAACATGAATTCTTTATGGATGTTAAGCCTTTGACTCCCGCACCACGTCCACCAACATCTTGATTGTAAATCTTACTAGTAAAGCAAAATCTTAACCCTTTGAGTCAAAGGGTTAATTTTTTGCGGCTGGTATATGGGGTGGGGAGTCAAAGGGTTAATGAGAATGCATGCATGTTAATGGGTAAAAACAGTGAATAGGTGTTACATGTGTTGTATATGGATGTCACAGTGTGTGTATGATGCTAATGGGTAAACATAGTGAATGTGTGTTACATGTGTTGTATATGGATGTTACAGTGTGTGTATGATGTTAATGGGTAAACATAGTGAATGTGTTACATGTGTTGTATATGGATGTTACAGTGTATGATGTTAATGGGTAAAACATAGTGAATGTGTTACATGTGTTGTATATGGATGTTACAGTGTGTGTATGATGTTAATGGGTAAACATAGTGAATGAGTGTTACAGTGTTGTATATGGATGTTACAGTGTGTGTATGATGTTAATGGGTAAACATAGTGAATGAGTGTTACATAGTGTTGTATATGGATGTTACAGTGTGTGTATGATGTTAATGGGTAAACATAGTGAATGATGTTTACATGTGTTGTAATATGTGATGTTACATGTGTGTATATGATGTTTAATGGGTAAACATAGTGAATGAGTGTTACATGTGTTGTATATGGATGTTACAGTGTGTGTATGATGTTAATGGGTAAACATAGTGAATGAGTGTTAATGTGTTGTATATGGATGTTACAGTGTGTGTATGATGTTAATGGGTAAACATAGTGAATGAGTGTTACATGTGTTGTATATGGATGTTACAGTGTGTGTATGATGTTAATGGGTAAACATAGTGAATGAGTGTTACATACATTACATGTATATTTCATTTATTTTGTGTACTTTAAATAGAAAGACCTAGAACATTGCTAAGTGCACTGTGAACGTACATTATCATTATTATTATTATTATATCATCATCATCATCATCATCATCATCATCATATCATACTAATAACTATTATTATTATCACTATTATTATTATCGTCACCATCATCATCATTATCTTTTTTTTTTCCCCCGTTATTACGAATCTAAACCCAGGCTTCCTGTCAAGCAGCATGCATCAGCTTCATCTCACCATACAGATATGGACGGAAATAATAAAAGAAGTCAGTTTACATCACACTCACAAACTAAGGGTTGCAACCCATCCAACGACCTGTTCAACATGCTAGTGACCTTAAAACACTTTACTGATGAAATGAGTCATGGATGATTAGAACATGAAAACAATCAACACAATTTCACCCCCATCCCCCACCCACTCCATCAACACCCACCCCACCCCCCAAAACAAAAGAGGAAGTGTAATTATAATCTTAATCCCACCCAAACCTGTTTCAGGCGCAGTTACTGTTTGTTTTTAATTTGTGCATATTTGTACATGTACATGCGCATGTTCAATACACACTGAATATGCTTCTGTTTTAAATTCACAACGCAGCAAAACCCTCAGAACATAGTTCACACAAGCTCAACTGTTAAACATAATCATCACGGCTTTACACAACTAATGCCACATATTGGAACAAGTCTTCTACGAGTATTATTTTTAAAGCACAGACATGTAGATTGATCACATAAATGTTATATACACACCTGATAATTACGACCATATACTGATGAACAAATTGTGTGTGTGTGTGTGTGTGTGTGTGTGTGTGTGTGTGTTGTGTGTTGTGTGTTTGTGTTTGTGTGTGTGTGTGTGTGTGTGTGTGTGTGTTGTGAACAAACCTCCAAGCATGAACAAAGCTTCTACCAAATTGTCAGACCATTGAAAGCAGAAAAGCATTTAAATCTACTGGCCAGATTTTTTGCATATGTCATGAACTTGTCACATCACACTGAAAGCTGGCAAGACAATCTTGTTTTGGCCAAAGGTTTACAACAGGAACTCTTCCCCACCCTCCACCTATCCACCAAGCCTATAGCGACCACACCAACTGATAACCAGAATTATTGTGTACACTGTGCAGTAAACTCACTGCAACACATTAGTCAGGTGTTCAGACTCTGAAGGCTTTTTTTTTTATATATATATAGGATCATTGCACTCAAGCAAGGTTCCTTTGTGCTCACCTTTTCTTTTTTCTTTTCGTTCCATTTTCTACGCCACCTTAATTAGCCACAGAAGCTGGAACAGTTTTTCACAATGCGATGATGATGTCCATGAGGATGATGATCATGATGCTATGGAGTTACATCCAGGATTGACACCTGTGGTGCCGGTCAGAAGATTTGAGCAACACCCTCAATGACGCATCCGTGAAGTGGATGAAATTGGACTGTGTGGTCCCAGTCTTCCCAATGAGCCCACAGCATGCCCAACTCTGGGTAGGAGGAGATTAGAGCCTAAAAACCCTGCAATGATTTTTGAAGGGATCGATGGGAATTCAAACCCACAACCTTCCAACCGGTAGTCCGTTGCACTAACCACTACACCACTGGAGTTAGTTCAAGAGGGGTTCACTGCATCTGAACAATTGCATTACACTCTATTCAGGTTTGCCAGCAATTAACTGGCGGATTCCTCGAGCATGCACAAATCCTATGGCAACTTTCACTCCCTTACCCTATCCACCAACTTCCTGCAAAACCTTTCACTCCCTAACCCTGCTGCCAGCTTCCTGCAAAACTTTCACTCCCTAACCCTGTCTCCAGCTTCCTGCAAACCTTTCACTCCCTCACCCTACCCACCAGCTTCCAACACAACTTTCACTCCCTCACCCTACCCACCAGCTTCCAACACAACTTTCACTCCCTCACCCTACCCACCAGCTTCCAACACAACTTTCACTCCCTCACCCTACCCACCAGCTTCCAACACAACTTCACTCCCTCACCCTACCCACCAGCTTCCAACACAACTTTCACTCCCTCACCCTACCCACCAGCTTCCAACACAACTTTCACTCCCTTACCTATCCACCAGCTTCCAGCAAAATTCCTTTCACACCCACCACTCCACCCTTACTCCCACCAGCTCACAGCCAAAACTTTCACTCCCTCACCTGTCTCCAGCTTCCAGCAAAACCTTTCACTCCCTTATCCTGTCTGCCAGCTTCCACACGAACTTTCACTCCTTTACCCTACCCGGTGATAGGATGTGTGAAAAGTTAAAAAAAAAAAACAAACAACAAAAAAACAACAGATTAGCAACAATGACAGCAACGCAACAAGAAATTTATTTAAAGAGATTCAGTATATTATCACAACTGAAGATCGCAGAAGAAAAACGGTCCATGTGAATCATGAATCACACGGCGGCTGATTTCGTAAGCAGGCCAGCACAACAACAAGATAACACACATATATATAACAATAGCAAAACACATTAAACACACAATATATAATCATACAAACACATAACACACAATATATAACATAGCAAACACATAACACACAATATATAACATAGCAAACACATAAACACAATATATAACAGCAAACACATAACACACAATATATACATAGCAAACACATAACACACAATATATAACATAGCAAACACATAAACACATATATACAGCACACATAACACAATATAACATAGCAAACACATAACACACAATATATAACATAGCAAACACATAACCACAATATATAACATTAACAACAACACATAACACACAATATATGACATAGCAAAACATAACACACAATATATATCTAGCAAATGAGTCTAACACACCAGTCTCTGTGTGGAGTAAAGTTTCTATAAACCTGAAGCAATATTGCCATCAAGAGTATATACAGCACACTTGAACGACACGTTAAAAATTGTACTCAAATATGTGCAAACCTATGTACAAACAAGTGTGTGTACGCGCTCACACACACGCACACACGCACACCAACACACAAATCCACCACACACACACACACACACAGTCATACACACACACACACACACACTATAATATCACTCATAGTGAACAGACGTTAAATTAAAGAACGAACGAACACACAACACACACACACACACACACAACAGAGTCTGTCTGAAGTCTATCACAAGTTCCAAAACATTTCCGGAATTGCTTAACCCTTTGACTCCCAAACGCTATCCACCAACTGCAAAAACTTCACCCTTTGACTTCCTCACCCTATCCACCAGCTTCCTGCAGGAAGCTGGTGGATAGGGTGAGGGAGTCAAAGGGTGAAGTTTTTGCTTTGCTCGCATGGTTGACTGCAGGACGCTAGTGGACTGGTTGCGGTAGTCAAAGAGTTAACAAAAGGGCAAGGAGGGAAGCGGTTGAAAAGAACAGCATCAACAACTTCGTCTTCTCCTTTCATTTGTTATCTACACGGTCAGACCACATCTAGCGACAACAAAGCCAAACTGGTTCTTACTACAAGGAGGCGGGTGATCCAGAGGTGACCTGTACCCTTAACCCTTTGACTCCCGCACCCCTTCCATCAACTGCAAAAACTTAACCCTTTGACTCCCTCACCCTATCCACCAGCTCCCTTCAGGACGTTAGTGGACAGGGTGCGGAAGTCAAAGGGTTAAAAAAATTCTTCTGGCATGGCTCCAGTAGTCTGTCATCAAACAGGCTCATTCTTCAAAACCCCAATCAGTTTCATGCAAAAAAAAAGGGAAGGAAGGAAGGAATCTTTTATTTAATGTCTGTTCAAATAAAAGAACAAAATAAACAAAAAGGGAAAGATTGTCTGATAACCCTGAGGTCGTAGAGGAGCAGGGTGTTGATGACCTCAACTTTTCTAGTGTTCGGTATCATCAAGGTAATGCCCATGTCCTTCTCCTCACACCACAAACAAATGTAACAGCAAGACCCACAACTGATTGATTGCAGAAAACACAGAATGCTCTCTTACATTTTACACACACACCACAAGAAAACACAAAACGCTCTCTTACATCTCTCTCTCTCTCTCTCTCACACACCACACACACACACACACACACACACACACACACACACACACACACACACACACACACACACACACACACACACACACACACACACACACACACACACACACACACCCCCACCCCCACCCCCACCAATCATGTTTCATACATCAATCTCAATTCTTGTTGTCTAAATCATCATCATCATCATCAGGTGCCCTGCCACATGGCGTTGGCGACCATGGACTTCCAATCATCTCTATCTCTCGTTGCCCCCAGCATCTCCCCCACCCTCTTCATCCCCAGCCACTCCGCAAGTCCGTCCAGCATTCTCTCCCTGGGTCTACCCGGTGCTCTCTTTCCCTCCAGCTTTCCCGTTGTGACCAGGTGCTCCAAATCCCCCTTCCTCATAAAATGGCCTATAAATGTTGCTTGTCTTTTCCTAATCTTCCTTATGAGTAATCTACTTGTGTCTGCCTCCATCAAAACTGTCTCGTTTGTTTTCTTTGCTGTCCATGGAACTCTCAACATTCTTCTGAGAAACCACATCTTGGCTGCCCTGATCCTGCTCTGGCTTTGCTTGCTGACTGTCCACGCCTCACATCCGTACAACAGTATTGGTTCTATATAACATTCAAGGACTCTCTTTCTGATGTTAATTGATAGGCATTTGTTGGTAAGAATGCTTGTCATCTTCCTGAATGCTGTTTTGGCTTGGCCAATTCTGCCAGCTATTTCCGATGTGCATCTGCCGTCTGATGAAATGACCGTTCCCAGGTATTTGAACTTATTAACCTGTGTCAAGGTTGTGCCATTTGCTGTTATTTTGCATGAGGGGATTTCATGTTTTTTACTGATCACCATGACTTCAGTCTTCCTGCTGTTTAGTTCCAACCCCTTACCTTTGCTTTCTGTTTCTAGTATATTCACAAGGTTTTGTAGGTCCCTTTCATTTTCTGCAATGAGCACGGTGTCATCTGCATACTCATTGCAGAAAATGAAAGGGACCTACAAAACCTTGTTGTCTAAATAAATCATTGAATTCAACACCCCCATTTTCATTAGAAACACTACTGAGGCATCAGTGCCTTTGTCAAAAACCTCAATGCCTGCCAAAGTTTATGTTGAAAATGCTGTCATAATACAGAAGACTCAATGTGGATATTTACTTCTGAGTTTGGTCAGTAATCTTTTTCCCCATTTTTACATGTCTTCATGTTTGCCATTCTGATTCCAAGCTGTCCCTTATCACAAACAACTATTTATTATCATTTACATGTCTTCATGTTTGCCATTCTGATTCCAAGCTGTCCCTTATCACAAACAACTATTTATTATCATTTACATGTCTTCATGTTTGCCATTCTGATTCCAACCTGTCCCTTATCACAAACAACTATTTATTATCATTTAAATGTCGGCATGTTGCCATTCTGATTCCAACCTGTCCCTTATCACAAACAACTATTTATTATCATTTACATGTCTGCATGTTGCCATTTTGATTCAAACCTGTCCCTTATCACAAGCAACTATTTATTATCATTTGCAAACATTTATTATCATTTACGTCTGCATGTTGCCATTTCATTCCATCCTGTCCCTTATCACAAACAACTATTTATTATCATTTAAGTGTCTTCATGTTACCATTTTGATTCAAACCTGTCCCTTATCACAAGCAACTATTTCTTATCATTTAAATGTCTTTATGTTGTCATTTTGATTCAAACATGTCCCTTATCACAAACAACTATTCATTATCATTTATATGTCTACATGTTGCCATTTTCATTCTAACCTGTCCCTTATCACAAACAACTATTTATTATCATTTACAACTATTTATTATCATTTACACACAACTATTTATTATCATTTACAAACAACTATTAATTATCATTTATATGTCGGCATGTTGCCATTTTCATTCCAAACTATCCCTTATCACAAACAACTATTTATTATCATTTAAATGTCTGCATGTTGCCATTTTGATTCAAAGCTGTCCCTTATCACAAACAACTATTTATTATCATTTACAACTATTTATTATCATTTACACACAACTATTTATTATCATTTACAAACAACTATTTATCATCATTTATATGTCGGCATGTTGCCATTTTGATTCCAAATTGTCCCTTATCACAAACAACTATTGCACAATGAACACACCAGTTTACACTCCTGGATATTGCACTTGTTAGTATTACAAACGGTACCAATATATACAATGTCATTTGCCATAACCATAACCCTGGATATAAATGCCTGTATCAAGAAATATGCATCAAAAACAATGTAAATATTAAAAATATCATCATCACGATCATTGTGTCATACACACAGTCCAACAGCCACACTTCTTACTGTCAATCTCAATTAATCTGTTTTCAACCAGATAAAGTCCATGAGGTTTAAATAAAAATTAATGGAGTTAAAAGTACATATTACTCATCACGTAACAATAAACAAAGAATTACCACTACAAAGCAGTAAATATGCACAAAATATAGCATCTGAGGAAAGCTTCATAAAACAGTCACCCACAATATAATAGTCATCATCATCATGCGTCCTGTCGCATGACGTTGGCAATCATGGCCCTCAAAATGAATCTATCTTTTGTCACTGCAAGTATGTCTCCCTCTCTCTGTGTTTTCATCTACTCCATAAGTCCATTCAACATTTCCTCCCTGGGTCTACCTAGTGCTCTTTTTCCCTTCAGCTTTCCTGTTGTGACTAGGTGCTCTAATTTCTCTTGCCTCATAAAATGTCCTATAAATGTTGCTTATCTTTTCCTTTCTTTTTCTTTAATGTTCTTTTTGTGTTTGCCTCTTTCACAACTGTCTCGTCTGTTTTCTTTGCTGTCCATGGAACTCTTAACTCAATTGAACTGTGCCGTACACGGCTGTACGTCACCTTTCACACTGCATGGATCTGTGCCGTACGCAGGTGTACGTCGGAGTTTCAACTTTTTTTGTGGCCGTAATAAAGGAATAAGGGAAGTAAATCATGCACTTGAGTGATCTTGGGTCTTTTATTTCACAGTTCCTTCCCTTAGACCATGTTGTGATTTGTATTTTTGCTTTAGTAGCAGTTTTTCGATGCTATATGCAGGTCTTTGTTTTCGTCTGACTGTCAAGATGGCGTCAGGAAGCACCCGCCGATTTGCACGCAAATTCACTGTTCTTGATTACACCAAGTAAATAGGAGGTGGTGTTTGTGTTATTGCACATAAACTGTACATTCCTGTATAAATATTCCTGTGGATAATTGGTTTCATTGGTGGAAAAAAACAACATTAGTGTAAATATATGGACTCGGCAATTATGGTCACCTGTTTCCTTCACCCCTTCTATCAAGATGAACAGACTACCAGTTTTGAAGCTAGTAATGTCTGTATGTGAACACTTCAATGTTTCCAAAACTGTTTTCCTTTTGTGTATGACATTTGCTGTTAATTTTTAATATTTTTTAAAAAATCATCCAAAATACTGCGATTTCAGGGGTTGTCGGTGCGAAATGTTGCGGCTTGAATGAGTTAACATTCTGCTTAGAAACCACATTTCAGTTGCCTCAGACATTGTTCTGACTTCGCGTGTTGACTGTCCGCGCTTCACATCTATACAGCAGTATCATTTGTATATAACATCCAAGAACTCTCTTCCTGATGTTAATTAATAGGCATTTGTTAGTAAGAATGCTTTTCAGCTCCTTGAATGCTGTTTTGGCTTGGCTGATTCTGCTGGCTATTTCTGATGTGCATCTGCCGGCTGGTGAGATGACTGTTCCCAGTTGTTTAAACTTACTAACCTGTCTCAATGTTGCGCCATTTGCTGTTATTTTGCATGAGGGGATTTATTACGATACAACAGTAGACAAAAACTTCACCTTGAACTGACATTTGACTGACATGATTTGTGTTGTTCATAGCCCCACCGACAGACAGAGATCATAACAGGTCTGTCACCGTGCCACTAACAACAACGAATGATTAAAACTTATCACCTAACAAGAGTCCAAGATTAAAAAATATCACCATTTAGAAATTATATAAGCCAATATTTCTCAAGTTCAAAACACTCAGATCCGGTAAAATGATCCAACTAAAAACTACATTTTTTTCATTGTTGAAATCATATCACATAAAAACCACTGACTTCTCTTCAGAAATCAAAAATATTTCCTGAAGGAACATCACTAAAGGTTTTCAGTAAGTATGCTGTCACATGTGCCTATCTGTTGCTCCATTCATAATGCAGCATTTGAAAAAAAAATTGAAATGAAAAGGGCAGTCCGATGATACAGAATTTGACAAAAACTTTACATTAAATGGACACTAAGAAAATGACACAACATCTGACACAAATGAAAAGTTTTCCTTAAAATCATGTTAAATAAACATTCTTACCATGACTTACAAGTGCAATACTCTACGTTAAATATACATTCTTACCATGACTTACAAGTGTAAATACTCTACATTAAATAAACATTCTTACTGTGACTTACAAGTGTAAATATCTACGTTAAATAAACATTCTTACCATGACTTACAGTGCAAATACTCTACATTAAATAAACATTCTTACAGTCACTTACAAGTGTAAATACTCTACATTAAATAAACATTCTTACTGTGACTTACAAGTGCATATACTCTAAGTTAAATACACAACTTACAATGCAAATATTCTAGAAGCTATATGCTATCTGTCCTGATGAGTGGCATGACTTCTTGTAAGGTGCAGGAATCACGGAATCTTCCTGACGGCCAAACACATTCTGGGGAAGCTAAGCACCCTGACAGACTCCCTCAGTAGGTCCCACATGGTTCTCCACATGGTGTGGACCCTCGACAGAGCCGTCCTGACCCTGGTCTGGAAACCTTGGTTTCACTCTCATGTCGATCTGTTTGTGAGGGATTCAACCACTAGATTCCAGTATCTATTTCTACAGTTCCAGACCCAGCTGCATGGGCTGTCAATGCTCTTTCCATGTCTTCGTCTGGCCTCCTGGCGAATGCCTTCCTGCCTCTTTCCATTCTAGAAAGGGTGGTCTGAAAGGCGTGGAAGGACCAGGCCACTCTCATTCTCATGGCCCCTCAGTGGCTGGCCCAGCCTTGCTTTCTGAAGCTTCTCTTCCTGTCACATGTTCCTCCACTGCAGCTCCATCCCCACCCCAAGGCCCTTGTTCAACCCAGATCTGGGATCCCACATGTGAATCCAGGGCTGGTCAACCTCCACTCCTGGCTGTCTAGGAGCATTCACTGTCTGCATCAGACACTTCCCAGGGCGTCCTCGACATGATCTCCCAGCACACCCAGGGGTCTATTCCTCCCACTGGTCATGTTGGCTCCACTGGTGCTTGGATTCCCAAGTGGCACTCTAACAACCCATTCTGTGTTCTGATGGCCAATGTTCTGGCGTTCCTTTCCATGATACAGCCTTGTCGGCTTGTTTGGTCAACTCTTTGGAGATGCGCCCTAAAATGGCTGCTAAAACTCTCGAGACACACAGTTTTTGGTACTTTTTAAAAAAATTATGAAGAATACCCAACAACAATAAACCTATCCTATTATATATGTTTTAAAAGGTCATTATGTCTACTTTGTAACTGTGTAGACCGCTTGTTTGCTTTTTTCCCTGGTTTACCATTGAAAAAGTCCTGCAAATAGCAAAAAAGAAAAGTTCCAGATGTACACACACATGACTTATCAAACTGCTGCTTGTAATCCATTAAATATCCATGTCACAAAACTGCACTTAACATGTCACAGGATTACATTCTTCACTGAAAGTCACTATGAGTTCTGCTTTTATGAATATTTTGTCCCAAAAATAATTAAATACAGGTGTAAGTCTTTTGACTCTGAAATTCCTTTGTTTCGGGTACCGCGAAAACAAGCCAAAAATACAGTTCCAACAATCTCTTAAAGTCAAAGGTAAAGAAATCTACTAAGAAAAATGGTTAAACTCTGTGTTAGTATAATCTCCCTTATTATAGTACGCAAATAGTCTCGGTAAAAAAAAACCAACATCTCCGCAGCTATAGCTGACGAGCGTCACAATCGAGACACAGAGCTCTGCAGCTAAAGCTATGGAGCGTCATTATCGAGTTAAAGTCCACTGGGCAGCTGCCTGCACAACCCTCTCCCAGACTGGATAGCAAATAGCCATAGAGTGTTTACACCCATGAGTCACAGTAAAGTAGTGTAATTAAAATAAAGATTAATGGGACACATCATCAGAATATGACACAACATCTGACAAGACTAAAACTTAAAGAGGGGCACTTCAACAGAACATGATATACAGTACTACACTAAACTAAAAATTCAAGGAATGATCCAATACGACACAGTACTTCACAAAATTAAAAAAATGAAAGGGAAGCTTCGACAGAAGAATATGAATGATGATTACCATTTCACAAAAACAAAAATTAAAGCAAAACTCCAACAGAATATGATACAGTATTTGACACAATATTACAACTAGAAACACTTGGTTGATGTAAACAAGTAAAGCCACTGTGCAAAAAAGTAACATGAAAAACAAAAGGACACAGAACTGGATAAAAAATTCAAATATACTACAGCACAAACATTTGGTCAATAAGGCTACCATGCAAAAAATCAACATGAAAAATAAAGTGATACAGAACTGGATAAACTCAAATCTACAATAACACAAATATTTGGTCAATAACGACAAGTAAAGCTATGGTGCAATAGTTCAAAATGTGTGTAAAACATGTGATAAAAACAAGTAAAGCTGTCTTGTGACTCAGAAAATCATGAGGTGCTAAACATGGCAAAGCAAATAAAACGAATGTGCAAGAAGTTTTACACAGGGAGAAAAAAAAATACCAGGTATCTGCAGGCTAAAGTCTGGGATACAGAACTCTCACCCATCTCACCTGTCAGTATCACTGGGTTCAGTGTTGGCCGCTGCACATTTTGACACCACCATCTCCCTCCAGTGCAATACAGAACTACATACACCAAATCAACAAAATAAATGAATCTATTTCAGATCTCTCTCTCTCTCTCGCTCACAACACCACACACACACACACACCGCACACACACACGCACACCACAACCACCCCCCCACACACACACACACACAACACAACACACACATACGCACACATGGCATGAATATATAAACATGCCTGCATGCTTGCATATAGGCACACATGCAAATTCATTCCAGAATGTGTGCACACACACACACATACACAAGCAGAAGAACACACACAAATGCTTGTGTACTTGCACACACATGTACATGGCAATAAAGTATGCATGTACATGCACACACAAACACACACACTTCAAAAATAAGGAAGCAAATATGAAAATAAATGCAAAAGGACTTAAAGCTAAAAGGACTTAAAGCTATCACCACTCCCCTGCTGACACTCTCTCTCTCTCTCTCTCACATCACCACACACACACACAACACGCACACGCACGACACACACCACACACACACTGGTACAGAACACAAGCAAAACAATCAATAAAAAGCACAGCTCACTCACAAGACACACACACAAACAGATGGACAAAGAACACAACCTACCGACAATGATAAAAACATTAAACTTTGGCTTACACCATCATCATTTTGAATCTTTTCCATCCCCGGTATTTATGGCATCATGCATACGAAATCCATTCCGAGCGTACGGACACTGTCTTGAGAAAAACTAAAAACTGAAACCTTCCTGTGTGAAGAATTAAGGATGACACTTTACCTTTCCTACTCTCCCTCAACATAAAACATTGTTCCATTTGATATCAGTGTTGTTGTTATTGTTGTTCAAAGCCCAGCAGACAGCGTAGAGCCGTATCAGGGCTATAACCGCATCGAAACATACAAAACTTCAACAGAAAAAAAAAAAGAAAAGAAAGTTATCAATGCATTCACGCACATAATCTAAGGACATGCCCCTGGCGTTGACCGCTCCATCCAATTTACCGCACAGGGGATCTGAAAAACACTCCTGAATACAAATTTAAGCATACATAAAGACACCAAAACATACATAAAAACGGGAATAAAATACCTAAAATTTCTTCCACATACCTCACCTCCCTAGAGCCAAAAATGCACTTAATGCATGTACCCGATTATCAATCCTAAGAAAAAGTACTTAAGACTTTATCGAACACATACAGGTGAATTGACCAGCAAGGCAGAAAACGACAGGAACAAATGACAGAACGCAAAGGAACAAGGCAGAAACAAAGAGAGTGACAGAAAAGAGGAAATTTCAAACAAAGAATTTCCAGAACGTGGGGATACTATTCATACTGAAAGAGTCCCTGGCATCCCACGGGGATTTGAAATCATCATCTCATTTCACTTCTCTGTATCATTATTCACACAAAACATGCACAGGCTCTGTGATTTCATTGCCTCATACAACACCACATAAAAACTCAGCAAACAATCCTCATCTAAAATAAACACATCATAAAATAGTGCTGTGCACGTAATCAAACTCCCCTCAAAGCAGCTTTTGAACAAAGCAAATTTATAATGCCTCGTACAAAACAATGACACAGAACTTTTCTGAACACTCAACTACAAAGTATGATTTCAGGACGTTCCACATGACAAATGTTTTTTAAAGCAATCATCATATGAACAAAATAGAACGAAGCAGTTCTCAATTGGAGCCAACAAAACACAGCATGAACATGAAGCAACACAAACCGTAACATAAATTCTCCACAAAAACTTCATTCATTAACCCTTTGATTCCTGCACTGTCCACCAGCACCCTGCATTGTCAACCATGCCAGCAAAGCAAAAACTTAACTCTTTGACTCCCTCACCCTATCCACCTGCTTCCTTCAGGAAGCTGGTGGATAGGGTGGAGGAGTCAACGATTTAAGCTTTTTGCAGTTGGTGGACAGGGTGCGGGAGTCAATGGAATAATGCTGGTAATACTGCTTTAATCTTTATCAGCAACTCAATATCTCATTTCATACGTCATATTCAAAAGAGAAATTGGGTTTTCATTTTTTTTACTGACTGCTTTGTTTTTCATATTTTAAATGTTTATAATCGGGATCAAGATAAGTGTGTCCATTTCAGTTCAATTCTTAATGTCTTTCTTTTTCCCTTCTCAAACTTGTTTTTACTCATATTAAAGAAACAATATACATGTATTATTCGCAAAAACATAGTAAGAATCACATCACAAAATTTAAATTTCAACATATATGAAAAGTCACCAGTAACTTTCACAAAACACAGATTTTGAACCTTGCTTCCATTTCTTTCAAAAACTGTATAAAAATGATACAATAAAAATAATCAGTGTGCGTCACTTTGATTTAAGCCAAGCAGGGAACTAAGCCCACTTAGATTAAAATCAACATGAGACACAGTGAAAGCTGTAGAATCAAATGGAGGTTTAAAATGAAAAAAATGAAGTATAATAATTTGCCTTTTCCATAGCATCTTTGGTCTGATTTTAGACAACTATCTGAGAAATATTGTGCTGAGCATGCCTCCAACACAACATACACTCACAAAAAAACACAAAAAAACAAAATCAGTTCTCATTGAAAGCGAATACAAAACTCTGCCTTACACAAAAAACACAAAATCACAAGTAAGCAGTTCTCATTTTATATAAACAAATCAAATAAATAAACAGATGAGTGAAACCAACACCCAACTTCCAAGGTTTTTTATAATACTGCTGATAACGTAATACAAAACCCAGAAAATACTCTACAAAACCCAGAAAATACTCTACATACAAACTTATTCAAATAATTAAGTGTCTGCATAATTATTCACACAAGTATGCAGATATTTTCTTCATCATTTTCCCAATTGAAAACATGTCAACTGCACTCATCATGTCCTCAACTCAAAACGTGTCAACTGCACTCATCATGTCATCAACTCAAAACCTGTCAACTACACTCATCATGTCATCAACTCAAAACCTGTCAACTACACTCATCATGTCATCAACTCAAAACCTGTCAACTACACTCATCATGTCATCAACTCAAAACATGTCAACTGCACTCATCATGTCCTCAACTCAAAACCTGTCAACTACACTCATCATGTCATCAACTCAAAACATGTCAACTGCACTCATCATGTCATCAACTCAAAACCTGTCAAATACACTCATCATGTCATCAACTCAAAACATGTCAACTGCACTCATCATGTCATCAACTCAAAACCTGTCAAATACACTCATCATGTCATCAACTCAAAACCTGTCAACTACACTCATCATGTCATCAACTCAAAACCTGTCAACTACATTCATCATGTCATCAACTCAAAACATGTCAAATACACTCATCATGTCATCAACTCAAAACCTGTCAACTACACTCATCATGTCATCAACTCAAAACATGTCAACTACACTCATCATGTCATCAACTCAAAACCTGTCAAATACACTCATCATGTCATCAACTCAAAACATGTCAACTACACTCATCATGTCATCAACTCAAAACCTGTCAAATACACTCATCATGTCATCAACTCAAAACATGTCAACTACACTCATCATGTCATCAACTCAAAACCTGTCAACTACACTCATCATGTCATCAACTCAAAACCTGTCAACTACACTCATCATGTCATCAACTCAAAACCTGTCAACTACACTCATCATGTCATCAACTCAAAACCTGTCAACTACACTCATCATGTCATTTCAATACATGTCAACTACACTCATCATGTCATTTCAATACATGTCAACTACATTCATCATGTCCTCAACTCAATGCATGGCGACTAAACTCATCATGAAAATTGGTCAGAACAACTGATCATTCATTTATTTTCAGGCCAGCCAGCCATGGTTGTTAACTGAACAAGACACTGCTTTTCTAATTTGGATGATCTGAGTTCAAATCTGCCTGAGTATCACCTGGTGGATAAAGCATGGAGATTTTTGCAATCTTCAGGTCAATGTAGTGTACAGAAATGCTAAAGTACCTGAACTGCTACATGCATGCTGAACAATGAACAAGTATGTTAAAGATGCTGTCAGCCACCTTAGTGTCCATAGCTCAAGGAAATACGAAAACACCCATATACACACCCCCGGAAATGAATTACAACTCCCTTAGTCGCAGATTTAGCGGGTTAAAAAATAAAGGCAACGCAAATAAAGCCCACAAGTCTATTTGAGTACACATAGGAGTTGCAGCACTTAAACATATACAGACACAACACCCACACAACCCACACACACCCACCACCCACCCACCCACCCACACCCACACACACACACACCACACACACACACACACAAAGTCCCACATAGCAAACAGTTGACACCAAACCCATCAGCAAGGAGAGAGAAAAAACAAGCCAGCTGGTTTGTTAGGTACTCCTTTCAAAGCAACTAACTATGAGATTCAAATCTTTCTCCAAAGCAAGATCTTGAAATAGACATTATCCTTAGTAAAAAATAAATTAAAAAAAAGACATGAAGTGTTTTCCACATTCTCAACTCTATTAAAGAAAAATAACAATAAAAACAAAATTGAAAAAAAGAGATTAACCCTACCAGACCGAGTTCCCGCTATTGCGGGAATGACGAAAATGACTATATACCGAGTTCCCGCTATAGCGGGAATAGCACACTCACATGATCGTCACTTTATCAAGAGCTAAAAATAGCCACCGAACCGTTGCTAAGCGTCGCGTGAGCGTGTGTTCAGCCTATTGCAAATGTCTGCCTTTGTGTTGATGGTATTTTGAGGTGATTTGGGTGCAAAATTGACCATGAAGCGAGCTAGTGATGAACCAAGCACTTCAACAGGTAAACGGGCGAGGCCAACTCGCTTCACAGTTCAACAAGTGGTGGACATTTTGCAGATTGGAGAATTTGATCAGGAATACGTTTCCGATTCAAGTGACGATGATTACGTTGATGAAGCATTGAGTGAAAGTGATGATTCTGACAATGAAAGAAGTAGGTCGAGACAGAGTGTTGGAAGAAGGGGGCGTGCCCGTATCCCCCAACCAAGTGATAGGGGAGATGCTTGTGTGATTGAGGGTTGTACTGGCGTTAGATGAAACGTAGGCCTATTTTCTACAATCTCTCCACGTTTCATATAATTCTAACCATTGGTGTGCATGATATGAACAGTTTTCTAACGTATATACATTTTTTTCAAAATTTTGCTCAGGAGGCCAGGCAGGGGGCACAATTACGCTCAGGGGCTAAGGTCTGGTAGGGTTAAACACTAAAGAGTAACAATAAAAACAAAACTGAAAAAAGAGATTAAACGCTTTCTCCAATACAACTCCACATAGAATATGTGTCTGTATTAATAAAGAAGCCAAGCGTGCTTCTGTTAAACAAAGCACACACATTTTTAGGTTCCCTCCCCCTCTAAAACCATATTTGTTTTTACAGTAACAACACATACAAGTTCTCTACAGCAGCACAAACAGCAAACACAGCTATGCACTCTCAGCGCCGCTCTCTGTTTACAACAAAGCAGTGAATCAACAAACACGACATCTCTACACATGAAAGGGAGAGCATGCCGCAGAACTAGTCAGAGTTATATACACTGGTTTCAGCTCAGACATGTGACATCAAATCTCAACTCAACTGTTAGTATTTAACGATTGTTACTCAACAGACCATCAATCCCTCAACACTTTGTTATTTAACGATTGTTACTCAACAGACCATCAATTCCTCAACACTTTGTTATTTAACGATTGTTACTCAACAGACCATCAATACGTCAACACTTTTCAATAAACACAGTTCCAACAAACTATCACTTCAGGCGTCAAAAAACATACAATAATATCATCTATCCCTTTCACTCTCTCATTCTATCCATCAGTTTCCTGTTGAAAGCTGCTGGAAAAGGTGAGGAAGCAAAAGGGGTTTGAAAAGGACAGGGTAGACACAGTGATCAATAGGGGGAAAAAATGAAAGCTGGTCTGGTCAATAGAAAAGACATACATGTTATCAAAAACCACACTGCAAAACATCAGTCCAAGAAATACAAGCATTAACATTATCCAGCTGAAAAAAAAAAATGCACGTTATCAAAAACCGCGTTGCAAAATATCCGTCCAAGAAATACAATAACGAACATCAGCCAGCCTAACGACAGGGTCAGTACAACAGTAGCTGGCCAAAACATGACCCCCCCAAAGTTGTGCAACATCATTAATCATACAACAAGAAAGACAAGTGTCCAATAGTTTGTGATTCAACAAGCATTCCAAGAAAGTGTAACAAGAATGAATAATACATTGTATGAAACAGAATAACAGAATACGGTCATTAAATACCAAATGATAGCACGTAACAAAAGGCCTTAACATGCTTCACGTCTGATCGAGGCCTGAACATCAATACAAACGATGATAACGTTCCAGAAATGATCTGCGATGATTGATGCAAAAAAAAATCATCAGCCCCATGAGCAGTGCAGTAACCCTTCTACTTGCTCATCCTATCCATCAGCTTCCTATGGATAGGGTGAATGATTCACAGGATTAAATTAAACATGATGCATCTAAGGGTCAACACATGAAAATATTCAACTTATGGCATGATGACACCGCAAGCTGAATAGCATTATTCAGAGGGCAATCATAAGGCAGTCACCTTTCCAGAGGCTTCCATGTTTTCACCTGGAATCTACACTTTCTAAAATGTGTTACATGATCCACAGCTTCCTAAATTTTCATGAACATTTTTTGATTTTCCAGAATCACCTGTAGTTTTCCTCATGTTGTAAGTTTTGTCCACACCTTCCCATACAGTCCATGCCTTCCTATAGTGTCCATGCCTTCCTATAGTGTCCATGCCTTCCTATAGTGTCCATGCCTTCCTATAGTGTCCATGTCTTCCTATAGTGTCCATGCCTTCCTATAGTGTCCATGCCTTCCTATAGTGTCCATGTCTTCCTATAGTGTCCATGTCTTCCTATAGTGTCCATGCCTTCCTATAGTGTCCATGTCTTCCTATAGTGTCCATGTCTTCCTATAGTGTCCATGTCTTCCTATAGTGTCCATGTCTTCCTATAGTGTCCATGTCTTCCTATAGTGTCCATGCCTTCCTATAGTGTCCATGTCTTCCTATAGTGTCCATGTCTTCCTATAGTGTCCATGCCTTCCTATAGTGTCCATGTCTTCCTATAGTGTCCATGTCTTCCTATAGTGTCCATGCCTTCCTATAGTGTCCATGCCTTCCTATAGTGTCCATGTCTTCCTATAGTGTCCATGTCTTCCTATAGTGTCCATGCCTTCCTATAGTGTCCATGTCTTCCTATAGTGTCCATGCCTTCCTATAGTGTCCATGCCTTCCTATAGTGTCCATGTCTTCCTATAGTGTCCATGCCTTCCTATAGTGTCCATGCCTTCCTATAGTGTCCAATGCCTTCCTATAGTGTCCATGCCTTCCTATAGTGTCCATGTCTTCCTATAGTGTCCATGTCTTCCTATAGTGTCCATGTCTTCCTATAGTGTCCATGTCTTCCTATACTGTCCATGCCTTCCTATAGTGTCCATGTCTTCCTATAGTGTCCATGTCTTCCTATAGTGTCCATGCCTTCCTATAGTGTCCATGTCTTCCTATAGTGTCCATGCCTTCCTATAGTGTCCATGCCTTCCTATAGTGTCCATGCCTTCCTATACTGTCCATGCCTTCCATGCCTTCCTATAGTGTCCATGTCTTCCTATAGTGTCCATGTCTTCCTATAGTGTCCATGTCTTCCTATAGTGTCCATGCCTTCCTATAGTGTCCATGTCTTCCTATAGTGTCCATGTCTTCCTATAGTGTCCATGTCTTCCTATACTGTCCATGCCTTCCATGCCTTCCTATAGTGTCCATGCCTTCCTATAGTGTCCATGCCTTCCTATAGTGTCCATGCCTTCCCATACAGTCCATGTCTTCCTATAGTGTCCATGTCTTCCTATAGTGTCCATGCCTTCCTATAGTGTCCATGCCTTCCTATAGTGTCCATGTCTTCCTATAGTGTCCATGTCTTCCTATAGTGTCCATGTCTTCCTATAGTGTCCATGCCTTCCTATAGTGTCCATGCCTTCCTATAGTGTCCATGTCTTCCTATAGTGTCCATGCCTTCCTATAGTGTCCATGCCTTCCTATAGTGTCCATGCCTTCCTATAGTGTCCATGCCTTCCTATAGTGTCCATGCCTTCCTATACTGTCCATGTCTTCCTATAGTGTCCATGTCTTCCTATAGTGTCCATGCCTTCCTATAGTGTCCATGTCTTCCTATAGTGTCCATGTCTTCCTATAGTGTCCATGTCTTCCTATAGTGTCCATGTCTTCCTATATAGTGTCCCATGCCTTCCTATAGTGTCCATGTCTTCCTATAGTGTCCATGCCTTCCTATAGTGTCCATGCCTTCCTATAGTGTCCATGCCTTCCTATACTGTCCATGCCTTCCATGCCTTCCTATAGTGTCCATGTCTTCCTATAGTGTCCATGTCTTCCTATAGTGTCCATGTCTTCCTATAGTGTCCATGTCTTCCTATAGTGTCCATGCCTTCCTATAGTGTCCATGTCTTCCTATAGTGTCCATGTCTTCCTATAGTGTCCATGTCTTCCTATACTGTCCATGCCTTCCATGCCTTCCTATAGTGTCCATGCCTTCCTATAGTGTCCATGCCTTCCTATAGTGTCCATGTCTTCCTATAGTGTCCATGTCTTCCTATAGTGTCCATGCCTTCCTATAGTGTCCATGCCTTCCTATAGTGTCCATGTCTTCCTATAGTGTCCATGTCTTCCTATAGTGTCCATGTCTTCCTATAGTGTCCATGCCTTCCTATAGTGTCCATGTCTTCCTATAGTGTCCATGCCTTCCTATAGTGTCCATGCCTTCCTATAGTGTCCATGCCTTCCTATAGTGTCCATGTCTTCCTATAGTGTCCATGTCTTCCTATAGTGTCCATGTCTTCCTATAGTGTCCATGTCTTCCTATAGTGTCCATGCCTTCCTATACTGTCCATGCCTTCCATGCCTTCCTATAGTGTCCATGCCTTCCTATAGTGTCCATGCCTTCCCATACAGTCCATGTCTTCCTATAGTGTCCATGTCTTCCTATAGTGTCCATGCCTTCCTATAGTGTCCATGCCTTCCTATAGTGTCCATGCCTTCCTATAGTGTCCATGTCTTCCTATAGTGTCCATGTCTTCCTATAGTGTCCATGTCTTCCTATAGTGTCCATGTCTTCCTATAGTGTCCATGCCTTCCTATAGTGTCCATGCCTTCCTATAGTGTCCATGCCTTCCTATAGTGTCCATGTCTTCCTATAGTGTCCATGTCTTCCTATAGTGTCCATGTCTTCCTATAGTGTCCATGCCTTCCTATAGTGTCCATGCCTTCCTACAGTGTCCATGCCTTCCTATAGTGTCCATGCCTTCCTATAGTGTCCATGCCTTCCTATAGTGTCCATGCCTTCCTATAGTGTCCATGCCTTCCTATAGTGTCCATGCCTTCCTATAGTGTCCATGCCTTCCATGCCTTCCTATAGTGTCCATGCCTTCCATGCCTTCCTATAGTGTCCATGCCTTCCTATAGTGTCCATGCCTTCCATGCCTTCCTATAGTGTCCATGCCTTCCTATAGTGTCCATGCCTTCCTATAGTGTCCATGTCTTCCTATAGTGTCCATGCCTTCCTATAGTGTCCATGCCTTCCATGCCTTCCTATAGTGTCCATGCCTTCCTATAGTGTCCATGCCTTCCTATAGTGTCCATGCCTTCCTATAGTGTCCATGTCTTCCTATAGTGTCCATGCCTTCCTATAGTGTCCATGCCTTCCTATAGTGTCCATGTCTTCCTATAGTGTCCATGCCTTCCTATAGTGTCCATGCCTTCCTATAGTGTCCATGTCTTCCTATAGTGTCCATGTCTTCCTATAGTGTCCATGTCTTCCTATAGTGTCCATGCCTTCCTATAGTGTCCATGTCTTCCTATAGTGTCCATGCCTTCCTATACTGTCCATGCCTTCCATGCCTTCCTATAGTGTCCATGCCTTCCTATAGTGTCCATGTCTTCCTATACTGTCCATGCCTTCCTATAGTGTCCATGCCTTCCTATAGTGTCCATGCCTTCCTATAGTGTCCATGCCTTCCTATAGTGTCCATGTCTTCCTATAGTGTCCATGTCTTCCTATAGTGTCCATGTCTTCCTATAGTGTCCATGCCTTCCTATAGTGTCCATGTCTTCCTATAGTGTCCATGCCTTCCTATACTGTCCATGCCTTCCTATAGTGTCCATGCCTTCCTATAGTGTCCATGTCTTCCTATAGTGTCCATGCCTTCCTATAGTGTCCATGCCTTCCGATAGTGTCCATGTCTTCCTATAGTGTCCATGCCTTCCTATAGTGTCCATGCCTTCCATGCCTTCCTATAGTGTCCATGTCTTCCTATAGTGTCCATGTCTTCCTATAGTGTCCATGCCTTCCTATACTGTCCATGCCTTCCTATAGTGTCCATGCCTTCCTATAGTGTCCATGTCTTCCTATAGTGTCCATGCCTTCCTATAGTGTCCATGCCTTCCTATAGTGTCCATGCCTTCCTATAGTGTCCATGCCTTCCTATAGTGTCCATGCCTTCCTATAGTGTCCATGCCTTCCTATAGTGTCCATGCCTTCCTATAGTGTCCATGTCTTCCTACAGTGTCCATGTCTTCCTATAGTGTCCATGTCTTCCTATAGTGTCCATGCCTTCCTATAGTGTCCATGCCTTCCATGCCTTCCTATAGTGTCCATGCCTTCCTATACTGTCTATACCTTGCTATATTCTATACTGTCCACACTTTCCTACATTGTCCATACTTTCCTACATTGTCCACTATTTCCTGTGTTGTCCACAACTTCCTATACTGTCCACATCTTCCTACACTGTCTACAACTTTCTATACTGTCCGCATCTTCCTACACTGTCCACAACTTCCTACACTGTCCACAACTTCCTACATTGTTCACAACTTCCTACACTGTCCACAACTTCCTACATTGTTCACAACTTCCTATACTGTCAACAAATTCCTGGCCATCCAGAACTTCCAACACTTCCATAACCTTACACTGCTCTATGTTCTATAAAGTCTACAACATCCTATATGTTTCTTTTTCTTATATTCTTTTTAGAAAGTTCTATACTTTCTCATTTTCTGGATCCTTCTACACTTTGCTAAACTTACATCTGCTGGAATCTTCTGCGCTCACATGCAGATTGTGAGCAGACTCTTTCGAACATCAACCTTTACCAAGTCCATCTCCTTTTTCTGGGTCTGCTAAGAACTTATCACACGTTTCATTATTTCTGGTAAACAGAATCATAATCAATGTTCTAACCCACTGAAAATTATCACAATTCTTAGTATCTGTGGTAAACACTGTTATAATTCTAGCATTTATCACTATCACAATTCTCAATGCATGTTTTCCAGGGATGTTAATCAATGCCATCAACTCTGTGTCAAGTCTATGCAAAGCAGTATGACAACAACAACAACAACAACAACAACAACAACAACAAAAACTATCATTTTATGTTAACCATTACAACATATAGCTTATTTACATTAATCATGATCATAACTTCTTTCAGGATTTATTGTTCACCACTCATGTTGTCATATTCATTAACGTTTATTCAATGATCACTTTCATATCATCATTATTATTGTTCTGTTTCCTGTCTAACATGATACAGCCTCATCTGGCCATGAGTGTAGCTATTTTTCTCCTTCCTGCTGGGTGCCACGGTGTTTGGTGGTCAGACAATTGTAGACGGCCATACTTATTGTTGCCCGCTTGATAGAGGCGACATCACTGCAATATGTGTTCAGCTGTCTGGTCCTTACGACCCCATGGGCAGGTTCGGGAAAACGACGCTTTGAATTTGCGGTTCATGTGTCTAGTGAACCATTACGGCTGATGCGGATTATTTGCTGCTCTCTGAATATGTAGTAGTCATCCCTGTCTGAACTTTCTGTCTGTTGCCTAAGGAGTGATTTGACAGTGCTCCTCCTTCTGCTGTGGCTGACACTGTTACTACACTGGTCTTCTTGGGCTTCTCTTTTAGCCAGGTCATCTATCTTCCTTGTTCCCTGGTGTCCCACAGTGGGTGGGGATATTACCATTATGTGTTTATATGGTGTGTCAAGGGTTATTGCCAATTTCATACGAGACACTCAAACAAGCAGCTCACAGGACAGATGAAGGTGAAGTAACTCATATCGTTAGTTTGGAGTTTGTGTCAGATTACTGCCAATTCATACGAGATACTCCAACAAGAAGCTCACAGGACAGATGAAGGTGAAGTAACTCATATTGTTACTAGTGTTAGTTTGGAGTATGTGTCAGATTACTGCCAATTTCATAAGAGACACTCCAACAAGCAGCTCAAAGGACAGATGAAGGTGAACATGAAGTAACTTATATCATTCCTTATATCATAGTTCGGAGTTTGTTCAAGAGGGATTCATCACGCATGGATTCCACCCAAATCTGTCATTTGGCAGACTCTTTGAGCCTATATAAAACCCACTGCACTACACAGTCTTGAAATGAAGGGTGGGGGCAGAAGAACAAGACTTACAAAATACAAAGATGAAACCACTAGAATGATTAGTGATGGGCAGTGAACAGGGCAGCTTTTCTGTTTTGGGTTGGGATTAAACTTGAGACATCAGACCTTGAGTCCATGGCACTATCAACATAGCCAGCCAGCCATAATATCAGCACTACTACTGCAGCTGCTACCACCACTACTGGCAATACTACAACCTCCACAGCTACAGCTACTGGTAATACTATCATCAAGCCAATACTGATAGTAAGCTCTTCCAAACACAAGGCAGACATACATACATTTTGTTTCAAAGAAAGTGGGATGATTTATGACATAAGAAAAAAAGAAAAAAGTCAAAAGCTGCATCAGTTTTTAACCCTTTCACTCCTACACTCTGCCAGTTTTCTGCATGACTTCTGTCCACAATAAAAAAAAAAAAACTCACAGGTGAATAAAAACATGCAGAGACAGTGAAAAAAACATTTTTTAAATGGCACTGCACTCACTACGACAATGTGTTCCAAATGGGCAGAGCAGCCTGAATTACGCATGATAAAACCAATGTGACCCTTCCTCTCCCCCCTCCCTCCCCCCTAAAAAAATTAAAATAAAAAAAAAACATGACTGACAGGTCAATGCGACCATACACACTCAACAAACATGAGGCATTCTGTCACTTGACGGCGATGGTAATGACACACACTCGAATCCTCCCCCCCCCCCCCCCCCCAAAAAAAAAACCAAACAAAAAAAACATGATTGGCAGTTCAATGTGACCACACACACTTGACAAACATGAGGCATTTTGTCACTTGATGGTGATGGTAACGACGCACACTCGACCCACCCCACCCCCAAAAACACACACACATACACACACACATACACACAAACACATTTGGCAGTCTGGTGGTAGTGAGCAGGACTGGTTGAGGAGCCTGCAGGAGGGCAGGTTGCCACGGCGATGACCCGGGGTCAATAGTTGGCGAGGAAGGCAGGGTCGACAGTGGACAGTTTGGCAGACAGGAAAGCGTGGATGGAGAAGATCAGAGTCTGCAGGTCAGTACACTCCAATTCCTGGCCACACAAACACAAAATCCAAAACAAGTGTAACTGCCCGCGTTCAAGCAAACAGGAACCAGAAAAAAACACGAAAAAAGAATAAGAACGTGTATTTAATACAACAAGACAAGACGGGCGCAAATTTTCGGTCAACTGGCCTTTTGTCAAGCGTAAGATCACAAACAAACAAACAACAGATACAAAAATTAGGAGAGAAAGACTGAAACTTTCCTACTAAAAAATTCCTCAATAATTTTTAACCCTTTGACTCCTACACTCAAAGCAACAACTGCAAGACCTTAATCCTTTGGCTCCCCACCCTAGTGTGAAGAAGTCAAAGGGTTTTCAGGACTGAAGGGATTCCAGTCATTAGTCCGTTGAGCTAACCTCACACCAGGGAGACAATTTTTCCAGGGATTTCTTAGTACCGGAATTCCAAATGAACGAAACTGGATCTAGTGGTATGTGGGACAGCAGAAAATGGGGGTTATTGTGATTGTTGTTTAAAGCCCAGCCGACTGTGTAGAGCCATATCAGAGCTATAACCACTTCAAAGCACATACAAAACTTCAACAGGAAAAAAAAAATAAGAAAAGAAAATTAAGTACACATATCAATGCATTCGTGCATATAATCTAAGGACATCCCCCAGTGTTGACCACTCTGTCCAATTTATTGCACAGGGGATTTAAAAAACACACCTGAATACAAATTTAAGCATACATAAGGACACCAAAACATATAAAAACGGGCATAAATTACCTAAAATTGTTCCACATATTTCACCTCCCTAGAGCCAAAAATGCACTAAATACATGTATACAATTATCAATCCTAAGAAAAAGTATGGAAGACTTTACTGAACACATACAGATGAACGGACCAGCCAGGCTGAAAATGATAGGAAGAAATGACAGAAAGCAAATAAACAAGGCAGAAACAAAGATTCTTTGAGTGACAGAAAAAGGAAATTTCTAGCACTGAATTTCCATAAGGTGGGGATACTCTTTATACCGAAAGAGCCGGAAGCATCTCCATGGAGGGAGAAAAGGCAATGGCACAAGAGCAGCAGAAAAATAAATAGACAGATAAAAACTGAGCGTTGGGTCCACTCACCCGCGTGTCCACCTGCTTGGTGAGGTCATTGTTGAACTGCAGTTTGAGTTTTGTGCGTCCGTCATCGGATGAACTTTTCAGCTGAGCAAAACGGTACGTCCACAGGAAACTCTGAAAAGGAAATCTTTAACTCACTCGCTACGTACAATTATGCCCCTTGCTGTTCCCCTGATATGCACCATTTGTATAGGTCATGAGAAAAATTCTCATACAAACAAATCACAACAGAGAGCTTTGAAGTTTGGCAGGTTATATATTAAAAGATTGGTGTACAACATGCTAAAATTTCAACTGTCTAACCCTCATGGTTGCTGAGTAATGGTACAAGTAACATCAGAGAAATTTTCAGGTGAAAAATGTCTTACAAAATACACAGTCACGTCAATATATTAGTTCCTACAGTCACATTTTGAATGGAATGTCATAAAATCCAACTTGCACACACTCCAAACACACTGAAAGAAGAGACCGTCTTGAAGAGCGTTGAGATGTCGAGTGCTGTTCGGCCATTTGGTTTTCCGTCATCTGCTTCCCTGAAGAGCTAATGGGTCATGAACATTTGCACTGTCTACACACCAACTGCACAGTACAGTGACCTAATGGCCTGAAACGAGGCTAAGAAAGACAGAAGAATCCATTTCTGGCCATTACTTTTGGAAAACGGAAATATTGAAAGCCCCGCGAATTTTCAAAACCCCAAGTCGGATTTCTCTGACCCTCGTACATAAGCGTTGTTGAGATACGATCGGGAAATCCCAACACTCGTAGCGAGAGAGATAACATGAATGAGTCAAGTCACAGTTAATGACTTACTTATTCCATCACCCAAGCTTTCCACTGTTGATATCACAATCGTTTGTCCACCAATATTCACTTCCTCTTCAACTGCCAATCATGTGGAATATGATCATTCATGGAAACATTTATGATCATAAATGTGTAGGTATGGATAGTCACTGTTAACCCTTTGACTGCCGCACTCAGTCCACCGACTGCAAAAATGTAACCCTTTGACTCTCTCACCCTATCCACCTGGTTCTTATAGGAAGCTCATGGATAGGGTGAGGGAGTCAAAGTGTTAAGTTTATGCTTTGCTAACATGGTTGACAATGCAGGATGCTGGTGGACTGGGTGCGGTAGTCAAAGGGTTAATATATATTCATTTGTGCATGCCTATTAATGAGTGTGTGTGTGTGTGTGATTTATTAGTGTTTCCATACGTATCATACTCTGTGTCTTTTAACCCTTTGACTCCCGCACCCTATCCACCAACTGCAAAAACTTAACCCTTTAGCTCCCTAACCCTATCCACCAGCCTCCTGCAAGAAGCTGGTGGATAGGGTGTGGGAATCAAAGGATAAAGTTTTTGCTTTGCTAGCATGGTTGGCAGTGCAGAGTGCTGGTGGAATGGGTGCGGGAATCAAAGGATTAAAATGTGAACTGCCATGCCAGTCCAAATAGGTTTGGATAACAGCACTATACAAGTCTGACTTATTATCATTAATATTCTTCTTCTCCTTCTTCTTCTTCCTCCCATTATTACTACTACTATTATTGTTTTTATTACCATCATCATTATTATTACTTCTACTATTATAATTATCATTATTAGTCTTATTATCAGTACTGCTACTACTACTATTACCACTGTCATTATAGTTACAATGTGTAAGTCTTGAACATCAATGCCACTACTGCTGCTGCTACTACTACTGCTACTGCTACTACTACTGCTACTACTACTACTGTATTATTATTATAGTTACCATGTGTAACAGTAATACTACAACAACTACTACTACAACTACTAAAACCACTACTATATTATTATTGTTATCATTATCATCATAGTTACTATGTGTAAGTCTTGAACATCAATACTACCACCACTACTATTACTACTACTACTAAAACTACTACTACATTATTATTATTATTATCACTATTATTATAGTTACTGTGTGCAAGTCTTGAACATCAATAACAAATAACATGTGGCAGTCAGTCTGTCTTCTTCTTCCATTCATCATCTACATGGTCAGGCCATATGTGATGATGAGTGTGGCTGTTTTCTTTTAGTTCCTGCTGGGCTGTCACAGGGGTTGATGGTCAGGGGTTGTCAAAGGCCTTCCTCCTACATCGCCTGGCACACAACACAACAGACAGCCAGGACCTCCAGTAACCGAGTGTGGATCTTGCTGAGGCACAGGACCTGGCCCTGCTCAACCCTGAGAGGGCCTCAGCGGGCCAGCACCTTTCTCGTCTGATATAGACGATTATGTAAGACAGACATTTGCAAAGGTGCAACCTAGAAAAAGTAAAAAAACTGAAAGGGGTCCAGGGGCCGGCAGCGCCCCCATATGGGAGGTATGCCCCCCAGACGCTGAAGCTTTTTCAAAAAAAGGGATTTTTCTGTTTCTGACTTTTGAAAAAACGGATTCCGTCATCAAACGGAAAAAGTTGCACCCATGCATTTGTGCTATATTGTGCAGTACCATGGTTTGTTAGAAGATGCCTGCGTGTCTGGTTCCTCTGACTTCAACCCTCTGTGGCAATCTTTAACACCAGTTTCACATCAATGGTAATGTGAGACAATATTTAATTTTCTATGAAAAAAAAAGCAAACAGGTCAAGGTTTTCCCACAATGTGACAAGCCACAAGACACCAAGCAATCAACTTTTTGATTACTGGCATTATTTGTAATTTTTGCTGAGGAAAAAAAAAAACACCTCACCAGCTTCACAAAAATAAAATCATGAAAATTCAAGAAATGCTAAAAAAAATTCACTGGAATTATTTGTAATTTTTGACAAAGAAATCACCAACTTCACAAAATTAAAATCATAAAATTTCAAATAATACTAAAAAATATATAAAATATATGTTTTACTGAAGGAAAACATATGGAGAATACTTTGATTGTGTTTTCAACACTGAGAGGATGACAGAATTCGCAATCATAGAACAGTAGCCAATACTTTTAAAACAACCATGGCCCCCTACTTGTCAATGTACTTAGCAGGATGTAATCCTTACCAGAATGATCACAATCACTTGTGTCATCATTAAGCTGATCAAAAACATCACCTCCATTTCCTACCAAGTTTTCGTCATTACTATTGTCACAATCAGGCAAAAAAACTTAATTCTTTGACTCCACGGCTGCATTTTCCCAGCCATTCTGCCACCCTTTAGTTGCGATCCGGCGTCGCCTGCGTGTGCTATTTTTAGCCAGGCAGGGTCGACCAAAGTCCGTCAGTGTAGCGCGTCTTTGTGCTCCCGCACTAATGATAAAGGGATGGGTGAAAAGGGTGTGGGGAGTGGAAGGGAAGGGGCGCGCTATTAATAGCCGGCAGAAAGTGGCCAACTAAAGTATCTCGGATTTGTGCGCCGTGACTCTCTCATTTATCCACCAGCTTCTTGCAGGTAGGTGGTGGAGAGGATGAGAGAGTCAAAGGGTTAACTTTTCACTCTGAAAGCACAGTTGACAAAGTAGAATGCTGATGGACAGGGTGCAGGAGTCAAAGGGTTAAGATTGATGGTCACAAAGAGATGAAATACAGCAATGACTTCAGGCCTAACGTGTACACACCTTGGAGTCATGGTCGTAGAGAGAGAACCCTGGTCCATGTCCAGGATCAGGCCCGACAGCTTACCTCTCCATGTACAGCCAAATGTCTTGCTCTGACATGAAAAACAAAAATGGAAAAAATGAAAAAAAAAAAAGCTTGAGGGCAAAGTACAAGATATATGAAAATGAGAAAGAGATCTGTGCGCATATGTATGTGCACACATGCATGCATGCATGTTCGTTCGTTGTTTCTTTTAACATCTATTCACATATGTGCTTTTAGAGGATGTTGAAAGCATGCATGACTGTGTGTTTGTTTATATGTGCATGTGTTTCAGTTTTGTGGATCGTAGGTGGAGGTTGGGCGGAGGGAATTACGGTGATGGGGATGATAAATGGTGTTCAAGGCATAAAGGGATTGTTTAGGTTGTTTACAGGTTTGTTTCTATCAAGTGAATCTGTGAGGTACTGGTACAGTGCATTCATACTGTTTTTCTTCTTCTTTTCTTTAAGAACATAGCAGATGAAGAGACACATTTCACTACAATAACATCTCACTACAATATAATCTAGAACACAGACTTCATAGCAACCATCTTTCAAAGAAAAACAGCAGCAAAAAGGAAGAAAGGCAGACCTCCAATCTCATACAATAACCAACATCAATGGCCTAAATACTCCAAAAACTGTCCACAAAAGTCAAGGCAGAGCAGCCTGGAGGGAGATGGTGGTGTCCAGGTGTGCAGCGGCCACCACTGAACCTGGTGACGCCGACAGGTGAGGGGAAACAATATAATCTAAGATTAGATGTTTCAATGACAGTTTGATTAGAACCTGTAAGCTGGGTAGAATCCTCAGACCTTGCCAATGATGGGTTTATGTGCAGGTTTACAGCTCATCCCATGAACATATTGAATCTTATCACCACATGGCATCTGTGATGTCAGTGCACATGGAATTTATTCTGAGCGTGTAGATGCCATCTTCACAAAATTAAAATTTAAACAGAAAATTTACAAAGGAACTGTAACTCTCGAAACTGTGGACGATGTCAACAGCAATTCTTCCAAACTCTTTAGGTCCCCCTAAGATATAGATAAATCAATTAATAAACATACATACAAATAATAAAAAATAAATAAATAAATAAATGAAATCAATAAAAACAACTAAATAGATAATAATAGATAGATAGATAGATAGATAGATAGATAGATAGATAGATTATATAGATAGATAGATAGATAGACAAAACAGACAGATAGATAGATAGATAGATAAATAAATAAATAAATACATACATACATAAATACATACGTAAATAAATAAATAAATAAAACAGATGTCAAGTAGTAACTTTTATCCTGCGCTGACACAAACACCAATGGTCATGTACTGACAAATACTGACAATCTCACCAGTCAACCTGGACAAAGTGGTCAGCACAATGGACCAGAAACTGGTGGGTTTGAGCTCCCATCAGTCCAAAATATGATTGTGGGATTTTCAAGCCTTGTTCAACTCCACCCCAAATTTGAACATAATACAGACTTGTGGGGAAGACTGGGATCGCACAGTCAAGTCTCATCTATTTTACACACACTTTACTGATGGTGCTGCTCAATTTCCTGACTACTATTGCAGGTGTCTGTATTTCTCAGGCCTAGGTTGAGGACAGGATATCAATGAAAAAAGCATCAAGTACAGCTCTATCACGTAATCTCAATCCATGGAGCTCCACACCATCATCACAGTCACCCAACAGTTATCACCATACCAGTCACTTCAGTTTTGGTGAGTTTGAAGGCATATTGGACAGCCGAAATGCACAGCTTGGGGTTAGTGACAGAGAAGATATGCAGAAAATCATGGAATAACAAAGAAATAACAATAAATAAACAAACTATGAAATGAAATAAATCTAAATAAAAGAACAAGATGAACAAGCCATTCTAACCTTCCCTTTTTACGCAAAAATTGTCTTAGAAAATCCAGATCTTGCACTTCTCAAGGTCACTGTGACCTTGAAAAAGCAGCAGATGAAATTAAACTCTACCTGAAGTGAGGATGATGATAACAGAGAAAACAAAACATAAATATTGTAAGAAGTTTCTGAGAAGTGCTGATCACATATCTCCCTCAAAAATGGCTGATTTTAGGCTTTTTTGTGGTCTGTGTGACCTTGGTCTTGGTGCTTTACCTTCTTCGCCGATGTTTTTGCCAGTCAACAATCCACACCCTGAACAAAATATTGGTAACATCCGCCCATAAAGGGCTGAGAAAATCTTGTTCACATATTGTCCACACAGAAACACAGCTCCCTCTAGTTGATAAGAAATAATCTCCCCCTTTTTTTTACAGGCGGTAAAGAAAAAGAATGATCACAGAAAGGACAGAAGAACAGGGAACAGAGAAGAAACAATAAACAAAAAAAATGAAAACGGAAGATTTAGCACAAAGTTAAAAAAAACATGCCAAAGAAGGAGGGGAAAAAGAACAACTGAAGGAAATCCACACAAAAAAACACTAACCACCAGGCGTCGCACAGCCGAGTTAGAGGTGTGGTACCAAGCCTTCTCCAGGTGCAAGAGGTCGGCACGACTGTCCATGGACAGTAAAATGACCTCTTGACCTCTCGTCTGTACGGAGCAGCAATGCTGACGATCATCCGGCAATTCCTCATCCTGTGACAACCAGCCAAACAATCATTCAATGTTGCGTTGTTTACAATGTGGGGCTGATATCGCTGATATTACAATACATATCAACAATAAGAAATCTGAATCAAAGTGACTGCCAGCTTTCAAGCAAATTGTTACTGTTGTTATTTTTGTTTAAAGCCCAGCTGACTGCATACATCCATATCAGAGCTATAACCATTTCAAAACATACACAATACATCAACAGAATCCAAAGAGATGCCCCTGGCGTTGACCACTCCGTCCAATTTATCAAACAGGAGGTTTAAAAAATATACATGACTACAAATTTAAACGTAACTAAGGGAGCTAAAACATAAAAAAAGAGCTTAAATTACCTAATATAGCTTGCACTAGTCACACCTCCCTAGAGCCAAAAATGCACTTAACACATATACCCAATTATCAATCCTAAGAGAAAGTATATAAGACTTTATTGAACACATACAGATGAATGGACCAACAAGGCAGAAAATTACAGGAAGAAATGACAGAAAGCAACGGAACAAAGCAGAAACAAAGAGTCACAGAAAAGAGGAAATTTACAGCGCAAAATTTCTAATGATAGAGATATTATTTATACTGAAAGAGCCCCCGCATCCTTACATGGAATATTCAAGCAATATGAACCAGAACTACATGTAAGTAGAATCAGAACGCGTATTTGATCTAACAAGACAAGACAAGGCAGGTGCATCACCCGTCTTGTCTTGTCTTGTTTTGTTATATCAAATACACTTTCTGATTCTATGATTTTAAGTAGTTCTGTTTCATAGAAACAATACATTTAGAATGCATGGTAGGGACATTCTGTAATCTTAAGGTCACAGGGGAGTGAAGTGGTAAGAGACCCTAAGTTCTCTTGGGGCCCTGTGAGCTCAGCTGATTACAAGCTCCATACTGATAAACCAGGAGGCATGGATTCGACCCTCACGCAGACAATTCCAGGTTTTGTTTGTTTTTTCTTTGTCTTTCTTGCTTGTTTGTATTTTTGTGGCCTATCAGTTTAGTTGGTTACAGTGCCACGTTAATAATGCAGGGATTGGGTGTCTGATCCTCAGAGGATCCATTTTTGTGATAACGGCCCAGTGTCTGTTGGTTAAAAAGCCATACAGCTGACACAGATATAATTGTTGTGTGTGTGTGTGTGGTTGGTGTGTGGTGGTGTTGTGTGTGTTGGTGGTGGTGGTGTGTGTGTGTGTGTGTGTGTGTGTGTGTGTGTTGTGTGTGTGTGCTTTGTATTATTTCTTTATATATTTACTTATTTACTTATTTATTTATATTTTCATTTATTCATTTACTTATTTATTTATTTATTTATCTAGCTATCTACTTATTTATTGGTTTCGATAAAAACTAAATATGACTCAAGGAAAACTCTGGATATATATGGGGGGTTATGTGCAGGCTTGGGGTTTGTGCCATGGTCAGTTTGGATCTTCTCCATCACAGGGCACCAGTGATGTCAGTGCATATGGCATTCATTCTGAGAGCAAGAATGATATTAACAATCTTGAGAAACTGAAACTGAAACTGAAACCCCTCTATGTCTTTCAACTGAATCATCCAATATTTCAGCTTCAAGCTGTCATTCCTTATTCATTACAAGCTTCTGCAAATGACATGTCTTGGTCGTTTTGATGCACCACTTCAAGCGTTAAGACCTGATGTCACCAGTTTGCTAAGTGAGCATGTGGATGCAGTGTGATAAGGCTCGGTTCTCAAATGAAACTGTTTGAAAAGAGGACTCCTACGATGCAGAAGGCATTTCCAGCAGTCAATAAGTTCTAGAAACTATCATATTTCTAAAGCTACCAATGGTTTTGTTGACGAACTGGATATGACTCAAGAACATGTCTGGATAAATCAACAACAGTTAACTCCTCGATCATACGTCAATGATTAGCTGATGAATTATCCAGCTGGATACAGCAGCAAATGGGTTGATACTTACTTGTGTCATAATTCAAAGACAAAAATATTTAAAAAGAGGATCAATAAAAGTAAATTAAGAAAAAGAATTCAATTACAGTACAAAGCAGACTCACCTTGAGGATTTTAAACATACACTCGTACACTTTGTATTTTGCATCACAACGAGACCAATCCCCAGAGTGCATCTGAAACACCACAGAGCACGATCAGCAATCAGTAAATTGTCTTGATTTTAGAATTATTTTGAAACACCACATACATTTTCTTTCCATTGCTATCAGAAATCATTTTGACACACTACATAAGTTTTGTTTCATGCTTCGATATTTGACACACTACATAAGTTTTTCCAATGCTATCAGAATTATTTTGAAACACTACATAAGTTTTGTTTCCAATGCTATCAGAATTATTTTGAAACACTACATAGTTTTGTTTCCAATGCTACCAGAATTATTTTGAAACACTACATAAGTTTTTTTCCAATGCTATCAGAATTATTTTCGAAACACTACATAAGTTTTGTTTCCATTGCTATCAGAATTATTTTGAAACACTGCAAAAATTTTGTTTTCGATGCTATCAAAATTATTTTGAAACACTACATAAGTTTTGTTTTCAATGCTATCAGAATTATTTTGAAACACTACATAAGTTTTGTTTCCAATGCTATCAGAATTATTTTGAAACACTACATAAGTTTTGTTTCCAATGCTACCAGAATTATTTTGAAACACTACATAAGTTTTGTTTCCAATGCTATCAGAATTATTTCGAAAACTACATAAGTTTTGTTTCCAATGCTATCAGAATTATTTTGAAACACTCAAAAATTTTGTTTTCGATGCTATCAAAATTATTTTGAAACACTACATAAGTTTTGTTTTCAATGCTATCCAGAATTATTTTGAAACACTGCAAAAGTTTTGTTTTCGATGCTATCCAAATCATTTTGAAACACTACATAAGTTTTGTTTCCAATGCTATCAGAATTATTTTGAAACACTACATAAGTTTTGTTTTCAATGCTATCAGAATTATTTTGAAACACTACATAAGTTTTGTTTTCCAATGCTATCAGAAATATTTTGAAACACTACATAAGTTTTGTTTTCAATGCTATCAGAATCATTTTGAAACACTACATAAGTTTTGTTTTCAAGCTATCAGAATCATTTGACACACTACATAAGTTGTTTTCAATGCTATCAGAATTATTTTGAACACTAAAAGTTTTGTTTTCAATGCTATCAGAATCATTTTGAAAACACTACATAAGTTTTGTTTTCAATGCTATCAGAATCATTTTGAAACACTACATAAGTTGTTTTCAATGCTATCAGAATTATTTTGACACACTAATATTTTGTTTTCAATGCTATCTGAATCATTTGAAACATGCAAATTTTTTCAATTTATTAGAATTATTGAAAACTCGTAAATTTTTTTCAGTGCTTGCTATGTTTTATTCAAGTACTAATAATTTTTTTTTTTTTTGGGGGGGGGGGGGGGGGTTTTTCCCCCCCACATTGTTATTGTGTTACATCTCCATGATACTCATTCAGAAGCTGAGGTCATCATGATAGCAGGAAGCATGACAGCACGAAGGCCAACAGACTTTTTCACAAAGTTAGGATGAAAGAATGGGGATGGTAATTGTGATGTTATGAAGTGCCATTTGAACCAAGACTACGAGACAGGGCAGTACTGTACTCTACGCTTACTTTCCAATATATCCTGGCATCAACCATGCCTGAGATATACAGACACCTTGACAAGTGCATGATACACTCAACTCTGGGAAAGAGCCAGTACAGCCTGGAAAATCCCACATGAATTTTTTTCTACACTGATAGGGGTTCAAACCTAGGACCTCCCAGTAACCCACTGTGCTAATCACTTCACCACACTGACTGGTGTGACGATATCCTAAAAACTATACTACTAACCTACACAGCAAATTGACACAGCAACAACGCAATACACTTCACTGCAGCCTGATGCAGTGAGACAGTAATAGTAATATCCTTCATAAGCTGGCTCAGAGAAAGCGCTGTTGACTCCACCAAAGTCTGGCAGTCTCCTCTAGTGGGTGGCCTCACATTGGTTAAATACTGATAGCTCCTGTGGGCTTCCTCGCACAGGGACTCTGACTAAATGAACTTAGATTTGGCTAGTAAGTCAGAAGGATAATGAAATCAACATCACTGGAATGACACAGCAGACAGGACAGAAAGAAATAAAATAACTAAAATAAACAGAAATAACACACAGAAACAACACAAGAGAAGAGTGACAACTCACAGGGGGCTGGTCAAAGAGATAGATGTCGGCAGCTTTCAGCGACAAAAATTTGGGTTTCCACGGCTGCTGGTGCCGCTCCGCCGACATTCGCTGGTTGCTCCAAACCATGTGCATAATCTGAATAAGCGCACCAGAATGGAACATAATAATTATACTCAATATCATAATCATCATCAACATCACCTTTACCAAAAATGTGGCATTCAATGACAACTAAGGCCAGGAATAATCTACCACAGAGAACTTCAAATCTGACAAGCAAGCCTATGGACAAGTTCACACTAACATCCTCCAACTGTGGTAAGCCAGACAAAGTAATTAGCCCTATACATAGTAATTAGCCCTATACAGACATAGTAATTAGCCCTAACAAAGATCGATTTACAATAAAAATGACTGAATTTAGTGTAGATTTCTATTTTCTAACATTCATTCACTCATTCACTCCACACACACACACACATACACACACACACACACACACACACACACACACACACACACACACACACACACACACACACACACACACACACACAAACACAAACACATAGCGCATTCAAATACACATACACACACTCATAAACATACACACACACACAGCACATGCATACAGGCATGCACACACGCACATGCGCACACACACACACATACATGTGCGCACACACACACACACATACATGTGCGCGCACACACACACACACACACACACACACACCACACAACACACACACCACACACACACACACACACACACACCATCCACAACACAACACACACACACACACATTCACACCCTCTTTCTTTGCCTCTCCTCAATATGTCCAAAATAAATAACAGATTCATCCCAAGACAAGATGACATTAACAAATAAATATGTAAGGACTCACATGATCAGCAGGAGGAAGAAGACGGTTTGTCATTTGTATCTGTAACAGTAAAATTCACTATTTAATGTTGAAGTTTGGAGTTTGTTTGAGGAACTTATCATACTAGGACAATCCCATATGTGCTTCACCTAAATCTGCCACAATCACCTGGCAGACTCCTTAAGCCTGTGCAAAACTGTACATGCTGGTAAAGTCTTGAAACGGGTGAGAGGGAAAAGAACTTATAAAACAGTAAGCTGACATGACCAGAATGATGGAAACATTAAGAGGGGCAGCACACAAGCCAGTTTTTGTTGTTGCAGGCTGGGACTGAACTCAGGATATCAGATCTTAAGTCCACGGCTCTACCAAAAGAACCAACTAACTTGCGTGATCAGTATCGTCAATGATACACAATATGCATGTGTCACAAACTCTGGACAAATAACACTGTCATGTTTCTCAACAACAACAAAAAACATTAAATCAGATATGTGTGATCCTGATGCTCTATGCACACCAGGGAAACATGTCCAGGTTTTCAGTTAAGTACAGACATAAAAAGGCCGAACAGAAAGAGTAAAGGAGAATGCGGTGGGCAGAGTATATGATATAAAAAGAAAGAAATCATGTGTGCTTGTGTATGTGGGTGTATGTGTGTGGGTTTGTTTTTGTGGATGAACGGTGATTAGGACAATAAATTGTATAACAGAGAGGACAGGTGTTGTGTGTTGCATTGCCCATTCTTACTCTTACTGTGTAAAGCCATGTCAGTGCTATAACCTGACAGAGAGGACAGGTGTTGTGTGTTGCATTGCCCATTCTTATCCTTACTGTGTAAAGCCATGTCAGTGCTATAACCTGACAGAGAGGACAGGTGTTGTGTGTTGTATTGCCCATTCTTATCCTTACTGTGTAAAGCCATGTCAGTGCTATAACCTAACAGAGAGGACAGGTGTTGTGTGTTGCATTGCCCATTCTTATCCTTACTGTGTAAAGCCATGTCAGTGCTATAACCTGACAGAGAGGACAGGTGTTGTGTGTTGCACTGCCCATTCTTATCCTTACTGTGTAAAGCCATGTCAGTGCTATAACCTGACAGAGAGGACAGGTGTTGTGTGTTGTATTGCCTATTCTTATCCTTACTGTGTAAAGCCATGTCAGGGCTATAACCTGACAGAGAGGACAGGTGTTGTGTGTTGCATTGCCCATTCTTATCCTTACTGTGTAAAGCCATGTCAGTGCTATAACCTGACAGAGAGGACAGGTGTTGTGTGTTGCATTGCCCATTCTTATCCTTACTGTGTAAAGCCATGTCAGTGCTATAACCTGACAGAGAGGACAGGTGTTGTGTGTTGTATTGCCTATTCTTATCCTTACTGTGTAAAGCCATGTCAGTGCTATAACCTGACAGAGAGGACAGGTGTTGTGTGTTGTATTGCCTATTCTTATCCTTACTGTGTAAAGCCATGTCAGGGCTATAACCTGACAGAGAGGACAGGTGTTGTGTGTTGCATTGCCCATTCTTATCCTTACTGTGTAAAGCCATGTCAGTGCTATAACCTGACAGAGAGGACAGGTGTTGTGTGTTGCATTGCCCATTCTTATCCTTACTGTGTAAAGCCATGTCAGTGCTATAACCTGACAGAGAGGACAGGTGTTGTGTGTTGTATTGCCTATTCTTATCCTTACTGTGTAAAGCCATGTCAGTGCTATAACCTGACAGAGAGGACAGGTGTTGTGTGTTGTATTGCCTATTCTTATCCTTACTGTGTAAAGCCATGTCAGTGCTATAACCTAACAGAGAGGACAGGTGTTGTGTGTTACATTGCCCATTCTTATCCTTACTGTGTAAAGCCATGTCAGGGCTATAACCTGACAGAGAGGACAGGTGTTGTGTGTTACATTGCCCATTCTTATCCTTACTGTGTAAAGCCATGTCAGTGCTATAACCTGACAGAGAGGACAGGTGTTGTGTGTTGTATTGCCCATTCTTATCCTTACTGTGTAAAGCCATGTCAGGGCTATAACCTGACAGACAGGACAGGTGTTGTGTGTTACATTGCCCATTCTTATCCTTACTGTGTAAAGCCATGTCAGTGCTATAACCTAACAGAGAGGACAGGTGTTGTGTGTTACATTGCCCATTCTTATCCTTACTGTGTAAAGCCATGTCAGTGCTATAACCTAACAGAGAGGACAGGTGTTGTGTGTTGTATTGCCCATTCTTATCCTTACTGTGTAAAGCCATGTCAGGGCTATAACCTGACAGAGAGGACAGGTGTTGTGTGTTGTATTGCCCATTCTTATCCTTACTGTGTAAAGCCATGTCAGTGCTATAACCTAACAGAGAGGACAGGTGTTGTGTGTTACATTGCCCATTCTTATCCTTACTGTGTAAAGCCATGTCAGGGCTATAACCTGACAGAGAGGACAGGTGTTGTGTGTTGTATTGCCCATTCTTATCCTTACTGTGTAAACCCATGTCAGGGCTATAACCATGTCAAAACATACACAACATCTGGTTGGGGGGAAATAGCTGCAAAAGAAAATCAAGTACACATATCAATGCATTTGCGCACATAATCTAAGGAGATGCCCCTGATGTTGACCACTCCATCCAATTTATTGCACAGGGGATTTAAAAACACACACCTCAATACAAAGTCAAATATCTAAAGACACTAAAACAGATAAAAACAGGCCTAAGTTACCTAAACTGAGTCCGCATATCTCATTTCCCTAGAGCCAAAAATGTACTTAACACACTACCCAATTATCAATCCTAAGAGAAAGTACATAAGACTTTATTGAACACATACAGGTGAATGGACCAGCAAGCCAGACAATAATAGGAAGAAATGACAGAAAGCGAAGGAGGAAGAAAGAAACAAAGAGAGTGACAGAAAAGAGGAAATTTCTAGCACAGAATTTCCAGAACATGGGGATACGATTTATACTGAAAGAGCCCCCGGCATTCCCACAGGGGGTAAGAAAGGGCATGGGCTTATACTGAATAAACAATGTCATGCTGGCTTTAGTCTCTCATATTTTCTCTAAAACACAAACATACTCACACAAAATACTCGGACGGGGAAAAAGAATAAACAGAACTTGACGTCGGATCAAAACAGGTCAGCCTCTAATTGATCCTTTGTATTATTATTTTCATCATCTTCTGGGTTTTCCTCCTCCTAATTCCACACAAATACAGTATATATTAGTGTTAGTTTGGCTTTTTTTTTTAAATAAATAAACAACTAAGACTGTTTTTGTTTAAAAAAAAAAAAAAAGAAAATAAACAGCTAAGACAACAAATACCATCTGTGTCAGCAGTGAAGTGATGTTAGAGGAGATGGCCTGAAGCCACTGGGCCAGAGAGCGGTTGTCTTCACACAGAATCAGTCCTGAGTGAGACCCATCCACCCCCATCACCTCAAACATGTTGTTTCTGTACACACACACAAATCCACACATATCTGTTAACCCTTCATTATTTCTGAACGCGCACACACACACACACACACACACACACACACACACACACACACACACACACACACACACACACACACACACACACACACACACACACACACAACACACACCACACACACACAACAACACCCACACACAGCCACACACACACGACACAACACACATACACACACACACAATCATCATCATCATCATCATCATCATCATCATAGTGCTTTGCTGCATGGCGCTGGCAATCATGGCCCTCCATACAAATCTGTCTTTTGTCTTTGCAAGCATATCTCCTACCCCTTTCATCCCCACCCACTCTACAAAATGGTTTAATACATTCTCCCTGTGCCTACTTGGTACTCTTTTTCCCTCTAGCTTTCCTGTTGCAACTAGGTGCTCAAATTTCCCTTGCCTAATAAAACGTCCTATACATACTGCTTATCTTCTAATCTTCTTCATGAATGTTCTAAATGTTGATCAATGTTAATGTTGAACACGTCAAACATATTTCTGAGCACACACACAAATCCCTGTACAAGCATTAAGCACTTCACTGACACAGGAGACAACTGTCAACTGTACAGCAAAATGCCTAGTTCATTTCTACATAAAGTGCTCAAATTTCCTAACCAACAGCACAGCTATCTGTATCTCGCAGGTATATGACTGATTTGGTTCAGTTTTCATCAGCATCCATCTCAGACGATACGGCTACCAGGGATAACCATCCCAGGGAAGAGAGGTTGTTGTTATTGTTGTTTAAAGTCCCACAGACTGCGTAGAGCCATATTAGGGCTATAACCGCTTCAAAACATACAAAAGAAAAGTAACTACACATATCAATGCATTCGCATACATAATCTAAGGTCATGCCCCTGGCGTTGACAACTCCGTCCAATCTATAGAACTGGGGATCTAAAACACACACCTGAATACAAACTGAAGCATATTGAAAGACCACAAAACATGTATAAAAACGGGCCTAAGTTACCTAAAACTGCTTCCACATATCTCATCTCCCTAGAGCCAAAAATGCACTCAATACATGTATACAATTATCAATCCTAAGAAAAAGTATGTAAGACTTTATCGAACACATACAGCTGAATGGACCAGCAAAGCAGAATATAATAGGAAGAAATGACAGAAAGCAAAGGCACAAAGCAGAAACAAAGATAGTGACAGAAAAGAGGAAATTTCTAGCACAGAATTTCCTGAGGGTGGGGATACTATTTATACTGAGCGAGCCTCCAGCATCCCCACAGGGGATCTGGGAAGACAGACTCATCCCTTCCTGCACAAACACCAGCAGAACAACAATTTATGTTAAGATGTAGAGCACCAAGTGGTTTAAACCCACAACCATTAGCATGTGAATCTGATGCTCGCCCAACTGAGCTACTGAGGCCTGCAATATATCTCTCGCCTTTCTCAAGCCTGGCTGACACCAGGATGTAGTACAAAAAGTAGAATACGACTCTGTGACTTGGTATCAAGCCGAAGCTCCACAGCACCGCCACCATCCTCCAATTCTCATCATTATAGCACTGTGTGAATTGTCCCCGATTCAATGGACTTTCATTCCTTGCTCTTATGATGATTTTGGTTATGGTGAGTCTGAATTTGTTGGAAAGTTGAAATAGTAGCTTGAGGGTAGTGACACAAGAGTAGGCAGAAGATGATGCAAAAAAAAAAAAAAATATTTTAAAACATTAAAAATATATACAAAAAAATTGTTCAGATTTCCAAAAATTACAACTGACATCAGTTAGCCAGTACCCCCCCCCCCCCCCCCCAACAGCAAGAGACACTGGCTTAAACTTACACGCATGCACACAAACACATGCATATGAGTGTGCACACACAAACACACACACACACAAAACGTGTGCGCACACACACACTGACACACACACACACACTGACGCACACACACACATTCACACACACATGCACACACACACACACACACACACACACACAACACACAACACACACACACACACACACACACACACACACACACACACACACACACACACACACCTCAGTTTGTCAGTACCCCCCAGGTAACGAGAGACACGGGCGTACAACAAGGGGATGGTGATGGCCGTCAGAAACTGTTTCTCCAGACGTGGTAAGGCAGGTATATGTCGAACACCAAGGCTCTGGGAAAAAACATTACCAAACTGAATCAACATGTCCATGAATAGAAAATGATATCATGACAGTCAAGTGAGTAAGACCTCAGAATAACAGGCATGACAGTCAAGTGAGTAAGACCTCAGAATAACAGGCATGACAGTCAAGCGAGTAAGACCATAGAATAATAGGCATGACAGTCAAGTGAGTAAGACCATAGAATAACAGGCATGACAGTCAAGTGAGTAAGACCATAGAATAACAGGCATGACAGTCAAGCGAGTAAGACCATAGAATAACAGGCATGACAGTCAAGTGAGTAAGACCATAGAATAACAGGCATGACAGTCAAGTGAGTAAGATCATAATAGGAATGACAGTCAAGTAAGACCATAGAATAACAGGCATGACAGTCAAGTGAGTAAGACCATAGAATGACAGGCATGACAGTCAAGTGAGTAAGATCATAATAGGCATGACAGTCAAGTGAGTAAGACCATAAATAACAGGCATGACAGTCAAGTGAGTAAGACCATAGAATAACAGGCATGACAGTCAAGTAAGTAAGATCATAATAGGCATGACAGTCAAGTGAGTAAGACCATACAATAACAGGTATGACAGTCAAGTGAGTAAGACCATATAATAACAGGTATGACAGTCAAGTGAGTAAGACCATACAATAACAGGTATGAGTCAAGTGAGTAAGACCATACAATAACAGGTATGACAGTCAAGTGAGTAAGACCATACAATAACAGGCATGACAGTCAAGTAAGACCACAGAATAACAGGCATGACAGTCAAGTAAGTAAGATCACACAATAACAGACATGACAGTCAAGTGAGCAAGTTCAAAGAATGACAGACATGAGTCAAGTGAGTAAGATCACTGAATAACAGGCATGACAGTCAAGTGAGCAAGATCACTGAATAACAGGCATGACAGTCAAGTGAATAAGATCACTGAATAACAGGCATGACAGTCAAGTGAGTAAGATCACAGAATAACAGGCATGACAGTCAAGTGAGTAAGATCACAGAATGACAGGCATGACAGTCAAGTGAGCAAGATCACTGAATAACAGGCATGACAGTCAAGTGAGTAAGATCACTGAATAACAGGCATGACAGTCAAGTGAGTAAGATCACAGAATAACAGGCATGACAGTCAAGTGAGTAAGACCATAGAATAACAGGCATGACAGTCAAGTGAATAAGACCATACAATAACAGGTATGACAGTCAAGTGAGTAAGACCATACAATAACAGGTATGACAGTCAAGTAAGACCACAGAATAACAGACATGACAGTCAAGTAAGTAAGATCACACAATAACAGACATGACAGTCAAGTGAGTAAGATCACAGAATGACAGGCATGACAGTCAAGTGAGTAAGATCACTGAATAACGGGTATGACAGTCAAGTGAGTAAGATCACAGAATAACAGGCATGACAGTCAAATGAGCAAGATCACTGAATAACAGGCATGACAGTCAAGTGAGTAAGATCACTGAATAACAGGCATGACAGTCAAGTGAGTAAGATCACTGAATAACAGGCATGACAGTCAAGTAAGATCACTGAATAACAGGCATGACAGTCAAGTGAGTAAGATCACTGAATAACAGGCATGACAATCAAGTGAGTAACATCTCAAGACTTCATATCACATCTGGGTTCAGTCCTGCCTGGTATACCTCCTGTCTGATAGAAACAGGGAGGAGATTTTTCCAATCTCCCAAGTATACACGCATACAGGCCTGTTAACTGTCTAAACTCCCTTCATGTTACTAAGCCCCCCACCCCCTGTGGAAGTGCTGGGGCCCTTTCAGTATAAATAGTATCCCCACCTTCTGGAAATTCAATGCTAGAAATTTCCTCTTTTCTGTCACTCTCTTCGTTTCTGTCTCATTCCTGTGCTTTCTGTCATTTCTTCCTATCATTTTCTGCCTTGCTGATCCACTCCCCTGTACATGTTCAATAAAGTCTTGCGTACTGTCGCTTAGGATTAATAATTGGGTACATGTATTAAGTGCATTTTTGGTTCTAGGTAAAGGAGCTATGCGGAAACAATTTTAGGTTATTTAGACCCGTTCTTATGTATGTTTCAGTGTCCTAGTTATGTTTAAATTTGTATTCAGGTATGTTTTTTAAACCCCTGTGTGATTAAATTGGATGGAGTTGTCACCGCCAGGGGCATCTCTTTAGATTACGTGCGCAAATGCATTGATATGTGTACTTAATTTTCTTTTCCTACTTTTTCCTGTTGACGTATTGTGTATGTTTTGAACTAGTTATGGCTCTGTGCAGTTGGTATGTTACTAAGCACAAAGAATATCAAACATGCAGATTGATGATCCTGCAAGTTATGTCAGTGTTTGGTGGCTTATGGAAACGTGAAAAACACACATTACGCATGCCCACCAAAGATGGAGCATGCAGACTGTGCAATAACATGCTGTCTGTACACTGTGAGCAAAAGAACATGGCTACACACATACAAAAAAAAAAATAAAAAATACTAAAAAGAAAAATATAGACTTACCAGAATCAGTTACAGTTTTCTCCAGGAAAATTTGGTTTCTACAAGTCACCATGACAGAGCGGTTTTATTGCAATTTTTTGTTTTTGTTTTTTGTTTCTTTGTTATTTTTGTTTAAAGCCCAGCGGACTGTGTACAGCCACCCCTCAGGGTTATAACCATTTCAAAACATACAATACTTCAACATGGGAAAAAAGGAAAAGAAACTAAGTACACGCATCAATTCATTCACGCACACAATCTAAGGAGATGCCCCTGGCGTTGACCACTCCATCCAATTTATCACACCGGGGATTTAAAAAACAAACCTGAATACAAAGTTAAACATATCTAAGGACACTGAAACATATAAAAACAGGCTTAATTATCTTAAATTGCTTCCACATATCTCATTTCCCTAGAGCCAAAAATGCAGTTAATATATGCACCCAATTATCAATCCTAAGAGAAAGTACATCAGACTTTACCGATCTCATACAGGTGAATGGACCAGCAAGGCAGAAAGTGATAGGAAGAAAAGACAGAAAGCAAAGGAGGAAGAAAGAAATAAAGACAGTGACAGAAAAGAGGAAATTTCTAGCACAGAATTTCCAGAAGGTGGGGATACTATTTATACTGAAAGAGTCCCTGGCATCCCCACGGGAGGGGTGGGGACTCAAAATTCAGGTCATAAATCCATGGTTCCACAACACAGCAAGCCTCCCCACATAAAAAAAAATGTTTTAATCCAAAAAACTGTTGTTTAAATCTGCAGCCTACCTGATGATGAACCCACAACCCTTAACCCTTTCACTCTAGCACCCTGTCACTAGCATCTGTATGCCAACCATGCTAGCAAAGCAAACATTTAACCTTTTATTCCTTCACCCTTTCCACAGCAGGAAGCTGGTGGAAAGGGTAAGGGAATCAAAGGTTAAGTTTTTGCAGTTGGTGGACAAGGTGGGGGAGTCAAAGGGTTAATTACCAGCATGGCGCTCTAACCAACTTAATAACATGATCACTAAGTCAAAGGGTTAATTACCAGCATGACGCTCTAATCGACTTAACTAACATGATCACTAAGTCAAAGGGTTAATTACCAGCATGGCGCTCTAACCGACTTAACTAACATGATCACTAAGTCAAAGGGTTAATTACCAGCATGGCGCTCTAACCGACTTAACTAACATGATCACTAAGTCAAAGGGTTAATTACCAGCATGGCGCTCTAACCGACTTAACTAACATGATCACTAAGTCAAAGGGTTAATTACCAGCATGGCGCTCTAACCGACTTAACTAACATGATCACTAAGTCAAAGGGTTAATTACCAGCATGGCGCTCTAACCGACTTAACTAACATGATCACTAAGTCAAAGGGTTAATTACCACATGGCGCTCTAACCGACTTAACTAACATGATCACTAAGTCAAAGGGTTAATTACCAGCATGGCGCTCTAACCGACTTAACTAACATGATCACTAAGTCAAAGGGTTAATTACCAGCATGGCGCTCTAACCGACTTAACTAACATGATCACTAAGTCAAAGGGTTAATTACCAGCATGGCGCTCTAACCGACTTAACTAACATGATCACTAAATATTAGCGAACTACTGTCAAACTTTACCTCATCTCCAGATTCGTCGGGAGGTGCTTCAGCAGTGGTGGTGGTGGTGGCAGCGGTGGTGGTGGTGGCAGTGATGTTGACGATAGTGGTGTTGGTGTTGATGTTGACGATATTGGTGTTGGTGTTGGCGTTGGATGTGGTGGTGGTGGCTGTGGTGGTGGCAGTGGCAGTGGTGGAAGAGGTACCAGACTGTGAGCTCTCTTCTCTCTGCGTGTTTGCTGGGGAATACATTTTCACAATATAAATGCAAAATATGTTATGACACTACTCACAGCAGATCCAGTTTTACTATTCTCAAGAAAACATTAAAGTGCTCCAAAAAAAAAAAAAAAAACGCAAGCATTGACACATGCCATGTTGTTATTGTTAGTGTTGTTTAAAGCCCAGCCGACAGCGTAGAGCCATATCAGAGCTATAACTGCTTCAAAACATACAAAAATTCGATGGGGGAAAAAAAAAAAGAAAATTAAGTACACATATCAATGCATTCGCGCAAATAATCTTAGAACATGCCCCTGGCAGTGACCACTCCGTCCAATTTATCAAACAAGGGATTTAACAAAAAAAACTTGAATACAAATTATATGCATACCTAAGGACACCCAAACATATATAAAAACAGGCCTGAATTACCTGAAATTGCTTCCCCATATCTCACATCCCTACAGCCAAAAATGCACTTCATACATGTACCCAATTATTAATCCTAAGAAAAAGTACATAAGACTTTATTGAACACATACAGGTCAATGCACTAGAAAGCAGAAAAATGACAGGTAGAAACGACAGAAAGCAAAGGAACAAGGCAGAAACAAAGACAGTGACAGAAAAGAGGAAATTTCCAGCACAGAATTTCCAGAACGTGGGGATATTATTCATATTGAAAGAGCCCCTGGCATCCCCACAGGGGGGAAACAGATGCCATGAGATGGAAAGGATTCAAAATGATCATGGTACAGACCCTAAGCCAGACCATAAAGACTATGCACTGGCAATTTCTTGGAGAGACTTTCCAGTGGAGTATGGAGAACTAGAGCTGTTAGGCAAGACAGCCACACTCCACAATGTTGTAGCACAGTCTGTGTCTTTAGCAGTTGTTTTAATGTTTACATACACTAGTCATTGACAAAACTTACAGGATCTCTCATGGGCATATCTGACATTCTGTATGAGCATACACACAAAAGAGGTTTAGCACTGGTAGATCTGCATACATGTTGACCTGGGAAATCAGGAAAAAAATCCACTTTTTACCCACCAGTATTACCAATTTCAACATGACAGCAGTAAGCACCTGTATCATTGTCACCCCCGCTGCCTAAATACAGCATTACCAATATCAACATGATAACAGCAAGTGCCTGTATCATTGTCACCCCCACTGCCTAAATACAGCATTACCAATATCAACATAATAACAAGAAGCGTCTGTATCAAAATCACCCATCACCCAAGTACAGCATTACCAATATCAACATGATAACAGCAAGCGCCTGTATCATTGTCACCCCCACTGCCTAAATAAACAATTACCAATATCAACATGATAACAGCAAGCGCCTGTATCATTGTCACCCCCGCTGCCTAAATACAGCATTACCAATATCAACATGATAACAGCAAGCGCCTGTATCATTGTCACCCCCACTGCCTAAATACAGCATTACCAATATCAACATGACAACAGCAAGCGCCTGTATCATTGTCACCCCCGCTGCCTAAATACAGCATTACCAATATCAACATGATAACAGCAAGCGCCTGTATCATTGTCACCCCCGCTGCCTAAATACAGCATTACCAATATCAACATAATAACAAGAAGCGTCTGTATCAAAATCACCCATCACCCAAGTACAACATTACCAATATCAACATGATAACAGCAAGCACCTGTATCATTGTCCACCCCCACTGCCTAAATACAGCATTACCAATATCAACATAATAACAAGAAGCGTCTGTATCAAAATCACCCATCACCCAAGTACAACATTACCAATATCAACATAATAACAGCAAGCGCCTGTATCAATGTCACCCCACTGCCTCAATAAACACACCAGTATCAACATGACAACAGCAAGCGCCTGTATCAATGTCACCCTGCCTAAATACAGCATTACCAATATCAACATAATAACAGCAAGCGCCTGTATCAATGTCACCCTGCCTAAATACAGCATTACCAATATCAACATGATAACAGCAAGCGCCTGTATCAATGTCACCCTGCCTAAATACAACATTACCAATATCAACATAATAACAGCAAGTGCTTGTTTCAATGTCACCCCCATCACTCCAATACAACATACCAATATCAAAATAATAACAGCAAGCACCTGTATCAATGTCACCCTACTGTCTAAACACATTACCAATATCAACATAATAACAGCAAGTGCCTGTATCAATGTCACCCTGCCTAAATACAGCATTACCAATATCAACATGATAACAGCAAGTGCCTGTATCAATGTCACACTGCCTAAATACAACATTACCAATATCAACATAATAACAGCAAGTGCTTGTATCAATGTCACCCCCATCACTCCAATACAACATACCAATATCAAAATAATAACAGCAAGCACCTGTATCAATGTCACTCTACTGTCTAAACACATTACCAATATCAACATAATAACAGCAAGTGCCTGTATCAATGTCACCCCACTGCCTAAAATACAACATTACCAATATCAACATAATAACAGCAAGTGCCTGTATCAATGTCACCCCACTGCCTAAATACAACATTACCAATATCAACATAATAACAGCAAGTGCCCATATCAATATCACCCCACTGCCTAAATACAACATTACCAATATCAACATAATAACAGCAAGTGCCCATATCAATATCACCCCACTGCCTAAATACAACATAACAATATCAACATGATAACAGCAAGTGCCTGTATCAATGTCACCCCCACTGCCTAAATACAACATACCAATATCAACATGATAACAGCAAGTGCCTGTATCAGTATCAACCCCCCCCCCCCCCCCCATCACCCCAATACAACATATCAATATCAACACAATAACAGCAAGCACCTGTATCAATGTCACACCACTGCCTAAAACAACATTATCAATATCAACAAAATAATAGCAAGTGCCTGTAACAATGTCACCATCAATCCAATACAACAGTACCAATATCAATATAATAACAGCATGCGCCTGTATCAATGTCACCCCACAGCCTAAATGCAACATTACCAATATCAACATAATAACAGCAAGTGCCTGTATCAACGTCACCCCACTGCCTACATACAACATACCAACAGCGAGCGCCTGTATCATCGTCACCCCATTGCCTTAATCACCCCACTGCCTACACACAACATACCAACAGCGAGCGCCTGTATCATCATCACCCCATTGCCTTAATCACCCCATTGCCTACATACAACATACCAACAGCGAGCGCCTGTATCATCGTCACCCCATTGCCTTAATCACCCCATTGCCTTAATCACCCCATTGCCTACATACAACATACCAACAGCGAGCGCCTGTATCATCGTCACCCCATTGCCTTAATCACCCCACTGCTTACACACAACATACCAACAGCGAGCGCCTGTATCATCATCACCCCATTGCCTTAATCACCCCACTGCCTACATACAACATACCAACAGCGAGCGCCTGTATCATCGTCACCCCATTGCCTTAATCACCCCACTGCCTACATACAACATACCAACAGCGAGCGCCTGTATCATCGTCACCCCATTGCCTTAATCACCCCACTGCCTACATACAACATACCAACAGCGAGCGCCTGTATCATCGTCACCCCATTGCCTTAATCACCCCACTGCCTACAACACAACATACCAACAGCGAGCGCCTGTATCATCATCACCCATTGCCTTAATCACCCCACTGCCTACACACAACATACCAACAGCGAGCGCCTGTATCATCATCACCCTATTGCCTTAATCACCCACTGCCTACACACAACATACCAACAGCGAGCGCCTGTATCAACGTCACCCCATTGCCTTAATCACCCCACTGTCTACATACCAACAGTGAGCGCCTGTATCAACGTCACCCCATTGCCTTAATCACCCCACTGCCTACATACAACATACCAACATGATAACAGCAAGTGCCTGTATCAACGTCACCCCATTGCCTTAATCACCCCACTGCCTACATACAACATACCAACATGATAACAGCAAGTGCCTGTATCAACATCACCCCATTGCCTTAATCACCCCACTGCCTACATACAACATACCAACATGATAACAGCAAGTGCCTGTATCAACATCACCCCATTGCCTTAATCACCCCACTGCCTACATACAACATACCAACAGCAAGTGCCTGTATCAACATCACCCCATTGCCTTAATCACCCCACTGCCTACATACAACATACCAACATGATAACAGCAAGTGCCTGTATCAACATCACCCCATTGCCTTAATCACCCCACTGCCTACATACAACATACCAACATGATAACAGCAAGTGCCTGTATCAACATCACCCCATTGCCTTAATCACCCCACTGCCTACATACAACATACCAACATGATAACAGCAAGTGCCTGTATCAACATCACCCCATTGCCTTAATCACCCCACTGCCTACATACAACATACCAACATGATAACAGCAAGTGCCTGTATCAACATCACCCACCATCCCTGTACAATACTGCCAACATAATAACAGCAAGCGCCTGTATCAATGTCACCCTCATCACTCCAACATGCCAATATCAACAGAATAATCACAAGCGCCTGTATCAATGGTACCCTCATCACCCCAATACAACACACAAACATAATAACAGCAAGCACTTGTGTTAATGTCCCCCCCCCCCCCCCATATCACCCTAATACAACCATAATACCAATATAATAACTGCAAGCGCCTGTACCAATGTCACCCATTCCCCTCAAACATTACCAATATCAAAATAATTAACAGCAAGCACCTGTACCAACTTCATCCCTTTGCCACAACAAAGCATTACAAATATCAATACAATAACAGTAAGCGCCTGTGCACCCCTGCCCAACCTCTCCATATCTGACATGATTTGTTTATTACAAACTCCTGGTTACAGATGTTCAACAGTCGGTCCCCAGTCCCCGCTCATTTTCCGTATCTGGTCTATGCAACTGGAATAAGCTTCCTCTGTCTCTTCGATAGTCACAACACTCTGATCTTCCTTCAAGCCTAACTTGATCATACCTTTTTTGTCCAGCAGTGATTTTTCCCCCCTTTACGTGCCCCCCCCCCCCCCCCACCTGTATTTCCCCCTTTCGGCATACATGTGCTTTGTACCCTTAACCCTTTGACTCCCACACCCTGTCCACCAGCATCCTGCATTGTCAACCATGCCAGAGAGCAAAAACTTAACCCTTTGACTCCCTCACACTATCCACCAGCTTCCTGCAGGAAGCTGGTGAAAAGGGTGAAGGAGTCAAAGAGTCAAGTTTTTGCAGTTGGTGGATAGGGTGTGGGAGTCAAAGGGTTAACTTTTTTTGTCATTCTGAGTGAATGTTTTGTGAATTGTGAGTATGCGTGCCTTGATTTGATTTGTATTATTTCTCAGGTTTGGCATCTTCTAAAAATCACTTGTTATTATCAATGTCATCCCATCCTCTCAATATGGCAGTATAAACATCAACATAATAACAGCAAGCACATATATATATCAATATGTCACCATAAAATACAAACAGATCTAATGATTGGATATAGAGATGTTTTGTCTTAACAGCCTGTCATATTAACAGTAAAATAACTAATAAACCACAATCTGTCACCACTGTGCTTCTCAAGCATGCATGCACAGACACAAGCACAAACACAAGCATGCACACACACACACACACACACACACACACACACACACACACACACACACGAACACACACACACACACAAACACATACACACACACACACACACACACACACACACACACACACACACACACACACACACACACACACGAACACACACACACACACACACACACATACACACACACACACACATACACACACACACACACACACACACAAAGATGACGTTACTGTCACCAGTCACCATGGTATAGTGGTTAGCGCAACGGACTACTGACTGGAAGGTTGTGGGTTCAAATCCCCATCAGTCCCTTCAAAAATCACTGTGGGATTTTTCGGTTCTAATTGGCTCCTACCCAGAGTTGGGCATGCTATGGGCTCCTTAGGAAGACTGGGACCACACAGTCGGAGTCTAATCCACTTCACAGATGCATCAGTGAGGATGTTGCTCAAATCTTCTCACCAACACCACAGATGTCTGTATCTCTCGGGCCTGGTTGACGGCAGGATATATTATGATAGTAAGCGTAGAAAACAGCCCCGTCACGCAGTCTCAATCCTAGATGGAACTCCACAGAATCATAATTATCATCCTCTTCGACATCATCATCATTGCATTGTAAAAAAACAGTCCCAGCTTCTGTGCCCATAAAGGTGGCGTAGAAAATGGGACCAAAAAAAAAAGGTGAGCACAAAGGTAACCTACCTGAATGTGATGATCCTTAAAAAAAAAAAAAAGATGTTACAGTTAGATGAACACTGGTGATGTTAACACACACACAGAGCATACGTGTGCAGCACATAATACCACATAACTGACATGTAAGCAAACACACACACACACACACACACACACACACACACACACACACACATGTGTTTGTATGTGTTTGTGTGTGTGTGTGTGTGTGTGTGTTCGTGTGTGTGTGTGTGTGTGTGTGTGTGTGTGTGTGTGTGTGTGTGTGTGTGTGTGTGTGTGTATGTGTTTGTGTGTGTGTGTCAACAGCACTTGTACGATCTAAATTATCCTATGCGCAAGAAGTGTTTTTCAGTGCACCAAAATATTTATTAAAGAAGATACAAAGCTTAGACTGCAAAAGTATTAAAATTGCTCTAGGTGTCCCTACTCATGCCTCTAATCTGGAAACGTACAAAGTTGCTGGAATTCTGCCTCTGAACAACTATCGTGAGCTAGCGACAGCAAAATTTGCAGTTAGAACTACTTCACAAACGGACAATTTTGTGAGTAAGGAAATTAAAATCAGGTCTGATGTTGACTTTCCAAAGCGAGCAAAAAGCATTTCATCACAAATGACTGTTTCAACTTACATATCTGACTTGGTCAAACAGTCTAACATAAATATGGATGAAATAGCTGAGACACCATCAACAACGCCTATCCCTACAGGTGAAATGCAAAAAGCCTCTTTTGATATTGATTATACAGACGCTAAGAAATCTGAAAACGTCAACATTTCGATATCCACAGCAAGAGAACACATCGATGAAAAATACCGTACCCATCTTCACATTTTTACCGATGGATCAGTCTTAGAAAATAAATGTGCTGGAGCAGCTTTTTATGTTCCAAAATTTAAGATAAAAAAGTCATTTTTCGTTGGGGCAAACTTATCGATCTTTACAGCGGAATTAGTCGCTATTAATCAAGCATTGCATTATCTAGTAAATCTTAAAACCATGTCTTTCAAAGTAGTTCTCTTTGTTGACTCAAAATCTGTATTATATGCCTTACGGTCTTTTAATGCCGACACAAGACCTGATTTAATTACTGAGGCAAATCATCTTATACATCGTTTAAGGGTCAAAGGTACAGATATCAGTTTATGCTGGGTGCCTTCTCATGTTGGTCTTCACGGCAACGAAGTAGTTGACAGAGCAGCTAAGCAAGGCGCCCAGAATGCTGATAATGCTATAGAATTACATGTTCATACCTCCGTAAAAGAAGCTTGCAACTTGCTCGAATCAGCCTCATGGACTCGATTTCTTGAACATTCAGATGAACAGTTTGTGTCACAACAAATGATAAAACTTACCGTTCAAAATGTATGTAAAAAATTGCAGTATTCTTCTATGTATCATTTGAGATCGATTGTTGCTGTTTGTTTTCGTATTCAGCTAAACGCATTGAGAACAAAATATTGTAAAAATGTCAAGTGTATTTGCGGCGAACAGTTCACACTGTTTCACTGTTTATTCTACTGCAAAATGCTACGTTCTTTTTTACCGAAAATGTTTACTCAAGAAAAGTATTCTGAAAATCATTTCCAGAAAATTACATCAGATCAAACGTTGTTAGTTAGAATTTCAGAATCATTAGTTCACAGTCCTGTTAATGCATTACTTTAACTTTATTCGGTTTGTATTTTAGTGTTACAATTTCCCTTCACGTTATTGAAGTTAATTGTTAGTGTTAAGTTCTCGTACCATTTTACTGTTCCCCACCTGCTAATGTCTTTTTCCTCTGTCTTCCCTCTGCCCAAATCCAACCCGTCCAACTATCGTTCTACATTTTATTTTGTTCACTTTTTTTTTTTTTTTTTTTTTTTTTTTTTTTTTTAAAATAATTTCCCCTCCCCCCCCTCCCCCGTCTAATATCACTTATAGTGAAAAGACGTTAAATTAAAGAACGAACACACACACACACACACACACAGAGGACATGTGAGCATGCACACATGTATGTATACACTCACATGTATACAGAGGACATAAGTGCATACATGTACACACACACACACACACACACACACACACACACACACACACACAAACACACATACACACACACACACACACACACACACACACACACACACACACACACACACACACACACACACACACACACACAGCATACATGTATATAAAACTTTGATCTACACAAATATATTTTCCAAGTATGTGTAACTTGTGAAAGAAATCCCACCTTTTAGTTTCGCTTTTTCTGTTTCAGATATCCATAGCAGCAGGAAACACACCATACATACATAAGTCAATGGATGCTAAATTTTGTTACCTTTTCAGCTTATGTAAAAGTAAACAATCTCAACAACAAAAAGAATGAAATGCATCAATATCATCAGCATTAACATTATATTTATCATCATCATTATTATTATTAACATCATTTTCATTGTTGTTGTTGTTGTTGTTGTTGTTGTTGTTGTTGTTGTTGTTGTTGTTGTTGTTGTTGTTGCTGTCATCATTGTATCATCATCACCGTTATCATTATTATTATTATCATTGTTCATGTTGTTGTTGCTGTTGCTGTTGTTGCTGTTGTTGTTGTTGTTGTTGTTGTTGTTGTTGTTGTTATCATCATTATTATAATTATGATAATGATAAAATGAACAAAGGGTAATAGAAATGGGAAACAGAACAGAATATGGAAGAATTGTCTGACAGTGAAAATATATATCACACACACACACACACACACACACACACACACACACACACACACACACACCCACCCACCCACCCACCCACCCACCCACCCACCCACACACACACACACACACACACACACACACACACACACACACACACACACACACACACACACACACACACACACACACACACACACACCCTTTGTGATATATGCACACTGCAAATAACACAAACTGACAGTGTGATTTTTAGCTCAAACAGTGGGAAACAAGTCTGCCTTATATATATATGAATCCAAGAAAACCAGAATGCTACAAAAAAAAAATTCTGAAACACCAAGTACGTGACAGACACATGAAACAAAGTGAGGATGATACCAGTTTTTGTTGAAAACAGTTCAGAAGCATAAAAACTGGCAAAAAAGATTTATGGCAAGATATAAACATACACATGCCATTTGTACACAGAACAAAGTTAAGAGAGGCACCTCATCAAAGGTGGGCATGCATGCTGGGTGATTTCACGTTTTAATAAGCTTACCAGTAACATGACTTACATGATCTTTAATGTGCATATGATACTCTGCATGTGCATACACACAATAGCAGTTTTGGTAATAAAAGGTCTGCACACATACTGATGAGGGAAAACGAAAAACTGTTCATCATTTACCGAAAATGGAAAACTGTCCACCGTTTTACCCACCAGGCAGAGGTGTCAGGCAGATCAAATTTAGGATTTTCTGACAGGAAGCTTGATGTTTACCCACTTAACTACCGCACACATCATAAAACAGTAATAGTATAGGACATCACGTGAATGTACAAATGTGTGATATGTACATGGAATGAAATAAGGATGTCATTGACTCTTTGTTATGGAAACTGGAAACAGATTTCAAAAATCTTTAAATAAAAAAAAAACAGCCAATTAATGTACATGGCATGAAAGAAATATATTATGATATATACAAGGCAGTCCAAAGAAGCGGTGGAAGGGCAACATCACAGAGCAGAAGACTTAAAATCTCAGAGATTCCCAAGAAGCTGTAAAAAACAGAGACAAAGAAAAATTGTCAGTGAAATGATCTGTGGTGCCTTAATGACCCAACTCCAAGATCAAGGGACAGACAAACAGATGAAAGATAAAAGCAGGAACAAATTGAGTGTGATACTGACTTTTATTGAGGAAATGGGAAGCCGGCCGGAAGTGACGAACAGCCAGTGTGACCACTCCCCTTTCCGCTTGCTTCAGCAGTGTCACTACCTCATCGTGCGTACACGTTTCTACGTTGATACCATTTACCTGCAAAAATGGATTGACATACAACTCAAAGCAAAGGTTGTCACTCTCCGAACAGAGAAACATTTCTACAATGAATCCACTCACTTGAAACACCGACACACATAGTCCATAATCTTTTACCCTCTCTAATATTGTCCCCTGATGCTTTACCTTCCCTAATTTTGAAAACAGTCAAGTACCGATTCACAGCTGGGTGGACTCGAAGCCGACTGCATAGAGCCACTTTAGTGAGTTTCATACCCATGCAAGTTTATGCAGTCAGACTGGAAGGCAGCTGTTATACATCAGCACCAACCAGATCTGTTTTGTTTTTACTGGGCCATCATCCCCCGTTTTTCTTGTTTTATTCCTTTTTTTTTTTTTTTTTTGGTTAATTAGGAGAAAAAAATTTACCCTCACCTTTACAACTGTGTCACCAAGCAGGAACTGATTGCACCAGTCAATGGCCTGGGGATTTGGGGAAGGGGTGGGCCTTGTCTGTTTTGTTTTGGGGAATTTTCTTTTTGTTGCTTTGTTTTGCAGTAGTTTGGTTGGTTGTACGCTCGATTTTTTTTTTCCTTTGAGGCACAGAAGACTAGGCAGCAAAAAACAAACAAATGAACAAAACCTTCAACAACACGACAACAAAATCGTGATTCTCACCCTCAAAATAGCATCTCCAACCAGCAACTGTTTGCAGCGGTCAGCAGCATGGTTCTTGATGATGCGGGAGATGAGGACAGGCAGGCGATGCTCCGCTCCCCCCTTCACACACAACCCTAGACCTGCCGTTCCTTCACGTTCTATCTCCACCTCACGCACCTGGGGCACACACAAATTTAGACATGTACAATAAATAAGACATATTCATTTGCACTATGGCACAAACAAAATCAAACACATCTCCAGGGACGAAAGTTGTTGATTTGGAACACTGGCAAATGATGAACAAACACAGCACAGACACACAAAAACACCCAGGGATGCACAAATCCACTTACCTGATCACCCGGGGCAGGTAAACCAGATGATGAACAACTTGATAAACCAGATGATGAACAACTTAAAAAAAAGAACTTGTAAACAAACAAGATTGTCAAGCCATTCAAACAATCTCTCTTTTTATACAAAATTACAGAAGATGCAAATGTTATACTTCTCAAGCC
>JAPXFY010000027.1:18895961-18898461 GCA_030674185.1 Monoplex corrugatus | reverse complement strand
CAATATATAACAAAACAAGTTTTCTTTAACAAGTGACAGAAAACCAAGAGGATCAGATGGTCTGTACTACTCATGCCCATAATAATAATCCTAATAATAATCTGTCTTTTCATGAATGTGGTAAATCTTTGTTCACGTGTCTGATGTTATGAAAAAAATTGGACAATGCCTGTTTCCATATTCTATAAAATCTTCTCATCCTGCTCTTCTGTCACAAGAGTTTGGTAAATACAGTAAAAAAAAAAAATTATTGGTAACCCCTTTTGTTTTGTCCCAATATGAACTTTTGCACTGCTTTAGCGGCGCTGATCCTACACCATCCATTCCTGTTCCACACCACCATCAGACCCAAGATATGCAAAGTCCCTGTACCAAGAAGCCCACAGGAGCTAAAGATGTTAAGCAGCTATGCGGTGACACACCAGAGGAGATCCTGCATTGCTGCTGGGTCACTTGGGTGAAGTTCAACAATGCCTGTTCTGATTCAACTTAATTCAAGGACATTTCCTATTAACCCTTTGACTCAAGCACCCTATCTACCAACAACAAAAACTTAACCCTTTGACTCCCTCACCCTGTCCACCAACTTCCTGCAGGAAGCTGGTGGATAGAGTGAGGGAATCAAAGAGATGTTTTTGCTTTGCTAGCATGGTCGATAATGCAGGATGCTGGTGGACAGGGTGCGGGAGTCAAAGGGTTAAACCTCCTAACAACAACAGTGGTTAATAAAGGAGTCAGACCAAGTTAGAAGCCCTCCTGTAAGGAGACCACCACCACAACAGGATGCTGGTGGACAGGGTGCGGGAGTCAAAGAGTTAATCCTCCTAACAACAACAGTGGTTAATAAAGGAGTCAGACCAAGTTAGAAGCCCTCCTGTAAGGAGACCACCACCACAACAGGATGCTGGTGGACAGGGAGCGGGAGTCAAAGGGTTAATCCTCCTAACAACAACAGTGGTTAATAAAGGAGTCAGACCAAGTTAGAAGCCCTCCTGTAAGGAGACCACCACCACAACAGGATGCTGGTGGACAGGGTGCGGGAGTCAAAGGGTTAAACCTCCTAACAACAACAGTGGTTAATAAAGGAGTCAGACCAAGTTAGAAGCCCTCCTGTAAGGAGACCACCACCACAGCTAACAACAATCTCCATGAACCACTAACACCAAAGATTCGAATTCACACCAGATATAGAAGTGGAAGAGGAAACCAAAACTGAGGTCACCACAAGATTCACATGGAGGGATACAGACTCTGGAACAGTTTTCATAATGCTATAATGACTGATAATTTCATGATGTTCATGATGCTATGGTTAGTATGGAGCTCCATCTGAAATTGTTTGACAGGGCTGTAGGCCTACTCTACACTTACTAATAAATATAATATATACAATATTTATATAGCGCAAAATCTTGATAAAATCAATCAGGTGAAGGATAAGACACTGCAGTGTTGTCAGAAAATCTGAGCAACATTCTTAAATTAACCCTTTCCCATTTGCAGATTCTGCTCAGAAACTCCTCCTACTATTCGGAGATTTCCGAAAGCGTGTGAATGAAAAGGTCAGACACTGACCGATATCTTGTAAGTGAGGCGATGTGTGTACCAACTCAGTATCATTCTTTCATTGGTTTATCCTGACTTTTGCGGGAAACTTCCTTCATGAGGTGTGTGTAACCCATAGTGCTTAGAGCGTGATGGAAATTCCCCACCAGGCCTAAGTGACAGGCGGCAGGCTGCAGCGGGCGTAAATAAAAAGTGGGGTTTTCCGGTCGGCGGGCTGCGGCGGGATAAAATGGGAAAGGGTTAATCCTTTGACTCTCACACCATGTCCATCAGTGTCCTGCACTGTCAACCATATCATCAAAGCAAAAACTTAACCATTTCATTCCTTAACCCTATCCAACAGCTTCCTGCAGAACGGCGGTGGATAGAGTGAGGGAGTCAAAGGGTGAAGTTTCTGCAGTTGGTTCATAGAGGTGCGGGAGTCAAAGAGTTAATGATGCATCCGTAAAGTGGTGAGACTCAACTGTGTTGTCCCAGTCTTCCCAATGAACTCACAGCATGCTCGACTCTGGATAGCTACTACAGTGCATGTAAAGAAATATGAATATGCAGGCACACATTCACAGGCATGCTTATAGTTATACTCTCATCTTGCAGCCAGGTTGATAGCCAAATTATGTTCAAGAATTGTACAGATTTTTAAGAGAAAGATAGATTTGGTATAGACAGTTTTGCATTTTGAAAAATAAAAACATCAAAAAATAGAAGAATGACCTCATAGTCATAATGTGAACTGACTGCAGATATATTCAGGGATTCACTCTCTTTGTTAAGCACATTATCATATATAAATTGTTTCTTTCTCTACCTGTAACTTTATGCACCGTTTTCATAAACTGGAGCTATTGTTATATCTGTGTGTGTGTGTGTGTGTGTGTGTGTGTGTGTGTGTGTGTGTGTGTGTGTGTGTGTGTGTGTATGTGTTGTGTGTGTG
>JAPXFY010000027.1:18880961-18888461 GCA_030674185.1 Monoplex corrugatus | reverse complement strand
CTCCGCGCTCGGAACGAATTCTATATGCACTAACATCACAGGTGCCGCGTGTATGGTGATCATGGCACAAGCCTTAATTAAGCCTGCACATAACCTCTATGAGCTGGCCAGGTCCTGAGGCCCTACCCTAACCTGTTTTCCCTAAAGTCTGTATTTTATACTGGTATTATATCAGCCTATCACTGGACTTGGTGGTTTGCATCATATAACAGATCTCAGATTGGGTGGAGCGCTTATGGAATTGCCCAAGTGCGATGAATCCGGAATACATAAACTCCAAACTCCAAACTCCAATCGCCAACGTAAAACACGAGGCTGCATTTAACAGTCCATCGTTATGTTTCCTGTTTGCACCAAGGGTGCCGCAATCTAGATAGGAACACAGAATGTGCGCTAATTAACAATACCAACAATTGTATTGATCGATAACAGATGGCACCCCACGCCATGCCTCTCATCGATCTGACCATCGCCACCATGGTAGATACCTGTGAACGACATAAGTCAACTGCTGGACTAGATTACGATTCCAAGTTGACTGACGTCAATACAATCAGAGACATAAATAGAAAGAGTGGCGACTGTGACAGTTTAAATTTCCCGGCGATCTCGTTCTCACTTCATTGACGCACAGACAGGGATATGCATACACGCACGCATTCACACGCACACGCACGCGCGCATACACACACCCACACATCATCATCATCATCATCATCATCATCATCATCATTATCATCATCCATCATCATCGTCATTACAGTTTATTTATCATGCGCATTTGATACTCTACTGACGTAACTTTCAGTATATTTATCGTGCGCATTTGATACTCTACTGACGTAACTTTCAGTATATTTATCGTGCGCATTTAATACTCTACTGACGTAAATTTCAGTATATTTATCATGCGCATTTGATACTCTACTGACTTAACTTTCAGTATATTTATAATGCGCATTTGATACTCTACTGACGTAACTTTCAGTGTATTTATCGTGCGCATTTGATACTCTACTGACGTGACTTTCAGTATATTTATCGTGCGCATTTGATACTCTACTGACGTGACTTTCAGTATATTTATCGTGCGCATTTGATACGCTACTGACGTAACTTTCAGTATATTTATCGTGCGCATTTGATACTCTACTGACGTAACTTTCAGTATATTTATCGTGCGCATTTGATACTCTACTGACGTAACTTTCAGTATATTTATCGTGCGCATTTGATACGCTACTGACGGATCTTACAGTTTATTTATCATGCACATTTGATATTCTACTGACGGATCTTACAGTTTATTTAACGTGCACATTTGATACGCTACTGACGTATCATACAGTTTATTTATCATGCACATTTGATATTCTATTGACGGATCTTACAGTTTATTTATCATGCACATTTGATATTATACTGACGGATCTTAGTATATTTATCATGCACATTTGATACGCTACTGACGGATCTTACAGTTTATTTATCATGCACATTTGATATTCTACTGACGGATCTTACAGTTTATTTATCATGCACATTTGATACGCTACTGACGGATCTTACAGTTTATTTAACGTGCACATTTGATACGCTACTGACGGATCTTACAGTTTATTTAACGTGCACATTTGATATGACTGACGGATCTTACATTTATTTATCATGCACTTTGATATACTGACGGATTTACAGTTTATTTATCATGCACATTTGATACGCTACTGACGGATCTTACAGTTTATTTATCATGCACATTTGATATTCTAATGACGGATCTTACAGTTTATTTATCATGCACATTTGATATTCTACTGACGGATCTTACAGTTTATTTATCATGCACATTTGATACGCTACTGACGGATCTTACAGTTTATTTATCATGCACATTTGATACGCTACTGACGGATCTTACAGTTTATTTATCATGCACATTTGATATTATACTGACGGATCTTACAGTTTATTTATCATGCACATTTGATATTATACTGACGGATCTTACAGTTTATTTATCATGCACATTTGATATTATACTGACGGATCTTACAGTTATTATAATTTATCATGCACATTTATATGATTATATACTGACGGATCTTACAGTTTATTTATCATGCACATTTGATATTATACTGACGGATCTTACAGTTTATTTATCATGCACATTTGATAGTTACTGACGGATCTTACAGTTTATTTATCATGCACATTTGATACTTTACTGACGGATCTTACAGTTTATTTATCATGCACATTTGATACGTACTGACGGATCTTACAGTTTATTTATCATGCACATTTGATATTATACTGACGGATCTTACAGTTTATTTATCATGCACATTTGATATTAACTGACGGATCTTACAGTTTATTTATCATGCACATTTGATAGTACTGACGGATCTTACAGTTTATTTATCATGCACATTTGATACGCTACTGACGGATCTTACAGTTTATTTATCATGCACATTTGATACGCTACTGACGGATCTTACAGTTTATTTATCATGCACATTTGATATTATACTGACGGATCTTACAGTTTATTTATCATGCACATTTGATACGTATACTGACGGATCTTACAGTTTATTTATCATGCACATTTGATATCATACTGACGGATCTTACAGTTTATTTATCATGCACATTTGATATTATACTGACGGATCTTACAGTTTATTTATCATGCACATTTGATACGCTACTGACGGATCTTACAGTTTATTTATCATGCACATTTGATACTTACTGACGGATCTTACAGTTTATTTATCATGCACATTTGATACGCTACTGACGGATCTTACAGTTTATTTATCATGCACATTTGATATACTGACGGATCTTACAGTTTATTTATCATGCACATTTGATTACGCTACTGACGGATCTTACAGTTTATTTATCATGCACATTTGATATTATTACGCTACTGACGGATCTTACAGTTTATTTATCATGCACATTTGATACGCTACTGACGGATCTTACAGTTTATTTATCATGCACATTTGATTATACTGACGGATCTTAAGTTTATTTATCATGCACATTTGATATTATACTGACGGATCTTACAGTTTATTTATCATGCACATTTGATATCTACTGACGGATCTTACAGTTTATTTATCATGCACATTTGATATTAACTGACGGATCTTACAGTTTATTTATCATGCACATTTGATATTATACTGACGGATCTTACAGTTTATTTATCATGCACATTTGATATATACTGCACTAATATTATCTACTGGACGGATCTTACAGTTTATTTATCATGCACATTTGATATTATACTGACGGATCTTACAGTTTATTTATCAGACATTACTGCGTACGTATTTATCGACATTGATACTACGTAACTTCTACTGTAACGTTTAATGCACAGTTTATTTATTATGCACGATATCTCGGTACTTCTACTGACGTAACACAGTTTATTTATATGCACATTTGGTATTCTACTGACGTTAATACACATTTGATACTCTACTGCACTAACTTTGTATGACGTCTACTGACGTAACTTCACAGCTTATTTATCATACATATTTGATTCTCTACTGACGTAACTGACAGTTTATTTATCATGCACATTTGATACTCTACTGACGTAACTTACAGCTTATTTATCATGCACATTTGATTACTCTACTGACGTAACTTAGGTTTATTTATGGTGTACATTTGATACTCTACTGACGTAACTTATAATTCATCAACACATTTGATATCATACTGACGTAACTTACAGTTCATTTATCGTACATTTGATACTCTACTGACGTAACTTACGCTTATTTATCATGCACATTTGATACTCTACTGACGTAACTTACAGTTATTTATCGTGCGCATTTGATATTCTACTGACGTAACGTTACAGTTTATTTATCATGCACATTTGATACTCTACTGACGTAACTTACAGTTTATTTATCATGCACATTTGATATTCTACTGACGTAACTTACAGTTTATTCATCATGCACATTAGATATTCACTGATGTAACTTACAGTTTATTTATCATGCACATTTGATATTCTACTGACGTAACTTACAGTTTATTTATCATGCAATTAGATATTCCACTGATGTAACTTACAGTTTATTTATCATGCAAATTTGGTATTCTACTGACATTAATGCACATTTGATATCTTACTGACGTAACTTACAGTTGTTAGTGTTTTCGTTGTTGTTGTTGTTTGTTGTTGTTGTTGTTGTTGTTTTTTTATCGTTCACAATTTATATTCTGCATGTGGAGACACACACGAAAGGGGTTTATGCACTGGCAGATCAATAGAAATTTTGATCTGGGAGAACGGAAAGGTTTCCTCCCTTTACCTCATGAGAGAAACCCCCATCAAGCAAGTGTTTCGGCCTTTAACCCCTGACGCTCTATGGGGGCCGGGCTGCATCCAGGTCATGACGCCTGGATACCCCTCTGCTGTTACCATTTTTTTTTTTTTTTTACATAAATTAACTGTCCACCTGGGTTCGACCTGGGCATCTAAGGTGGTCAGGTGTCTCAAGGCCAAGTCATCCTTGTGACAGATAGCTTAACCACTTAGCTATCAGACACTGGCAACAACAACAACAACAACAACAACAACAACAAATCCAAAATAAAACAAAAAAGAAAAGAAAAAAAAAAAGGGGGGGGGGGGGTCTTTATGTTTTTGAAGCATATACCGTGGTGTGAAACACAATTCCAAATAGTCAAGACAAATGACGTAAGCCTGTGCTGTGCAAGCCAGACAAAGAACATGAGCCTTAGAGTAAGTTACTTATCCATGTCGGTTTGTCTCTGGTGCAAATTACTTCGCCCTGGGGTTGCCGGGGGTTCTTTCAGTATAAATAGTGTCCCCACCTTCTGGAAATACTGTGCTATAAATGTCCTCTGTTCTGTCATTCTTTTGTTTCTGTCTTGTTCCTTTGCTTTCGGTCATTTCTTCCTATCATTTTCGGCCTTTGCTGGTCCACTCACCTGTATGTGTTTGATAAAGTCTTACATATTTTCTCTTAGGATTGATGATTGGGTACATGTACTAAGTGCATTTTTGGCTGTAGGGAGGTGAGATATGCGGAAGCAGTTTTAAGCAATTTCGGCCCGTTTTTATATTGTTTTGGTGTCCTTAGGTATGCTTAAATTTGTATTCAGGTATGTTTTTTAAATCCCATGTACGATAAATTGGCCGCAGTGGTCAACGCCGGGGGCATCTCCTTAATTCATGTGCTTGAATGCATTGATATGTGTACTTAATTTTCTTTTCCTTTTTTTCGTCTTGAAGTATTGTGTATGCTTTGAAACGGTTGTAGCCCTGATATGGCTCTACGCAGTCGGTTGGGCTTTAAACAAAAATAACAATGACAATAACGGTGCAAATTACCGTCAGAACTATCTTAAGTCCCTAACCTGATCAAGGCCTTCCTACAAATTCAGTTCGCTAAGGGCCACATCAGGGCTGTCATCATGCCACTTACCAAGGTCAACTACCACTCTAAAAACAACGCCAGTCAGTATTTTACAAGTTTAAAAAAATTCAGACAATTAATAATATATCCTTTTCTTAATATTAAAATCATATCAAATTTCAAAAAAATTAGTTTTCTTAATAAAGAAAGCAGAAATATTTTCGTGAAGAACATCACGAATTAAGATCTCAAGTCAATCTGCTGTAAAAATATTTCTGCGTATTAAGTCATGCCTCGCTGAGCAGTCCAGTAACAGGTGCTTGATGCTGAAACTTTAGTCACGAGGTACGTACCAAGGAATCCTTTCAGTACAAAGGGATGAGTACGGGAAGCTTCCAGCGAATCAGATGAACCAGAAGAGTGGTCCCCCCCCCCCCCCCCCCGTGGATCCCGCCCACTGAGGATACCAGCAAACAAGATGGTGAATAAGCTGGCAAAAAGAGGAGCCCAGAAATACCAGACAACAGATGCAGCTACAGCGAGAGCAGGAGTGTCATCATATCATTCCTTAACCCTTTGACTCCCACACCCTATCCACCAACTGCAAAAACTTAACCGTTTGATTCCCTCACCCTTTCCACCAGCTTCCTGCAGGAAACTGGTGGAAAGGGTGAGGGAATCAAACGGTTAAGTTTTTGCTTTGACAACATGGTTGGCAATACAGGATGCTGGTGGACAGGGTGCAGGAGTCGAAGGGTTAAACCAGAGACAGAGAGGGATGTCTGTCCCTGTTCAGAATGCAGCAAGTAATCCTGATGAGGGAGGCTCTGCACCAGCCACAACCCATTCAAGGCACACAGCAAGTTTAAACTGATACCTTCATCCACCTGCGTCTCTAGTCAAGAGGACGAGACATTTAACCCTTTGACTCACGCACCTTGTCCACCCAGCATCCTGCAATGTCAACCATGCTAGCAAAGCAAAAACGTAACCCTTTTACTCTATCACCCTATCCACCAGCTTCCTGCAGGATGAGGGAGTCAGAGGGTTACGTTTTTGCAGTTGGTGGATGAGGTTCGGGGGTCAAAGGGTTAAATTAAACAAACATTGCAGCAATGTTGCCTCTATCAAGCAATGTGGCAGGTGTGGCTGACTTATGACTCTTTTGTCTTTAAGCACTTAAAAGCCATTAAAAGAAATGACGAACGAACGACTACAACTCCGCTGACCACCAAGCTCCATGGTAACCAGCAGTAACCGTGGAAACAAACAAACGAAACAAAACAAACAAACAAACAAACAAAAACTGCCATATTTATCGCCATATGTGGTCTGTGATGCTGTAGACAGAAGAGAAAGCCTGCGCATCAACCCTACCTGAGACATGACAGACATTGTGTTGAAGAATAAGGTGCCTATCTCTCTTTATGTCTCGGGTATAAATAAATGAAGGATGCATGCTCATTAAAACCTAGGGGGGGGGGGGGGGGGAGGCTGAGGGATCAATGGGTTCATTTTTACGAGGAGCCGTGGCCGAAACCTGACTGCCATGGATGTGTGGTGTCAAAACGTGTATGCGAGTTAAACTATAGGTTTTACGAGCGATTTGCTGTACTTTGCTGTATTGATTTTTTCCCTGAATAAAACGTTACCCATGTCCCACAAAGTTTTGTTTGTGTGGCGACAGAGGTCACTACCACAAAAGGCCGTTTCTTTTACCGTCTTTTCTTCTTTTCTTTGGTTCTTTTTTTCCTATTTTCATTCTTTACTCTCCTCCTCCTTCTTCCCACCCCACCCTCTCTCTCTCTTTCTGTCTCTGTCAGCCTGTCTGTCTGTCTCTCTTTCTGTCTGTCTGTCTCTCTCTCTGTCTGTGTCTGTCTGTCTCTCTCTCTGTCTGTCTGTCTCTTTCTCTCTCTCTCTCTCTCTCCTACTGGTCTGGGCTCTCTTTTCTCGTGGCTTCCGCCTGACTCCCTATCAGTCTGTGTCAACGTGTTGCGATGTTCTATAGTTTCAGTTGCTGTACTTTGCTGTATTTTCTTTCTCTCTACTT
>JAPXFY010000027.1:18800961-18878461 GCA_030674185.1 Monoplex corrugatus | reverse complement strand
GTGTTGTACAGGCCAAGTTGTTACGGGCGACCATGTGTCAGGTGGGTCTGGCTGTGCTCTTCCTGTGTGCTGCCGCCACCATCTTGTACAGCGAACACTTGTGGCTCAAACGACGCAGAGGTAAAAAAGCAGTTGGCAGTGCTGTCATCGATAATAACGATCCTATTAACTCCCTTACCCTGGCTGTTTATTACTGACATCTATCACTACCTTATCCTATCCATTAGTTTTTTACGTCTGTCACTCCCTTACCCTATCCATCAGTTTATGTCTGTCACTCCCTTACCTTATCCGCCACCTTATGTCTGTCACTCCCTTACCCTATCCATCAGTTTATGTCTGTCACTCCCTTACCCTATCCATCAGTTTATGTCTGTCACTCCCTTACCCTATCCATCAGTTTATGTCTGTCACTCCCTTACCCTATCCGCCACCTTATGTCTGTCACTCCCTTACCCTATCCGCCACCTTATGTCTGTCACTCCCTTACCTTATCCGCCACCTTATGTCTGTCACTCCCTCACCCTGTCCATCAGCTTATGTCTGTCACTCCCTTACCCTATCCATCAGTTTATGTCTGTCACTCCCTTACCCTATCCATCGGTTTATGTCTGTCACACCCTTACCGTATCCATCAGTTTATGTCTGTGACTCCCTTACCCTAACCATCAGCTTATGTTTGTCACTCCCTTACCCTATCCATCGGCTTACGTCTGTCACTACCTTACCCTATCCACCAGCTTATGTCTGTCACTACCTTACCCTAACCATCAGCTTATGTCTGTCACTACCTTACCCTATCCATCGGCTTACGCCTGTCACTACCTTACCCTATCCACCAGCTTATGTCTGTCACTACCTTACCCTATCCACCAGCTTCATACATTTGTTACTCCTTTACCCTATCCACCAGCTTACGTGTCTCCCTTACTCTATCCATCAGCTTTTCACGTCTGTCATTCCCTTATCCTATTCATCAGCTTAGTCTGTCACCCCCTTAGCCTATCCATAAAGCTCTTCACGTCTGTCAATTTCCCTAACCCTGTCGATCAGCTGTCTGCAGCAATCTGGAGGATTCATCAAGGGTGTGAAGGGACTAATATTATGGCAGTGACCCTCTTCTTCAACTCTACTGGCCGCTTTGTTATAATCATCATCATCAAGTGCCTTGCCACATGGCGTTGGTGATCATGGCCCTCCATCTATTTCTATCCCTTGTTTTGTGTGTGTGTGTGTGTGTGTGTGTGTGTGTGTGTGTGTGTGTGTGTGTGTGTATGTGTGTGCGCGCGTGCGTGCGTGTGTGTGTGTGTGTGTGTGTGTGTGTTTGTTATAATATAAATAATATATACTCTTATCCATGGAAAAAGGTGACGGCAGTGGCTTTGTGATTCAGATCGATTGGTTAAATTCTTCTCTCTCTCTGTCTCTGTCTCTCTCTGTCTGTCTGTTTGTCCATCTGTCTGTCTGTCTATCTATCTATCTGACTCGCTGTCTGTCTGTCTGTCTCTGCCTGTCTGTCTGTCTGTTTGTCTCTCTGTGTGTGTGTGTGTGTGTGTGTGTGTGTGTGTGTGTGTGTGTGTGTGTGTGTGTGTGTGTGTGTGTGTGTGTGTGTGTGTGTGTGTCTCTCTCTCTCTCTCTCGCTCTCGCTCTCGCTCTCGCTCTATCTCTCTTTCGCTCTATCTCTCTCTCTGTCTCTTTCACTCTGTCTCTGTGTGTGTGTCATTTGTGTGTGTGTGTTTGTGTGTGTTTGTGTGGCGCATTCGTGCATATATATATATATATATATATATGTGTGTGTGTGTGTGTGTGTGTGTGTGTGTGTGTGTGTGTGTGTGTGTGTTGTGCGCGCGCGCGCGCGCGTGTGTGTACGTGATGTGATGAGCGTGTATACGTGAATGCGTGCCTGTGTGCGAGGGGGATCGGGTTGGAAGATGTTCATGTTGTTGCGTGCGGTCAAACCAGAGAGATGTTTGGGGGGGGGGGGGGGAGAGCTAAATGTACTAATTTTATTTTCTGTTGAGATAATCTTTTGCATCGTTGATTATAAACTTTCCTATCTGAAGTTCCCAGCAGAGACAACGAAGTAGTTGTCAACTGAGCATAACAAAATTTACCGCACCTGATTTTGAACCAAAATTGATTGATTGATTGATTTGGTTCACTTTTTACGTCGGCACCCACCTCAGGTGATATGGCCTACGAGGATAACCATCCCAGGGAAGTGAGGGCTTATCTAATCCTATATTGACACCACCAGAATAACACTCCCCGAAATGTCTTGAACTACAGAGAAACAGTTTACAAACCAGTTGGCGTGGTGTAGTGGTTAACGCAACGGACTACCGACTTGAAGGTTGTGGGTTCGAATCCCCATTGGTACCTTCAAAAATCATTGTGGGACTTTTCAGCTCTAACCGGTTCCTACCCAGAGTTGGGCACGCTATGGGCTCATTGGGAAGACTGGGACCACACAGTCGAGTCTCATCCACTTCACCACTTCACGGATGCGTCGTCACTGAGGGTGTTGCTCAAATCTTCTGACCAACGCCGCACATGTCTGTATCTCTCGGGCCTGGATGACGCCAGGATACATTATGATAGTAAATGTAGAGTACAGCCCTGTCACGCAGTCTCAATCCTAGATGGAACTCCATAGCGTCATGATTATCATCCTCATCGACATCATCACCATCGCATTGAAAAAACTGCCCCAGCTTTATGGCCATTAAGGTGGCGTAGACAAAGGGACGAAAACAAAAAAAGTGAGCACAAAGGTAACCCCCTGAGTGCAATGATCCTGAAAAAATAATAAATAAGTAAATAGTTAACACTGAGCTGATTGAAATAATTTGAAATGAACTGATTTGAACTGATGATGGTGCAGCTCTGAGGAGGCCAACCGCCCTGTGGTGACCATGAAGACGCCGGAACCTGAACCCTGTGACTGTTCCTCTGCCGTCACCACTGCTGTGAAAGAGGCCGGCCAGGCCAAACAGGGCATGATCAGTCAGTATAACATTATTATGTAGATATCATCATATCAGGCCAGTCATATATATGTAGATATCATATGAGGCCAGTCATTCTATACTCAGTCAGTATGATATATATATAGATATCATCATATCAGGCCAGTTATTCAATGCTCAGTCAGTATAATATATGTAGATATCGTCATATCAGGCCAGTCATAATATATGTAGATATCATCATATCAGGCCAGTCATAATATATGTAGATATCATATGAGGTCAGTCATTCTATGCTCAGTCAGTATGATTATATATATAGATATCATCATATCAGGCCAGTCATAATATATAGAGATATCATATCAGGCCAGTTATTCAATGCTCAGTCAGTATAATATATGTAGATATCGTCATATCGGGCCAGTCATTCTAAGCTCAGTCAGTATAATATAGTAGATATCGTCATAACAGGCAGTCATTCATGCTCAGTCAGTATACATATGTAGATGTCATCATATCAGGCCAGTTATTCCATGCTCAGTCGATATAATATATGTAGATATCTCATAATCAGGCCAGTTATTCCTAAGCTCAGTCGATATAATATATGTAGATATCATCATATCAGGCCACATTTCATGCTCAGTCGATATAATATATGTAGATATCATCATATCAGGCCAGTATTCCATGCTCAGTCGTATAATATATGTAGATATCATCATATCAGGCCAGTCTATTCCATGCTCAGTCGATATAATATATGTAGATATCATCATATCAGCCAGTCATTCATGCTCAGTCGATATAATATATGTAGATATCATCATATCAGGCCAGTTATTCATGCTCAGTCGTATAATATATGTAGATATCATCATATCAGCCAGTTATTCCATGCTCAGTCGATATAATATATGTAGATTCATCATATCAGCCAGTTATTCATGCTCAGTCATATAATATATGTAGATATCATCATATCAGGCCAGTTATTCTATGCTCAGTCGTATAATATATGTAGATATCATCATATCAGCCAGTTATTCCATGCTCAGTCGATATAATATATGTAGATATCATCATATCAGACCAGTTATTCATGCTCAGTCGATATAATATATGTAGATATCATCATATCAGGCCAGTATTCCATGCTCAGTCGATATAATATATGTAGATATCATCATATCAGGCCAGTCATTCATGCTCAGTCGATATAATATATGTAGATATCATCATATCAGGCCAGTTATTCCATGCTCAGTCGATATAATATATGTAGATATCATCATATCAGGCCAGTTATTCCATGCTCAGTCGATATAATATATGTAGATATCATCATATCAGGCCAGTTATTCCATGCTCAGTCATATAATATATGTAGATATCATCATATCAGGCCAGTTATTCCATGCTCAGTCAGTATAATATATGTAGATATCATCATATCAGCCAGTTATTCATGCTCATCGTATTGCAGTTATCATCAGCAGTTATCATGCTCAGTGATAATATATGTAGATATCATCATATCAGGCCAGTTATTCCATGCTCAGTCGATATAATATATGTAGATATCATCATATCAGGCCAGTTATTCATGCTCAGTCGTATAATATATGTAGATATCATCATATCAGCCAGACATTTTATGCTCAGTCAGTATAATATATGTAGATATCATCATATCAGACCAGTCACTTCATGCTCAGTCAGTATAATATATGTAGATATCATCATATCAGACCAGTCACTTCATGCTCAGTCAGTATAATATATGTAGATATCATCACAACAGGCCAGTCACTCATGTCAGTCAATATAATATATGTAGATATCATCATATCAGACCAGTCACTCATGTCAGTCAGTATAATATATGTAGATATCATCATATCAGACCAGTCACTTCATGTTCAGTCAATATAATATATGTAGATATCATCATATCAGACCAGTCACTTCATGTTCAGTCAGTATAATATATGTAGATATCATCATATCAGGCCAGTCACTTCATGTTCAGTCAATATAATATATGTAGATATCATCATATCAGACCAGTCACTTCATGCTCAGTCAGTATAATATATGTAGATATCATCATATCAGACCAGTCACTTCATGTCAGTCAGTATAATACAATGTAGATATCATCATAACAGCCAGTCATTTTATGTTCAGTCAGTATAATATATGTAGATATCATCAACCATATTTATGCTCGTCAGTAACATATGTAATTCATCATATCCCAGTACTCATGTTCAGTCAGTACAATATATATGTAAAATGTGTAGCATTTAAAAAGAAAGAAGAGAAGAAGAAAAAAGAAGAGAAAAGTCTTTCGTGTAACTGTGTGCAACACAGGTCTATCATAAAAATTGATAGACAAAAAAAAAGACAAAAAAGATGTACTGCAGAAGTTGATATGTGCAATTCGTTAAATTCAACCTTTGAAGATTTCAGTTCATTCCTTTTGACATTAACTGCTGTTGTTCCTGTGCTCATGGTGTGTGTGTTGTGTGGTGTGTGTGTGTGTGTGTGCGTGCGTGCGTGCGTGGTTGTGTGTGTGTGTGCGTGTGTGTGTGGTGTGTCGGTCGTGTGGATATGTGTGGTGTGTTGTGTGTGTGTATGTGTGTGCCTACGTGCGTGCGTGCGTGCGTGCGTGGTGTGTGTTGTGTGTGTGTATGTGTGTGAGTCTCGCGTACGTGCGTGTGTGTGCGTGTGCGTGCGTGTGTGTATGTGCGTGTGTGTGACTCACACGTATATGCGGGTGTGTGTGTAGTGTGTGTGTGTGTGTCGAGCGCGCGTGCGTGCGTTGTGTGTATAGTGTGGTGTGCATGCTATGTATGTGTGAGTGCGGTGTGTGTGTGTGGTGTGTGTGTGATATATGCATGTGTATGTACGTGCTTTCGTGTGCGTGCGTGCACGCGTGCGTGTGTGTGTGTGTTTGCCAGAGGCAACATTCACAGACCAACGTCTACCCACGGACAAGAGCAGATCATCGTGTTGAGTTACGCACGCAGGTGGTCGTCTTCACCTCTGACATCGTCATTCAGGATGCACCTCTCTTCGCTATGGTTAAGGGCGGCTTCAGTCCTTCGACGTCTAAAAGGTCTGTGAGGGATGGGGTAGTGGGTAGAGGTTGAAGGGAGGTGAATTCTTTACAGAATAGTTGAGGAGGTAGAGAGGGGTTGGGGGTGGGTGTGAATTCTTTACAGAACAGTATGCGGGAGGTAGAGGGGGTGGGGGTTGGGGATGGAATCTTTACAGAATAGTATGTGGGAGGTAGAGAGGGGTTGGGGGGGGGGTAATGTGAATTCTTTACAGAATAGTATGCTGGGAGGTAGAGAGGGTTGGGGGGTGGGTAATGTGAATTCTTACAGAACTAGTTGTGGGAGGTCGAAAGGTTGGTGGGGATGGGGGGTATGGATCTTTCAGACAGTATGCGGAGGTAGAGAGGGGTTGGGGGGGGGGGGTAATGTGAATTCTTTACAGAACTAGTATGTGGGAGGTAGAGAGGGGTTGGGGGGGGGGGTAATGTGAATTCTTTACAGAACTAGTATGATGGGAGGTAGAGAGGGGTTGGGGGGGGGGGTATGTGAATTCTTTACAGAACTAGTATGCTGGGAGGTAGAGGGGGTTGGGGTGGGGGATGTGAATTCTTTACAGAACTAGTATGTGGGAGGTAGAGGGGGTTGGGGGGGGGTATGTGAATTCTTTACAGAACTAGTATGCTGGGAGGTAGAGAGGGGTTGGGGTTGGGGTGTGAATCTTACAGAATAGTATGCTGGGAGTAGTGGGTTGGGTCAGGATGTGATTCTTTACAGAACTAGTATGCTGGGAGGTAGAGTGGGGTTGGGGGTCAGGGATGTGAATTCTTTACAGAACTAGTATGCTGGGAGGTAGAGAGGGGTTGGGGGTTGGAAGGGGTACTGTGAACTCTTTACAGAACTAGTATGCTGGGAGCTAGAGAGAGGTGTGGGTGTACAGAGGGGGAGTGTGAAGTCTTTTCACAGAACTCAAGTTTAGAATATAATCAGTTGCCATAAGAGCCCAAGATAAGAATATAAGACACTGATAAGAATATAGGGCACAGATAAGAATATAAGACAAATAACACTATAGACACAGATAAGAATATAAGGCATGAATAAGAATATAAGACACAGATAAGAATATAAACACCGACGAGAATATAAGACATATAATGATATAAGACACAAATAAAAGTATAAAAACACAGATAAGAATATAAGACACAGATAAGAATAAGACACATATAAGAATATATGACACAGACAACTTGACGTTCAGCAGATACAGATTTCAGATTTCATGTGATCATCGTCATCGTTGTCCTTGTAGTCGTCGTCATCGTCATCATCGTCGTCATCATCAGTGGCCCTTAAATATAAAAGTATATAAGTGGTTAAGACTCATTCAGATTTCCCAAATGCAGGCAATTGATCATAGACATATTCTGCAACAAGTAAACCTATTTACATATCATCTTCCTTAAGTAACTCAATCTGATTTAGCATAATATATTTAGAACAATCGACGGATGAATGTAGGCTTACACATTTTCCTTGAATCTTTTTTTTTTTTTTTTCATTAGTTTCAATATGGTTGTTTTGTACGTAACACAACTATTCAGGAAATTAACTTCATTCGCTCAACAGACTTACGTTTTCTATGACTCTTGGAATATTTGTGCATCTATGTGCGTGTGTGTGTGTGTGTGTGTGTGTGTGTGTGTGTGTGTGTGTGTGTGTGTGTGTGTGTGTGTGTGTGTGTGTGTGTGTGTGTGTGCATGTGTGTGTGTATGTTCACGTGCATGCATGTACGAGCGTACGTTGATGTGAAACTGTCAAAGAGAAAAGTGCCGTAGGTACTATTGTCTTTGATACTTCTCTTTCCATGCTATGATGATGGACTCTCCCGACAGTGGTAATGAGAAAGCTTTCATATCTCTGTCTTTCTCTGTTTCTGTCTCTGTCTGTCGTCGTCCGTCCGTCGTCTGTCTGTCTCTCTCTCTCTCTCTCTCCTCGCTCGCTCGCTCTGTCTCGTCTCTGTTTCTGCTCTCTCCTCTCTCTCTCTCTCTGTCCTCTGTCCTCTCTCTCTCTCTCTCTCTCTCTCTGTCTTCTGTCTCTCTCTCTCTCTCTCTTCTGTCTCTCTGTCTCTCTTCTCTCTCTCTCCTCTCTCCCTCTCTCTCTCTCTCTCTCTCTCTCTCTCTCTCCTCTCTCTCTCTCTCTCCATAACCTGACTTCTAAATTGGGATTTCACGCATCCACAGTACCAAGTTTGCGCCCACGAAGAACGAGAAAGGGGAGCTGGTGAACCCCGAACCTTATGCCATGCCCGGGAACCCCACGTACCCGGACTTCTCCGTGGAATCCATCCAGCTGGCCCGCTTCTTCCTGAGCTGCCAGTTCGAGTACCTCAAGATCGACGACCTGTTGAACTTTATGTTCCTCAACCGTAACAACACTATCGAGTTTTACAAGTGCATTCGGGAATTCCCGAAAAACGAGGCCAACTTCCCTCGCTATCTGGGCTGTATATGGAAGCTGAAAGAGGTCTGCTATACCAAAGACTTCATGGTAAGTAGGGATAGGAGTGGCAGAATGGTTCAGACGTTCGCCTGCCAATAACCAAACCCGAGATTCCAGGGTACGCTCCCTGTAGAGGCCTCGACTTTTCTCCTCAGTTTGATCGGAAAATCGAACTGAACGTCTAGTCTAGGGGACGCAAAAACGAGTCAGACCCGTGTACCTTCTGGCTGCGCACGCTAAAGATACCAAAGACAGTTGAAAATCGTGAAGAGCAGGGCATTGCTTTAGTTTAAAACGTTGGAGAGATAGGTTGATAGGTTGATTTCCAAGGTCCCACCCCTTGAAGACCAGTTAGCCTTCTTGCCTTTCTGAAGTCTTGGATAAAAAAAAAAGTGAATATGAATATGAATTTGAAGCCAGGAGAGGGGATGGGCGCCGCCCTCGTGGTGCTGGCCATTGGAAAAGTTGAGGTCTCTGCTACCTCACTCTCCTACGACCCCAGGGTTATGGAACTATCTAGGTAGGACCTCAGGACCTGGCCAGCTCTTGGGCTTATGTGCAGGCTTAGGGCTTGTGTCATGATCATTCTGGATCTTCTCCATTACATGGCACCTGTGACGTTAGTGTGTATGGAATTCACTTCGAACGCGGAGACGTCATCTTGAAAAATTGAAAACTGAAACAGGTAAGTAGACCACTGCGGGATATATTTGGTTTTCAAGTGACTGGGACCCTGGTTTTCGAAAGAGGAGGTCTTGGTTGTAGACTGCTCGGGTAGGCTACCTCACGCCTGGTGGGTAAAGGGTGGGGATTTTCCCGATTGTCCAAGTCAACATAAGCGCAAACCTGCTAATGCTACGTTTACACGGGATGCAACTAACGTGCAACCACTGGGTTTTACCAGTTGCACGAGGAGCCGTGCAACCGCAAAGTTGTGTGGAGTTGCATTCGTGTAAAAGGAAACGTGCAACCGTTAGGCTCCTCCCCTGTTCCCGCCGTTTCTTGAGGCTCGCGGTGCGTGTGTCACGGAGGCACGCGTGGCGCGAAACTACTTCCTGCCTACAACCCCAGCCAACTCCAGGCAACTCGTGTAAAAGTGTTCCCAACTCCACACAACCGTTTGGGACCGTGCAACTGATGCAACTACGAAAACATTATCGCTCTAGGACAATATTATTTTCGGCCGTGCAACTACACGTACAACTAAAAATGGGATTTTACCGAAAAACTGACAACTCCAGACAACCTCAGACAACCGATTGCCTGGAGTCGTCTGGGGTTGTGAATAGGTTGCATGGTAGTGCAACCGATTAGTTGCACGCTAGTTGCACGTCGTGTAAACGGGGGCATAAAGAACTTCAAAGTACCTGAGTCTCTCCGTCTGTGTATACACACATGCAGAACATCAGCTACGCGCGTTATAGGTCGTGTAAGCCATGTCAGTATTCAGTGGTTCATGGAAACACGAAACCAAAGCGTACGTATCACCGAAATCAGAGTATGACTGCCCTGTAAGGGTGGTGTGACTCAACACACACACACACACACACACACACACACACACACACACACACACACACACACGCGCGCGCGCGCGCGCGCGCGCACACACACACACAGATACACACACACACACACACAGATACACACACACACATACACACACACACACACACACACACACACACACAACGGCCGTATACATAAAAGCCCATTCGTATACTGGAATGCATGATTTCTCTGTTTGCTAAATCTATTTTTTAATTAAGAAAATAACAACAACAACAAAAAGATAAACACCCCTATGATATAAGTTCTATAATATGACTGCCCTGTAAGGGCGGTGTGAAACAAACACACACACACACACACACACACACACACAACACACACACACACACACACACACACACACACACACACACACACACACACAACACAATACACACAACGGCCATATACATAAAAGTCCATTCGTATACTGGAGTGCATGATTTCTGCGTTTTCTAAAAAAAATTTTTAAATAAGAAAATAAACAACAACAAAACGATAAACACCCCGATGATATAAGTTCTGTAACGACTAACAGTGAATATATGTTTTGCATAGAATGGTGACCTAATTATAAATCGTCGTAGAGCGCTATACTCCAAATCATGTGGACTTTAACCTATTGACTCCCGAACCCTATCCACCAACTGCAAAAACTTAACCCTTTGATTCTCTCACCCAATCCACCAGCTTCCTGCAGGAAGCAGGTGGATAGGGCGAGGGAATCAAAGGGTTAAGTTTTTGCTTTGCTAGCATGGTTGACAATGCAGGATACCGGTGGACAGGGTGCAGGAGACAAAGGGTTAAGTAGATCACAGAGAACTCGAAAACTGTTAGGCAAGTTGTCCACATTTCACTGATGTTGATGCACAGTCTGTACCTTTGGTGAGTATACATGCTGGGTGTTTACAGGTTCCATGAGCCAGCCATGACATGGCTTATATGATTCTTGGATGTGCATATTTGATATTTTGCATGCGTATACACACAAATCGGGTTTAAGCGCTGGGAAGGTCTGCACATTCCTTGACCTGGGAGCTACTTGGTAGAACCATGGTCTCAAAATCTGATATCTCTGAGTTCAATTCCAGCCTGCAACATTAAAAAAACCTGGCTTGTTCGCTGCCCATCTTAATGTTTCTTAAATCATTCTGGTGGTGTCAGCTTAGTGTTTGACAGGCCCCTTCTCCCCTTTCCCCGTTTCAAGACCTTGCCAGCACATAAGCTTTTGTGTAGGCTCAGGAAATCTGTCAGATAATTGCTGGTAGATTTGGGAGGAGCGCATATGGAGTTGTCCGAGCGGGGTGAATCCCTTTTGAAATAACTCCAATAACTCCAATAACTGACCTGGAGACTGGAAAATCTTACCTCTTGGAACGTGTCGGAAGTTTCTAGGTGGATCGAACCAGGACCTTCTGACTGAAAGTCCGACGTTTATCCAATTGACCACTGCACCCATCAATAGAGAGACAACGAAATGACGTTTATCTTCGAGGAACTAATACAGTTTGTTCCTGCGGGCCTCAATAGCTCAAGTTGGTTGAGCGTCGGATTCACATGCTAATGGTTGTGGGTTCGAATCCCGGGTGCGCTATATTAAAAATGGCCTTCTCACTGTCCCATCTTAACATTATTGTTGTTCTGGTGGTGTCAACTTTAGGATTAGATAAGTCCCTCTTCCTCCACTTCCCTGGGATGGTTATGCCCGTCGCCATATTACTGAGTGTGAGTGTCGAAGTAAAAACTGACCCAAATCAATCATCAATCAATAATCAATCAATCAATCAGACAGTTTCGTTCATGTGGGCAGGTAACCAAGCTAATCCGATTTCCTGCCAAGCTGCTCAGACCACTCATGGAGGAGTTTCCCAACCTCAAAGTCCTCTACCTGGTGCGAGACCCCCGGGGAACGCTCTCCTCCGAGATGACCATCCTCAAATCCTACCAAAAAACCTCCGTCGGGGAAGCCGCCCAGCATTTCTGCAGCATGGTCAGCGACGACGCCAAAAACATACGCCATCTCTCCCAGTCCTACCCAGACCGCATCAAAACTGTCCGCTACGAAAGCATCGCCAAAGATGCCGTGGCCACCGCGCGCCGGATGTACCGGTTCTTGGAGCTCAGCTTCACGCCTGCCATCGAAGGGTACATCCGCCGCATCACAGCCGCCAAAAAAGACGGACACAACTTCTCCACGCTGCGCAAGGATTCGTGGTTGGCGGCGAACAAATGGCGTACGATCGTCAGCCTGGAGAATGTGCAGGCCGTGGACAGCGCCTGCGAGGACGTGTTTGACAACGTCGGTTTCGCGAAGGTCGCCAATGAGTCTCATCTCCGTGACATCAAAACCCCGCTGGCCACACCGATTCCCATATGGAAAACGTGTAGAACAAAAGAAATGAAGAATTCATAATGTTTCTAATACTTAGAACTTCAGGCTTGGGAAGTGTGTGGAACGAAAAACTGAATGATCAATACTGCTTTTATTATTTAAATTAACCCTTTGACTCCTGCACCCTGTCCACCAGCATCTTGCATTGTCAGCTATGCCGGCAAAACAAAAACTAAACTTTGACTCCCTCATTCTGCAAGAAGCTGGTGGCTAGGGTGAGAGAGTTAAAGAAATACGTTTTTTTGCAGTTGGTGGATAGGGTGTGGGAGTCAAAGGGTTAACACTGAGGAAATTCAGACTTGGAGAGTATGTAAACAAGGAACTGAATGATTTATATGATTTAAGTACTTATGAAATTCAGGCTTGTAACGTGTGTAGATCGAAGAACTAAATGATTTATAGTGATTTTAATACTTAGAAATTAACTTGGACAGCATATAACAAAGACTGAATGATTTAAGTGATTTTAAACTTAAGAATTCAAACTTGACAGCATATAAACAAAGAACTGAATGATTTAAAGTGATTTTAATACTTAAGAATTCAACTTGCACAGCATATGAACAAAGACTAAGTCGTGATTATATTGGAAATTCAAACTTGGAACAATAACTAAGAACTGATGATTTACAGTGATTTTAATATTTACGAAATTCAAACTTGAACAGCATATAAACAAAGAACTGAATTATTTATAGTGATTTTGATACCTCGGAGCAAAGAACTGAATGATTTAAGTGATTTTAATACTTACGAAATTCAAACTTGGACAGCATACAAACAAACAACTGAATGATTTATGGTGGTTTTAACACTTTAAAAAAATCAGCCTTGGAGCGTTGTAAATCAAAGGACTGAATGATTTATAGTAAAAAATGACCACATCCATCGCCAGATTGTGGCCTGACCATATATACGGCAAGCGAAAGAATAATAATAATAATTAAATATTGAAGTAATTCAGGCTTGGAAAGGGTCTGGAACGAATGATTGAATGTTTTATTGTGGTTTTAAAACTTGACAAACCTGGGTCTGATAATACAGAAATACAACAACAAAAAATCATAGAACAAAGGATTGAAGGAGCTGTGGGTTTTTTTTTGTTTTTTTTTGTTTTTTACTTTTCGTTCTCTCACTCTATTCACCAGCTCTCTGCAGGAAGAAGCTGGGGATAGTATGACGGAATGAAAGCATTAACATCTCAGAAATCTACGGCTGGAACACGCATAAAACAAAAAGAGGTTTAAAAAAAAAATATATAAAAAAAAACAAAAAAGAAAAAAAAAAAAAAAAAACGAGACAGACAGATGCAATATGGTTTTAAAACTTAGAACATTCTGGATTAGAAAACATAGTAAACAAAGAAATATGGAAGCAAAGTACTAAATGATCTACTCGTATGTTGTTTCAAAAATATGGGAAATTCGCAACAGGAAAATGGTGCACACACACAAACACACACACACACACACACACACACACACACACACACACACACACACACACACACACACACACACACACACACACACACACACACACACACACACACACACACACACACACACACACATAAAAGGAACTCACAGATTTATGGTGATTTTAAGACTGAGATTGATAGAGAACATAACTCTTGAGAGTCACGTAGGAATTATCTCCCATATTGAAGAACTTCTCAAATCCAACACTGTTTGCACTACCCATTCAGATAGCATAGAAGCAGATACAAAGCACAAAAACCGTAAGCTCAGAGCATAGAAGCAGATACAAAGCACAAAAACCGTAAGCTCAGAGTGTTCTGAGCTTACGGTTTTTGTGCTTTGTATCTGCTTCTATGCTAGCTGAATGGGTAACGCAAATTGTGTTGGATTTGAGAAGTTCTGCAATATAGGAGATAATTCCTACGTGACCCTCAAGAGTTATGTTCTTTGATTAATATCATAAAAATTCTCCCTGCTTCCCTCTTATTTCTTTGAATTTGATAATTCAAAGACTAGAAACACTGTGGAATACGGAACTGTCAAATTAAAGTGGAATATGGTGGTCCATAGATTGCAACGAGGAAAAACGGAAAACTAAGAAAAAACGAGTGAGAAAAAAAGAAACCCTTCTTGGAATCACACACACACACACACACACACACACACACACACACACACACACACACACACACACACACACACACACACACACACACACACACACACACACACACATCTGTATATATATACACACACATATATACATATATTTGTCTATATATAACACACACACACACACACACACACACACACACACATACACACACACACACACACACACACACACACACACAACACACACACACACACACACACACACACACACACACACACACCACAGAGTAAATTACTGAAGAATTGAGAAGCAGGTTAACTTTAGCACACCCAAAAGAAAACAGGGGAACTTTTGAAAATAGCTAAGAAGCAGAGTTTACAGTCGGACTTATTCAAGAGGAATTCATCGCACTCAAACATTCCATATGTGCTCCACCCATTCTGCCAACAGTTATCTGGTAAATTCCTTGAGCCTGTGCAAAATCCTATACGCTGGCTACGCCCTGAAATAAAGGAGAGGGGTAGTACCCATAAAACACTAAGTTGAAATCCAACACAGTGACTGGAGTATTAAGACAGGCGATGTTGCGGCCTGGGATTGAACTCGAGATATCAGCTCTTGAGTCAACGACTCTGTTACAAGAGGCTCCTAGCCCGCCAGTATTATAACGGTTGGTGTGATTTAAAAGACTCAAGAAAAGTAGACGGGATGGTTTAAGAATTTTAAATGAATATCAGCTGACCCTTTCTTAGAGACAGCTACTGATCAAACTGTACTAACTTCATTCTGTCCCATGGCTCCATCCGTGATGTGGAAAGGGGCAATCTGCTACATGGGCAACAGCAAGTCTCCACGTCCCTATATCCAGGCTTGTGCCTTGAAAGCATCTGTACTGATGTATGGGCAACAGCAAGTTCTCTCTATCACTATGGCCAGGCTTGTTCAGAGACGCGACTCCACATGGGCAACTGCAGGTTTTCCCTATCATAATGGCAAGCTTGTGTCCTGGAGACATTATACTGCCGCATGGTCAAAAGCGGAATCTCCACATCACTATGGCCAGGCTTGTGTCCTGCAGACATCTGTACTGCTACATGGACAACAACAGGTTCAGTTTCCATATCACTTTGTCCAGGCCCATGTCCCGGGGACATCTATCCAGCCATAGCTCTTAAAGACTGAAGGTGGCCATCGCATTGGATGAATGTGGAGGTCACAGTTTCAGTGGCAGTTGCATTTTCCCAACCTAACGTCTCCGTGCTCGGAATGAATTTCATGTGCACTGATGACATTGATGCTATGTAATGGAGAAGATCCTAAAGAATCATGGCGTAAATCTTAAGCCTGCACAGAAGCCCTATGGGACACATAATTCGAAAAGAAACAAAAGTAGCTGATCTTCTGATTCTGTCTCGTATTTACGAATAATTAGGAAAACGTAGGACATTTATTGATATGAATTTGAAAAGCAAATGCAGACAGATTGTCATAGTCCTGAGGGACGGAAAGAAGGGTTGTGTCTGCAAGTGAGACAACCTTTCTTTCCGTATATTGGGGTTATGACCATCTCTCTGCATTTGCCTTACTTGATAGCTGGTCCCTGGCTGTCATTTTCTTCTTATAAAGATTTGACCTCGTTTGCGTCAACACTCACCTCAGGTGGTATGACTAACGGGAATAACCAACTATCCCAGATAATAGGGCATATCTAATCCTACACTGATCCCCCAGAACAACAAACACGCCAAGATCGGCAGTAAAGAGGCCAGTTTTATACGGTGCTCACCAGGTTCGAGACCACACCTACTGACGGTCAACACATCTTTTCCTGCAAGAATTCATCATTATTGAGCTCTTTGATTCCCTCATCCTATCCAACAGCTTCCTGCATTATCAGCCAAGATCGAAATAAAAGCTTAACCCTTTTTACTCTCTCACCCTATCCACCAGCTTTCTGCATTATCAGCCGAGTCATCATCATCATCATCTCAGGTGCCCTGCCATGGACTTCCAACCATCTCTATCTCTCGTAGCCCCCAGCATCTCCCCCACCCTCTTCATCCCCAGCCACTCTGCAAGTCCGTCTAGCATTCTCTCCATGGGTCTACCTGGTGCTCTCTTTCAGAAGAACGAGAAAGAACAGCCGAGTCAGCAAAGCAAAGACTGAACCGTTTCTCTCCCTAACCGTACCCACCAGCTTACTGTATTATAAGCCGTGATGGCAAAGCAAAAACTTAACCCATTTCACTCACTCACCCTATCCACTAGCTTCTCTCATTATCAGCCAGGACAGTAAAACAAAACCTTAACCTTTTTCACTCCCTGACCCTATTCACCAGCTTCCTGTATTACAAGCCGTGATGGCAAAGCAAAAACCTAACCCTTTTCACCCCCTAACCCTATCCACCAGCTTCCTTCGTTATCAACCGTCATATAAAAGCAAACATTTAACCCTTTTAACTCCCTCACCCTATCTACCAGCTTCCTGCATTATAAGCCATGATGGCAAAGCAGACAACCCTTTTTATTACCTCACCCTATCCACCAGCTCCCTGCAGTACAAAGCCATGATGGCAAAGCAAACACTTAACCCTTTTCACTCCCTCACACCAAGTTCATGCATTATCATCAAAGACAGCAAAGCAAAAAATTAACCCTTTTTACTCCTAATCCTATCCACCAACTTCCTGTATTATAAGCTATGATGGCAAAGCAACACTTAACCCTTTTCGCTACCTCATCTTATCCACCAGCTTCCTGCACTATAATCCGTGATAGCAAAGCAAAACCTTAACCCTTTTCACTCCCTAACCATATCCACCACCTTTCTGCAGTATCAGCCATGATGACAAAGCAAACAGTTAACCCTTTTCACTCCCTAACCCTATCCACCAGCTTCCTGCATTATAAGAAGCTATGATGGCAAACCAAACATTTAACCCTTTCATCCCCTAACTTGTAGGTAAAAGTCGGACTATCGGAAGGTCATGGGCTCAATCTGCATAGACTGACACCGCCAGCAGGTGAGTCAGCTCAACCGTTTGACTCCCGCACCCTGTCCACTAGCGTCCTGCATTGTCAACCACGTTTACCAAAGCAAAACCTTAACCCTTAAACTCCCTCATCCTATCCACCAGCTTCCTGCAGGAAGTTGGTGGATAGGGTGAGGGGGTCAAAGGGTCAAGTTTTTGCAGTAGGCGCATAGGGTATGGGAGGCAAAGGGTTAATGATGGAGATTTTTTTTCACCCATCTCACGTGTCAACATGTGTGCAGACATACCAGTGCCTACTAAACCCATGCATGTATGTCTCGCCGTGGGTGGCTGACTGATGAAAACATGAAAACGCCCACCGTGGACATCCACCGAAGGCAGACAATATGAAGACCGTACAACAACACACCGCCTGTACAGAACGGGTACAACAGCGTGCACACATGCGTCCGAGGAAAATTTGAACAGCTAAAAACCAAAATCCAAACCATGTGTGGCTGCCCGCGTTCAAGCAAACAGGAACAAGAAAAAACGTAAAAAGAAGAATAAGAACGCGTACAACAAGACAAGACAGGCGCAAATTTTTCGTCAAGCGTAAGATCACAAACAAAACGAGCACCAGATACAAAAATTAGGAGAAAAAGACTGCAACTTCCCTGCTGCTCCGTCTATCCATCAGCAGTCCTGCATCATCATTATCATCATCATCATCATCATCATGTGCCCTACCGCGTGGCGTTGGAGATCATGGCCCTCCATATGCATCTATCCCTTGTCGCTGCAAGTGCATCTTCTACGCTCTCTGACCTCAGCCACCCTGCAAGTCCGTCCAGCATTTTCTCCCTGGGTCAACCTGGTGCTCTCTTTCCCTCCAGCTTTCCTGTTGTGACCAGGCGCTGTAAATTCCCCTTTCCTCATAAAATGGCCTATGAATGTCGCCTGTCTTTTCCTGGTGGATAGGGTAAGGGAGTCAGAGGGGTAAGTTTTTGCTTTGTTAGCATGGTTGACAATGCAGGATGCTGGTGGACAGGGTGCGGGAGTCAAAGGGTTAAGTATTTCATTCAAGTATACATTTGTGCACATTTAGACAGACAAACAGACAGACAGAACTATACATCTGTATCTATTGTCTTTTTTTTTTTTTTAATCTACCCATCTGTCTATCTTACGCGTATTTGTCATTTTGCCTGTCACCTGTACAGTATCCAAATAAAAATGAGTGCGACAGCCCGCGTTCAAACAAACAGGAACCGGAAGAACACGAGAATAGAAACAGAACACGTATTTGATTAACAAGACAAGACAGGCGCTAATTTTCGGCCATATGGCCTTTGTCAAGCGTAAACGTATGACAACAAATAACAAATTTCAAAAAACAACCACAAAAATTAATGGAAAAACACCAAACTTACCTGTTGTCTTGGCAAGCGGGAGAAAATGAAGAGTTGGGCGAAAATTTGTGCCAGTCTTGTCTTGTTACATTAAATACGTATTCTGAGTCTGTTGTCGAGTTTTTGTGCTACCTTTATATACATGTGTATACATACATGTGAGTGGGTAAATGAACGATTGAGAGAGAGAGAGACAGACAGACAGACACACAGAGAGAGAGACAGACAGACACAGACACAGAGACAGAGACACAAAGGAGACAGAGACACAAAGAGAGACAGAGACAGAGACACGCAGAGAGACACACAGAGAGAAAGAGAAAGAGAACGTGTGCCCGCCCGTGTGTGTGTGTATGTGTGTGTGTGTGTGTGTGTGTGTGTGTGTGTGTGTGTGTGTTGTGTGTGTGGTGTGTGTGTGTGTGTGTTGTGTGTGTGTGCGCGCGTGAGTTCGTGTGAGCGTGTGTGTATGTGTGTGTGTGTTGTGTGTTGTTGTTAGTTGTCTGTGTGGCTGCGGTGTGTGTGTGTGTGTGTGTGTGTTGTGTGTGTGCTGCTGCGGTGTGTTGTGTGTGTGTGTGTGTAGATGTGTGTGTGTGTGTGGTGTGTCTGTGTGTGTGTGTGTGTGAGAGGTGTGTGTGTGTGTGTGTGTGTGTGTGTGAGTGTGCTCGGCGTGTGTGTGATGCGTGTGTGTGTGTGTGTGTGTGTCATGTGATTGATTTAGTGCCGACTTCCGTGTGATGCGAGTGCCGGGTGTGGTTGCAAAGTAATCTATTTTGCCTAAGGTTAAAGTACCTTGCTAATAACAAAAAATAAAAAAAAACAAAACAAACAACAAAAATTCTTTCTGTTCCTTCTGTCTCCTTTTCTGCCTGTCTGGCTACCCATCTGTTCGTTAGTTGTCTGTTTATTCATCTGTTTACCTGTTTACCTTTTTGTCAGTCTGTCTGTCTGTAGATGTGTTGATTGGTCAGCTGTTTAAATTGGTCGTCTCTCTTTACACTCAGTGCACGGTGGAAATATTTTTTTAAATTAAAGAAAGAAAAAACAAACAAAAACATAGCAATAAGAAAATGTTGTCCCCCATAACAGCATCACTCCCCATCCCCCCTCCAAAGGAACATTCAGTTTGATAAGTAAACAAAACAACAATAACAACAACACGCACACACACACACACTCACACACACACACACACACACACACACACACACACACACACACACACACACACACACACACACACACACACACACATGATGAACGGGCTTTGTACAGAAAGACGAAGGAAGCAAAGAAATAAATACAATTGCTGTTGAAACAGCAAATCGTTGCATGCAGAAAAACGCAAGGCCCGCGGGAAAATAATTGGCATAGTTCAGGGGAGGTAACCAGGTCCCGAATTTAACAGACATTGTCTAGGGGAGATGACCAGGTCCCGACTGTAACAGCGAGTGGTATTCTCCCTTAGATGGACATCTCGGACAACCAGGGATCTATATTTAAAAAGTGGTATGCGTGAAAATTATATTTTTATTTATCATTTTTGTGCGAAATATGATTTTTCTTGGATGAGTGAGAGCACATGGTTTTTGCCCACAATCCACAGATTCCGTCTTCAATAAGCGTGCTGGGCGTGCTTCCATAAGCCACCTGTGTATGTATGTGTGTTCGTGAGTTCTGTTTGAGAGAGAGAGAGAGAGAGTGTGTGTATGTGTGTGTGTGTTGTGTGTGTGGTGTGTGTTGTGTGTGTGTTGTTGTGTGTGTGAGTTTGTGAGTTCTGTTTGAGAGAGAGAGAGAGAGAGAGAGAGAGTGTGTGTGTGTGTGTGTGTGTGTGTGTTGTGTGTGTGGTGTGTAGTTTGTGAGTTCTGTTTGAGAGAGAGAGAGTGGGGGAGGGGTTGCGTGCGTGCGTGCGTGCGTGGTGTGTGTGTGTGTGAGGGCTTGTATATGTGTGCATGTGTGTGTAAGTATGTGTGAGCCCGTGTGTGTGTGAGTGTGAGTGCTTGTCAAGTTGTATATATGTGTGCATGTGTGTGTGTTGTGTGTGTGCGGGCCCGTGTGTGTGGTGTGTGTGGTGTGTGTGTGTGTGTGTGTGTATGTGTGTGTGCAGAACGTGCTGTTGATTTTAATTATTTGGTTTATTTGTTTATTTATTTTTAATATAATTGTTAAACCGCCTTTAATTACTTGTGGCAAGGCATGCCAAGAGAAATCACTCTCGAGAACAGTCGATTCTCCGGATATGACGGGAAAAAAAATACATAAAAGGGCGGGTCGTCTGAAACAGGACTACGATCTGGGAGGAATTGGAAGAAGCGAAAATGCCGTTCAATGTACTGAGGTGCTATCAGTGCAGAACTTTCCAGGTTCATCCGCAAATCAAAGCCTCAAAGTGGCGTTGTAAAATGTGCAACGAGAGGCAATCGTTTTTAAAGGTAATTCGTGCAGCAAAAATCGTCTGCTCACGTAGGCTACTATAATACTATAACTAAACAGTATTAGATAGTAAGAGTAAATTGTTTACTAGTCATGTCATGACAGCGACAGTCAGCTTCTAAAAATTAACGTATTAAAAGGTAGTTCCAGTTTATTAGCACGTACAACAGTTTTATACTAAATCATGACATAAATGCATACATAAACATTCACCATTTTCATGTTCCAGTTTCAGTTTGTTTTGGTAGCGCCTAACGGAGGCACATCTCACCACATATTATTCAATCATTGCAAAAGAGTTTTAAAACTATGTTACGAATTTGAATAATCATGGTCCAGATGCCGTGTATAACCGTCTCAGTGCATCAGGAGTCTCCTGAACACGTTTAGAAAATTAAATGATTCTTTATTTTGATGAGTGATTGTAATCAGATATGACCACACACATGTGAAATACAAACCCCACCAAAGAGGACTCTCAAGAGATGGGATGTATATAAGCTTGAGCCAGTACAATTATTACTACTACTAGTAAGTAGTATTACTATTAGTTTACCGCTAAAGATCATTAGATTAATCATTAGATCAACTTGTGCCACAAATTTACAATGAAATAAATGTAAACCTGCAAACTGCAGCCTCAGTGTAAATCTGTATTTACTGTACTTGGCAATCAGCCCCAGGCATTCATTGTTTTTATCATTATGATTAAGTGTCGAAAAAAAAATGCTTACTGATGATGCTGAAGATTAAGTTCCAGTTAGAATTGAGACTGCATGACAGGGCTGTACTCCATGCTTCAATGTATAATATATATCCTGATGTTACTAACTCTCGAGAGGCACTGATAATCTGCACTGTTGGTCAGGAAATTTGAGCACATCTGTCATTGATGTTTTGGGAAGTAGATGAGACATGACTGGTGTGATCCCAATATCTCCACTAAAACTTTAGCATGCTCAACTTTAGTAAGACTAAGAGTCAATTGAGGAAAAAAAAAAGTCCACAGTGATATGAACCAGTTAGGTTTGAACCTCCAACCACTGAGACATCAGGTGTACTTTACTTTCCAGTTGGAAGGTGCGGGTTCAGTCCTGCTGGATACTTCCTGCCTGGAAAATAAAGGATGGGGATTTTTGTGATCTCGTAGGGAATGATGTGCAGACCAGCCAGCATCTGAAGTTCCTTCATGTGTATGTGTGTATATATATATATGTGTGTGTGTGTGTTATGTGTGTGTATATATATATGTGTGTGTGTGTATGTATGTATATATAAATATTTGTATATGTATGTTGAACATCAAATGTGCATTCTAAAGATCCTGTAAGTTATGTATTGTCTGATGGCTCATGGAGACATGAAAAAACTCAGCATGCATGCCCACTGAACATGGAGTATGCAGACTGTATAGCAACATACCACCTGCACAGTGTGGACAGCAGCATGCATACATGCATCTGAAAAAAATCAGAAAGCAGTAAAAACAGCGAAAAACCAGTCTTTCATTTTGCTACAGTGACTAATCAGTAAAGGTAAAATTGATATTTGTTGCACTTGTTACAGATATACATGACAGGCACAGCCCAAGAGTGTCGACAGACTGTGCAGACTCTGAACATGAGGCAAGGAGAGGCAGAGTGTGAGGTGGAACAGACTGTGACTAATTCACCATCGAGGAATGTACTGTTTGGCTTCCATTCAGATGTTTTAGAAAGTGGGGAACAGGTGCGTAATATCATGACACACTTATAAAATCTTTGCCATTTTTATGTACAGTCATTACCTTAACATTGTCAGTCATTGCACAGTGCAGATTCCGTTGACTTTTGTGGTATCTCACCGAACCTGAGGTCTGGAGATCAGAAACCAAAATGGCAGTAAACAAAATACTTTTCAATTAAAGAAAAGAAGAATAACTTCAAGATGTAAACTATAAAGGATTATGATGTATCTGTCAACAAATTGAAAAGAGCATTTATTTCATTTACTGTTTAGTAATGGTGATAATATTGACATACATGATACAACATGCATTATGGAAGTTGGACTTGACCATGTTTAAATTTTTGTGATCTGTCATGCAGAGACATTGTTGGCTTTCATTTTCTTTTATGTGTTTTTAAGGAAATAACATTGCGTTAAACTATCAAAGGAATGGATTTGGAATTGGAATTACAGGAGTTATCCAAGAGACATGAATTGTTCTTGGAGCACCCCATATGCAGGTTATCTCCCAGATGTGCTTGCATAGATCTAGAAAATTCCTCAAAACACATGAAAAATATCCTGTAATGAGCAAAGTTTTGGGAAGGAAGACCAGTGCCCGTTTCTTCTATGCTAGCATACTCGCACACAAGTGGCAAAATAACGAGTGGCAAGGATGAGAAAAAAGTGTGCTGTGGAATGGACTCAAGATGGAAATAAAATTTTAGCCAATGTACAGCGTTTATTTCACAATATAAGGCGAAATCATCATCAAACACAAAGGTGACTTGCACAGCTGCCATCTTACCTCGCCGGCAAGATCCTGTAGATGTAGATGTTACCTAGCCTTACTTAGCATACACCTAGCCATTCTTGCCGTTAGGTGTAACAAAGAAATGCTCCTACCCAGCAGTAGGGGTCAGTAACAAACAGGTTTGTTATCTGCAGAACGACCTCTTCAATGACATGGGGTTCAGCAGATGTAGACGAAGAGGTTAAACAGATGTCATGTACATCCTAAGGTGCATATGTGAGTGGCTGTGTTTTGAGGGGATAGTAGGCGGACAGATTTTTAAAATTTCTTTTGTTTTAATTTTAATGTGCGCATGTTTGTTTTCAATTTTAATGGGCTCACGCTATGCAAATTGTTTGGATAGCTGAAAATGGAAATTCAAATAAGTGTTTGAATATCATTTTAGAAACATATCTGTTGCATGTATTCTATAATGTCAAATAATATTTTAGAGCACAGTGCAGTATAATGTTTCTAAATTTGTAACATACTTGCTTTTATTGTTTCTTTTTATACCTTACTGTGAATAATATTTATGGCTCTGCCTATCAAGGCAAAGCAGAATTCGCCAAATGTTGGAGTGTTTCCCGCTACTGAAGAACACATCCAACAATTTAGTACGAATGACTCTCCGTAATTTTAGCAAGTCAAAAAGGTCATGTTCCTTATCTAACGATGACTGCTGCCTAAGCAACACTCAGTCTGATGCCTGATGGAGTTTTGTACCTCTGGAGACCCCACAGCCAAGACCAAGACAGTGATTTTCGTTGCTGTGCCATAATATTTTCACTGTAAGCTGTCTCAGGAATGGATTCGTGCTGGCACTTTCATGGTGGTTGTCAGGTCTTCCTCAATCTAGAGAGGGAAAAAAAAAAAACAAATATGTAGAAATAAATACCTGGCACCCATTTCTCTTGATGAGATAATAAATTTAGTCTTGTCTATGTCATAACCACTGGGCTATCATTTCACCCAAATCTCCAGCCAGCCTCCTTAACCAAGGAAAAAACAAAGACGCTCACAGCATGACAGTCATTTCCTGATTTTTACCTTTCAAAACATCCCACCTGTACAATGTGTCTGTCAGGTTAACTCTACATGAGCTTGAGGTCTTGTCACAGGATGTTTGTTAGGCTGTAGGTCCCCTGTCCTGCTTAGTGTGTATTCAGCACTTTTTTTTAAATTTTTATTTCAGCTTCACTCAATAGACAGGGTGGAAGAGCATGCCAGGATCCTAAGCACAAGACCAGAAGGAGCAGCAAACAGAGTGGTGAAGGACTTTGACAAAACCGCCACAACTACCAATAGTACTAGGCTGAATCCTCAGACAGGAAGGCAGTCCCATGGATTTCTGACAGCCAGTAATTATCAGGTGAGTCAGAAATAATACGTTGTTTCTTCTGCCTTATCTTCAGTATTGCTTCTGTATCCTTTCTCCCATGCCTCTCACTTTGGAAGTCACCATGAGAGGTGGTCATGAAGAATCACAGAATATGGGACAGTTTTTTTTTCACAAAGCTGTAATAATACAAAACCTGGGTCTTTGGAAATGGTTTCACTAACTGTCTATTCTGCAGTGTTGCCAGTCCATCAGTTTTTCTGTCCTCCTTCCATCTCCCCCTTCCTCAACAGTTCCCTGGACGCTTGATTAAGCAAGGCGACTGGATTTTGTTACAATGTTGGAAAATGTGGGAGACAGAAGACAGCGTTGATGAACTCCAACCAAAGTATGGAACCACTCTTTAACAGCATCGCAGGCGTTCCCCCCCTGTAGGGATGCCAGGGGCTCTTTCAGTATAACTAGTATCCCCACCTTCTGGAGATTCTGTGGAAGAAATTTCCTCTTTTCTGTCACTCTCTTTGTTTCTGCCTTATTCCTTTGCTTTCTCTCATTTCTTCCCATTATTTTCCTCCATTCTCCTGTGTTCAATAAAGTCTTATGTACTTTCTCTTAAGACTGATAATTGGGTGCATGTATTAAATGCATTTTTGGCTTTAGGGAAATAGATGTGCAGAAGCAGTTTTAGGTAATTTAGGCCCATTTTTACATATGTTTTAGTGTCTTTAGTTTTGTTTAAATTTGTATTCAGGTATGTTCTTTTTTTAATCCCTAGAGAGTGATAAATTGGATGTTTCTAACTAAACTAAAGGAAAAAAAAATATTTGTGCATGCATGCTAACACCCAAACGAACATGAAATTAAACATTTTCTACAAAGGATATTGTATTTCATCTTACTGGTGGTTGTGAGGGTGGTATATGTGCATGTGTTTTATCTCCTGTGGTTTGGTTTGCTTTTTGTGTGGTGTGATGTGGAATATGGTGTGATGTGGGGTGGAGTGTGGTATGGCATGACAAGGTGTGGTGTTTGAGTGGTGTTCTTATTTTTTTTATAGTAGTTGACATGCACTGAAAATATTGCTACATAATGCCACTTTCTCTAGCCATGAAGTCACCTCATACCACAGGCACACATCTTATTGCAGGGAACTGACACAAACAGAAGCAAGTGGTCAAAATACCTGGAGCCTGCAGAACTGGCTGACAGCAGCAGTGAAGAGGTGGACACGCCTACGTTAAGCTCTGTGCACTGTGGATTTCGTTCCAGCCATCATGGAGTTGCTTCCACCCATCCTACGTGTCTCGGCGCAGAAAAGGCTGAAAGCAGCTCAGAAGATGAGAATATTGTACCATTTTTAAGTTCTAAATATCCAACAGTATACCCCATGTAACCCTTAATTTGTTCAGTTCAAGTAAACATAAATAATAACGACATACATACACACACACACGCTGTGAAGTCAATTAAAATAGGTTTAATTAAGCAGGCATCCACAAGCTTTGACCACTTCAAGTCAAAGAACCACAGATGAGGCAGAAAAGTTCAAAGAATCTTGAAACTGTTCAGTCTAGGTTGTTGTTTAACACCAGTATGTGTAACATTATTTGCTTCAGTACAAAGGATCATAAACAAGCCTAAAGTTGTACCAGATAGCATCAGATTGCACTGTCTTGCATTTTTATTAAAAAAAAAAAAAATTGCTGGGGAGCATGCCCCTGGATCCCTCTAGATTTTCAGAGATTTTTTCATTTGGCATTGGGACCCCTGATTTACATAGCATAAGAAATCCATGTCACAAGCATGCTTGTTGTACTTTACAGTAACAGAACATAAAACATATTGCAAATTTGGTTGTGACACAGACATATTAATGAATTCTTACTTTGACCGTGACTTTAATTTGAAAAGCGGAATAGACTGCAGGATAAAAATTGGATCAACTGGATGCACTTTTTTTGTCAATGGATTTTTTTTCTGCCTGGGGAAATCATATTGCCATGGTACAGCTTCACCCATATTTTTCTTTTTTTTTTTCCCTGTAGAATTCGGTAGTTTGTTTTGTTTTTGATGAAAGTGACATTTTGCAAAAATAAGTTACATTTGGAAGAGACATTTTTCCAATTTGCATTCATAAGTACACATTTTCCTAGAAGGATGATTAAATTAAATATTGGTTGTGTCCGTGTGTCATCAACACTAAACAATAGTACTTTTTCAGTTAATCTGATCTTTATGCAGGTAACTCCAACAAATCATTGAATCCCAGAATTTTTGACATGCAAACACATCCAAAATGTACATTCAGTGCTATGCAAACTTTCATAATCTTTTTTTTTCCAAACAGAAACTACAATAAAAATCATTTACTGTCCCAATAATTATGATATTACAGATTTCACTGGGACTGTACTCCTGAACCATATGGTCCAACCATAGTAAGTATTTGGTATTCTTATGTATACTCCAACCCACACATTCCAACAATTCTGCTAATCTGTCATCTGTTTAGCTAGTCTTTTTGATGGTTGATGGTTTAGAACCTTAGCCACTGCACATATGTGTATACTACATGTTATTTTGTGTGAAGTTTTTGTGATGAGAACAGTGATTACAATATTAGAATGTGCCATGCTTATATGGATGAAACAGGTTGTACTGACGTTGTGTGCGTGTGTGAGACAGATGTGTGAGGGTGTGCATGTGGTTTTATGATAAGAATGTTTATTTGTTCAGATTGTTAAAATACTTTGGCTGTGTTTCAGATTGTTAAAATGCTTTGGCTGTGTTTGTGTATGTGTTCAGGTTGTTCAAATGCTTTGGATGTTTTATACATTTCATGGCATTATATCTGCACTCTATGAATGTTTGTAATGGATGAGGAGGAATCTTATCTTTGGTAATTGATAATGAACTGAGTGAAGGCAAAATGTGTAAAGTTTATGTTGACTGACTCAATGCACAATATACAGCTGGTAAAAAACACATTTTCTTTACTCTCATTGGATTTGTTTGTTTGTTTGTTTAGCATTCTGATTTTCTTAGATTTGTGCATGGACATTATTCTGTCCATGCTGAGCAGGCAATATGTTGCTGTACACTTTGCATACTCCATCTTTGATTTGCATATTTGATTTGTATACATAATGGATGTTTCCATGTTTCCATAAGCCATCAGATGCTGACATGATGCACAGGATCTCTAACATGCAAATCCGATGCTGTGCACGAAGAGGGTGTAGGCACCAGCAGGTGTGCACACATGTTGACCTGGGAAATTGGAGAAATCAGTGTTCACCCACCAAGCAGGAGACACTTGGACCTAAAGACCTAAAGATACCAAGTCTGATATCTTATTACCCTCTTGACTAGCGTCCCTTGTCAATTCTCAGTGGAAATAAACGATGAGAAACAACCACCCACCTCTGTTGTCTTCTTGAATTTCTGTTCTTTGTGGGGAGGAGCCACAAACGCACAAAAATGGATTCAGAACATGTATTTGATATGGCAACACAATACAGGCACAAATATTTGACCAACTGGCCTTTGCCAAGCATATAAAAAACACAAAGATAACCGCCTTTTCTTCCTACTCTACAATTAGTCAGGGAAGTCTTGTTACTCCGGTTTTTTTTTCCACTAAGCTTTCATGTATTATTCTTTGTTGTCTTTAGTGTACGCTTGTCAAAGAGCAGTTGGTGGAAAATTTGCACCTCTTTTGTTTTGTTGCATCGAGTACACCTTCTTATTCTATTTTTGTGTCTTTCTGGTTTCTGTTTGCTTGAACGCTGGCAGTTTTTGATTTAGATTGATCTGTTTTTAACCCTTTCACTCCCATATCCTGTCCACCAGCATCCTGCATTGCCAACAGTGTTAGCAAAGCAAAAACTTAACCCTTTGATTCCCACACTCTATCCACCAGCTCCCTGCAGGAAGCTGGTAGATAGGGTGAGGAAATCAAAAGTTTTTGCAGTTGGTGGATAGGGTGCAGGGAGTCATAGGGTTAAGTAAATGTTCAGTCGTCTACATTTGTGAACAGATGCCCATAGTTGTAAATCTATGAATACAGTGCTCTATTAATACAATTGGGAGATTACATGCATCTGCGAGGCGCCTACCAGAGACTCATCACACATCTCAAAACTACACGGCCTTAACTCTACACACATCTTAACTACATGGGTTTTACACATCTCCAGACGACACAGCCTTAATTCTACCACATCCAAACTGTACAGTCTTAACCCTACACAAATCCAAACTACACGCCTCAACCCTACACACATCCAAACTACACGGCCTTAACCTTGCACACATCCAAACTACACCGCTGTAGCTCTACTTATCTCAAAACTACACGGCCTTAATTGTACACTATCCAAAGTACACGGGCTTTACACATCTCAAACTACATGGCCTTAACTCTACATCAAACATTCAAACCACAGGCCTTAACTGTACACTCTCCAAACCATACAGCCTTGACTCCACACACATTCAAACCACACAGCCTAACTCTACACATCTCAAACCATACAGCCTTGACTCCACACATTCAAACCACACAGCCTTAACTCTACACATCTCCAAACCATACAGCCTTGACTCCCACACATCAACACACAGCCTTAACTTACATCTCCAAACAACAGCTGACTCACAATCAAACACAGCCTACTTACACTCTCAACATCAGCCTTGATCCACACACATTCTACACACACTAACTCTCCATCTCAAACCATACAGCCTTGACTCCAACACATCAAACCACACAGCCTTAACTCTACAATCTCCAACATACAGCCTTGACTCCACACACATTCAAACACAGCCTTAACCACCATCTCCAAACCATACAGCCTTGACTCCACACACATTCAAATTACACGGCCTTAACTCTATACATCTCCAAACTACACAGCCTTAACCCTTTGACTCCTGCACCCTGCCCACCAGCATCCTGTATTGCCAACCATGCAAGCGAAAGGAAAATCTTAACACTTTCATTCCCTCACCCTATCAGGCTGGTGGATAGGGTGAGGCAGTCGAAGGTTTTTTTTGTAGTTGGTGGATAGGGTGCAGGAGTCAAAGGGTTAACTCTACACACATCCACACTACGTTGTTTTTTTCTCAAGATAACGTATCCATGCTCGGAATAAGTTCCATATGCACTGATGGCATGTGATGGAGAAGATCCAAAATGGTGATGGCTTAAGGCAGCCTTGATTAAGATAGCACATAACCCATGTGCTGTTGACATGGTCCTTGAGGTTCTGCTTAACATATGGGTTTTGCGTCTTTGTGTCAGTCTGTCACTGGAACACTTTAGGCCACATTGTAGTGAAATATAGGCGTTGTGTCTTATTCTGTTATGTTAAAAATGAAAACGGATGAAAACAGCCAGCCCCTAAATATAAACTGACCACCAACGTCCTGTGCAATCACGTCACAGAAATCAGGCTACAAATGATAACAGCCTCCATGTACAAGTGAAACCTGTAATATAATATTCATATGATGCCAAATGTGGACTTCAAATCAAGGCATACCCACGCACCAGACATACGCATGCGATCAGCACAGATCACCTTAAAATATGCGAAAACACACACACAAACACACACACTGGAAAGAGGCAGTTGCAGAATTCCTTGGGAAAAAGAAGTGTGTTTATATTGGATTTGAAAGCGGAAAGGGTAGGAAAGGGTAGGTGATAATATGAACTGCACCTTTACCTGAAAAGAAAGCGGATGAGTCAGAGCAAGCCCGTGCAGAAAATGATCAAGAAAACTAGCCATTCTATCCCAAGAACCAAAGGGAAAAAAATGAAAAAGGAATCGGAACGTGTATATAATACAATCAGACAAGACAAGCTTGGTTGGCGCAGATATAAAGCACTCCAGTCGCCTTCCAATCTGCCTGAGTAGGTTTGAACAGGTGCGAATCACACCTGTTTAACATTTTTTTTGTGTGAGTGCGGCCTGCAGTCTATCCAGCTGTGAATGGGTACCTGACTTTCATCATAGTTAACCCTTTGACTCCTGCACCCTATCCACCAACTGCAAAATCTGAACCTTTTGATTCCCTTACCCTTTCCTACAGGAAGCTGGTGGATAGGGTGAGGGAAGCGAAGGGTTCAGTTTTTGCTTTGCTAGTATGGTTGACAATGCAGGATGCTGGTAGACAGGATGCGGGAGTCAAAGGGTTAAAGAAGGTAAGGCAGTAAAGGAGAGGAGATGCACATTGCTCTTATAATAGTGGCCTTGAGAAAGGTTGAGGTCTCTACCACCTCACTACCCTACGACCTAGGAGTTTTAGGACAACATCAACCTTTTTTTTAAATCACAGTTTATAGCAACGTAGACTGGCTTCTTAGCAATCTTCAGCATCAATTCCTACTTTTTTTGTTGTTGTTGTCACATTAAGAGCTAGACATGTTGAAATAACGTTTGGACAAATTACAGATTGTTCCTTGGTAAACAATGTTGTATTCGTATGGTGATGGTTTGCTCCTGTTTGTACATTATTGACAAAAATGGGAGATTTTTCTCAAGCTGGTCGTGAGATTTGAGCAACACCCTCAATAACACATCCATGAAGTGGATCAGACTTGACTGTAGGGTTCCAATCTTCCCCATGAGTCTACACAACACACTCAACTCTGGGTAGGAGCTGGTTTGGGTTGAAAATCCCACGATAATTTTGAAAGGACTGATGGAATTCGAACCATCAACCTTCTAGTCATTAGTTCATTGAGCAAATCACTGTACCATGGCAACTGGTAAATTTAAAGTGGTTTCAGTCTTACTTGAGTGAACATACGAAATATATCTCTGTTGAACGTTTTAGTCCTTCTCAAACTTCTCTGCCTATCAGCGTACCCCAGGGCTTAGTTTTTGGTCCTATATTGTTCGTGTTTTTTCCTTTCTTCTTCTTATTTTGAAAAAAAGCAACAACAAAAATCATTTATAAAGATCAGGAAAAGACAAGCAACATTTATAGGACATGTTATCAGGAAAGAGAAATTAGAGCACCTGGTCACAACAGGAAAGCTGGAGGGAAAGAGAACACCAGTTAGACCCAGACAGAAAAGAAATGGACGAACTTGCAGGGTGGCTTTGGACAGAGAGGGCGGGAGATGTACTTGCAACGACAAGGGATAGATTCGTATGGAGGGCCATGATCGCCGACGCCATGCGACAGGGCGCATGATGATGACAATGTTGATGATTGTTCGTTTTGTATAGTATACCTCTTTCCAGAAAACTTAAACACAAGGTAGGACCTCAGGACCTGGCCAGCTCATGATTGTATATGCAATATTAAGGTTATCAAAGTGGTCATTTTGGATCTTCTCCATCACATGGCACCAGTGGTATCAGTGCATATGGAATTCATTCCGAACAGAGACGTCACTGATTGGGAAAGTGAAATTGAAAACTTAATGTCCAACACCATCAAGTAACACTGTAGACTACTGTCATTTTGTAGACGACACAACTTCAGTAAACATCTAACCATCAGACATCAACACACTCAGCCGGATATTTAAAGAATGTATCACTGACATAAGACCTGATGACATAGAACATTTTGAAACTGAATGAGGATAACATTTAAGCACTGATTTTCTCCGGTTCTAATACATTTTATTCTTTGCCTTCTTCCACTGCTGTTGACTGTAACAGATATCTTTCTCTTATCTTCTTCACGGTCGAGGGCTGAGGGTACAAACGAACAAAAAGATAATAATGTGTTTATATGCCACTATCCTCGAAAATAAAACTGTGCTCTCTGTCTGTCTGTCTGTCTGTCTGTCTGTCTTCTCTCTCTCTCTCTCTCTCTCTCTCTCACACACACATAAACACACACGCACGCACGCACACACACACACACACACACACACACACACACACACACACACACACACGCTAGACACATTCACACACACACGCACGTGTAGTAGGGAAACAGCTTTGCCCAGGATCATCACCTTCCTCCTGTCAAGTTTGTCAAACTCGTACACACACATTGTACACACACGGTATAAGTATTGTTCATGTTGTATGTTTGTATAGATACGCCACACGGTTGATACATATGAACAACTTGTATCCAACTGTGAATTTTAATTCCTGATATACTTTGTGTACTACTTGTATATACACACGGTATATGTATTTTACATGTGTATGTTTGTATATAATTTGTATCTAACTCTGTGAATTATCCGCGATATCAAAGGAGAGAGAGAGAGAGAGAGAGAGAGAGAGAGAGAGAGAGGAGAGAGAGAGAGAGAGAGAGAGAGAGAGAGAGAGAGAGAGAGAGAGAGAGAAATGCATGCACTACTTCTGTCCATCTAATTTCATCATCTTAGAATTATATAAAAGACAAATAGCAAGATTCCCTGTACTCTCCCACAAAGCTTTGTGGGGGAAAAAAACATCTCCCAAAAAAACAAAATCTTGAAAACAAACAAACAACAACAACAAAACAAAACATAAACTCTGTGAATTCTAATTCCTGATATACCCTATGTACTACTTGTATTAACAGATCCTATTATCTGATCTCTTGAATTTTTGCTGCACTTTATTGACCAAGAAAGACCACCCATCCCTCTAACTTAATGTGTGTGCATCAATATGTGAGTACATTTATGTTTCTGTTTGTTTTCGTGTGTGTGTGTGTGTCTGAAAGATTGTACTCATCATCATCATGTGTTTTGCCGCATGGCGTTGGCGATCATAACCCTCCATACGAATCTGTCTTTTGTCGCTGCAAGTATATCTCCTCTCCCTTTTTCCCCCCAACCATTCTGCAAAACTGTGTAATAATTTTCTCCCTAGGTCTACCTGATGCTCTTTTCCCCTCTAGTTTTCCTGTTATCACTAGGTACTCAAATTTGTCTTGCCTCATAAAGTGTCCTATAAATGTTACTTTCTTTGCCTGATCTTCATTCATGTGGTTTTTGTGTTCGCTTGTTTTCTTTACTGTCCATGAAACTTAATATTCTTCTTAGAAACCCGGTTACATTTCAGCTGCCTCAATCTTGTTCTACTTTGCTTAACGCTGAAAAACTCTCTTGCCAAAGTTAAGTAGTAGACATTTGTGGTAAGAACACTTTTCATTTTCTTGAATGCTGTTATAGCTTGGCCGATTCTGCTGGATATTTTTTATATGCATCTGCAGTCTAATGAGATTACTGTTCCCAGATATTTGAACTGATCAGCTTGTCTCAATGTTGTACCATCGGTCGTCATTTTACATGAGGAGATTTCTTGTTTGTTTGTTTGTTTGTTTGTTTTTGTTGTTGTTGTTGTTTTATACTGATTACAATGACTTCAGTCTTCTTACTATTTAGCTCTAGTCCTTTGTTTCTGCTTTCTATTCTTATTATATTCACAAGATTTTGTAGGTCTTTTTCATTTTCTGCAGTTAGAATGGCGTCATCTGCACAACGAACATTGTTTATCATTTGTCCTCCAAAATTTATCCCAAGGCATTCTTCTTGGTTTCTCATGATAGTTTTGCTGTAAAGTGAAAGCGAATCTGCTCTTTTGATATTTTGAAAGGACTTGTATCATTTTCTACTCTCTCTGCTGCTGTTTGTTCCAAATACATACTTAGCTTAGCTTAGCTTAGCAATAGGGACATAACACATTAGCCGTTTGGCTATTTCAAGTCCCATCATTGTTCTTTTCCAACACACGTAGCCCAGGTTTGTCACACGCCCATTTGTTTTAATGATTCATTCATCATATTCGTATTTAAGTTCAATGTGATGTTTCCAATGGTCAAGCTGGTTTTTAAACGAGTTTGTGTTTTGTGCTCTTTTAATTTCGATTGGTTATTTATTCCATACATGTGCAATTCTATTTGTAAAATAAAACTTTCGAATGTTAGTTTTGCAATATTCTATAAATATTTTATCAGTACTATTTCTTGTTTTGTCATAGTTTGTCAGTTTAAAAAAGTGTTATATATACGCCATCTATATTGTTAAAAATCTTGAAACTTTGGATCAGGTCTCCCCTCATTCTTCTTGCTTTTAAACTGGGTGAATTGAGTAATTCTAATCTTTCTCTATATGAATAATTTTGAAAACCATGAATTAATTTAGTAGTTCTTCTTTGTATCTTCTCTATCAATGCTGACTGTCTTTTAAGACGTGGAAACCAAATCCAAAATATAAAAATGTCTCCCTGTTTATGTATGAGAATGTTCTTTTTATGATTCCAAGCAACTTGTTTGATTAATCAACAACATTTTGCATGTGATTATCAAATTTGAAACTTTTATCAAATATTATTCCTAAATCTTTTTCTTCTAAACATTCTATTATTTCATAGGTAATACCACCATTTATCACAGAATATTTGTTACATGGGTTACTTTTTCGTAAAATACAAGACTTTACATTTTGAAGCATTAAAGAAAAGATTCCAAGTTTCTGATCAATCGACCAATGTATCTAAATCCTTCTGCAATATACTATGCTTAGAAGATGTATATTTTAGTGTCATCTGCAAAGATCTTACAAAAACTGTTAATTTTCTAAGGAAAATCATTTATGAAAATAGTAAAAAGAACAGGACCAAGTATACTCCTTTGAGGCATACCATTCAGAACATCTGTATATTTAGAATAATCATTTCAAACTCTAACTAACTGTTTTCTGTCTTTTAAAAAGTCTCTAATCCAAGCTAGTAACTTACCCGTACTTCCATAATACTGCAGTTTGATAAGCAATCTTTCATGCGGAACAAAATCAAACGCTGTTCTAAAATCCAAGTAAATAACATAATAATCATTCCTTATTATTCTTATATATTTTCCATTAATATTGAGCTTTTTCAGGTGGTTGATCAATTCTTCGTGTCTTACCTGAACAAAAGTTTTGGTATAATCAGCAAAACATAAAACATAAAATCCTTATTCAACTCAATTGATCTTTCTGTGAGAGTTCCTAGGATATATATGGCATTAACAGTCTCTTTTCCTTCATCAAATCCACATTGTACATATCAAGCGATTTTACCTTTTACTTGTATCACTACCAACTAGTTCTAATTTCATACTATGATATGTTGTTGCTTGTAATTTTTGACGAACTGCGTTTATGCTCTATTGATATAGCGGTGTGTGTATCCAATTATGTAGTAGTAGTAGTAGTAGCTGAGGGCTGGCTCGTAGCCTAGGCCTTCTGGCCTTTTAACGCCCTATCTTTTTTGTTTTACGCTTTCTTCTTCGGGGTCTGAAAAGCATGCCTTAATATTCATACTTGAGCAAATCTGCTTCAGTCTATTTTTTTAAATAAAATTTTGAATTCTGCGTCATCGTCCAGGAAATTTTTGAATTTGTTAATGCTGTTAGTAAATTTAATTTCAAAAGGAATTTTATTCCACAATTTAACAATTCTGTCAGAAAAACAAAACGCTCTTGTGTTAGTATTTCTGTGTTTAACAAATATTTTACTTTCAGCATTCCTTGTTATACTAGCTTGTGGAAAGGAAAAAAATGTTTCAACTGATAGCTTATCCAGCCCATTCATTATTTTGTATACCTGTATTAAATCCCCCCTAACCCTCCTACCTTTCAGTGAATGAAGTTTTAAAAACTTAAGCCTTTCTTCATAACTCATATTTTTACACTCTATAAGCAACCTAGTTGCCCTTCTTTGTACATTTTCAATCATTTTTGACTGTCTTATCAAATACGGATTCCAAACAACACTTGCGTATTCCAAATGTGGTCTAACAAAAGCCTTATACAACATTAAAAATGTATGTTTATTCATGTACAAAAATGTTCTTTTGATAATTCCTATCATTTGGTTAGCCTTATTTGTTACTCTTTTAATGTGCAGGTCAAAAGATAATTCACTATCAAATGTAACTCCCAAGTCTTTCTCCGTTTCACACACACTAATTTTCTGTACATCATTTCCAATTTTCATGAAATACTCTCGTCTAATATTCTTCTTTCCAACATGCATTACATGGCATTTTGAAACATTAAAATATAAATTCCAAGTATCTGACCAGTTTTGTAGTATTAGCAAGTCCTGTTGAATTAAATTAACATTGGCAACCTTGTCATATAGTTTTGTATCGTCAGCAAAAATTTTGCAAGTACAGTGCAGTGAATCAGGTAAGTCATTTATAAATATTGTAAACAAGATTGGACCCAGTACACTGCCCTGAGGGATCCCGCTTTTTACTTTTGTTTCTTCTGATTCAGCATTTCCTACCATTACCCTCTGCTTTCGATCATACAAAAAATTTTGGATCCATTTGAGTGTATTTCCTGTAATACCATAAGATGCTAATTTTATGAGCAGTCTTTCGTGAGGTACAGAATCAAAAGCTTTTCTAAAATCAAGATACACGATATCAAAGGGGTCCCCATTGTCCATCATATTGGTGAAATCCTCCATAAATCATGTTTGTTCTACATTATTGTATTGACATGGAAATCCTCCCCACTCTCCCCCCAATTTTTTTTTTGAGTGTGACAAGCACTGTTTGCATTCTTTGGAGCGTTTGCACTATACAAATGAAATTAAGTTATTATTATTATCATGAGTGGATCCATGTAACAGCTGAAAGTGACGGACAACACATAAAACCATTCAGCTAGCGGCACACAACACCCACACACTTGTCAAACGAAACTGAATGTTGACAATAATGAGGTATGAACAGAACAGATTTGCCACAATAGATAAAACGAGGCAAGGAAAATAAATGTAACAGCTGTCGCTGAGGTCACTTATCTTTACTAAGTAAAACAAACAAATCGCCAGATCACGTACAACCCAAAACAAGCCGAGGATTTCGGCCAATAGACATCCGGGGTTATTACATCATACCACATCATGGCTGACGATGATGAGGCGATCTGTTAGCGGGAGCCTGGTTTTGGATTTATTTTTCTTTTGTTTTGTGAATGACATGACTAACTTTCTGTGTTTTATTATTTCGAATAGGCTGTGTTCGTCTTGATCCAAAGATTTTAGTGTAAAATATGGATTCTTCTTCTTCAAAATCCGCGAACAAACACGCGTCTGTAGGTCTTCATCGTCACATTCGTTTTGAGCATCTGTACGCTGGAGTGAGCGGAGGCGTGGTGTCTACCTTGGTCCTTCATCCTCTCGAGCTTGTCAAGGTTAGATTTCAAGGTGAGTACACTGGAGATTTGATGAGTATCACGTCTACGAAAATGTCTCAGCAAACAGAACTGAACCGTTTGAAAACATAGTGTTTGGTCTTAGGTGATTAAGTTCCTGTTTACCACTGAACGAATTTGTATCATAATGTCACTTATGATCTGACCTGACCGCATTGCTGATGCAATTGATAGAAAGTGCCCAAAGACGAAAATGTAATAAATGATACCGTTTGAAGTAAAGTCTATATGACTGATAATGGAAAGGAGATACTTCTTACAAATGTTAACATTTGAATTTGTTGTTGTTGTTTTGTTTTGATAATGGTAAATGATGATAAATTGGTTAGGCCTATGCCTACTTGGTTGTACGATTATTTTGTTCAACTTCAGACTGCAAAGTTTATTGATAATAACAGTCATAATGGTGATGATATAATAATGATGACGATGATGATGATACTTTACCATGCCCGATCTTACTGTTAAAAGAAGCTTAAGTGCTTCACAATTTTTAAGCAACATGTCAGCATCTACTGTCATGACAAAAACAGATGAATTGTAGGCCTAATGATACAATACTAAAGAAACAGTAAAAATGAATTATAATCAAATAGCCCATCCATTTCATAGTTCGTCACTTGTCTTGAAAAAGATTTTTTTTTTAATGGATTGCATTTCTGATTAAAAATGTACAATATATATTCATATTCACACAATTCACACCCACACACACACATGTAAAAATAGAGTCTTACACACACAAACACACACACACACACATGCGCACTCACAAACAAGCACACACGCACACGCCCCACACACACCACACACACACACACACACACACACACACACACACACACACACACACACACACATTCACTCAAACAAAATTATAGTTGAGAAAGTTAATGATAAGTATAATTTGTATTTTTATAGCAAGGTATTTTCTGTGTGAAATTCAGGCTGATTTGCCTGTGTGGATTGCATTACCTCATTGTGGCACCACCCTTTTTGGTTGGTTTGTTTGCTTCAAGTATAATTTTATTGTTTTTGACTATCATTTTATGTTTGTTTTTATTTACCTAATTCTTGACTAAAGTACTTGTGTTTGGACATGTTGATGTTAATCAGTAAATAGTAATAATAATAATGACAATAATAATGATAATAGTTCCATTTATACAGCTATAGCGCAAACATACATGTATGTCAGAGAATGCTTGTTTCCCTTTACAAACATATTTATAAATATACAATACACTGTTAATACATCATTACATGAGGTATTCTGATTGAGTCTGTACCTTCTAGTCCAACTGCAAGAGTTTGAACCGGGTTAACCCTTATGGCCCCGATGTTGCATATTGCAACCACCTGGCTCACCGCCGATGTTACATTTTTGCAACGAGTACATCACTACATGTGATGATACTTTTGTGGCAATCGTTCTTTCATTTGAGAGAGAAAAGAGGCAGTATTTTGAATATGGCCAGGGAACTCACTTAACTTTTCAGCAAGAGAATTGGTTAAAAAATTAAGGAAGTTACAAGCATTTAAAGGCAGTGACTGTTGTCATTGCAGCAGCTGCAGAAAACACCTGGCACTGGGAGTTTCTGCATTCCATTTCCAGAATGTCTGCACTAAAATAGTTAAAGAAAAACTTTAGAATTAATAGAAAGAATGGTGGCTCATGTCATTGGAGGGCTGTTGTGGTGGTCTCCTTACCTTCTGGCTCTGTGACTGAGTGATTTATGTTGTTATCAGGGGGCTTTTAATACTAATAATGGGCAGTGTTCTCAAGATCTTGGATCAGAACAGGCACTGTTGAACTCCACTTAAGTAAGCCAGCGACAGTGCAGTCTCATCTGCTGGGTGGCCTCATGGTGGCATGACAACTCCAGCTCCTATGGGATTTGTGATACTAGGATTTGGACAGAATGAACTTGGGTTGGTGGTGTGTTATGGAGCAGAATGAGCGGCATGAGATCAGTGCCACCATGGCAGCACAGAAGTTTGGACAGAAAAACACAGTGAGTTGTGGCCCAGTGGATGAAGGGCTTACCTGGAAAGTGTGAGAAATCAGAGGGTTCAGGTTCAATTCAGAGCTGAACAGAATTCATTTTGTTCTGGTAGACCATGAATGGTGGTCTGGTAACTCAGTATTCTAATTTCTATAGAATGATAGATATATGCAGCACATATATTGCACACATGTAATTGTAAAAGAACCCTCAGCTACAAAGGGGTTATTTGTGGCAAAAAGTCATAGAAAATTACACTTTAAAGGTAAGAAAAGATACTATTGTACATTTGTACCTATGTGAAGCAGTCATGCTCAGGCTCAGGTCCTGATTGGATCTCCGGAGGCTAATTGCCTCCATGGCACATACTTGCCAAGAGTTTGGCTCATCATCAGCCTGGAGAAGACAGAGATCATGAACCAGAACATCAGCCAAGCATCAGTGATAATATTACTCCCAGCAAAGTGGTATGTAAAATCACCTGCTTAGGATCGACAGTCTCCTTGACCCAGAGCTCAACAGACAGATTCTATACAAAAAGCCACCACTGCTATGTCCAGGCTGTCCAAGAGAGTGTGGGAAAATAACAATCTTACCACAGCCTCCGAGATGAGAGCATACAGAGTCTGCATACTTAGTACCCTTATTTGTGGCAACAAGAGTTGGACAACCTACATGTACCAAGAGCACCACCCCAATAGCTTCCTCCTGCAGTGCTTGTATTGGATTCTGGGCATTTCCTGAAAGGACCATATGGCATACTAACATGGATGTCCTGAACCAGGCCAGCATGAAAAGCATGTATGCCCTGTTTGCACAGTAATGACGCACTGGCTTGGCCACGTCCACTGCATGCAGGATGGCTGCATATCGAAAGATATCCATAATTATGGAAAGCTTGCTAAGAATCCTGGCCTGCTGGGTACCCACTGCAAATATCTGCAAACGTAACCTGAAGTCTGATGATATCACTTTACCATGTACATGAACAGACAAGTGCCATGCCAAGTCACAGGCTGTATTTGTAGGCAGAACTTCAGCAGAGGAGAAATTGATTCGATGTGGTTGACTGAAAGAGAGAGGGAAAGCTGCAGCAGCGACAAGCCAGCCTTAGCCATCAGCCCCCATGTGCTGCAGCTGTGCCAAAGACTGCCATTCAAGAATCAGCTTGTTCAGCCAAGCTGATGCTGTTCCACTTTGGACTGAGTCCTCAACTAGGTGCATCCATTGTTGAATCTGGCAGATGGAAGCATCATATCAGTACATTTGTGAGCCAGTCTGGTGGGTTTGCAGTCTGGTCATTTGTAATTCTTTGTTGATGGTGACAGATAAACTGGTCTGTAATTCTTTGTTGATGAAATGAGGTCACTGGCTTCCATCTCCATGAACTTGATAGATCTGTAATTCTTTGTTGATGGAAATGAGGGTGCACTGGCTTCCATCTCCATGAACTTGATAGATTTCTGTAATTTCTTTGTTTGATGGACAACAGGGGTGCACTGGCTTCCATCTCCATGAAGTTGATAGATCTGTAATTCTTTGCTGATGGAAATAAAGGTGTACTGGCTTCCATCTCCATGAGCTTGATAGATCTGTAATTCTTTGCTGATGGAAACAAGGGTGCACTGGCTTCCATCTCCATGAACTTGATAGATCTGTAATTCTTTGTTGATGGAAACAAGGGTGCACTGGCTTCCATCTCCATGAACTTGATAGATCTGTAATTCTTTGCTGATGGAAATAACGGTGCACTGGCTTCCATCTCCATGAACTTGATAGATCTGTAATTCTTAATTCTTTGCTGATGGAAATATGGGTGTACTGGCTTCCATCTCCATGAACTTGATAGATCTGTAATTTGCTGATGGAAACGTGGGTGTACTGGCTTCCATCCCCATGAGCTTGATAGATCTGTAATTCTTGGCTGATGAAATATGGGTGTACTGGCTTCCATCTCCATGAACTTGATAGATCTGTAAATGTAATTCTTGGCTGATGGAAATAAGGGTGTACTGGCGTCCATCTCCATGAACTTGATAGATTTGTAATTCTTTGCTGATGGAAATGAGGGTGCACCGACTTCCATCTCCATGAACGTGATAAATCAATAAGTGTTGAGGTGTTCTTACCCTCACTTATCAAGAAATGTATGAATAGCTTTAACTCTGTTTATCTTTACCTTTCATGTTGTTTGTTTGTTTGTTTTTCAGTCAAGGAAGGTAATGCCACATCTTCACCTTTCATGTTGTTTTTTTTCAGTTATCGAAGGTAATGACATATCTACATTTCGTGTTTCATTGTTTGTTGTTTTTCAGTCATTGAAGGTAATGCCATATCTACATTTCGTGTTTCATTGTTTGTTGTTTTTCAGTCATTGAAGGTAATGCCACATTTTTACCATTCATGTTTGTTTTTTTCAGTCAAATCAAAGACGGTAATGCCACATCTTTGCTTTTCAGTGTTTTGTTTTTTTCAATCAACGAAGTAATTCCACATCTTTACCTTTCAAGTTTCATGTTTGTTTTTTTTCAGTCAACGAAGGTAATGCCACAGGCCGACCGACATACCAAGGCATTGTGCATGCCATGCGCAGTATTTTCAACAATAGGGGCTTTACTGGGTTGTACCAGGGCGTCACACCAAACGTTTGGGGAGCAGGGATATCTTGGGGCTTCTACTTCTTTTTGTGAGTTCAAGCCCTAGTTGTGCTGGCTTGCGAGTGTGTGTGTGTGTGTGTGTGTGTGTGTGTGTGTATTGTGTGTGTGTGTGTGTGTGTGTGTGTTTGTGTGTGTGCGCTCTGTGTGCATGCATGTGCATGTGCATTCATGTATGTGTGTGTGCGTGTGTATGTATTTGTGTCTGTAGTGTATGTGTGTGAATTGATTGTCTTTATATGTATCAGTATTTTACAGCTCCTTTTCATGTATTGAATGTTTGGGGAAATTTTTTTGTTTGAGTTGACAGTGTATGCTCATTGAATGACATAATTGTCTTTAATTTTAGTGTGAGATTTTGTAGAATATCTATATATTTTTTTTATATAGTTTCACTTTGGTTCGTTCAGACTTTCAAAACACTTCAAATTGAAATGATATTGCTGTGTTTAATTCCCTTCCCTATGCCCCCACATCCCCTAAAAGGAAAAGATGCAGAAACAAGTATCAAAATAAAACAGAAGGATAAATAAACAAATGAACAAAAAGCCTTCAAACCAAAGATATTTCTGTTGATTTGGGTGTGCACTAGATGCACATTTGTCATTACAGCTTTGTTCACTTTGTTCAGTTAAGTAGAACACGCCAAGTAAAATTACAGTTATTTCGAGATGTCCATTGGCCATAGAAGATAATAATCATCATTATCTGTCTGGCCTAACAAGCATGGCAGTTGAGTGATTAGGACACCTGTCTTCCAGCTTAACCCTTTGACTCCCTCACCCTGTCCACCAGCATACTGCATTGTCAACCTTTTCACAGGAAGCTGGTGGACAGGGTGAGGGAGGTAAAGGGTTAAGTTACAGAAACAACCTTTTCACAGGAAGCTGGTGGACAGGGTGAGGGAGGTAAAGGGTTAAGTTTTTGTAGTTGGTGCATAGGGTGTGGGATTCAAAGGGTTAAAGGCCTGGGTTCAAACCTGTTTAGGTACTGCCTGGTAGGTAAAATATATGTGCAGATCCGATAGTGCTTGAACTTTCTTTGTGTGCATATATTAACAGAACATCAAATAAGCGTTTTACATGTAAAGATCATGTGACATTGTGAGCTGTATCAGTGTTTGGTCATCATCATCATGTGCCCTGCTGCATGGCATTGGTGATCATGGCCCTCCATACAAATCTGTCGTTAGGTGGAGCGCATATGGAGTTGTCAGGGTATGATGAATCCCTCTTAAGCAAACTCCAGACTTCAGAAAAAAAAAAACATGAAAAAAGAATAAGAACGCATATTTAATACAACCAGACAACACAGGCGCAAATTTTTGACCAACTGGCCTTTGTCAAGTGTAAGATCACAAACAAACAAATACCAAATACAAAAATTAGGAGAAAAAGACTGAAACTTCCCTGCTGCTTTGTCCGGTGTGACAAAAGGACTAAACTGACTAAACAAACAAATTATGATGTAATTTTAGTCAGTTTAGTCCTTTTCTCTCACTGGATGAAACAGCAGGGGAGCTTCAGTCTTTTTCTCCAAATTTTTGTATTTGGTGTTTGTTCTTGACAAAAATTTGCACCTGTCTTGTCTGATTGTATTGAATACGCGTTTTGTTCTGTTTTCATGGTTTTTTTTCTTCTGGTTCCTGTTTGCTTGAGCATGGGCAGTCACACTTGTTTTGGATTTTAAACTCCAGACTCTATCACTGTATCAGGAAACATTGATGCAAGAAAGTGGATACAATCATACAGTTATTTCAGATGTTTCCAGGGTGATTTTAGCATGATGATCGTATTCAGATGCCTTGCCTGTCTTACAGTTCCAGCTCTATGAAGATGTAGCTGCAGGGAGGGGGGCATGATAACATGGATATTTCATGAAATGTCTGCTGCTGACTTCAGGTATGATGACCATGATTGCCTGTTTTGCCTTTGTTATAGCTACAACTCTATGAAGACATGGATGCAAGAAGGGAACACACAGAAGAACCTGGGTGCAGCCAATCACTTACTGATAGCCAGCACTGCAGGTATGCTGATGCCTTGATTAGAAACTTTTGGGAAAGAAAGAGGGGGGGGGGGGGACTAACTTCTATCCTGTGATGGAAAATCACACTTTCAGCTTATTTCTACCAGAAAACAGCGTGTGGTTTCGTTGTAGCGGGACAAATCAAGAAACAGCAACAAACTTGTCAAAATCAGGAATGATTCCCGGTCAGACAGGGATCATTTCCCCTCCACTAGATCTTAACTCTTTTCCCGCCATGGTCACAATCAAGCGACTTCCTGTACGACCGCCATGGTCGCATTTGTGTGACTTGGAGGGGTCATGCTAAACGATAACTTTTCACGTGAGTATAAAGCTTCTGTCAGCTCCACTGGTGAATGCAGGCAGCTGTGCTATTTTTAAACTTTACCCAGCGACCTAGTTTTTCAGCAATAAGGCCGAAGTGTGGCTTTGTTAACTGTCGGAATTTACGTCACGTTTTCTCCAAAGTGTTTTCTACAAAATGGCTGCAAATCGACACGCATTGTCTACCATTCCGAGTAGAAGAAGCAGACAGCTGACTCTGTGTAGATTTTCCATTGCTTTTACTCATTTATTATAATGATATCTGGCGCACAACTCACGAAATAAAGTCAGTAGTACAACTAATAAATCGTATGAAAAAAATTGTTTGTTTTTCTTTATAATAAGATTATCTGTGGAATAATCAATCAAGCACATAAACATAAGCAAGCATTCATATATAAATACAACATCTGGCCTTTACACAGAAAAAAAAAGTAAATGAAAATCTTTAATAGTCTTTCAATCTTTGAGATATAAGCTTTTAAAAATGCATACTGCCCTGCAAAATTAGCTGCCCAAAATATACTTGGCACTGAGGAGTGCCGTTTCTGGGGAAACTTGGTGGTGAAAGAGTTAAGTGGTGGTCAGGGTGCAAGTCTTTTGGATGAGATGATAAATCAAAGTTCAGTGTTAATCATGATTCCACAGCGGAAAAAAGTTCTCATGGGCAAAATTCTTTAGAAAACTCTGCTTTTATATGTAAAGAAAAATACATGCATACAGGAAAAACATTTTTTTTAAATTGATGATGCTTTGTTCTGGTGACACACTTCTCCCAGAGAGAGCAACCGGTATTTCAGGTGAAAAAAATTGTGATATGATAAAAATGGTTCCATTCAATCCAATTTTATTCAATGAAAAAATCGTGTTGTGACCAAAACAACTCCATTCAATCCGATCCAATTTTGTACAGTAAAAATATAGTGGAAAAAAGGACTCCATTCAATCCAATCCAATTTTGTACAATGAAAAAATAGCGGGGGAAAAAGGACTCCATTCAATTCAATTCAAATTTGTACAATGAAAAAATAGTGGGAAAAAAGGACTCCATTCAATTCAATCCAATTTTGTTCATTGAAAAAGAAGTGTGACAAAAATGACTCCATTCAGTTAAATCCAATTTTATCCAATGAAAAACGTTGTGACAAAAACCATTCCATTCAGTTCAATCCACTTTTATAGAATGAAAAAAATATGACAAAAATGACTTCAGTCCAATCCATTTGTATTCAATGCTGTGTTCAGGGTTTGCCACACTGGTATTAACCAACCCCATCTGGGTGGCCAGGACACGCCTATGTCTGCAGTACGAGAGTGCCGCCACCAGCACTGCCCCTTACTACAATGGCGCCATTGATGCCGTTGTCAAGATCTTCAGGACGGAGGGAGTGCGTGGTCTGTATAAGGCAAGTGATTTATGCACAGACAGTTGTGAAGGGATCTGTTTCTGCATTGTTGCTGAGCGTGTAGCTTCATATAGACGATGCCGTATGTGCTACCTGGTGGCACTTTTGTAAAAGGGAGAAGGCATTACCTTAGAAAAACATACCAGTCACTATGGTGTTGTGGTTAGTGCAGTGGACTACCGACTGGAAAGTTGTGGGTTTGAATCCCCGTCACTACCTTCAAAAATCATTGTGGGATTTTCAGACCGGCTCCTACCCAGAGTTGGGCGTACTATGGGCTCATTGGGAAGACTGGGACCACACAGTCGAGTCTCATTCACTTCACGGATGTATCATTTAAGGTGTTGCAGTCGCGCAGTCTCAGTCCTGAATGGAACTCCATAACATCATGATTATCACCCTCATCGTCATCATCATCACCGCATTGTAAAAACTGTTCCAAGGTTCTGTGGTATTAAGGTGGTGTAGAAAATGAGACTGGAAAAAAAACCAACCCAGTGAGCTCAAAGATAACCTCCCTGAGTGCAATGATCCTAAAAAAAAATTAGAAAAACTTTGGTTACCTCACTGAGTGTTTGTGTGTGTGGGTTGTTGTGTGCATGTGTGTTTATTCTTTTGTTGTTGTTGTTTTGTCACCCTATTTCAGCGTCGCTTTAGTTAAAGTGGTATTTATCCCATGCAACTCATTCCAGCTCCCCAAAACACTACCATCCCCAAAATATTATGTCAGTACCAGTGTCAGGAAGTTCAGGAGCCAGTGATGTCAAACTGGGGCTGATCACCAGAAGAGACCATGTGCTGCTGTTAGGTAATTTTGGTACCATTCAGCAGTGTCAGTTCTGATCCAACTTACCAAGGAAACTGTCTTCTAAAATTCCCTATTAACAAGAGTAATCGCTCAGTCACAGAGTCAGTAGAGACAGGAGGCTTTGCTTGTTAGGCCCTGAACAACACTCAGGGAGTTAAGAGAGAAGAGAAAGAAAAAGAGGGAAACATGCGTTTCACTTGATTTAATTACAGCGCATATTTGATGCAGCTTACAGGTTTGCTAATGAATGTAGTTTGCATGTAATGGTCAGGGGTGCAGATCACGTAGAGATGGGGGTAAATCACGTAAGGAAGATGGAAATCACGTACAAAAATTATGTCAAAAGGGTATGAACACGTAAGACTTTGTCGTCTTGAGGGTATGGTCACGAAGCATTTTTCCTCTGCCGGTCTCATCACGTAAAGGTTTTGAGCTGTGGGGGTATAGACCTATCGCTCCGTTTGCTCGCCTAGCCGCGGCGGGCAAGCTAACGACGCGACCGACATCGCTTAGCTTGCCCGCCGCGGCACATGCAGCATTGGGGTCGGGCATTACATTAGCGGTAAAAATAGTAACTAGGTTACGTCACACTTTTCTACAACTCTTTGCCTGGGCCAATGAAAATGCAACGGAAACCGAAAGCAGCCCTTCGAGGAAAAGCTTTCCTCAGTGTACGACCACACGCGCTGACTTGCCAACTTTTGAAACTGTTCTTCTACTGAATGTCACGATGTCGAAACAAAAGAGACAAAGACTAGAAACTTCAAAAGAACAGAGGTCTCTATCTTTGTTTGGATTCAACATTGCTGCTGAGGCAAATTTTGTAATATGGAAACATTCCTCCTGTGTTGTCTGTGTCAGTGTGGAAACTGGCATGTGTCACTGTAAAGAGTTGCTCTTTATTCTAATTTAGTAGAAGGCCATGCTGCTTGCTTTTTTATAATTTAATTTATTTAAACCATTAGGCCAAAAAATCACTTGGGAAAACAAAATACCGAGTCTTTGCATCGGTGGCTCATACCCCCAGAAATTTTGGCAAAGGGTATGAAAACCCCCTAAAAAAATTATTGGTATGAAAACCTCAAGTTTTTTTAGTGGGGGTATGAAAACCCTTGACTTTTAGAAGGATCTGCACCACTGAATGGTTGTTTAGTTAACTTTAATTTGAACATTTTAACCCTTTGACTCCCGCACCGTGTTCACCAGCATCCTGCATTGTCAACTGTGCTAGCAGAGCAAAAACTTAACCTTTGACTCCCTTACCCTATTAACTAGCTTCCTGCAGGAAGCTGGTCAAAGGGTTAATGATGATAATAAAAATGAAGATGTATGTAGCATAACATCCCAGGAAGCATGCTCTTAAGTGCTTTGCACTTGACAGAAAATATTATGCACACACACACAAGGACTTACACTGACGAACACACGCACACACACATACACACACTGACACAAGGCTTGCGAACAGGTTGCTGAAACATACATAAATGTTCTGACACAGCCAGTTATATGAGTACAGTACACAGAGAAGGGTGAAGGTGAAAAAAAGAGGTGAGACAATACTAGAGATAATAATTTTTAACGTTTGAAGAGACGAGCTTCTTGAACTCTCATAAAACTAAAAGAGCACAAATGCAATGATTGCTTTCCATCAGCCTTGCCTTTTTATTGCATTGTCAGCTCTGATATATCCGTTGCAATTAGCTGGGCTGCCAACAACATGAGCGTCCAATCTTCAAGTTTTGAAGAAGTGTGGCTTGCCAAGTCTATAATGTAATTGGCCACATGATGGATGGACACCTAACACTACTTGTCAGGTGCCAGCTACTCATCAAATGCCAGCTATATTGGACAGACACTTTGTCCATAAGGAAGACAACCACATCCCAAAGATGCCGTCATATGCAGAGCTGAAGCAAGGATACTGTGACCAGGAAGACCACTGAAATAATACAAGAATACTCTGAAGGTCAACCTCATCAGCTGTGTCATGAATATCACAACTGGGAAGACATTGCCCATACCAGAGTAAGCTGACGACAACAGTGTATGCAGGGCATTATCACATTTTGAACAGTGAAGAGCAACTGCTGTTTAACAGAAGAGGGACCACTGAAATCAGAACTCAAAGCTGCAGGATTCTTTCCCTTGCAGTGCCTGTGAAAGGACATGTGTTCCTCCATAATAGATTTTGTATCCCAACCTGAAGACCCATACCAGATGATAAAGGACCAGTATGCCTACTTATCCATTGGATTGATGGTAGAGTATATCATCATCATCATCATCAGCAGCAGCAGCAGCAGCAGCAGCAGCAGCAGCAGCAGCATCAGCATCAGCATCATCATCATCATCATCATCATCATCAAACTTGAATGGTAACCCATTTAATTTTTTTCCCATGCATAAATGGCAGAAGTAGCCATCATCAGGGCTGAGATTTAGCAAGCCAGGCTAAGGAGCCAGCCGGGCTCCTAACCTGGGAAGTTGAGGTTGCCAGAAAATTTTTCAGGTTGCCAGACCCTTTGATTAAAAAACGGTGCATGATTGCCGAAAGAACAGCGAAAATAGATCTATCTACGGCAAGTCTCGCGTGACTCATGAGTCATCTGGAAAGCCCGGTGCTGACTCTAGCAGTGACGAAAGATGGCACGGGAAGCTGAAGCGTTGTACATGTGTCGGATCAGGCGGGAGGCGTGTGTTTTGTTTTACAGCGCGTGTAAAGAGTCTGTGTACAGGTACGGAATCTCTACCACTGGCGGTAATTTTCAGGTCGCCAACCAGGCGAATGGTACCGTAAATCGAGTTTGCCAGACTCCATTTTTAGGGCCATTGGCGAGTTGGCAAGCGTTAAAGCTCAGCCCTGCATCATGGAACTAACCATTGTCTTGTTTGTTGGTGCCCAGGGTTTTGTTCCTGGCATGTTGGGGATCTCTCACGGGGCCCTGCAGTTCATGGCCTATGAGGAAATGAAAACGCTCTACAACCAGTACCGGCGACAGCCTCTGGATACAAAATTGGTGAGGACTACGATAGAAGAGTAAATGCAGAATGTTTTATTTTCATTACTTACAACTCGTTCTCTTTACGATTTGTTTTATGTTTCAAACCAGACGATTCGTTCTGTTGAGTAAAAGGTCTGTTTCATTTGCATGACCTTGTTTTTCTCTTTGTTCTTACCATTGCAAAGAAGGTGTTTCATTTGCATATCTTTGGTTTTCTCTTTGTCCTTACCATTGCAAAGAAGGTGTTTCATTTGCATATCTTTGGTTTTCTCTTTGTCCTTACCATTGCAAAGAAGGTGTTTCATTTGCATATCTTTGGTTTTCTCTTTGTCCTTACCATTGCAAAGAAGGTGTTTCATTTGTATATCTTTAGTTTTCTCTCTGTCCTTACCATTGCAAAGAAGGTGTTTCATTTGTATATCTTTAGTTTTCTCTCTGTCCTTACCATTGCAAAGATGGTGTTTCATTTGTATATCTTTAGTTTTCTCTCTGTCCTTACCATTGCAAAGAAGACCTATTTCATTTGTATATCTTTAGTTTTTCTCTTTGTCCTTATCATTGCAAAGAAGGTGTTTCATTTGTATATCTTTAGTTTTCTCTCTGTCCTTACCATTGCAAAGATGGTGTTTCATTTGTATATCTTTAGTTTTCTCTCTGTCCTTACCATTGCAAAGAAGACCTATTTCATTTGTATATCTTTAGTTTTTCTCTCTGTCCTTACCATTGCAAAGAAGGTGTTTCATTTGTATATCTTTAGTTTTCTCTCTGTCCTTACCATTGCAAAGATGGTGTTTCATTTGTATATCTTTAGTTTTCTCTCTGTCCTTATCATTGCAAAGAAGACCTATTTCATTTGTATATCTTTGGTTTTTCTCTTTGTCCTTATCATTGCAAGGAAGACAAGTCTACTCTCCTTCAGAGACTGTAAGAATAGACCTGCATTTACTTTCCTTGGTATGCAGCCTCGACATTCATCAACATCACATGGATGGACAAAGTGCCTCAAATTGACACTCGTCAAGATCACATGGACCAATATCAAATTGACACTCATCAGTGTCACATGCACCGACGAAGTGACTCAAATCGACACTTTTTGAAATGTGTGTGTGTGAACAACTTTTTCTCAGGATCTTGTTGACAGTAGTCAAAATCTGATGCCACTGGTGTGAAAGTCTGCTGTTGTCCTTCATGCATATCAATTTTTATTTCCACAGAAGCTTTTTCAAGGCCACAGTGACCTTAAGAAGAAGAAAAACTTGGATTTTCTGTAATAATTTTTGCATAAGAAAAGGCAATTATTTACCATGGCTTGACAATTTTTTTGGTTTTGTTTTGGCTTTCTCTCATTGGAATTGCTAGTGGTCTTACGTGTTAGTATGACTGATAGGCAGTGTGCCAGGCGTTGTGGAGTATCTGTCTTGTTATGTGTGCGCAGGGGTCCATAGAGTACATCACGTTCGCGGCCACGTCTAAGATGTTTTCAGCTTGCCTGACCTACCCTACCAGGTGATCCGCTCACGACTGCAGGACCAGCATCGTAAATACAGAGGGGTCATTGATGTCTGCCAGCAAATCATCAGGTGAGGACTTGGATGTTTTGAGTTCTTGTGTGTCTATTGTCTCTATCTTCCTCTGTTGATGTTTATCTTGTCTGACTACTGTCTTTTCTGTCTTTCTTTTTCAAAATTGTTGTTTAAACTCTGGGCCTAATCAGGGTGATTCTTTCGTTTTGATTTTCCCAGAAACAAGTTTCAGGTATGTTCTCAATGCAGCTAGTTTAATGGGATGGGTTTTCTTTTGTTTTTTGTTTTTAAATTTGTTTGGTCTTCATGGTCAACAGAATAATGAAGGACTGTGTATTCAATACCTTTTTCAAAATGGTGTCTAACTGACTACTATTTTCAGTCTAAAAAAATGTGTATACATGTACATATTTCATGAACAAAACAAGACACACAGTGTGTGCATATGTATGTGTGCTCAGACAGTAATGACAGCTAACAGTCCTTGCATATGGAGCATTCACTGTCGTCGCATTTCTTCCTCCATAAAAAAAAGTTTTGACAAATGTTATTGGTTTGTCAATTCTTATTTCCCTGACCAATCTTTCATGGTGCTTCAGAGGTGATGTCATTCTGCTTGTACTGTTGTCGACAGTTCTTGTCCTTTCATGTTTTACCCTTGAAAAGAACTATCTTGCCAATTAAACTCCATAATTATGACATTCAGTCACCATGGTTTCTTACAGAAAAGAGTCGTACAGAGGGTTCTACAAAGGCTTCACAGCCTACATGCTTCACGTCACCCCCAACATCTGCATTGTTTTTCTGCTGTATGAACTGCTGACCAACACGCACCGCGAGCCCAGCACCACTTTCACGACCGACCTGGCCGAAGTCACTGATTCTGTATGAAATGCCTCTTGTGTTTTGTTCAGTTACCAGTTTCTTTCCATTGTGCATGGTCTTTTGATTGATTTTATGTTTGCTGAAATGCCACTGAATTATTGTCTGATTTTATAGAAACTGCCTGATTTATGTTCATCAGTTTTGTTCTGTTGTATACACAGTCTTGAATGTTTGGCAACTGAAAAATTCACTAGAATTCCATAGAGCTTCAGCATTCCGTGAAATGATACTCAACATATTTTGCATAAAGTAAAATGCACTTATTACCTTGAGTCTGGTTCTTTCATGTGATTTGTGTTGTATTTCATTTTGTTTTTTCATCAGAAAATGGGAGATGACTTTTTTCTCCAATGTTAACTTTTGTTGTTTTCTTTTTGTGTGTTTGGTTTGTTTACTGGTTTTGATGTAGTGTTTAAAGTGTACATTTTTGTTGCTGTTAAATTTGCTTGAACAATGGAAGGTAAGCTGTGCTATGGCTCTTCAGGGTTGTTTTATTCATGGGTGTACTCAGTTCTTGCTGTTTCACTGTTAAAAAGCATTGTAGTTTCATTACAGTTCATCAGTTCCTTTTTTTTCTCTTGTTCATAATTGCCTTGCGTTGTAGTGAAGATCTTGTGTATTTGCAAATTTGATGTAATGAAAGTAGTGTGTGTGTGTGTGTGTGTGCGCGCGCGCGTGTTTGTGTGTAAGCACTAAATGATGTACATGGTTTTAAATCAGGTGTTAACATTTTTTTGAGCAATGCTGTACAGTTAAATAGAGTTGTAGTATGGTTGTAATTGTATGTGAATGTTATGTGATTGTATGATGGATAATTGATACAAATCTGGCTCAGCATATCAGTAGTTCTGTTGACAGTCAGTATGACCCTCTGAGTGTTTTTGATGAGAAATGCCAAGATGTTAACTAATTTGATCCCCCCACAGGGATGCCGGGGCCAAGATGTTAACTAATTTGATCCCCCACAGGGATGCCGGGGGCTCTTTCAGTATAAATAGTATCTCCACCTTCTGGAAATTCTGTGCTAGAAATTTCTCTTTCTGTCAGTGTCTTTGTTTCTGCCTTGTTCCTTTGCTTTCTGTCATTTCTACCTATCATTTTCTGCCTCGCTGGTCCATTCATCTGTATGTGTTTGATAAAGTCTTGCATACTTTCTCTTAGGATTGATAATTGGGTACATGTACTAAGTGCATTTTTGGCTGTAGGGAGGTGAGATATGCGGAAACAATTTGAGGTAGTTTAGGCCGGTTTTTATATATGTTTTGGTGTCCTTATATATGCTTAAATTTGTATTCAAGTGTGTTTTTTAAAACCCTGTGCGATAAATCGGATGGAGTGGTCAACGCCAGGGGCATGTCCGTAGATTATGTGCGCGAATGCATTGATATGTGTACTTAATTTTCTTTCCTTTCTTTTTACCTGTTGAAGTTTTGTATGTTTTGAAGGGTCATAGCCCTGATATGGCTCTACGCAGTCGGCTGGGCTTTAAACAACGATAACAATAACAATAAAGCTAATTTGATTAGAATGCCATGATAATGAAGGGGTCGTGGGTTTGATCCCTGAAGGGTCATATCCCTTTGACTCGTGCACCTTATCCATCAGCATCCTGCCTTGTCAACCATGTAAGCAAAGCAAAAACTTAATCCTTTGACTCCTTCATCCTATCCCCCAGCTTCCTGCAAGAAGCTGGTGGATAGGGTGAGGGAGTCAAAGGGTTAATTTTTTGCAGTTGGTGAACAGGGTGCGGGAGTCAAAGGAATACTTTTCATCGTACCTCTGCAAACAAAACTGGAGTCGTTATAGCATTGCAGTAGTTAGAGGGACTTGATTAAAATCCATCATGAAAGGAAAGACAAAGAGCCGTCATTGATCAGAAAAATATTGCTGCTTTTTCCAAAGTAACCCTGCACAGACACTTAGACTTAGAGCATGGAATAGAAAGTTTCTGGGCATTTTCTGAATCAGATATTGAAGAAATTAAAAGAAATGAAAAAAAAGACAAGTGGATGGAGAGTAAAGAAGAAGGTAGTAGTAAGGTACAAGTGATCTTAAAAAAAAAAAAGGAGAGATGTGTGTGGGTGTGTGTGTGTGTGTTTTAATGGATCGAGGGTAAAGGATGGGCTAAAAGAATACATTGAGCTAATGGAGATGATTAATTATTAGAAATTGAGAGGGGATTGGTGATCTGTAGATAGGCTTCTATGTCATGAATAGACGGGACATTAGTGCAGTCATACTGATTGTTTTTGTTTTTTGTTTGTTTGTTTGTTTGTTTATTTAAGGGCATAGCAGATGAAGAGATACATTTCACTTCAGTTATAATCTTGTTTTAGTGACAGATTGACATAGGAAACGTATGCTAAGTAAAGCCAAGTCCTTGCCAACGAGTGTAGGACTTAGGCACATGTATAGGACCTATGTCGTGATCATTTTGGATCTTCTTCATCACATGGCATCCGTGGTGTCAGAGCATATTAAACTTGTTCTCAGGGCAGAAAAACTGGGCTGTTGCTGTCTCTGTTGCTGTTCATTTCACAGTGTTTCAAGTCCGAATAATGTCTATGAAAGTTTACATGATGATCTATATTTTGATTGAATCTCAGAATGCCATTTGTGGTGCAAAAGTATACAATCTTGTAACATTGCCCATTTCAAAATGCTGTCAAACTGAAATCAGGCACTTGTCAAGTCATTCAGCTGGATTGTTAACATCATCGACATTTTGAAACTTATATTTAGAATTCTTATCAGGAACAACTCATCTCTTTTTTCTCAACTTTATATTATAAACATATTCAGTTTTTGTAATTGGGAGAAATGTGACATCCACTAACGGTATTGTCTGTAAGCTGCACAGTGTCACAAGTTGGTATAGAAATGTGACACTGGCATAGTCCTTGTAATATTCACCATCTCTTTTGATTTTGTGTCTTTGATAGTTGTGTTACTATGAGAAAGGGAGTAACAGGTACAGATCACCATCAGGCAGAATCGATAAAAATGTCTGTCGAAAGAAAACACTGCTTTCTGTGATCTGTCATCACATTTATCTTAAAACAATGAAATGTGGATTTTTTGTACAGATGAAGGCACTGTTATGTAAGATTGCTGTAAAACAGCATTTTTAGCACACAGAAGAAGTTTTGGTTAGTAAGTGAAAAATGGCAGTGAAAAGCGTAACACTACATTTTAATGTTGAAGTGAAAAGTCGATGATACTGACACAAGTATGTAGTGAGTTTAATACTGTTCACAGACACTCCTAGTAGATTGTACCTTGTGTGAGATTCTCTTCTCTATATAGTGAAATAATAAGTACATAATCAAAGCTCCTGTAAGCTCAGTGACACTTGTGATTGTCCATCTCCCACCCAAGCTGCCTTTTACCAAGTGGGTTACGTGACTGTAGTACTTTTCTTGTTCTTCTTTCGGTCGCCATCAACATGGTCAGGCCACATCAGACAGTGAATGTGGCTGCCCTCTCCGGCTCCTGCCATCCGCCATGTGGCATGGTGATCAAAAGAGTTGTAGTCTGCCATGTCTACTCTCAATCTACTTGATCGAGACAAGGCCAACTCAATATGCGTTCAGCTGTGTGGTCCTCTCAACCACAGGTGCAAGTTGGTGAAGGCAGTTTGAGCTGAGGGTGGATACTGTTGAAGTGCAGACGGCTCTGCTCCTCTCTGAAGGGACTTCAGTAGGTGAGAGTCATTCTCATCTGATAACACATGACCATGTACACGATAGCATCATAGGAATATTGCAACATGGTATCGTGATCTGTTAGAAGGCGCCAGCTGGCCTGGTGCCTCTGACTTCTGCCCTCATAAGTTTTCTGAAGGGTTTACACTGCATTTCACTTATGGCCAAAAGACCTAACCCGTAAGCACGAGGAGCTGGTGATTTAGGTGGCTCTTACCCTGTTGTGGTTCTGTCATAGGACATGCAAGTTTCAAGGTTTTGCCTTGCCAAGGGCCACCCTGTCTTATCCTGACAGAAAGCATCGCTAATTGGTTCCAGGACTGCTTATTCATTCAGACAAGCCTGACTTATTTCACAGGTAAAATCCTTGCAAGCCAGATTTATTTCACAGGTAAAACCTTTGCAATCCTGATTTATTTCACAGGTAAAATCCTTGCAAGCCTGACTTATTTCACAGGTAAAATCCTTTGTAAGCCTGACTTGTTTCACAGGTAAAATCCTTGCAAACCTGGCGTATTTCACAGTTAAAATCCTTGCAAGCCTGACGTATTTCACAGGTAAAATCCTTGCAAACCTGACATATTTCACAGGTAAAATCCTTGCAAGCCTGACTTATTTCACAGGTAAAATCCTTGCAAGCCTGACTTATTTCACAGGTAAAATCCTTGCAAACCTGGCGTATTTCACAGGTAAAATCCTTGCAAACCTGGCGTATTTCACAGTTAAAATCCTTGCAAGCCTTATTTCACAGGTAAAATCCTTGCAAACCTGGCATATTTCACAGGTAAAATCCTTGCAAGCCTGACTTATTTCACAGGTAAAATCCTTGCAAGCCTGACTTATTTCACAGGTAAAATCCTTATCTGAAGGCCATACTCTATCCAGCACCTGTGACCAGCTGGGTTGGGGATGGTCGCTGGACTACAAAGTTGGAGTTTATATTCCCCAGTGTGCAATCTGTATGAAAGCTTGTTTGTCAAAGTATTCAGAAAGGTGCACTTGACTGTAAAGAATAGAGAGCATTACGAATCAGTTTCTGAATTTGTGCAAGGGAATTTTATGGCTCTTGTTTGTATTTGTTTTGTTTATCTCATGCCCACGTACAATTCTTTGTTTGAAAAAGAAACTGCTGTATTTTTTTTTTTTTTTTTTTGTATTTTTTTATTTGGACTCTTGAGCTGTTTCCAGTATGAGCGTACAATCTCCCGATCAAGAACCTGATTTTGTTTGTATATGTATGAAATGAAAGTCCAGGACACACATATATAAAGAACAGACATTGTTTGTGAAAATTCACAGACCATCTAGTATCGTTTATAATAATAATAATTACAATATTTATATAGCGCAAAATCTTGATAAAATCAAATCTAAGCGCTGATAAAAATTTGATTGAAAATAAGTTTGATTTGTTTTTAAAGTATGTAAGGCATGTGTTTATAAAGAACTGACATAAACAATAGTACGATTGAAAACAAATGACTTTTTTTTTTTTTTTATTATGGAGGATACTTGTTTATAAAGAACTGATAAACAGTAGTCTGATTGAAAACAAGTCTTGATTTTTTTCATTGATGTTGTTATGTAAGGTACATGTTTATAAAGAACTGACAAACAGTAGTGTAATTGTAAACAAGTCTTACTTTTTTTTGTTATGTAAGGCACATGTTTATAAAGAACTGACAGTATTGTAATTGAAAACAAGTCTTACTTTTTTTATTATGTAAGGTACATATATAAAGTAATGACATAAAAAATAATCTGATTGAAAAACAAGTCTGCCTTGTTTTTTTGTAGTTGTTTTTTCAAGTATGTAAGGTACATGTGTTTGAAAAAAGAACATTCACGTTGCTTTTGAAAATTTCCAAAAGAGCCAGGACTGTTTCAAACAACAGTCTGCTGGAAATTTTGTATTGGGCTATTTGGGACCTGGTCTGCCAGAATGTTTATGTAATTTTGAAAATCGTCTGAAGAGATAACCTACTTCATTCACAGCCAAAAGAAATCACTGTGAATTTCATTCACAGTCAAAAGAAATCACTGTGGATTTCATTCACAGTCAAAAGAAATCACTGTGGATTTCATTCACAGTCAAAAGAAATCACTGGATTTCATTCACAGTCAAAATAAATCACTGTGGATTTCATTCACAGTCAAAATAAATCACTGTGGATTTCATTCACAGTCAAAAGAAATCACTGTGGATTTCATTCACAGTCAAAAGAAATCACTGTGGATGTTCTTCATGTGGAAAGTGGAACTCGGTATGAGATTATCTGCCCAAAATTAGGAAGAAAATTCTCTGTCATTGTAATCTGCAAACAACAATAACATTTCATCCTGCATATCTGTTTTGTAAGGAATGTAGCAGTGGATGTTTCACAACTGTGAAGCTTTTTTTTTTTTTTAATAAACTCTCAAGACAACTTCAAGAGAGCTGAGCACCCCCTCCCCCCCCCCCCCCCCCCCTAAAACCTTTTATTGCTGCTGTTTCAGATTTCAGTGTTGAACCAGGGCTGTTTTGATGTCATTTTCTGTCTTATTTTGAAGCTGTGTTCTAGATGTTTTATCATTTCAGTTTTAAAGGTGTATGTTTTATTTATTTATTTTATCTGTGAACATTTCATAGGGACCACAGCATGAGAGTTGTTTCCTAACTTTACTATTGCAAGGCAGCTGAAAATACATTAATTTGTGAAGACTGAAATGTTAGATCTGCATGAGCTGTTGATCTTGTCATGATTTTTCCAAGTAAGATGTTCTGATGAAAATTTCTTGACAATCAAGAGATTCAACAGTTTAGAATTTGCAGGTGTGTGTGTGTGTGTGTGTGTGTGTGTGTGTGTGTGTGTGTGTGTGTGTGTGTGTGTGTGTGTGTGTTGTGTGTGTGTGTTGTGTGTGTTGTGTGTGTGTGTGTGTTGTTGTGTTGTGTGTGTGTGTGGTGTGTGTGTGTGTGTGTGTGTGTGTGTTGTGTGTGTGTGTGTGTGTGTGTGTGTTGTGTGTGTGTGTGAAGGATTGGTTCCCATTGGCTGGTACTGTCAGCCAGTTAGTGTGTGGCTAGATTTTTTTTTTGAGTTTGGGAGAAAGCAATTCAAAGCACAGTATTGTTAATAGATTCAGAGCTCTCAGTGTATTCCTTGATTAATTGGGTGCTATTTTTTCAAATTAAAAGGTTAAGAGAGTGATTGTGCCATACAATTTTTGGTGCTTAGATTAACAAGGCCATAGTGAGTATTTTTTTCATTCTGAGGTTTTTTAAATAATTAAGTTTTACTTGTTGATTAAAGATGTGTACTCTTGCAGCTCAGTTAAGGTAAAAATGCTGGTCAACATCTGACATGATTTTTTGTTTGTTTATTGTATTGTCAAATGTGAATTTAAATGCATAATTTAGTTTATTCATTTGTTCGTATGTCTTTATGATTATTTCATTTAGTTTATTCATTTGTTTGTATGTCTTTATGATTATTTCGTTCTGGATGTGAAACTTTTAGGTATATCAGTCAACATGTGTATTGTTAGTTTGGTTGTTTTATTTAGATTTTAATTATTTTGCTGTGCGTTGGTATATCTGGTCTCACTTTTCAAAGTCAGTAAGCCTGGTCATGATACCTGATTTACTTACCCACCGTCTGTTGCTGTGTCCACAAGAACTGACTTTGAAGGAATGTCTTACTTGCATACGCACATGCACTCACACGCACAAACACACGCATGTACGCGTGCTTGCGTGCGCACACACACACGCACACGCACAAAATTGGTTGTGATGTTTTGCTTTGCAGGAAGCTGCTAAACCGGAAGACGAAGTGGACTGGAAGATAGTGAGTTTCCTGTACCGATCATTATGGCGGTGATGACAGTTGACACCTCCCTGTGGAGTTAATTCGACAGTGATGAAAACTGCCATCTCCTTGTGCAGATAGTCAGTTAGTGATTAAAACTGTCATCATCTTACGCAGTTCGTTTCATTACGAATGACATCCATGACATATTTCAAGGCTTTGACTGCGTACAGGGTTTTGCGCAGGCTCGAGGAGCCTGCCAGGTAACTGCTGACAGATATAGTAGCGTCTGTAGAAGTACCAAAGTGAGACGAATCCCTCGTGAACAGATTCCAAGCTTCTGAAGATTGAGACTTCCTTCTTCAGTTGGTTTGACCAGAGGTAAAGAGACATGCTAGGTGAATTTGGGGGACGCGAGTTTATGGCTGTCTTGTTTTTTATCACCAGTTCTTTTGTGCCAGCACATATTCCTGAAGACTTCTTATCAGTCCATACTGTTCGTGCACAGACTTGTCTTGTGGTCTTCGCTGTGATCATTTTACATCCTTTTCTACTACCATGTGTTGACGGCTAAAGCACTGAGTCAGCACTGAAACAGCTAGCTAAGACCTTGTGCCAAAAATTGAATTATGAGTCTACGTCTTCAGTTACTAGTCTTTTGTTGTTGTTGTTGTTGTTGTTGTGTTGTTTTTATTTTGATGGTTGGATGATGCTGGAGATTGCAGTGTGTGTTGATGGTGATTAAGATTGTACGTTCATTGTGGTGAAGATTACAGTGTGTGTTGATGGTGATGAAGATTACAGTGTGTGTTGATGGTGATGAAGATTACAGTGTGTGTTGATGGTGATGAAGATTACAGTGTGTGTTGATGGTGATGAAGATTACAGTGTGTGTTGATGGTGATGAAGATTACATTGTGTGTTGATGGTGATGAAGATTACAGTGTGTGTTGATGGTGATGAAGATTACAGTGTGTGTTGATGGTGATGAAGATTACAGTGTGTGTTGATGGTGATGAAGATTACAGTGTGTGTTGATGGTGATGAAGATTACAGTGTGTGTTGATGGTGATTAAGGTTGGTGTGTATGTTCATTGTGGTGAAGATTACAGTGTGTGTTGATGGTGATGAAGATTACAGTGTGTGTTGATAGTGATGAAGATTACAGTGTATGTTGATGGTGATGAAGATTACAGTGTGTGTTGATGGTGATGAAGATTACAGTGTGTGTTGATGGTGATTAAGGTTGGTGTGTATGTTCATTGTGGTGAAGATTACAGTGTGTGTTGATGGTGATGAAGATTACAGTGTGTGTTGATGGTGATGAAGATTACAGTGTGTGTTGATGGTGATGAAGATTACAGTGTGTGTTGATGGTGATTAAGGTTGGTGTGTATGTTCATTGTGGTGAAGATTACAGTGTGTGTTGATGGTGATGAAGATTACAGTGTGTGTTGATGGTGATGAAGATTACAGTGTGTGTTGATGATGATTATGATTACAATGTGTATTGCTGAGATGAGTATGGCAGTTGTGACATAACATGAATACTCAGTAGGTATGTGTGTGCCCATATGGACTTGTCCAATTCCTTCCAGTCAGTTATGGAAAACTGATTTGGGATTTGTCTTGACTGAAACACAGCACACATTTGTCTTTGGTTGGCTCGATTTTTGTTGTTGTTGTTGTTTTGTTTTCTTTTTGTTTTTTTCTGTTTTTTGTTTGTTTTTGCTTTTTATTGATGTTTGATGTGCTGAACAAACGTTGACAAAATTTTCTGCTCTTAGGGGTGAATGCCATGCTCTTTTCTAAGTACAGTAATCAAAATGATATCTCAGCAGATGACAAGTTCTACATTATGTTGCTATAGTATAGATTAGTTGTGGTTGTGTTCTGTATATTTTATCATCACTCTAACAAGTCACATGAGTTGTGCCTGTATAGAATTCTGAGACAGTATGAGTGTCTCATGTGCTGAATATTTGTCGTGTATGTATACATCTGTTTTTGCCAGTGTTGTTGGAGTGAAAATGAACTTTGTGTATTTAACCAGTCCTTGATGAAGCTGGTCTTTTAATACTAAATTGAGTGTGTAGATGTGTTGTTTTGATGAATCTGTGATGCATAAGGTCCCAGATTCAAGTCCTTAATGAGATGTCACCTCAAGGTCTTGCCAGGTTGTAGGGTTTGTGCGCAGGCTTTCAGCATACGATCATTTTGGCCTTGGCATATGCCGTCATTAAATAGAGCTATAAGATCACAGTTGGATTTCTTGAGTTACTGATTTTCCCCTAAGTTAGAGTTAGGTAGAACTTAAGACCTTGTTAGCATGTAGGGTTTATGCACAAGCTTACGGTGTATCACTATGTGCTAGAATCATCGGGAAGGTGAGATATGCAGAAGCAATTTCAGCTAATTTATGCCTGTTTTTATATATGTTTTGTTGTCCTTAGGTGTGCTTATATTTGTATTCACGTGTGTTTTTTAAATCCTCTGTGCGATAAATTAGACGGAGTGGTCAACACTGGGGGCATGTCCTTAGATTATGTGCGTGATATGCCTTGATACATATACTTAGTTGTCTTTTCTTTTCGTTTTTTCCTGTTGAAGTTTTGTATATTTTGAAGTGGCTATAGGCCTGATATGGCTCTACGCAGTCGGCTGGGCTTTAAACAGCAATAATGACAAGATCCCTATCCATCACATAACATATGCAATGGTAGTGTGTGTATATAAGCATTGCCCTGAGCAAACAGAAACTAAGCCTTATGTTTCCACACTCACGACTGCAGAGCAGTTTCAGGTGGGCTGTGATTAGGTTGTGTGGCTGTAGTGAGCATGGTTGTGTTCCTTTAAAACAACAGTGGCATCCGACTGTTGCTTCTTTTGTCCCATTTGATAGCATGACATTACAGTGGTCTCGTTTCCTCAGCGCAGTGCTCAATCATGAGGAACGATTGATTTGATAGTAACCCTTTGACTCCCATACTCTGTCCACCATCTTTGAAAACTTAACTCTTTGACTTCTTCACACTGTCCACCAGCTTTGTTGACTAGCTGTTATCAGGGTGGCTGAGGACAGAGAGGGTGGGAGATGTACTTGCAGCAACAGGGGATAGATTCCTGTGGAGGGCCATGATCGCCGGCGCCATGCGGCAGGGCACATGATGATGATGATGATGTTATCATCAGTAGAGTTATGAAATCAAAATTCAGTCACAGAGATATAAAATCAAGATACATTCACAGAAATATTTGAAAGAGTGAAGACTAATCTTTGTCAATTAGTTGGCTGAATTAAAAGAGCTATATGTGATGCCCAGCGCTAAAACTCAACCTGCATTTCAACAGCAAGTCTGGTGAATGTTCAGGATGTCAGGAGGTAAAATTCAACCTGTGTTTCAATAGCAGTTTTTGCTGAACGCACGCATTAATATCTGGAGGTTAAACGCAACCAGCATTTCAACAGTAGGTCTGTTTGCTGCTCAGGACGTCTGGAGGTAAAACGCAACCAGCATTTCAACAGTAGGTCTGTTTACTGCTCAGGATGTCTGGAGGTAAAACGCAACCAGCATTTCAACAGTAGGTCTGTTTGCTGCTCAGGACGTCTGGAGGTAAAACGCAACCAGCATTTCAACAGTAGGTCTGTTTACTGCTCAGGACGTCTGGAGGTAAAACTCAACCAGCATTTCAATAGTAGGTCTGCTCAATGCTCATTATGTCTGGAGGTAAAACTCAACTAGCAGGTCTGCTTAGTGCCCATCTTATTGTGCAATCAGTCTGTTGGCATCAGCTTACAGACATCTAGTCTTTGTCTCATTGTCTTCCACCACAGCTAAAGTGTGCCTAGGGTTTTACTGTGTAGGCCCAAGACTTGCACTTGATTGTCAGCAGGTACCTTTAGGAACTGAGTGCAATGAAAAGAACTCATGTGGAACTAAGTGCGATGAATCAGAATGTCACTTTGACATTTAGCAATTATATCCTTAATCAAGATATGGTTATAGATGTAGTGTGAGTCTTAACATGCAGCTTTAAGAGGGGTACATATGGAACTAAGTGCAATGAATCAGAATATCACTCTGACATCCAGCAATTATGTCCTTGATCAAGATATAGTTAGAAATATGGTGTGAGACTAAAATGATAAAATGGAAACTACCACATTTCCCTCACTACATTTGTTGTTTTTGGATTGCTTTCAGTTGAATTTGAACTTTGCTTGAATTTGAATTTATGTCTGGAAAAAGGAAACGCCAAAGTCAAATGTGTTAACATTCACATGGAAAGGAAGTGTTGTGCTATATTAAATGGGATTATAAAGGTGACAGAAAAAGTGTGTGTTGAATGAATGATAAATGTGACAGTCTACTTACACATGATAACTTTTTCCTTGATTTTGATGTAAGAGTTTTCGCCTGTTATGTCCAAACATGTAAAAACCAGAAATACATGAAAATAGAATGCCTGTGAATTAATGAAACAAGAAAGTGCACATTTTCAGCCAATTGGCCTTTGTCAGGCCCACACAAGAGACAATACAGAAAATATTTCACTGGGCATAGAACAGAAACCGTTTGACTCCTGCACCCTATCTACCAGTTGCAAAAACTTAAATCATTTGACTCCCTAACCCTATCTACCAGCTCAGGAAGCTGGTGGATAGGGTGGGGGAGTCAAAAGATTAAATTTTACTTTGCTTGCATGGATGACATCGCAGATGCTTGTGGACAAGGTGTGGAAGTCCATAAACAACAAATCGGGTAAATCCTTGATGTTTTGATGCATTTGAAAAGATACCAGGATTTAATATCAAACTGAAACATCACGGAAGTTAACTGATCCATTTTTGTCCTGAATCCAGTGAACTTGATTCTTTGTTGTCTTTTGTGAATGCTCAACAAAGGCCAATTAACTGAAACTTTGCACCTGCCTTGTTTCAATATTTAAATACAATTTCTTTTTCTGTTTTGTTGTGTTTCTGTGTGCGTATACGCTGGTTGTTACTTTGGTTTAGATTCCTTAACACTTGTTAAAGCAATGTACACAGAATATTCGTGATGGTGGATCTGTCTCTGCATTCCACATGGATGATATTGCCTTATAACATTATCGTCGTCACCTTTTTTTGAAAAAGCCTGATCTCAAAATGATTCTGAGAAAATGTGATCATGACCGTTTTTTTCCTTTTGTTTTTAATTTCCTTAAGTTATTGTTCATACCTTTATGTTTATTGAATCTCTGGGGCGTGAGTACAGTGTGGTCATACTTTTTTTTTATTTACAAGGATAGAAAACATGTTCCGAGTAGAACTCCATACCTTGCCAGCTTGTTGGGATGATGCGCAGGTATAAGGTTTATGCCACAGTCATTTTGGATCTTCCCCATCACATGTCATCAGTGGCATCAGTGCATATGGAATTTATTCTGAGCGTAGAGATACCATCATCAGGAACAGAAACTGAAACTTTTCATCAACCTGTACAGTTTTTTTTATTTTTTTGTTTTTGTTTTGTTTTTCTTGTACTTTGTTCATTTCATGTCTGCTTGTACACTCCCTGAACTTAGTTGTTGTTGTTGTTGTTTTTTATTTTTGTGTATCTACATGTACTTTTTTTGATTGTGAAGATTATACTTGACCATGAATATAAAAAAAAAATTATCGGAGAAGATGATGACAAGTTTCGTGACTATGATATGTGTGTGCCTGACTGTATGTTTGTGTTGATGGGCCGTAACTTCTTTCTGCATTCAGATATATAAACGATGGGATTTTATGTGTTTTATTCTGCCATCAAGTTTTTAGTGGTGCTCATGTTGGATGTCTTCATGTTTCCATAAGCCACACTGACACGGCTTACAGGATCTTTAACCCTTCGACTCCTGCACCCTATCCATCAACTGCCAAAACTTAACTCTTTGACTCCCTCACCCTGTCCACCAGCTTCCTTTGTTGGTTCATAACAATGTGAGATGGTGCATGTGTGGGCCTTTTACAAGGAATGATTCAAAGTATACACATGCTTGCTTGCATACCATGCGCACATGTATGCGCTCATACACATGCACACTCACACGCAATGCAGATTCATTCACACATACACAGTGCACGTACTCATCCACATACACGCAGACATGCATGCACAAACACACATACATTTCATTCGCACACGCATGTACTCGTCCACATATGCATACACAGACACGCTTGTGTGCATGCACGAATATGTACACACACACACACACACACACACACACACACACACACACACACACACACACACACACACACACACACACACACACGCACACACGCGCACGCACGCACATGTAAGAATTTTCAAATGCCGTATTTGTGAATGCATAGACATGTCACATAAACACACACACATACACGACATACTCATTCAGACATATAACTTACACATGCGGGCGCACGCACACACGCACACACTGATGACATTCATGTACACTCGCATGCATAAACACACATTGATCATGTGATCACACGTAACATACATACACTCACACACACACACCACACACACACACACACACACACACACACACACACACACAACACACACACACACACACACACACACACACACACACACACACACACACACACACACACACACACACACACACACACACACACACACACTCTCACACACACACACACACACACACACACACACACACACACACACGCACACACACAATACTGATGACATTTATATAAATTCGCATGCATAAACACTCGTTGATCATGCACTCACACACGCGCCGCGCGCCACACACACACACAACACACACACACACACACACACAACACACACACAAACACATACACACACCACACACACACCACACACACACACACACACACACACACACACACCACACACACACACACACACACACACACACACACACACACACACACACACACACACACACACACACACACATCGAGAGAAGGGAGAATGTTATCATGATCTCATCATAGAGTTTTCCCTGAAGGTTGTCCAAGGTTGTTTGTCGGTCTCAGCTAGTGGGGGGTTTCTGTTTAGTCAGATGCACTCAAGCTTACGCTGTCCTGTAATGCATTGGGTTTTGTTACGGACTTTGTGAAGCTTTCTTTTTTCCTTTTGTCTCTCATCTTCTGAGCTGCTCCTCAAGTCACATTAATCCCATGCCGCCCATTCTGTCTCCTCAGCACACCACTAACCAAGTTCATTCAATGGAATCCCCTGTGGGAATGCTGGGGGCTCTTTCATTATAAATAGTATCCCCACCTTCTGGAAATTCTGTGCTAGAAATTTCCTCTTTTCTGCCACTCTCTTTGTTTCTTTCTTCCTCCTTTGCTTTCTGTCATTTCTTCCTATTGTTTTCTGCCTTGCTGGTCCGTTTGCATGTATGTGTTCGATAGTCTTACATACTTTTCCTTAGAATTGGTAATTGGGCACATGTGTTAAGTGCATTTTTGGCTCTAGGGAGGTGGGATATGCGGAAGCAATTTTAGGTAATTTATGCCCGCTTTATGTTTTGGTGTGCTTAGGTATGCTTAAATTTTGTATTCAGATGTGGGATAAATTGGACGGGAGTGGTCAACACGGGGAGCATGTCCTTCGATTACGTGTGCGAATGCATTGATATGTGTACTTAATTTTTTTTTTTTTCCTGTTGAAGTTTTGTATGTTTTGAAGTGGTTACTGCCCTTATATGCTCTTCGCAGTTGGCTCGGCAACAATAACAATACGCCCTCCTTTAAATTTAATGCATTGGGTTTTGTTATGGACTTTATGAATCTTTTTTTTTCCTTTTTTTTTCCCCTCCCATCTTCTGAGCTGCCTCTCAAGTCACTGATCCCACGCCGCTCGTTCTGGCTTTACAACACACCACTAATCCCAAGTTCATTCAGTGGAATCCCCCGTGGGGATGCCGGGGTTCTTTCAGTGTAAATAGTATCCCCATTTTCTGGAAAATCTGTGCCAGAAATTTCCTCTTTTCTGTCACTCTCTTTGTTTCTTTCTTCCTCCTTTGCTTTCTGTCATTTCTTCCTGTCATTGTCTGCCTTGCTGGTCCATTCACCTGTATGTGTTCGATAAAGTCTTACGTACTTTCTGTTAGGGTTGATAATTGGGTACATGTGTTAAGTGCATTTTTGGCTCTAGGGATATGAGATACGCGGAAGCAAGTTTAGGTAATCTAGGCCTGTTTTTATGTATGTTTTGGTGTCCTTGGTTATGTTTGGATTTGTATTAGGGTGTGCTTTTTAAATCCCCTGTGTGATGAATTGGATGGAGTGTTCGGTCGGGGGGGGGGGGGGGGGACATCTCCTTGGATTGTGTGCGCGAATGCACTGATATGTGTGCTTAGTTTTCTTTCCCTGTTTTTTTCCTGTTGAAATGTGGTATATGTTTTGAACTGGTTATAGCCCTGATATAGCTATACGCAGTCGCCTGGGCTTTATACAACAATAACAACAACAATCCACCTAATGGCTCCTTCAGGGCATAAAGAGTAATATCTGAAAGACTATGGCCTTTCCAAGTGTCTACCGCCCCGTCTTGATAGAAACCATTACAAGCTGGCCCAGAACTGCATATTGTCCGGCAAGGTCAGGCCTATTTGGCAGCTAACCTCCATATCTACAGATCATCCACAATCCACAATCCTGCTACATGTGACTCGCTGGGTTGCATATGGTCGCCCCCACTACCACATCGGAGGTAGCCTTTGCCAGACTGGAAAATAATGAGGTCTCTATCACCTCACTCGCTAGTGACCTTAGGTTTATGGAACAACCCTTTTAAGTAATATTGAAGATGTGAAAATAAAATAAAAATTTTTTTCATGTTTACTGGGGTTGGTCTTAAAATTCGTCATGACCTTTTAAAAGAAGCGGGAAGCTGCTGGATAGGGTGAGGGAGTCAAAGGGTTAAGTTTTTGCAGTCGGGTACAGGATGCAGGAGTCAAAGGGTTAAAAGAGCCTCAAGCACTTTGAGTGTGTTGTTGTTGTTGTTGTTGTCGTCGTCGTCGTCGTCGTTGTTGTTGTTGTTGTTGTTGGAATGAACATACACTCTGTCGAAAGGCCGTCCACTCACCACCATCGCCATCCTTTCAAAGACACAAGGAGAGAAACGAATTTCTCTCTCTCTCTGTCTCTCTGTCTCTCTGTCTCTGTTTCTCTCTCTCTCTCTGTCTCTGTCTCTCGCTCTCTCTTTTTCTCTTTCTCTCTCTCCCTGTCTGTCTCTCTCTTTCTGTCTCTCTCTCATTTTCTTTTTGTTTCTCTCCCTTTCTCTCTCTCTTTCTCTCTCTCTTTCTTTCTCTCCCTGTCTCTCTCTTTCTCTCTCGCTCTCTCTCTTTTTCTTTTTGTCTCTCTCCCTTTCTCTCTCTCTCTTTCTCTCTTTCTCTCTCTCTCTCTCTCCTCACAACACACACACCACACACACTCTCTCTCTCTTCACTCTCCTCTCTCTCAGAGTTAAGTAAACCTTCCATTTATGGAAGTTGAGGGATCGGGTGTGAGGAAGTGTTCAGCAGACACCTGACGTTTCCATACTGTTGGAAGGCACAGCGTTCTTGCAGGATTTTGTTTTCTCTCTGTTTTCCCTTTTCGTATTTTGGCTGAAGAAAACTTAGAGCACCTGGTCACAACAGGAAAGCTGGAGGGAAAGAGAACACCAAGCAGACCCATGGAGAAAATATTGAACGGACTTTGCAGGATGGCTGAGGACAGAGAGGGTGGGCGATGTAGGGGGGCCTACTTGCAGCGACAAGGAATAGATTCGTATGGAGGGCCATGATCGCCAACGCCTTGCGACAGGGCACATGATGATGATGATGATGATGGTGATGGTGATGATGATGATGTTTTCCTTCTTTCTTCCCTTCTCTTCTTTTCTTTAGTTCTCCCTCCAACTTCTCATATTTCCTTTATCTTAAAATTCCTTGGATCATAATAATTATTTTGCACCCCCAACTAATATCCCTGAATAGCTAATTAATAATGATCATCACCCGTCATTATTATTGTGATGATGACGATCACGATTATGGTAATGATAAAGATGATGATTTTTTATTATTATATGATTAGGTCTTATTACATATAATTAATAGATCACTAATGGTTGCTCAAAGAGGTCAGTTTTTAAGTTCACAATTATGTTGATGAAAGTGCTGGAAAATGGACGAAAATTTACACTGCCTTGACTGCTGTTTCCATAAAGATTGACCGCTGGGAGTGGATAATTATAAAACTTGATGACGCATACAAAACGAAAAAGAAACAAAAAAATTCAATCACGTCTGACATGAAACGACGTAACATTGACATGTAACATTACATCGGTCAACGGACTCTAATTTAATCCGTTCATTGACGCACAGCAGTCAACAATTACGTAGAGCATTGAACGAGCTGATTAATTAACCATTTGACTCCCCGCACCTTATCCACCAACTGCAAAAACTTAACCCTTTGACTCCTTCACCCTAACCACCAGCTTCCTGCGAGAAAGGTTTGTGGATAGGGTGAGGGAGTCAAAGGATTAAGTTTTTGTTTTTTAGCGTGGTTGACAATGCAGGATCCTGGTGGGCGGGGTGCGTGAGTCAAAGGGTCCCCCCCGTGGGGATGCCGGGGATTCTTTCAGTATATGTATTCCACCTTCTGGAAATTCCGTGCTAGAAATTTCCTCTTCTCTGTCACTCTCTTTGTTTCTGCCTTGTTCCTTTGCTTTCTGTCATTTTTCCTATCATTTTCTGCCTTGCTGGTCCGTTCACCTGTATATGTCGTTCAAGTCCTACGTACTAATTCTTGGGATTGATCATTGGGTATATGCCTTAAGGGCATTTTTGGCTCTTGGGAAATGAGATATGCGAAAGCAGTTTTAGGTCATTTATGTCCGTTTTTTATTGATGTTTTAGTGTCTTTATTTGTGTTTTTATTTGTATTCAGGTTTGTTTTTTAAATCTTTATGTGCGATGAATTGGACAGAGTGGTCAACGCCAGGGGCATCTCCTTAGATTAAATGCGCGAATGCATTGATGGGTGTACTTGATTTTCTTTTCTTTTTTCTTCTTGAAGTATTGTATGTGTTTTGAGACAGTTATAGCCCTGATATGGCTCTATGCAGTTGGCTGGGCTTTCAAACAACAATAACAATAATCAAGTAAGACACAAAGGAGTCAACTCTGAACACACACACACACCAGACACACACACACAAAACACACACACACACCACACACGCACACACACACACGCACGCACGCACGCACACACGCACATACACACGGTCGACAAATTCAATTCAAACTTTAGCACGCCGTATATAGGTCTACAGTCGTTGTCAGTTTCACTGTGGAGTTGATGGCATGTCAAAGAATTTGTAATAATGGCGTGCGTGGCTCACGAACCGATACTTCGTCGTACTTGTTTTTTGTTAAACCACCCCCCCCACCCCCCTACTTCCCTCACACTCCCCAGTTGACGTTTGATCTTTACAGTAAGCCATAGATACAAACAGGAACAGAGATTAGCAGCTCACAGGACTTTTGGTCTATGATATAGCACGAGCATCGATTCCTTTGGTTACGTCTGAGTAACACCTTCACGCCTCGATAGTCGATATAACGTTGAGACAAGTTGAGACCAGGCTAAAACAGTATTCAAGAAAATGAAAAGCGTTCTTACCAGCAAATGCCTATCAGTTAACATCAGGAAGTACAGTTCTTCAGTGTTACATAGAACCGATATTGTTGTACGGATGTAAAGCGTGGACAACAACACGCAAAGTCAGAACAAAATTGAGGCAGCTGAAATGTGGTTCCATGGACAGCGAAGAAAACAAACGAGACAGTCTTAAAGGAGTCATACACAAAAAGAACGTTAATGAAGAAGATTAGGCAAGAGAAATTAGAGCACCTAGTCTCAACAGGAAAGTTGGAGGGGAAAAGAGCACTAGGTAGACTTAGGAAGAAAATACTGGATAGACTTGCGCAGTGGATGAAGACAGATAGGGTGGGAGAAGTACTTGCAGCAACAAAAGGTAGTGAAGGGCCATGATCGCCAACGTCATGCGGCAGGGCACTTGATGATAAAGTTATTTAAAAGTTGTTGCTTGATAAAAAAAAAAAAAATCGTATCTATGCGGCAATAGTTCGCCAGTATTCGTATCACTGACCAAACGGGAGATTTGTTTTGAAGTCTCTTTCGATTTCTCTTTCAGATCTAGTTAATTTTTAACATAAACGTCTCTGTTTTGAATAATTTGTAGGTTAATTGCTTGCCATCATCTGAAAAACATTTCTAATTACAAACATGTGCCACAAAAACAACCTGAAACACGCAGAATGATGCAATGACGTTATATAGGCCGAGCTCTGCATGCTGGCAAGTCACTTGGTGCTGTTTTGACTGAGTTAATTGATTGGATTAATTTTACGCCACTCCCACCTCAAATGATACGGCCGACGAGGATAACCATCCTAGGAAGTGTGGGAAGAAGGAGTTATCTAATCCTACAGTGACACCACCAGATCAACAATTATGATAAGATGGGCAACAAGAATGACAGTTTAACCTTTTGACTCCAGCACCCCGTCCACCAGCATCTTACTTTGTCAACCATGTTAGCAAAGCGAAAACTTAACCCTTTGATTTCCTCAACCTATCCACCAGCAGTTAGTGGACAGGGTGAATATAGGGCACCCCAGATTTGAACTCTCGACCACTGACATGTGTATTCAACACTCAACCAACTGAGCTACTCAGGCCCACAGGTATAGCGAGGAGATTATATCACAGAGTGCGACCAGCAACATGCATCATCATCATCATCATCATCAAGTACCTTGCCGTATAGCGTTGGCGATCACGGCCGGCCCTCCATATGCACCTATCCCTTGTTGCCACAAGCACATCTTCGCCCGCTCTGTCCTCAGCCACCCTGCAAGTCCGTCCAATATTTTCTCCCTGGGTCTCCTGGTGCTCTCTTTCCCTCCAGCTTTCCTGTTGTGACCAGGTGCTCTAATTCCCCTTTCCTCATTTCTTATCGATGATCTTGTGTCTGCCTCCATCAGGACTGTCTCGTTTGTTTTCTTTGCTGTCCATGGAACTCTCAACATTCTCCTTAGAAACCACATCTCGGCTGCCTCAATCTTGTTCTGGCTTTGCGTGTTGACTGTCCACGCCTCACAATCGTATAACATTATCAGTTCTGTGTAAGTTGAAGAACTCTCTTCCTGATGTTAACTGATAGGCATGTGTTGGTAAGATTGCTTTTCTTTTTCTTGCATGCTGTTTTGGCTCGGCCGATTCTGCTGGCTATTTCTGTTGTGCATCTGTCGTCTGGTGAGGTGATTGTTCCCGGATATTTTAACTTATCAACCTGTCTCAAAGTTGTGCTGTTTGCTGTTATTTTGCATGAGGGGATTTCATGTTTTTTTTTTTACTGATTACCATGACTTCAGTCTTCTTGCTATTTAGCTCCAACCCTTTATTTTAGCTTTCTATTCCAATTATATTCACAGGGTTTTGTAGGTCCCTTTCATTTTCTACAATTAGCACAGTGTCGTCTGTGTAACGAAAGTTGTTTATCATTTTTCCTCCAACTTTTAATCCAGGGCATTCTTCTAGGTTTCTCATGACGGTTTCGCTGTAAAGTGAAAACAGATCTGGTGACAGCACAACCTTGCCTGACTCCTCTTTTGATATTTTGGAAAGAGCTTATATCGTTTTCTATTCTCATTGCAGCTGTTTGTACCAAGTACATAGTTCTGATTATTCGTAGATCTTTTCCATCAATATTGAGTCTTTCTAGTCGGTTGATCATGCATACACATATACATGCATGTGTACACACTGTACATACATACATAGATATATACATATATACATACATACATACATACATACATACACACATACATACAACTCATACATGCATACATGCATCCATATATACATAACGTGCATGCATGCATGCATGCAAACATACATACATACATACATGCATACATACATAATACATACATACATACATACATACATACATACATACATGTAGATACATGCACGCATACATGCATACATACATACATATATATATGCATGCACACGTACATACATATATACATACATACATACAAACATACATACGTGCACGCAAATATACATACATACATGCAGACATATATACATACATGCATACATACATAATGATAACAATTACAGTATTCATACAGTGCCAAATCTTGACAATTCAAATCAAAGCACCAGGTATACGCATACAATCGACAAAGACATACATGCATACATACATACGTACATACAGAGACAGACAGAGAGAAAAACACAGAGAGAGAAAGAGAGATTGCTTATAGCCCAGCCGACTACTAGAGCCATATCAGGGCTAACATCACATGAGAGACAGACAGAGATAAACAGACAGACAGAGAGAGAGAGACTTCAGACTTCACAGAGAGAGACAGACAGACAGACAGAAACAGAGCCAGAGAGAGAAGAGAGAGACAGACAGAGAGAAAAGACAGAGAGTTGTGCTGTAGCAGAGCTAGTCTCCTTGTCCATATATTTATGGCACTCGTATCTATCGTGCTTGTCTGTTCTCCCTCACCCCCACCCCCCAACCCTTCCCCCCTTCTTTTTTGTTTTGTTTTGTTTTGTTTGCCATCCGACAGCCGATGTCTAGGGAAAGCTAATCTGCTTGCTGACGTCAATGAGTGCGTGACCTGATTCTGTGCCAGGCTTGTGTCTCACTGACGTGAGTATTGCGTCAGTATCAGTTTGCGGAGTCTCCTTGAGGAAGTGAAAGAAGAAAAGGGGAGGGGGAAGGTAGGGGAGGAGGGACGGACGGGAGCAGGGGGAGAGGGAGGTGAACAGGGTCTGGCGACCACAAGACTGTTTTCTATTTTTCCTTTTCGTTGTCTTAAGGGGGCAGACCTACCCAGATTTGGGTACCAAGATTGTGATGTTCAGTGTTTCAGTTCTAATTAACCAATCACCATGATATTTGGCAAGAAGATACCTCAGACAGTATTCTTTGGATTGAATATCTTTGTTGGAGTCTGTGAGTTATGAAAAGTTGACAAAAATTAATTAATTGCGATTTTTCCCGAGATTGTATACATCAGACATAATATGTTCAAAAGTTTTCATCCGATTTCCTTGATATTTGGCACACATATAGCAGGGACAGGTACCTATAGCCGGTAGTAAAATCTTGCAGTTCTGCTTGAAAGAAACATTTTTTATTAAAAGTTGTATTATAATCTTTTTTTATTAAAATTATTCTAAAAATTGGTGTGATGATTGTACAGAAAATGATGATAGTAGAGCTAAGATTTTACTACATGCCATACATACTATACAGATGTGTTTGCTCACTAAGTATCAAATTCCTAACATGAATATATTGTAGTTATAAATGTCACAGTATGTACTATATTTTTTCATTTTCGCGAGAACATTTTTTAATTAGTTTTTGTCAACTTTTCATAACTCACAGACCCCAACAAAGATATTCAATCCAAAGAATACTGTCTGAGGTATCTTCTTGCCAAATATCATAGTGATTTGGTTAATTAAACTGAAACACTGAAGATCACAATCTTGGTACCCAAATCTGGGTAGGTCTGCCCCCTTAAAAGTGTTGTTGTTATCGTCATCGTCGTAGTTGTAGACATAGCCTAAAAAACCTGATATGGGTGCGGTAAGTCAAGTGGGCTGTAAAAAGTCTAGTCGGGCTTTCGGTTGGAATGTCTGGATTAGATTCCGAGCCGGTCAGCATATGTGCAGACGTTTTAACCCTTTAGCTCCTGCATCCTGTCCACCAGCATCCTGCATTGTCAGCCATGAGGGCGAAGCGAAAACTTAACCTTTTGACTCCTTCACCCTACCCACCAGCTTCCTGCAGGAGGAAGCTGGTGGATGTGGGTGAAGGGAGTCAAAGGGTTAAGTTTTTTTTTGCAGTTGGTGGATAGGGTGCGAGAGTCAAAGGGTTAGTGCCTAAGGCCCCTTCGCGTGTTTAAAGCATGCAGAACATTTACGCACGGAGATCACCAAACAAGCACGTTAAAGATCCCGTAAGTCGTGTTAGTGTGCACCGGCTTCTGGAAACGTAAAAACACCTAGAATGCACGAGAAAAAAAATCGGAACGCTAAAAATAAATAGAAAAGAAAAAAAAATCAATAAATAAACGAATTAATTAAATACACTAAACAAAAGGGGAAAGAAAGAGCAAAAATCTTTAAAAACAAACAAACAAACAAACAAAAAACAAACAAACCAACCAAACAAACAAACTAAACCATGAATCAGCCTGTTCTGGTATTTTCACGTTCATTATATATGTTGTTGTTATTTCTGGTGGTTGTGGTGTTGTTGCTAGTGCCTATGTAGTTGTTGTTGTAACTACTGTCATCATTGCGACCTCGAATATAAGTGATTTCTGTTCTTGCTTGCAACATGATTATAGCTGAAGTTCAAATATGGAGAATGTTGAGATTTTAATTAATTTTCTTTTGTTTGTTTGTTCGTTGTTGTTGTTTTGTTTTGTTTTGTTGTTGATATTTTGATTAATTTTCTGTTTCCGTACTTTTTTCTATTGTTGAATTCAAAGTTGTGATCTGACGGTGTTGACGGAAAATGAAAGAGGAGATCCCTTCCTATCAGAAGTGTGAAGAAGGGTAAGAGTATGCACACACGTATGCGCGCGCACGCGCACACACACACACACATTACCACACACACACACACACACACACACACACACACACACACACACACACACACACACACACACACACACACATACACACACACACACATTGAACCCAACAACCCCACAGACGTACAGAGAGACTCAAGTTGATGGGTCTAAACGAGTCTCCAAAATTCTTTTTACGTAGC
>JAPXFY010000027.1:18785961-18798461 GCA_030674185.1 Monoplex corrugatus | reverse complement strand
TTGACTCTCGTACCCTGTCCTCCAGCATCCTGCATGAAACTGGTGGGATGGATAGGGTGAGGGAGTCGAAGGGTTAAATTTTTGCAGTTGGAGGATAGGCTGCGGGACTCAAAGGGTTAAAATGGATAGCGACTGAATAAACCAAACCAATTTTTATGTTGAGGGCTGGGTTTGAACTCGAGACATCTGAACAAGAATCCACAGCTCTATCAAAAGGGCCAAGCAGCCTGCTGAAAGAGAAAAGAACGAAAACAAGAGAGAGAGAGAGAGAGAGAGAGAGGAGAGAGCGAGAGAGAGAGAGAGAGAGAGAGAGAGAAACAAGCTGAATTATGATTTTAAAAAGAAACAAAGAAAGAAATAGTCTCATTTCAGATCACATTACGCATAACGATTACAGCTGCTACAGGTCCCACGCTCTTTTCTAACGTGTACATCCGCTTTCCTTCTAATCTCTAACTTTAAAAAAAAATATCAGAACGCGTATTTAATACAACCAGACAAGACAGGCGCACATTTTCCGCCAACTGACCTTTGTCAAGCGTAAGACGTAAGAATAAAATGAACAAACACCAAATACAAAAATTAGGAGAAAAAGACTGAAACTTCCATGCTGCTTCGTTCAGTGGGAGAAGGCCAGTTGGCCGAAAATTGCTCGCCTGTCTTGTCTGGTTGTATTAAATACGCTTTCCGATTTTTTCGTCTTTTTTTTCTTTTCTTTTTTTCTGGTTTCTGTTTGCATGCACGCGGGCAGTCACACTTTGTTTTGGATTTCTCACTTTAATGTTTAATAAAAGGTAAGAAGGAAAGAAAAAGAGAACGGAACGAAAAGATACAAACTACAAGAATGTTGATAAAAAATATAAATAAAAAAAATACAAAGAGCAAGCAAATATTCTCATTTCAAACCAGCAACAACAACAACAACAACAAAAAACAACAACAACAAAAAAGCGTGACCTCTAACAAGGAAGCGACAGAACTCGGTAACTTTGAAACTCGAGTTACTTACAATTCTAATCGCGCACAACAATGTTGGCATGCACTCTAAGAGGATGTATATACAGATTCTCCAGTCTTCCCTCCCTCAAAATACACGTAGTCCCTGACTAAACTCTTTACCACAAAGTGAGGCTAGACACATGGAAAGCCGAGATTGGCAATTCTTCTGCATGTTTTCTATCTTGTCTTCTGTCCATCAACATAAACATAGTCCTTGACTGAAACCCTTTACCACAATGTCAGGCTAGACACATGCAAAGCGAATTTGGCAATTCGTCAGCAAATTTTCTATGTAGGTCCTACTCTCTTGAAAGCGAGATTGGCAATTCTTCCGCAAGTTTTCTATGTCGATCCTACTGTCTCGAAAGCGAGATTGGCAATTCTTCAGCAAGTTTTCTATTCTCTCAAAAGAGATTGGCAATTCCTCCGCAAGTTTTCTATGTAGGTCCTAGTCTCTCGAAAGCGAGATTGGCAATTCTTCCGCAAGTTTTCTATGTCGGTCCTACTGTCTGGAAAGCGAGACTGGCAATTCTTCAACAAGTTTTCTATTCTCTCGAAAGAGATTGGCAATTCTTCCACAAGTTTTCTATGTAGGTCTTATTCTCTCGAAAGCTGAGACTGGCAATTCTTCCTTAAGTTTTCTATGTAAGTCCTACTCTGTAGAAAGAAATTGGCAATTCTTCCGCAAATTTTCTATGCAAGTCCTACTGTCTCAAAAGAGATCGGCAATTCTTCACCAAGTTTTCTATTAGGTCCTACTACCGTCTCACCTGAAACGTTTTTCAAAGACCCAAAACGTTTACCTTTCAAACAAACGACAAATACGAATGAAAAGAATAATAATAATAATGGTATTATCGTTTGCATAGCGCAAAAACAGTCCATGTTTAAAGCATGATCGTTGCGCCTCATGTAGTGACGGATCATCATCTAATTTCATGTAGTGAATACAAAAACAAAAATAAAATAAAAACATATGTACATACATTCATACATTAGGCATAGTCAGTCCATCAAGAATTACGACAGAATAAAATCAAATCAGAAACAGGTATCAGAACCCCCAGTCGCAAAGAATACAGAAAAGGAAATATATAAATCATTAAATAATTAGCCTACATGTCTTTCACACACACACACACACACACACACTCACACACAGGCACGCACGCACGCACACACACACATTGCACACACATACACACACACATTTCTGTAAATCATTTGCATCATGACTCAGTTTAAATCATAAACGTTATTGTTAGCATAATAATAATGATGATAATTGTAGTAGTAATGATAATGATGTTGACAACAGTAATAATTGTTATATTATTATTATTATTATTTTAACATCATTATTGTCATTGCTGTTCTTGTTGCTGTTGTTTACAGCCCAGCCGACTGCGCAGAGCCATATCAGGGCTATAAACATCTCAAGCACACACGCAAAACGTCGCTTATCCTATTTAAAAAACAAAAAAAAAAAAACGCACACACTCCTGGAAAACAAAATTAAGCACACATATCAATGTATTCCAATGTATTCTAATGTATCAATGTATTCATAATCTAAGGATACGCCCTTGGCATTTACGATTCCGCCCAGTTTATCGGCGGGGGAGAGGAGGGGGGGTTTAAAAGTGAATGCAAATGTAAACTAGGCATAAGCAGAGATCTCTGCTGTGTTGTAGATGTTTTCGAAACAGATTTGTAAAGTAAGCACATAGAGGGCATATGGAGGGCCATGATCGCCAACGCCATATGGCAGGGCACCTGATGATGATGAAGCAGATAGACTACAGACAGAAGGTTCCTTCAGGATTTTACTAGCGATGATTGTTGGAGCATGATTGTCTTATTAAAGGCGGGGTATAAAACAAAAACCAAACAAAACAAAAAATTCAGACACGCCTAAAAGTAAAACCTATTCGTACATTCTACTACACATCATACATACACATACACAGTGACCTTGAGAAGTACAAAATCAGGATTTTGTGTAAATATTTTTTGGTGTACAAAAGGAGATTGTTTGGAATGGCTAGCTTGACCATCCTGGACTTCTTTGTCCACGTGTGTGTGTGTGTGTGTGTGTGTGTTGTGTGGTGTGTGTGTGTGTGTGTGTTGTGTGTGTTTGTGCGTGTTTGTGCGTGTGTGTGTGTGTGTGTGTGTGTGTTATGTGTGTGTTTGTGTGTGTTGTGTTGTTTGGTGTGTGTGTGTGTGTGTGTTGTTGTGTGTGTGTGTGTGTGTTTTGTGTGTGTGTGAGCGTGTATGTGTGTGTGTGTATGTGTGCGTGTGTCTTTGTGAGTGTTTGTCTTTTGTATATTTGTTTGTGTGTGGGAGGGTTATTTTTAATTTCTTGTTTGGTTGGTGGTTTTTGTCCCTTCTCTCTCTCTCTCTCTCTCTCTCTCTCTCTCTTTCTCTCTCTCTCTTTCGCTATGTCTCTGATCAGACCAATCAATACAGAATGTGTAGCCTACTTGAGCAACATGGTGAATGTTCCATCTCTACTCCCCAAGCCGAATGAATGAAATTCGTGACTGTGTGTATTTGTGTTTGTGTGTATGTGTGTTTGTGTGTGTGTTTGTGTGTTGTGTGTTTGTGTGTGTGTTTGTGTGTTTGTTTTGTTGTGTTTGTGTGTGTGTTTGTGTTTGTGTGTGTGTGTTTGTGTGTGTGTGTGTTTGTGTGTGTGTGTGTGTTTATATACATATGTGTGTGTACGTGTGCGCGTGTCTTTGTGTGTATGCTTGCCTTTTGTATGTGTATGCGTGTGTTTACAGGGGGGGGGGGGGTTTGGTTGGACGGTTGTTCTTCCGTTTTTTCTTTCTGTTTTGTGTTGGTTGTGTGTGTGTGTGTGTGTGTGTGTGTGTGTGTGTGTGTGTGTGTGTGTGTGTGTGTGTGTGTGGGTCTGTGTCTGTGTCTGTGTGCGCGCGCGCGCGTGCGCGCTGTGTGTGTCTTTTTCGCCATGTCTCTGATCAGACCAATCAATACAGAACGTGTAGCCTACTTGAGCAACATGGTGAATGTTCCACCTCCACTCCCCAAGCCGAATGAATGAAATTCGTGACTGCACGAAAGCTTAGCAATTTGCATCAGTGCACTGGTCTGTCACCAGCCACACACCACGCTCGTTCACTGACTTCGGTTACGCCCGTTTGTGGATCATAATTAAGGGTGGTGGTGGTGGTGGGGGGTGGAAGGTAAAACGGTAAGAAAGACGAATAGGCGTTAACATATATATGCACTGATGACACATACACTCGCGCACGCACACACACATGCGCGGGCGCACATACACGTACACACACGCACGCATACACACATACACTCGCGCACACATGCTCGTATACACACACACACATGCACGCCTGCACGCACACAGGCGTGCGCGCACACACACATACACACACATTCGCATGCGCGCACACACATACACACACATGCTCGCACGCACACACACACAGACACGCTTGCACGCACACCTCTCTGTCTGTTTGCCTCCCTCTCTCTCTGTCTGTCTCTCGCTCTGTCTCTCTGTCTCTGTTTCTCTGTTCTCTCTCTCTCTCTCTCTCTCTCTCTCTTGTCCTTGCTTTATGTCAAATCTGACTGATTTCATCTAAAGCTTCTTCATGGTCACAGTGACCTTGAAAAGTACAAAATCAGGATTTTGTGTAACTATTTTTTTGCTGTACAAAAGGGGATTGCTGGAATGGCTAGCTTGACCATTCTGACGTGTTTGTTTGTTTGTTTGTTTGTCTGTGTTTGTTTGTATATGTGTTTGAGTGTGTATGTGTGTGTTATATACATATGTGTGTGTGTGTTACATGTGTGAGTGTGCGTGCGTGCACGTGTGTGTGTGTCTTTGTGTGTATGTTTTTCTTCTGTATGTGTATGTCTGTGTTGGCTTATTTATTTTCATTATTTTTAGTTTGTTTGGTAGGTTGGTTGTTCGTCCGTTTTTTTTTTTCTTTTCAGTGTGTGTGTGTGTGTGTGTGTGTGTGTGTGTGTGTGTGTGTGTGTGTGTGTGTGTGTGTGTGTGTGTGTGTGTGTGTGTATGTGTGTTATGTACATGTATGAAGTGTTTGTGTGTGTGGGTGGGTGGATGGTGCGGGTGGGTGGGTGTTTGCTTGTTTGTGTGTGTGTTCACTCATTTGTTTGTTTGTGTGTGTATGTGTGTTTGTTTGTTTGTGTGTGTGCATGCGTGCTCGCGTGTGTGTGTTATGTGTGTGTGTGTCTTTGTGTGTATGTTTGTCTTGTGTATTTGTATGTGTGTGGGGGTGTTGGTTTTTTTGTTTGTTAGTTTGTTTGTTTGTTTGCTTGCTTGCTTGCTTGCTTGTTTGCTTGTTCGTTCATTTTTTTCTCTCTCTTTCACTATGTCTCTGATCAGACCAATCAATACAGAACGTGTAGCCTACTTGAGCAACATGGTGAATGTTCCACCTCTACTCCACAAGCTGGATGAATGAAATTCGTGACTGCACGAAAGCTTAGCAATTTGCATCAGTGCACTGGTCTGTCACCAGCCACACACCACGCTGGTTCACTGACTTCGGTTACGCCCGTTTGTGGATCATAATTGGGGGGGGGGGGAGGGGGATGGGGAGTTGTGTGGAACGTAAAACGGTAAGAAAGAGGAGTAGGCGTTAACATACATATACACTGATGACACATAGGCCTACACTCGCGCACGCGCCCGCCCGCTCACACACATGCACACACACGCGCGCAAACACACGCGCGCGTGCGTGCACAAACACACAAACACACATACACATACACATGCACACACGCTCACACACACACACACACACACACACACACACACACACGCTCACACTCACACTCACACACACACAGACACGCTCGCACGTACACACACACACACACACACACACACACACACCACACACTCTTTCTTCCTATTAAATCTACCAGTACTAGTCCATCAGTCACTTTTAAAAGTCATTTGCACTCTCTCTCTCTCTCTCTCTCTCTCTCTCTCGCTGTCTCTCTCTCTCTCTCTCTCTCGCTGTCTCTCTCTCTCTCTCTCTCTCTCTCTCTCTCTCTCTCTCTCTCTCTCTCTCGCTGTCACCTTCATTTCTTTTTGAGGGTTACGTTACATTAGGGGAAGTTTTAAGTTCCTAGAAACGTAAGTTCCTAGAAATGTAAGTTCCTAAAAATGTAAGATTGTCAAGATCAGTGTCAAGAAACAGCAGGCCAGGTTCATTGACATCAACATCATCGCATTGTTAAAAACTGTGCCAGCTTCTGCGGCCATTAAGGTAGCGTAGAAAATGGGACGGTGAAAAAAGAGATACAGAGACAGACAGACAGACAGAGGGAGAGAGAGACATAGAGAAAGACAGAGAGAGACAGAGAGAGAGACAGAGACAACAGACACACACACAGAGACAGAGAGAGACAGAGACACGAGAGAGAGACAGAGAGAGAGACAGAGTGAAAGAGAGACACACACACAGAGTGAGAGAGAGAGACAGAGACACACACAGAGAGACAGAGACACGAGAGAGAGAGAGAGAGAGACAGAGTGAGAGAGACACACACAGAGCGTGAGAGAGAGAGACAGAGACACACACAGAGAGACAGAGAGAGACAGAGACACGAGAGAGAGAGACAGAGTGAGAGAGAGAGACAGAGACAGACATGAGAGAGACAGGGACAGAGAGGATGGGGTTAAAGGTCCCAAAGTGTTACGACAATCATCGTCGATATTATCTAATCTTAACGTTTTTGATAAGCTGCCGACACAGTTTCTGTTTGCCCGCCCTGGGCATTTTTCGCGTAGGCCTCCACGAGATGGATGGTCCAAGGTATATATAACTGCTGCTTGTTTCTCCCATAACCATTAAAATCACTCGCTGTCACGAAACGACATGATTTTAATCAAAATTAATGCATTTGAACTTAACGAACTCAGGGGACCTTACCCACAGAGTTTCGGTTTATTCAAGACAGATTCATTGCTCTCGGAAAATTCCATAAGCGCTCCATCTTTAGACAGACACGGTCAGAGGCAGACTCTCCTTGAGCCTGCGCAAAACCTTATGCGCTTGCAAGGTCTTGAAATGGGAAGGGTGGAGGAACGGGACTTACGAAAAAAAACAACCCACTAAGCTGACAACCCCAGAATGATTAACCCTTTAACTCCCACACCCTTTCCACGAAAATGCAAAAACTTCACCCTTTGACACCCTCACCCAGACAGACAGACAGACAGAGACAGAAAGAGAGAGAGAGAAAGAGAGACGAAGGTGAGGGAATCAAAACGTTAAAATTTTGCTTTGCTAGCAATGGTTAGCATGCAAGATGCTGGTGGACAGGGTGCGGGAGTCAAAGGCTTAAAGCATTAAGATGGACAGCGGACAGGCCAGTTTTTATGTTACAGGCTGGGACTGGAATCCAGACATGAGATTTTGTATGTATATATGTATGTATGTATGTATGTATGTATGTATATATGTATGTATGTATGTATGTATGTATGTATGTATGTATGTATGTATGTATGTATGTATGTATGTGTATGTATGTATGTATGTATGTATGTATGTATGTATGTATGTATGTATGTATGTGTGTGTGTATGTATGTATGTATGTATGTGTATGTATGTATGTATGTGTATGTATGTATGTATGTATGTATGTATGTGTGTGTATGTATGTATGTATGTATGTATGTATGTGTGTGTATGTATGTATGTGTGTATGTTATGTATGTATGTATGTAGTATATATTATATATAGTATATGTATGTATGCACGTATGTATGTATGTATGCATGATTGTGTGTATCTATATATGTATGTATATATACAGGGGGGTGCAAAAGTAGGTATATAGTTATGAAAAAAGAAAACACGTACAATACTCATTGCATTTATTACACAAACAAATGAATATTGCATATATATGTAATAACAAGCACAGCCTTAATCCTCAGATACTCAAACTGCTTGCGTCGGTATTCACACACTCCTCTAATCGAGAGCGGAATTAAGCATTATAATAATGATGTGATACTTACTGTATACCTACTTTTGCACCCCCGTGTATATATATATATATATATATACGGGAAAGACCGAAGGACACTGGGAAAGACTAGATCTGCGGGCTTTGTGGGTTGGCTTCCCACCTTGCCTTTGATAACATGCCACGAGTTCTTTAAATGAAAGATGCTCCCAGGATTCACCGAAAGGGGGAGAGAATGATGAATCCATCGGCACTGACTCCATCACGACTGGAAACGCACAACGGATCATGATTAATGACCAGATGGAATTTCCGTGTGCGTGTGGAAGGAGATTCACCACCAAACGCGGCATGAAGATCCACAGGACAAGAATGGGCTGTTTGAAGACACATACGAACCAGCAGCAGCGCACTGCGATAGCAGGTGAGACGTTGGATGACCAAGGCCAGGATTTAAACCATAGTGCCAAGGACATCCACGCTGACGGTTCTGATGCGGATTTTGCACAAGCTCTTAACGCCAAACGTGGAAAACTCAATTTGCCGCCTGCCGGTGCAAAAGAACAATGGGAGAAATTAGATGAGGAACTTGTCCTTAAGCTGAATGCGCTAATAGGGAACAGTACGCTGGAACACAAACTTGACACATACGGAGACATCATATACTCTATCTGCAGGGACACTTATGGAGTGAAGGAGCCAAAGACAAAAACGCCTCCCCAGAAATCCAGAAGACAGCAACAGATGGAGAGCATCCGGAGGGAGAAAAGGAAGCTTAAAAAGCGAATGAAAACTGCCTCAGAATTTGAGAAGCAAGGGCTCCTGGAACTCTGGAAAGATCTGAAGGCCAAACACAATGCTCTTAGCAAAGTGGAATCAACAAGGCGAAGAAAGAGCAAAAAGAAGAAGACTCAAGATCGTTTCTTCAAAGATCCCTTTGACTTTGCAAGAAAGCTGTTTGAACAACCCAAATCAGGGACTCTCACAGTGGGCAAGGAAACCCTAGAGCAGCATCTCAGGGAAACATATTCCTATTCTCAGCGCGAGGCACCACTTGAAATCCAGAATCTGGTTTGGCCTGCAGTGCCAGAAGGAAAATTCAATAACAAACCACCAACACTGGATGAAGTGAAGAACGTAGTAAAGAAAGCCAGAGCCAAGTCAGCATCTGGACCAAACGGAATACCATACCTGCTCTACAAGAAATGCCCAAAAGTGCTCGAGTGGCTCCACAAGATGATTCGATCAGCATGGAGGAACCAGAAGATCAGCGACCAATGGATGAGAGCTGAAGGAGTGTACATTCCGAAGGAGCAGAACTCCAGCAGCATCAATCAGTTCAGGCCAATATCACTTCTGAACGTCGAGGGGAAAATCTTCTTCTCTGTTATGGCAGCAAGATTGACAAAATACCTGACTGAAAACAAGTATCTGGATATGTCAGTCCAAAAGGGAGGCATACCAGGAATGCCTGGATGCTTGGAACATGCCACGTTGATTTGGGATGCCATCCAAAAAGCAAGAACAGAGAAGAGAGACATTGACGTAGTTTGGCTTGATCTGGCGAATGCATATGGATCAGTTCCACACGATATGATCCAGCTGGCTCTTGAAATGTATCACATCCCAGAAAACATCCGAACAATGCTGAGGAAGTATTTCCAAGGGTTCTCAATGCGGTTCTCTACCAAAGAATACACCACGGACTGGATAGACCTAGAGGTGGGCATTGCAATGGGCTGTGCAATCTCTCCCATACTGTTCGTGTTGGCAATGGAAGTCATCTTGAAAGCTGCAATGAAGAGTTCAGGTCCAGTGAATCTGGGAGATGGATACCAGATGCCTCCTCTGAAAGCTTTCATGGATGACACAACAGTCTTGTCCACGGATGAGGAAGAGACACACCAAATCTTAAAGCAGCTGGATGAGCTGGTGGCCTCTTCAAGAATGAGGTTCAAACCTAAGAAATCCCGAAGTCTCTCACTGCGAAAAGGAAAAGTGGCAGATTCAGTCAAATTCATGGTAGCCAACCAAGCCATCCCCACTGTCACAGAAGAGCCAGTAAAAAGTCTCGGAAGATGGTATGATGACTCCCTGAAAGACACACAAAGAGGATGTGAAACCAAGCAAACAGCAGAAGAAGGCCTGAAGAAAATAGATAACTGCGGACTGCCAGGCAAATACAAAGTCTGGTGTCTACAGTTCATGCTGATACCAAAGCTGCTGTGGCCACTGCTAATCTATGACATTTGCACCAGCACAGTCGAAGCAATGGAAGCCAAAATCAACAAATACACAAGAAAATGGCTCGGTGTCCCACCTGGTCTCACTGATGTTGCATTCTACTGTCGTCAAGCAATGCTGAAGCTACCTCTCAAATCCATAGTGGAGGAATACAAAGTTGGAAAAGCAAGACTGTTGAGCATGCTGGAGGAATCGGAAGACAATATCGTGAGATCAGTTCATCCAAAGCTGAGAACTAGCAGAAAGTGGAAAGTCCAAGAGGCTGTAAACAATGCCAAGAGAAACCTCAGCATCAAAGAAATAATTGGACACACGCAAACCAACAGACAGGGACTGGGAGCAACAAAAATGCAGTGGTGGTCCAAAGCCAAAGGGAAGGAAAAAAGAGACATGATCATACAGGAGTTGAAGAAAGAAGAAGATGTCAAAAGAGTGCAGAAGGCAGTCCAGCAAGGTCAACAGGGGCAATGGACAACATGGGACAGTGCACTCCAAAGAAGTCTCAGCTGGAACGATATGTGGCACATGGCTCCTCTAAGGATAAGCTTCCTCCTCAGATCTATATATGACCTGCTCCCCTCGAATGCAAACTTAGTGAAATGGGGGAAATCAGACGACCCAGCATGTCCGCTCTGTCAGAAGAAACAAACAGTGGAACATGTCGTAAGCTCTTGCAAAGTAGCGCTAGCCCAAGGAAGGTATACATGGAGGCACAACCAAGTTCTGAAAGTGATCACAGACGTGGTTAGCGAAAAAACCATGACCCCAAACGCACCAATTGCTATGACAACGTTCTACAAAGCAGGAGGGAAACAGGTCTGGCCCGAAAGTGCTATGACAACCAGCACATTGCCAAAGGGTCTTCTGGATGGAGCAGTCGACTGGGAGTGTACAGCAGACCTCCCAGAGTGGAGAAATTACCCAGATGTCATCAGCAAGACAGGCATAGACCAGACATCGCTCTCCACTCTGACTCCTCGAAACAAGTGATTCTGATAGAACTCACTGTGCCATACGAAAGCAGAATGGAAGAAGCACATATCTACAAGACCGAAAAATACGCCGGTCTTGCCAGCACCCTGAAGAAAGCAGGTCTGCGGGTCAAAATCTTCGCCATAGAGGTCGGGGCAAGAGGGTTTGTGGGCACCTCCGCTTATGATCTCATGAAACAACTCGCCATTTCTGGGAAGAAGAGGACTAGAGCCCTTAAAGCGATGGCAGAGGCAGCAGAAAGGAGCTCAAGCTGGATCTGGGCAAGGAGGAACCAAAAGTGAACTTCATAAGGATTAAATTCCCTACAGATGATGTGTGCCCCGTTAGCACATTGGTAAAACCGCGTACCGCAGTTCTGAAGCGCAGAATCGCCCAGGTTCGCTCCCCGGTGGGAAAAAAAAAAAAAAAAAAAAATAGACAACAGCAGAAGGGCATCCAGGAGTCATGACCTGGATGTGGCCAGGCCCCCCGAGAGTGTAAGGAATTCAGGGCCGAAACACTTGTCTAAAGGGGGTTACTTCTCTGAAGACCTTCTGTTGTCTAGCTCTCCCTAGAGTTTCTTTCTACCTATATATATATATATATATTTGTACTATGTATATATGTATGTATGTATGTATTTATATATGTATGTATGTGTGTAGGTATGAATGTATGTATATATGTATGTATGTATATATGTATGTCTAATGTATGTATGTATGAATGAATGTATATATGTATGTCTAATGTATGTATGTATATATGTATGTATGTATATATGTATGTATGTATGTATGTATGTATATATGTATGTATGTATGTATATATGTATGTATGTATGTATATATGTATGTATGTATGTATGTATATATGTATGTATGTATGTGTGTATGTATGTATATATGTATGTATATATGTATGTATATATGTATGTATATATGTATGTGTATATATGTATGTGTGTATGTATATATGTATGTATGTATGTGTGTATGTATGTATGTATATATGTATATATGTATGTGTGTATGCATATATGTATGTATATATGTATGTGTGTATGTGTGTATGCATATATGTATGTATATATGTATGCATGCATGCATGCAACGCACTCAGGGAGGTTACCTTTGTGCTCACTTTTTTTCCCCATCCCATTTCTACGCCACTTTAATGGCCGCAGAAGCTAGCACAGTTTTTATCAATGCGATGATGATGATGTCAATGAGGATAATAATCATGATGCTATGGAGTTCCATCTAGGATTGAGACTGAGTGACAGG
>JAPXFY010000027.1:18773461-18780961 GCA_030674185.1 Monoplex corrugatus | reverse complement strand
GTGAGAGAGAGAGAGACAGAGACAGAAAGACACACACACACACACAGAGACAGAGACAGACAACCAGACAGAGAGAAAGAGAGACAGACAGACAGAGACAAAGAGAGACACATAGAGAGACAGAGACAGACAGACAGACACACACCCGAGAAAGAGAGACAGACAGACAGATAGAGAAACAGAGACAGAAAGAAAGACAGAGAGAAACACAGACAGACAGACACACAGAGACGGAGAGAGACTGACAGACACACAGAGACAGAGACACAGAGTAAAAGAGAGAGAGAGAGAGAGAGAGAGAGAGAGAGAGAGAGAGAGAGAGAGAGAGAGTGAATGAATGAATGAGCATATTTCGGTTATATAGCTTGTAACAATCTTTCACAAATCCAAGTGGACGTGAAGGATGGGGCACAGAGAGACAATGTATGTTACATCCTTACGTCGTACACACACAAGCAAACAAACGCACAAATTACACGCACAGCGGACACACACACACACACACACAAACAGACACACACACACACACACACACACACAAACAGACAACACACACACACAACAACAACACACCACACAACACACACACACACACACACACACACAAACAGACACACACACACAAACAGACACACACACACAAACAGACACACACACACACACAAACAGACACACACACATACACACACACAAACAGACACACATACACACACAAACTGACACACACACAGACACACACACGCACACACAACACACACAGACACACACACACACAAACTGACACACACACACAGACACACACAACAACAACACACACACACACCACACACACACAAAACACCACTACACACACACACACACCACACACACACACACACACCACACACACACGAGAACGCACGTAAATACACGCATTTACTCACTCGCGCGCGCACACTTACACACACAACACACACACCACGCACGCACGCACAAGGGCGCACACACATAGAGACAAATACGCCCGCGTACACACACGCTCACACACACGCACACACTCACACTCACACACACACACACACACACACACAACACACACAACACACACACACACACCATACTTACACACACACTTACACACAACACACACACAACAAAACACATAAACACATAAAACACATCACACACACACACACACACACACACACACACACACACACACACACACACACACACACACACACACCACACACACAAACAACACACACACACACACACACACACACACACCCTAAAATGGAGAGGAAACGTAACATCGTGCAAGCTAAATATGTCCTTTCCGCACCCGTCTCCATTAAGAAAAAAAAAAGATAACAATAATCACATCCTCAATCAGTACAAATAAAATCATGCACAAGTAATCGTGACACAGCGATTCTTTCTTATCTCCCTTCCTTGGACATTGTACAGTACAGAGGTCTGCGATGTTGTCATCAATTATTACTGGCGGGAGAGAAACAGAAATATTCTAAACAGATACTAAATGTGTTATTTTCATGTGACATTAACTCGATTTTCATTTTGCAATCAATTGTACAGAGGCCTGCATTATTGCCATCAACTATTGCTGGGGAGAGAGAAACAGAAATATTCTAAACAGATACTAAATGTGTTATTTTCATGTGACATAACTCGATTTTCATTTTGCAATCAATTGTACAGAGCTGCATTATTGCCATCAACTATTGCTGGAGAGAGAGAGGAACAGAAATATTCTAAACAGATACTAAAAGTGTTCTAAATTGATTGAAAGTTAAAATCGAGTACGCGTTGCATAAAGACAACACATTAAATGTCTGTTTAGAATATTTCTGTTTCTCTCTCGATTCGCTCGATTTTTACTTTGCAATCATTTGTACAGAGGTCTGCAACATTGTCACCAGTTCTGACTGGCGAGGGAGAAACATAAATATTCTAAACAGACACTAAATGTGTTATCTTCATGTGACATTAACTCAATTTTCAGTTTGCAATCAACTGTACAGAGGTCTTACAATATTGTCATCAACTACTGCTGGTGAGAGAGATTTTTTTACAGAAATATTTTAAACAGATACTAAAAGTGTAATCTTCATGTGACCTGGACTCGATTTTCACTTTACTATCAATTGTACAGAGGTCGGCAATATTGTCACCAGCTACTGCTGAAAGAGAATAGTCAACAATGCATGATGGATAGGGTGAGGGAGTCAAAGGGTTAAGTTTTTGTTCTGCTGACGTGGTTGGCAATGCAGGATCCTTGCTGGCGAAATGGGTGCGGGAGTCAAAGGGTTAACAACCCAGAACAATTGTTGTTCAACAGAAGCAAAACCAGCGAAAGGAGAACACAGGGTCACATAATTCCTTCCCAGACAATGCCTGAAGTAGAAAATATACCTCTAGGATCAGTCTTCTATCACACACACACACACACACACACACACACACACACACACACACACACACACACCACACACACACACACACACACACACACACCACACACACACACACACACACACACACACTCACACACACACACACACACACACGTGCACACACTCACACTCACACTCACACACACACACACACACGTGCACACACTCACACTCACTCACACACACGCACACACACACATCACACACACACACACACACACACACACCGCACCCGACCCCAGGACCTCCATCCCATAGACATCCTATATAAGATGTCTGCCCTCCACCCATACATACATGCTCACGTGTTAGATAGTAAGTACGTAGTATGACCTCGTCTTCTTCTTTTTCTCCCATTGAGGCTTAAAGTCCAACCACACGAAATGTATGCGAGAACCAGGTATGACCTCGTCCAGGACAGTGTGAGTATAAATTGTGCATGAAAAGTTAGGCGTGTCAATATTTCATACACCCTGTTAAATCTACAAGGACTTCACGTGCGCGTAGATGTAAAAGCCCCACAACCAGTTGCTTGACGGAGCAGACACGAGAAAAACCAGTAGATTTTACACCTGCAAAGATGTGAAGTCGGCAGACGATGGGCTCCACGGTCAGGTGACTAAGATGTCAGATCTCCGATCGGAAGGGCTCGGGTTCAATCTGCCCTGTGTCTTCCCGCCTGATGGGTGAACGACTTGATTGAGATTTTTCCTGAGATCTCCCAAGCCAAAACAAGTGTGACTGCCCGCGTTAAAGCAAACAGGTACCAGAAAAAGAAAGAAAAAAAAAATACGAAAAAAGAATCAGTACGCGTATTTAATACAACCAGACAAGACAGGCGCAAATTTTCGACCAACTAGCCTTTGTCAAGCGTAAGATCACAAACAAACAAACACCAAATACAAAAATTAGGGGGAAAAATTACTAAAACTTCCCTGCTGCTCCGTCCAGTCTTTTTCTCCTAAGTTTTGTATGTGGTGTTTGTTTCTTTGTTTGTGATCTTACGCTTGACAAAGGCCAGTTGGCTGAAATTTTCCGTCTTGTCTGGTTGTGTTAAATACACATTCGTATTCATTTTTTTTCCTCGTGTTTTTTTTCCCCTGGTTCCTGAGATCTCCCAGTCAACAAAGTGCAGATGTCTAAACTCTTTCGTGTATATACGCACGCAGAACATGAATACGCACGTTAGAGATCCTATGTCTTGTCAGTGTATATCTGGTTGCTTTCGGTAATATCGCATGTAGGATATTTGTATCCTGTATCGCGAGAAGGATATTTGGGTTGTAGTTGTCTATAACAGGAAGATGAATTGGGGATGTATATGAAGAGTTGTTTCTCTACTTAGAAGCCACACACACAACAAGGAAGGAGAGTGACGAGAAGAAATGCACTAACCACACTAGACATGATTCTCATAAGCAGTCCACACATAGATTAATAACTACGTCGTATTTATTTAATCAGTCAACTTCAGCATAAATGTGATTCACCATTCCTGCTGTCCTGGGTCCTAACATTCCTAAAATCCTAAGATGCACTTCGAATCATCAGAACTTGCATATCACTAGAATGCTGAACACTTTCTTATGTCATACTCTATTCCCTCTCTCTTGCTTCATGGAAAATCAAACATACTACCTATCCTACCCTAACAAAGTATAAAATGAGACGTGGGATTACATACCTCTAAGATAGGTTGGAAGGTCTCTCGCTCACTGACTCAATGGCTGACTCAAGATTCTCTCTCTTCTCTCAAGGTCCTCCAATCCACCCTGGGTGGCAATCGAATGGGTGAATCCTATAGTGATTGACTTTCTGGCTCTTATACAGTGCGTTTCTGTTGTTTCTGTCACAAACCTTCCCACCTGTCTTTCATTGGACATCGAAATTTGAATAACTAACCTGTCTTTGGCACCTGGCGGCCCTGGTTGTTATTCAACTTTCTGGACTTTTCGCTTGGACGTTGGTATTTGCTGAAACCTTTTGTGTACTAGATAACCTACCCTCTATAGTTGGATAAGACCAATGTGAGCGTTAGATCCTGCTCGTGGAAAATGTTGAGTAACCAGTTAAATCATGGATGGCGCGCTCTTCATTACGCAAACCTTACGTACCCGTGTAACGATATGGCTTGATCTTCTTCCACCCTAGAGGTCGGTGGAAAATGTTGAGTAACCAGTCCAGTCATGGATGGCGTGATCATTACGCAAACCTTACTTACCCGTCTAACAGTACGGTCTGAGGGGGACTAGGTCGGTGGAAAATGTTGAGTAACCAGTCCAATCATGGATGGCATGATCTTCATTACGCAAACCTTACGTACCCGTGTAACGATACGGTCTGAGGGGCCCCTGTGATGATATGTCCCCTCCCCCGCAAAAAATGTCATCATTTTTTTTGTAACAGTATAGGGGGAATGGGAACGTGAGGAAATAAGGTACAATGCAACACATATTCTCGTACATGATTGACAGGCGATAGGAAGGTTTGGGAATAAGGGATTGTATCAAAGAAGATTTATGGGAAATGGGATGAATCCGAACACCCATGTGCATGCTGGAGGCAGCACTGTAGCAGCCGGGCTGGGCAGGTCAGTTTCCAGGAAGATGTCATTCACCAGTTGTGGTAGGCAAAGTTCGGTTTACACAGTCAAGACTCTCACACGTGTACATATGTCGTATTTGCACCTCGAGAAACACCATGCACACATAGTTCATGTCCATATGACGTATGCAGAAGGACGTCCAAAGAAACGTGAATGAGGGAGGTGAATGGTTCGTCAGCAAGCAGTCAGGCTGAAGACAAAGAAGAAATGCAGACTGCCTGATGACGGAAGACGTGAAGTTGGCGATACATGTGGCAAAGACCATGTCCAGAGTCATGCCATCACACTGTGTGTCACCTCCTATAACAGCAATGTTAATACGTATGTGCGTCGATGTGTCTCGTATGCAAACTGTGGATGAAGCGGTGAATACCACAGTGAAGATGATGGTGTGTGAAAGGAGTCCACGCAACGTTGGAGTCGGTGAAGGATGGCTTCAGTTGTTGAGCTGAGATGACTGGAGCAGAGACCAGCCGCAGGACACTGGGATGATGAACAGAGGTAGTTGCGTGGAATCATCCCGATAATGAAGACCAGTAGTTTCTTGCACAATGTGTTCTGATTCATGAGACTTTGAGGGAATGGGATGGGAAAACATAGCGTTTGAATAAAGCAATCGCTTGTCATCCATGTCAAGAATAAGTTGACTTGGCAATGCATCGGGAAAAGAAACATTTACAATATAACTGAAGGTTTCTGTAATAGCATACAGTCATACTATGTCGTACTATAGAATAAGGATATGTAAATGCTTTTCACTTTACAACACTGTACACGCAAACAAACAAGCAAGCAATAAAGTCTTCATATATGTAGAAGCAGCAACGACTTTGTGTGTGTCCCTTTTTCGTTATTTCTGTTAACATTTATCCACATGTTCTTTTTTAGATTTTTTTAAAAACTCTGTTCATGCTAACGAGTAGGTGAGGGGGATCGACGCAATCTCCACCATGTATCGCGGGAAGGGGTTGTTTGTATCCTGTATGCGAGAAGGATATTTGGGTTGTAGTTGTCTATAACAGGAAGATGAATTGGGGATGTATATGAAGAATTGTTTCTCTACTTAGAAGCCACACACACAACAAGGAAGGAGAGTGACGAGAAGAAATGCACTAACCACACTAGACATGATTCTCATAAGCAGTCCACACATAGATTAATAACTACGTCGTATTTATTTAATCAGTCAACTTCAGCATAAACGTGATTCACCATTCCTGCTGTCCTGGGTCCTAACATTCCTAAAATCCTAAGATGCACTTCGAATCATCAGAACTTGCATATCACTAGAATGCTGAACACTTTCTTATGTCATACTCTATTCCCTCTCTCTTTGCTTCATGGAAAATCAAACATACTACCTATTCCTATCCCTACCCTAACAAAGTATAAAATGAGACGTGGGATTACATACCTCTAAGATAGGTTGGAAGGTCTCTCGCTCACTGACTCAATGGCTGACTCAAGATTCTCTCTCTTCTCTCAAGGTCCTCCGATCCACCCTGGGTGGCAATCGAATGGATGAATCCTATAGTGATTGACTTTCTGGCTTTTATACAGTGCGTTTCTGTTGTTTTTGTCACAAACCTTCCCACCTGTCTTTCATTGGACATCGAAATTTGAATAACTAACCTGTCTTTCATTGGACATCGAAATTTGAATAACCAAGCAATCTTTGGCATCTGGCGGCCCTGGTTGTTATTCAACTTTCTGGACTTTTTGCTTGGACGTTGGTATTTGCTGAAACCTTTTGTGTACTAGATAACCTACCCTCTATAGTTGGATAAGACCAATGTGAGCGTTAGATCCTGCTCGGTGGAAAATGTTGAGTAACCAGTTAAATCATGGATGGCGCGCTCTTCATTACGCAAACCTTATGTACCCGTGTAACGATATGGCTTGATCTTCTTCCACCCTAGAGGTCGGTGGAAAATGTTGAGTAACCAGTCCAGTCATGGATGGCGTGATCATTACGCAAACCTTACTTACCCGTCTAACAATACGGTCTGAGGGGGACTAGGTCGGTGGAAAATGTTGAGTAACCAGTCCAATCATGGATGGCGTGATCTTCATTACGCAAACCTTACGTACCCGTGTAACGATACGGTCTGATGGGCCCCTGTGATAGTAACATGAAAACACCCGGCATGCACGCCCATTAAAGACGAAGCATGCAGGCTGTGCAGCAACATTGTCATTGTTGTTTAAAGCCCAGCCGACTGCGTACAGCCATATCAGGGCTAATGCAGCAACACACCGGCCCGGAATACAAACACTGGCTTTTTCGCTGCCCTGTTAATGCTTAAACCATTCTGGATGGGTCAGTGTTTGACAGGTCCTGTTTCCATTTCCCTCCCTCCCCATTTCAAGACCTTGCCAGTGTATAGGAATTTTGCGCAGGATCAAAGTCTTTACTGATAAATTTGGGTGGACCGCATG
>JAPXFY010000027.1:18280961-18770961 GCA_030674185.1 Monoplex corrugatus | reverse complement strand
ACAAGGATCTGTCCTTGGCCCTGTTCTTTTCACTCTCTACACCTCCCCCCTGTCCACCATCATCAACTCCCACTCTATAAAACACCATTTCTATGCTGATGACACCCAACTTCAAGACAGTGACTCACCTGATAATATACAGCGCCTGTTGACTCGCACCACTGAGTGTTACTCGGACATTAAGAACTGGATGACACACAATAGACTTCAGCTTAATGACGACAAAACAGAAGCTATCCTCATTGGCACCCGTCAGAAACTTTCTCAGCTGCCTCCTCTTTCTTTCCCATTATGTAACACATCAGTCCCAATTTCTGATTCAGCTAAAAACCTTGGTGTCTGCATTGACTCTACCCTCTCCATGAACAACTTTGTTTCTCAAACTGCCAGATCTTGCTACTATCATCTCCATCGTATAAGGCTGATCAGGAAGTATCTCTCTGTCGAAACAACTGCAAAACTCGTTCTCTCCTTCATAATGTCTCGCATTGACTATTGCAATTCACTCCTGTCTGGTCTTCCTGCCTCCACCATTCACATCCTACAGCGCATTCAAAACAATACTGTACGCCTTGTACTCAAAAAGAAAAAAGCTGACCACATATCTCCTCTCCTGGCACAACTTCACTGGCTCCCTGTATCAAAGTGCATACAGTACAAACTAGACACCATGTGCTACAAAAGCCTCAATAACGCAGCCCCCGATTATCTGTCAAGCCTACTTGAGATCTATGTTCCCTCACGTACCCTCCGCTCTGCCTCCGATCCTCTGACTTTTCGCTTTCCACGCACTAAGCTCAATACCTATGGTCCACGAGCCTTCTCTGTTTCTGGTCCACTCTCCTGGAACAAACTTCCTCTCTCAGTCCGTCAGCAACCTACTTTTGTCTCCTTCAAGTCCGCTCTCAAAACTCACCTTTTCTCCTCCGCATAAAATCCTAACTTCACTCAACCCCCCCCCCCCCCCCTCTGCAGCCTTTCTCCGCTCGGAGGGAATCACATGGTTATAATATATAATTGTATATGCTATGCTCTCTATAATTTTCCATTGCTTTTATTCTTGCTTTTATTGCTTTTATTCTTTCTCCCCATTTATAGCCATGCGTGTGTGTGTGTGTGTGTATGTGTGTGTGTGTGTGCGTGCGTGTGTGTGCGTGCGTGCGTGCGTGCTTGCGTGTGTGTCTGCTTCAGCGCTTAGATTTGATTTTATCAAGATTTTGCGCTATATAAATATTGTAATTATTATTATTATATGAATCTCGTTTTCTGAGTGCCAATCGCAGTACCACACGAGGCAGTAAGATTACTGGAAAGATCATATATTTTTTTTCTGCCCAGGGTGACAACGATAACTATCAGGCCAAGCACCAGACCTGACGAAAGTGATGCAGCTGAGAACAGATCGAATGCGTTTAGCTATTGCGTGCTGAGGTCGATCATCAGACACATAACTGAAATAGAAACGATCGTGTATTTTAGTATCTGCTGCGTGCAAAGTAAATTAAAAAAACCCACGCGTACTAATGAATGTTTTCTCTCTTTCTCGGTCTCTGTCTGTCCGTCTGCCTGCCTGTCTGTCTGTCTGTCTGTCTGTCTGTCTGTCTGTCCTTTCTCTCTATCTCTCTCTCTCTCTGTCTTGCTGTCTTTCTGTCTCCGTCTCTTTCTCTGTCTGTCTGTCTGTCTGTCTGTCTGTCTGTCTCTCTCTCTCTGTGTCTGTGTGTATTTGTGTGTCTGCATGTCTGTCTGTCTGTCTCGGTGTCGTGTCTCTCTCTATCTCACTGTCTCGCTCTCTCTGCGTCTCTCTCTCGCTCCCTCCCTCACACACACACAGACACACAGACACAGACACACAGACACACACACACACACACACACACACACACACACACACACACACACACCCACATAAAACATGCATCAGCTGTGCCCTACTAAATGCCACGCCTACTTGCAGACAGCCACGCCCTCTCACTAAATTGTCCTAAAGGGAAATTTTGTCAAGCTGCGATTGACTCGAACACTAGACATTCGACAACAGCTTGTGCTGTCTACTCTTTACAGCCCTGATCTCACTCAGCCTTCCAGCATATACGTAACAGGCCAGCATATGCAAAATGCCACTTCGTGCCAAAAACTGCAGACACTCGGTCCCAAAATAACTCTCCAAGAAATAAGGCAGAAAGGACGCACGCGCCGAAGTGCCCGGATAACTACAGACGACCATTGTGTTTTGGTAAAGGTTGCAGCTGTTGTAGTCGCGAAACGGTCGTCCTTCCTCGACGTTTTCTGCAGTCAAGACCTTCATATCAACACGAAAGGTAAACACAGGCGTTTTCAAGTTTCTGGTGGTTTCTGTTTGTGTGTCCTTTTCATGTTCGTTTTCTGCTGTTTGCAATACAACTTCAGTTGACTTCTGTCCAACTGAACAGAAAATAAATCAGGCACTGTTACGACTGTAGACAGAATTAGATTCTAGACGAGATCTTGCATTTTCAGTGGCGCTAGAAAAGTGAATATTCTTTCCAGTATTTGTCTATCTTCAAGGTGACTTCAATCAAGTCGAATGCGCATTTCGTTTACTGTAAATCTGTTCGTTAACCTCCGTTTTGTAAGAAAATGTGGATTTTGAAACGGAGATTCCAACGAGGCTTGTACAATTTTTGTATACAGTGTGAGTGTTTGTAGGGTTGCAAGCATTGAATGATTGGCTGTTGATCGACATCAATGTCAAACACGTGTGTGTCTGTCGGGTATCAGACGCCTGGTCAGTAGCTGAGTCGGAAACGCGTAATTTTACCAAAAAGTGTGCCTGCAAGAAATTTATAGATCAGATGTGTTGATTTTGTTACATTGGGGGGCTTCATCATGCCTGATGAGGATTGAACAGTCGGGAATACGTCAGTTAAAAAAACGTAGGTCTAGTCATATAGCCTATGTCTTTAAAAGAAATCTAGCCATATCAGTGTAGCTATTCACTGTTACACTATTTCAGTCTCCAGTATGACTGTGTGACTAGTGACCTGTGACAGTTTTAATTTTCAGCTCTTATTTCCATGGCATGCACACACATGCATTGCACACGCACGCACACACACACACACAGCTGGATACACACAGAACTGGACATACATAACACATACACACACACACACACACACACACACACACACACACACACACACACACACACACACACACACACACATTATCATCATACCATCATGATCATATTAACCATTTACATATTACCAGGATAACATGAAAGTTTTCCTAGCCACACATATACACACAGGCACACCCACACACACACACACACACACACGCACATGTGGGGGAGGAGGGGGACTCACACACCTTGCTGTGGTCATCAAAAACTGAACTTGCTCAGTTGAACAGGGTTAGCAAAGACCATGGCCTCCCTGACAAGTCAGTTGACTTAGCACAGGCAGTCAGACATTAGCCATCTCTGCTTGTCTGTCTGTCTGTCTTTCTCACTTTGTCCTGTATTTTCTTTTCATTCTCAGAGAGTGAGTACGTATACACACGCTTATGCTCACAATCTCTCTGTCTCTCTCTGTCTCTGTCTGTCTGTCTGTCTGTCTCTGTCTCTGTCTGCCTGTCTCTCTCTCATGTGTGCGCACATGAGGCCTGAGGCCTTTTCAGTAAAAAAAAAACTTGACTTTCTCACACACACACACAGAGGCAGCACACACACACACACACACCCACACACACACACACACCACACACACACACACACACACACTCTCTCTCTCTCTCCACCATCACATGCACACACACACACACACACACACACACACACACACACATACACACCACACACACACACACACACACACACACACACACACACACACACGCCACACACACACACACACACACACACACACACACACACACACACACACACACACACACACACACACACACACTCACACACACACACACACAGAGTGAGGGAGGATGTTTCTGAACTTCACATACACTTGTACGTCATCAATGTCCACTATGACAACACTCACCGTTATGACACAAGACATATCATCAACTCTCTGTCCAATCACAATATGACTCAACACATTTGTGAACCAACCCATCAAAAAGGTCACATTCTTGACTGGATCATTTCTCGTGATCACCACAATTCAGCTACTGATAACTGCTTAGTTCTTTCTACCCGTCTAACTTCAGCCCTTCCATCTGACCACGCTGCAATTCTCTGTTCTCTTGACATTCCTCCTCCTTCCCGTACCATGCGCACAGTGACTCGACGCAATCTCAAATCTATCGACCTCTCCTCATTTTCATCTGATGCCTTCCGTCTCCTTTCTGAAAAGTCACATAACCTTGCCGATGAATTCTACACTACTCTCCACCATCTTCTGGACACTCATGCTCCAGCCACAACCCGTCTTTTACCTGACCGCCCCCCTACCCCCTGGCTCACTCATGAGATTGCCTGTGCAAGACGTGCCTGCCGCAGAGCAGAGCGCCGCTGGCGCAAATCCAAACTCACTGTACATGTATAGGCAACTTTTCCAAGCCTCTAAAACAAAAGTATCCACCCTCATTGTATCTGCAAAAACAAACTATTTCCAAACCAAAATCCTGAATGCCTCTTCTTCAAAAGAACTCTTTACAACTATGAATCATCTCCTTGGCACACGAAAAGATTTACCTCTCCCAACAAAACACAGAAATGAAGAACTCCCATCTGTATTCTCCAAGTATTTCACCACCAAAATACAAACTCTTAGTGACAGGCTCGACAGGACACCCTGTCAACCATGCCCACCTGACCCTTCCTTCTCTGGCACACCTCTTACTACTCTTACCCCAGTCTCACAAGAAGAAATTCTCAACACAATTAGATCCATGTCGTTCAAAACCTGCGAACTGGATCCTCTTCCAGGTTCTCTCTACTCTGACTGTCTCCCTACGCTCCTCCCATTCATCACTGACATCATCAACACTTCTCTCCAAACTGGAACTGTCCCAGATTCTTTCAAGTCTGCTATTGTTCACCCTCTCCTCAAGAAATACATTTAGACCCAAATGAACTGAAAAATTACCGGCCTATCTCTAATCTCTCTTTCTTGTCAAAACTCCTTGAAAAAGTTGTCCTCAACCCGCTGAACTCTCACCTGTCTGCCAACAATCTCCTCAATTCTTTCCAGTCAGCCTACCGCCAGTGCCATAGCACTGAAACTGCCTTGCTACACATTCTCAACAATCTCCTCCTTGCAACTGATACTGGCAAAGTCTCTCTCCTCACACTCCTTGATCTGTCTGCAGCCTTTGATACCATTGATCATGGTATTCTCCTTTCTAGACTTCATCATACTTTTGGCATCTCTGACATTGCTCTCTCCTGGTTCACTTCTTATCTATCAAACAGAAAACAAACTGTTCTCATCAATGGCACTTACTCTCAACCTGCATACCTGACCTGTGGTGTTCCACAAGGATCTGTCCTTGGCCCTGTTCTTTTCACTCTTTACACCTCCCCCCTGTCCACCATCATCAACTCCCACTCTATAAAACACCACTTCTATGCTGATGACACCCAACTTCAAGACAGTGACTCACCTGACAATATACAGCGCCTCCTGACTCGCACCACTGAGTGTTACTCGGACATCAAAAATTGGATGACATACAACAAACTTCAGCTAAATGATGACAAGACAGAAGCTATCATCATTGGCACCTGTCAGAAACTTTCTCAGCTGCCTCCTCTTTCTCTCCCATTATGTAACACATCAGTCCCAATCTCTGATTCAGCTAAAAACCTTGGTGTCTGCATTGACTCTACCCTCTCCATGAACAACTTTGTTTCTCAAACTGCCAGGTCTTGCTACTATCACCTCCATCGTATAAGCCTGATCAGGAAGTATCTCTCTGTCGAAACAACTGCAAAACTCGTTCTCTCCTTCATAATGTCTCGCATTAACTATTGCAATTCACTCCTGTCCGGTCTTCCTGCCTCCACCACTCACATCCTACAGCGCATTCAAAAAAATGCTGCACGCCTTGTACTCAAAAAGAAAAAAGCTGACCACATATCTCCTCTCCTGGCACAACTTCACTGGCTCCCTGTATCAAAGCGCATACAGTACAAACTAGACACCATGTGCTACAAAAGCCTCAATAACGCAGCCCCCGATTACCTGTCAAGCCTACTTGAGATCTATGTTCCCTCACGTACCCTCCGCTCTGCCTCCGATCCTCTGACTTTTCGCTTTCCACGCACTAAGCTCAATACCTATGGTCCACGAGTCTTCTCTGTTTCTGGTCCACTCTCCTGGAACAAACTTCCTCTCTCAGTCCGTCAGCAACCTACTTTTGTCTCCTTCAAGTCCGCTCTCAAAACTCACCTTTTCTCCTCTGCATAAAATCCTGACCTCACTCAATCCCCTCTGCAGCCTGTCTCCACTCGGAGGGGAATCACATTGCAATATATAATTGTATATAATATGCTCTCTATAATTTTCCATTGTTTTTATTCTTTCTCCCCATTTATAGCCGTGTGTGTGTTTGTGTGTGTGTGTGTGGTGTGTGCGCGTGTGCGTGTGTGCGTGCGTGTGTGTGCGTGCGTGTGTGCGTGTGTGTGCGTGCGTGTGTGTGTGTTTCAGCGCTTAGATTTGATTTTATCAAGATTTTGCGCTGTATAAATATTGTAATTATTATTATTACACACATGCGCGTGCACACACACACACACACACACACACACACACACACACACACACACACACAACACACACACACTCACACTCACACTCACACTCACACTAAGAAAAAGAGAGGGAGGGAGGGAGAGAGAGAGCGTGTATGTGTGTGTGTGTGTGTGTGTGTGTGTATGTGTGTGTGTGTGTGTGTGTGTGTGTGTGTGTGATATTGGGATTCAGTTCTTTTCATCTGTGTGTCAGGAATTTTGTAGGATGAGGAGAGTTGCATCATTTTCATAGAAATGGTCGGCAGCAAGGGATTTTTCATGAATAAGGATTTAGATGCTCTCCATCATTCAGGACTTGGCCACACTGTAGCACGCATGGTCATTACCCATGTTTTCTGTTATGGGGTTGTGCATTTAACCAGGAAGATTTGATGTCAGAACATAATTTATCTGTACTGGATCTGTGAATCATGAATGAGTACATTGAATTAAGCCAAGAAACTCCTCTGTGTGTACTGAGCAGGTGTAGAATAAATCCAAGAAATCGCCTCTATTGTTTATTGGTTTTATGTATGTACTGAGTACATATTATGCCAAAAAATCACCTCTGTTGTGAAATAGTCTTAACCATGTACTGAATGCATGTTATGTCACTATTATTCAATGGTCTTATATACATGTATACTGAGTAGATATTAAGCCAAGAAATCATCTGTGTTGTTCAGTGGTCAGTATGTGTGCCGGATGACTACATCAGTACATGACAAGTTTATATTGTCTTATAAAAATTAATTTAGATATATACTACACGTCATTATTGAAGGGCCAGGAACGTTTTTGAGTCAATTTTTGAAAGGAGAAATAACCTATTTTCTCTTACTCTTTTCTCCAATTCGTTGCCGTAACTGAATGGATAAGAGCTCAGACAACATTGCAGTTTCCTTTTGGCACGTGTTTGGGGATTTGCCGATTTGCAATGGGCGGCCCAAGGAAGACAATTTCCACACGAAATTGTCGAATCTTCAGCAGGGTCTCTCTGACGACGCAGGCAAGGTAGCGACAAAATTCGCTTTGCACGTGCAAGGCAAGCCCTTTTTGAACACTACTCCATCCAAAGTTGCCCGCAGACGAGGATAAAAAGGACCCGTTCTTGGTTCGTTTTAACCATGCTTGCAAGACGACGGATGACGGATGAGCAGCGGGGGAGAGCCCTCGCTCTGCTTGATGAAGGCCTAGCGCAGCGGGAAGTTGCTAGACGACTTGAAGTGTCGCATTCCACAATCCAGAGACTGCTGGAGCGCTTCAATGAGACTGGAGCAGTCCAGGAAAGGCGTCACACGGGTCGACCCAGAGTAACGACAAGACAGCAAGACCACTACCTTGCCCTCTCCGTCCTGAGGGAAAGGGCATCCACTGCGGTGACCTTGAGGGGTCAGCTGAGGGACGCAACAGGTGCTAACATCAGCTGCAGCACGGTGAGAAGACGGCTACATGAGGCAAACTTGAGGTCACGGAGACCGGCCGTCCGACCCGTGCTGTCACCGGTCAACAGAGTGCGCCGCATGACCTGGGCCAGGGAGCACGTGACCTGGACAAGGCAACAGTGGGCCCGGGTCTTGTTTTCGGATGAGTCCAGGTTCACCCTGACCTTTAACGATGGCCGGGCTCGGGTGTGGCGACGTCAAGGGGAGAGGTTCGCTGACGCCACTGTCCAAGAGCATAACCGGTACGGCGGCGGGTCGGTGATGGTGTGGGGTGGCATGAGCCGTGGTACCCGGACCCCCCTGCTCCCCATTGACGGCATCCTGAACGGGGTCCGGTACCGGGACGAGGTTCTGGCGGCCGTGGCACTGCCTGCGCTTGTGGACCTTGGTCAAGGCGCCATCTTCCAGGACGACAATGCACCTGCGCATCGAGCACGCCTTGTGACCGACTTCCTGGAGCAGCATGAAGTCGTCCGTATGGCCTGGCCAGCGTGCTCACCTGACCTGAACCCAATTGAACACCTCTGGGATGTGCTCGGGAGGTGCATCAGGGACAACCACCCCCCACCGGGCACCCTGGCCAGGCTGGTCGACATCCTGCAGATCGAGTGGGCGGCCATCCCTCAGGACACACTCCGTACCCTTGTGGGGTCGATGCATCGGCGCTGTGAAGCATGCATCCAGGCTCGGGGCGGACACACGCGATATTGAAAACAGATTGGCCAAATCTGACACTTTCTGTTTTTTGAAAAGGGGGGGATGTTCCTTTAAATGCATGTGCTGTTCACTAATGGGTCATTGTGCTAATTTCTTTTTCCAAAACAGGTGTGGAAATGATGAAAAAAAACATAGAATCAATTCTAAACATTGTCAATTATTTCAAATTAAAATTAGAGAGGAAGGAAGAAGTGGCCCTTAAATTATGATTAGGAGTATATGTACTGAGTGAGTACATAGAATTAAACTAAGAAACCCATTTTAATATTGTGTGGTTCATATGTGTACTGAGTACATATTATGCTCAGAGACACAGGACTAGCAGGTTTATCCTCTCCAGAAGATTAATGGTGAACCACCACATGGAACTCTGGTCAGAGTTTGATAGATAGGTAAAGAAGAAACTCCCCTTTCAACATAGGAATCCATTGAGGCATTTTTATTTTCAAATGTTTTATGATCAATTTGTATTTGTGTTTAAAGTAGGTGCATGAATGATGTGTGTGTGGAGTGTTCTATGGACTCATCGGGAAGACTGAGGCCACACATTCGAGTCTCATCCACTTCATGGATGCGTCATTGAGGGTGTTGCTCAAATTTCCTGATCAGCATTGCTGATGTCTGTATAGATCTCTCAGGCCTGATTCATGCCAGGATGTGTTTGAAAGTAAGTGTGAGCCTTGTCATGCAGGCTTAATCCAGGATGGAACTCCATACCAACACGATTATTATCTCCATCATCATCATCACCATTATATTTATAGTGTCATGAAAATTTTTTCCAATTTCTGCCATTAAATGATTCATGTGAATAGGAAATGGGACAGGGGAAAAAAATTGTGTAGTGCAAGTTCAGTGTACACACATTTTAATTTTCCAGATGGATCAGTAAAGGAATACTGAATTGGATTGAATCAAACCTGGAACCTTCTGTACTGGGTGTGCATTTTAAAACATTTGTCCACTACTTCAGTAGACAGCAGCAAACTGCAGTCCATAAGCATCATGAGAAGAGAAAAGATTCCATCATGTTTGTGACTGATTTAACTCTTTGACTCCCTCATAGTGTTAGGTTTTTGCATTTGGTGAAAAGTGTAGGAATCAAAGGGTTAATGTAAGTGTCTGCAAGCAAATCTATTCTGTCTTATAAGACTGTAGAGAGAGGACTTGCTTCTTCTTTAAATACATTAAGAATGTAAAAATTTTTGAATTCAATACCTGTGGCAGTTGCCATAACATGCCATGAAGTGATTTGGTCTGTCTGCTTTGGATTACACAGGGTTGTGCCATTGACACTGAAGTGAAATGCAGACGTCCGCCTTGGCTGATAAGATAATTCAAGTGCACCTGGAGTGTCCTAGGACCTTGAGTAGTAATACTAGTATTGCAGTTATGACAGCAATGACCTTAATGTTATGTAAGGCATATATATATATCAGTGTGACCTCTTTTCTTGCACAGACCTGTTTGTTTGAATTTGATGTTGGCTTTTATCTTGCTGACACATTGAGTACCGGAACAGATTACAAGCAGAAATGAAACTGAACACATTCATCTGCACATGCCATAAAAATCCACACTTGTAGCAGCAGAGTCTGTAATACACATGCATAACACAGATGCACACACACACACTCAAATCTGCAGGCATGCATGCACACACACACACACACACACACACACACACACACACACACACACACACACACACACACACACACACACACTCACAAACACTGAAACGAGATAGTCTACCTACCTATGCTACAGTAACAGTCACTTTTTTCCAGGACTTTGGTTACTGGGTATATATTTGGCATCATCATGACAGAAATGCTTGAGTTTTGCTTGTTGGGCGTAAGAGCAATGGATCCATTGTTTTGCTTCTCAGGATATCTTGATCATACAGTATGTCATTGGTGTACAGATTTGACTAGAATTGGTACATTTTGAAGGTCACAGTGACCCCCCAAAATAATAGATAAATAAATGAAATAAATTACCGATACTGAGAGTGTGTGAACTGGTTCCAGAAATTGTTGGATTTATTTTTAAGTGAAGCCAATATTGAATTTGTAGTTCTCATTGCTGGGAAAATCAGCTAACCAGTTACCAGTCCAGCCAACCCATCAGATTAGATACTCGTCCTAAACATGAAACAGTAATACCCATTTGATGTTTCACAGATATTGAATACTAATACCCATACCCACATAATGTTTCAGCTAACCAACCAACCAGTCAGATAGGGGATACTTGTCACAAACAAAACATTAACCTTTTGACTCATACACCCTGTCCACTAGCATCCGGCACTGTCAATGATGCTAACAAAGCAAAAACTTGAAAAGTTTTGATCCCTCACCCTATCCACCAGCTTCGTACAGGAAACTGGTGGATAGGGTAAGGAAGTCAAATGGTTAAGTTTTTGCTGTTGGTGGATAGTGTTTGGGAGTCAAAGAGATAAACAGCAGTGCCCACATATTATTTCAGCTGGCTTCAGTTTAAACCCAAGTTTCATACTAGTAGTCTTATGTAAGAAACAGATATCAATTCTGTGCCCTTTTAGCTGTATCTAAAGGAGTACCAATCAATACTTGACCCAGTTTTGTGCTATCATCAGACCATGCAAGGGAAAAGGCAGCTTTGTGGTGACATCAGATAACTTTTATTAAGTTGATGTTTTGGTTGAATGTCCACATTGCTGTGAATAGTAATGGAACGACAGAGCGCCTTTAGTTTTAGTGTGAGATGTGTAGGATTCATTTTGTGATCAGTACTGTGGTCATTGCACTCTGTGGTAATTTGTTCTGTTATTTTTTGACACCAAAATTAGTGTAATGCTATAGTTTATAAGTTTTAAGTCACCGTACACTGCCTCGGATTAGCACAACTTTGTAGTTGTTTTTCTCTTTTCTTCCGCTGTGGGAAAAGTAGTGTAATGGGCTGCCTGAGATTTTCAGAACAGATCAGTGCCATTGTGACAGAGTGATGTTACTAATGTACTATGATCATTTATGATAAGCTGTGTGATTAGTAGTGGTAGGCCGTGTGATTTACAGCTGTGTTCCCTTTCTGTGATTCTGAATTATTTAATTACGATGGTAATACCACTCCGTGGTGCTGGAAACAACACTTACATTTATGCTATGTTTGTGACTGCATGTGTGTGTGTGTGTGTGTGTGTGTGTGTGTGTGTGTGTGTTTGTGTGTGTGTGTTTGTGTGTGTGTGTGTGTTTGTGCGCGTGCGCCAGAAGGTACACACAAGAATTAAAATATAAAGCATAGAAATAATTTGTCTAACATGGAACATAGTTTTTTTCTGAGATGTTTTTAAACTTTGTGTATTTTGACAAGGAAAGGTTTTCAAAAATTGCTTCTTAGAGTGCATTCAGAGATAAAATGTTGGGAAATTAGAGATTAAATGTTAAACTTAAAGATATGAAATGTGGAAAAATCTCAATTTGTCACAATTTCAACCCTATGCAGTTCTTTAGCCTTAGGCCATAGCTACAACTGGTTAGCTGCACCTGTAGCTGGTTTTTTCCCATGGTTTGTCAGATAGTATTATCTACCTATGGTTAGCTGTCTCTGTAGCTGTTTTTTTCCATGGTTTGTCAAATAGTATTATCTACCTATGGTTAGCTGTCTCTGTAGCTGTTTTTTTTCCATGGTTTGTCAAATAGTATTATCTACCTATGGTTAGCTGTCTCTGTAGCTGTTTTTTTCCATGGTTTGTCAAATAGTATTATCTACCTATGGTTAGCTGCACCAGTAGCTGGTTTTTCCCATGGTTTGTCAGATAGTATTATCTACCTATGGTTAGCTGCACCCGTAGCTGTTTTTTTCCATGGTTTGTCAGATAGTATTATCTACCTATGGTTAGCTGCACCCGTAGCTGTTTTTTTCCATGGTTTGTCAGATAGTATTATCTACCTATGGTTAGCTGCACCCGTAGCTGTTTTTTCCCATGGTTTGTCAGATAGTATTATCTACCTATGGTTAGCTGCACCCGTAGCTGTTTTTTCCCATGGTTTGTCAGATAGTATTATCTACCTATGGTTAGCTGCACCCGTAGCTGTTTTTTCCCATGGTTTGTCAGATAGTATTATCTACCTATGGTTAGCTGCACCTGTAACTGTTTTTTCCCATGGTTGTCAGATAGTATTATCTACCTATGGTTAGCTGCACCAGTAGCTGTTTTTTTCCATGGTTTGTCAGATAGTATTATCTACCTATGGTTAGCTGCACCAGTAGCTGGTTTTTCCCATGGTTTGACAGATAGTATTATCTACCTATGGTTAGCTGCACCCGTAGCTGTTTTTTTCCATGGTTTGTCAAATACTGAATAGTATTATCTGCCTATGGTCAGCTGCACCTGTAGCTGGTTTTTCCCATGGTTTGTCAAATACTGAATAGTATTATCTGCCTATGGTCAGCTGCACCTGTAGCTGGTTTTTCCCATGGTTTGTCAGATAGTATTAACTACCTATGGCTAGCTGTGTCTGTGTAGCTGTTTTTTTTCCCATGGTTTGTCAGATAAGCATTATCTGCCTATGGCTTGCTGCGTATGTGTATCTGGTTTTCCCCATAGTTTGTCAGATAGTATTGTCTGTGTATGGCTAACTCCGTCTGTAGCTGGTTTTTCCCATGGTTTGTCAGATACTGAGATAGTATTATCTGCCTATGGCTAGCTGCGTATACATGTATTGCTGTTTTTTCCCCATAGTTTGTCAGATAGTATTATCTGCCTATGGCTAGCTGCGTATACATGTATTGCTGTTTTTTCCCCATAGTTTGTCAGATAGTATTATCTGCCTATGGCTAGCTGCGTATACATGTATTGCTGTTTTTCCCCCATAGTTTGTCAGATAGTATTATCTGCCTATGGCTAGCTGTGTATACATGTATTGCTGTTTTTTCCCCATAGTTTGTCAGATAGTATTATCTGCCTATGGCTAGCTGCATCTGTAGCTGGTTTTCCCATAGTTTGTCAGATAGTATTATCTGCCTATGGCTAGCAGCATCTGTAGCTGGTTTTCCCATAGTTTGTCAGATAGTATTATCTGCCTATGGCTAGCTGTCTCTGTAGCTGTTTTTCCCATAGTTTGTTAGATAGTATTATCTGCCTATAGCTAGCTGGGTCTGTAGCTGTTTTTCCCATGGTTTGTTAGTATTATCTGCCTATGGCTAGCTGCATCTGTAGCTGGTTTTCCCATAGTTTGTCAGATAGTATTATCTGCCTATGGCTAGCTGCCTCTGTAGCTGGTTTTCCCATAGTTTGTCAGATAGTATTATCTGCCTATAGCTAGCTGGGTCTGTAGCTGTTTTTCCCATGGTTTGTTAGTATTATCTGCCTATGGCTAGCTGCCTCTGTAGCTGGTTTTCCCATAGTTTGTCAGATAGTATTATTTGCCTATAGCCAGCTGGGTCTGCAGCTGTTTTTCCCATGGTTTGTTAGTATTATCTGCCTATGGCTAGCTGCATCTGTAGCTGGTTTTCCCATAGTTTGTCAGATAGTATTATCTGCCTATGGCTAGCTGCGTATACATGTATAGCTGTTTTTTTCCCCCATAGTTTGTCAGATAGTATTATCTGCCTATAGCTAGCTGGGTCTGTAGCTGTTTTTCCCATGGTTTGTTAGTATTATCTGCCTATGGCTAGCTGCATCTGTAGCTGGTTTTCCCATAGTTTGTTAGATAGTATTATCTGCCTATAGCTAGCTGGGTCTGTAGCTGTTTTTCCCATAGTTTGTTAGATAGTATTATCTGCCTGTGGCTATCTGGGTCTGTAGCTGGTTTTTCCCATGGTTTGTCAAGATAGTATTATCTACCTATGGCTTGTTGCGTATGTGTGGCTGGATTTTCCCATGGTTTGTCAGAAAGTATCTGCCTATGGCTAGCTGCGTCTGTATCTGGTTTTCCCCATTTCAGTTTCAGTTTCAGTTTCTCAAGATGATGTCTCCATGCTGGGAATGAATTCCATATGCACTGACGTCACAAGTGCCATGTAATGGAGAAGGTCCAGAATGATCACGGCACAAGCCCTAAACCTGCACATAAACCCATGAGCTGGCCAGGTCCTGAGGTCCTGCCTAGATAGTTCCATAACCCTGGTGTCATAGGAAAGTGAGGTGGTAGAGACCTCAACTTTTCCCAGGGCCAGCATAATGAGGGCGGCGCCCATCCGCTCTCCCTCGCTTCAAATTCATATTCATACTCACAATTTTTTAACAAAGACTTCAGAAAGGCAAGAAGGTAGATTGGTCTTCAAGGAGTGGGACCTGGGAAATCAACTTGTCTATCCAATGTTTTTTTTACCAAGGCAGCCGGGCAATGCCCTGTTCTTCATGTGGAATCTTTTGTGTGCACAGTCAGAAGGCACACAACTTGTTTTTCATCCCCTTTCGAAGGACTAGACGTTCAGTTCAATTTTCCAGTCAAACTGAGGAGAGAAGTTGAGGCCTCTACGGGGAGCGAACCCTGGAACCTCATGTTTTTTTTCAGGTAATGTTATCTGCCTATTATTACTGTGTATGCAGGGCTGTTTTGTTGTTGTTGTTGTTTTTATTTTTATATTGTTTTGCCACGTCATTGTTTACTTGGTGTGTATATACATGCACCCAAAACCACCTTAACCAGTCACTTAAAAATAGTCCACACTTGTTGAATCATCAGTCTGAAACCTACCGCAACCTCAAATGCCACGGAAATATATACTGTCCAGGCTCAGTGTGGTGATTATTTCTGGTTCAGTTACCGAATTTAACATCACATCAAGCAACAAAACGATGGTAGAAGGTGACCAACCAGTTCTGTCGCTGCTGTAGACCTACCCGCCACCCAGAAATAGTTTGCTCGCCCATAACAATTCCATCTTAATCTCCACGTCAGACTTCGAGCTATTTACAGTCCCTTACAGTTTTGTCTCTGTTCAGATCTTATCAGCTGTGAGGCCTTACTTAGGGTGTGCTTGCCTGCATGGACACAGGGAAAAGTATCAACGTTGAGTGGTACCAGTACCCTGGTACCAGGCAGTGGGTGGTATAAACTGTACTTTTCTGTAATTGCGGTTGTAGTGGTTGTGAGTCACGGTTTCTTTGGTGAAAATTTACTGAAGTTGTGAGCTGTTAGTAATGTAGGTAGTAAAGCCTTTTGTTGGCTTTTTCTGGTTTGTTTTTGTTTTGTTGTTTTTCCTTTTTTGTGTGTGTGCTTTTTTTCTGTTCCTTCTCTTTCCCTCTCTTTTCCTTACCCTTTTTGTTTTCTTGCTTCTTTCTGTGATCTTTTGTTTTTCTTTTTTTTCTCTCTGCACTCATCATTCTTTTTATAGTGTGTCACAGGCTGATTCAGGGGAATGTTACTTAAAGTAAGTGCCAAGAGAAACTTTGGTGTAGAAGAAGAAAAATATTTTGGAGACTAAAAATAGATTCTAAGTTTGTACTGCTGTTTACATTGCGATATGAGCTGTTGTTAATAAAACAGTCGTAATTCTGAAAAGGGAGTCATTTAGTTTTTGATAGTAAATGTAACTAAAAAAGCAATTATTTGATTAATTTGGTGCTTTTAATACTAATACTAATAGATAGGAACTTTTTGCAGAGAAAATTATTTTTCAAAACAGACGCCAGCTTAGTTAAATTCGGATATCGTTTTCTCTTTTTTTCTGACAAGTTTGTTTTATAATTTTTCTTATACCATAGTTTAATTCTCATGATGTTTTCCCAGCAAGGATCTGACTACAGTAGTTTGGAATTCCAGTGTATGCAGCTTTACCAGAGTTTTAAGATACTCTTGTCACAGAAAGGGCAGTGTATACTTATGTAAGAGAGTAAACACTGAAACTCCACTCAGAGTCAAGGTCATGTGGAAAAGGGATCAGTATCAACTGGAGCTTAAAGCTCAGAACTCTTTTTTTCCCATGCTCATAGGGTCTGTGCTGTTTCCACCAAACCACCACTGTCTTTTACAAGTTTCGGTCTTATTTTCCACAGTCTTTTGCTTATATCTGTGTGTCTGTCAGTCTGTTTCTGCATCTTGTCAGTCTTGACATTTTCTCTGTCTGTCTGCCAGTTTCATATTCATACAACAACATGAGACACTGGGACATGTATTAGTTTTGAACAGGAAGAGAAGTTTGGAATTAATTCAAAAGGGTTTCGTCACACATGGACAAATCCACATATGCACTCCATGCAGAAACCAGACCTGTCAACAGTTGTTTGGCAGACATGTTGATATTGTGCAGAACAGTATGCACTGGCAAGGTTTTGAAATGGGAGCTATGAAAAAGTGACTTCGCTAGAAAAATTGGAGCATCAATGATCAAGATAGATAGCAAACAAGCCAATCTTTAGGTTGCAGGGTGGGATTGAGCTGGAGATTGGAGACTTGGAGTCAGTAGTTCTTTCAAATCAGTGGTGGTGTCAAAGAATGCAGCAGCCAACACTGAACCCAGTGAGACAACAGGTGAGACAGGTGAGTTCTGTCAAAATGGCCAGTCAGCCCTGAGTTCTTTGGCAGGGAATTAAACCTCAGTCTCCCAAATGACCGGAGGAGAAAGATGGAATAGGAAGGAATGGCTGGGGGTGGGGATGTTGCCATGTAAAGACCTTGAAAACTGGAATTGATGTCATTAATTTTCTGATTTGTGTGTGTGTGTGTGTGTGTGTGTGTGTGTGTGTGTGTGTGTTGTGTGTGTGTGTGTGTGTGTTTTAAAGGTATCAAGTGAAAAATGCAGAGGAAATATGCAGTAAAAGCAAAGGAGTGTTAGCCTTAGATGTGGAACGAAACAAATTTATGAAACATAACGCACGTTTGTTGTTTTCTCTGAAGATAATTTCCGCTGGGCCATGCTGTCACTGCCTTAATTTAATTGATGTGTTTTGAGAAAAGTGTTGTGGTTTCTTCTGTTGGTCACACACACACACACACACACACACACACACACACACACACACACACACACACACACACACACACACACACACACACACACACACACACACACATAGTGCAGCTGACTTAACCCTTTGACTCCCACACCCTATCCACCAACTGCAAAAACAGGTGAGGGAGTCAGAGGGTTAAGTTTTTGCTTCGCTAGCATGGTTGACAATGCAGGGTGCTGGTGGACAGGGTGCAGAAGTCAAAGGGTTAAGTGACTTCTGCACTGGTACTGGTAGATTTAATTAAGAATGAAAGTATAATTTCTTGTCTGAGACTGCAACTGTTTCATTTTTACTCATGTTAACACATTGTTTACTCTTCTGTTACTTCAATTTTAGGTAATGATTGCTTGTATGAATTTTATAAACTCGTTTATATTGTAATATAGAAAGTCTTCTTTTTCCCCATTTATAGCATGTGTGTGTGCGTGCGTATGTGCATGTGTATGCATGCATGCGTATGTGTATGTTCAGTGCTTAGATTTGATTGTTATCAAGATTTTGCGCTTATAAATATTGTATCATTATTGTTATTAAGAAGAAAGGAAAAAAGAAAAAAGAAATCAAAGAGCTCCAGTTCTTTCGATCACAAACAGTGCAGATAATTAAAGACAATGACAGTCTGACGATAAGTAGACCTACATATTGAAAACAGATCTTCATGGTATGTCATAGCACAGTTCATTTTTCAGTGAGAATCTGTAATATGTAAGGACAGCGTTAGTTGACCTGACAATAAACGCCAGTTCAATCAAATCTTCAACTTCAAGCTATGTCATAGTACTTATTTTTTTTTTTTTTAAATAGATTTAATTCTTGAGTTCAAACCCAGTTTGTAACATAAGCACTGGTCTGATCACTGTCCCTTTTAATTAATGTTCTAATCATTGTGATAGTAACTGTTAGCTAAGTATTTCAAAGTCGTGTGCTCATTCCCCTCCATTTCAAAGCCTTGCCGTTGCATAGGATTTTGCTCGAGTTCAAAGAGTTTGCCAGATAACAAATGGTTGTGTGTGTGTGTCTGTGTCTGTCTGTCTGAATTGTTTGAATGTGATGAATACCTCTTGAATAAACTCCAGACTAATCTTAATTACAAAAAGATGTGATTCATTGAAATAAATATAATGAGAATATGTGAAGGCATCAGCACAGTGTTAGCTGATCTGAGTGTTGAAATTGAATCTCTGAGGTGTGCCACAGCGCAGACTGAAGTTTCAAGTCCTCCCCGTCAGGAGCTGTCTTGTGTTTCTAGATCTGCTTAATAAGTTTATACAAGGGATATACTTCAACTTGACGGGGAGACGGATTAAAACGTATTATTGCAATGATCAGCAGAAATGTGAGCATGTTTCCTGTGTGCGTCAGACAGATCCTTTGCCCGTGGCTTGTGTGAGGTTTGGCAAGATGGGAGGATTATCTTTTAAGTTTTAGTCACGCATTTGAGGGCAGTTACACTGCCTTGTTTTATTGACTTCATTTTTTTAATATTTTATGGACTTCTTTTTTTCACGTTCGTACAGAATTAATGGATCTTGATAGCCAGAAGGTAAGGTTGGGGGGGGGGGGGGGAGGTTGTATGTGGGGGTCATCATCTGTAATCATTGCTAAATGTGTATTAATGGCATGAAATGAAACACGCATACGTGATCCGTCATGCCATTACATGAAGAGGAAGTTGAGGGTGATCAGTTGTGCGTTTTGTGCACGTCATTCCTGTTGGTAGTGTTGATGGCATGGGCTGGTCTGGCTTGGTCAACTTGTGTGATTGTATCCGTGAATGCTCACAACACTGACAGCATAAACTTGCTTTTGTGATTTTTTGTAGGGGGCGGTGGGGAGTGGGGCCGTTTACCTGTTAGTTTCGGTCGATTGGTTAACAATTTCCTCCATGAATCAATCATTTCTATGCTTTGAATCGTACTTGTGATGAACAGTGAACATTTGATGAAAGAGCAGGTCAGTTGGATCAACTATTTCATCGTTCGAGAAACTGAGTAAATTTGTTTTCATTGTACTTATTGTTTATAAATTTATTTATATCATTACCTTTACCTGTTTCAGAAATTGACATCGTAGAATTTTTTTTATTGATCTCAGTTGCAAGAATATGAACTTAGTTTCATAGTATACATTATTTATTTTATTTATTATGTAAAAAATATTGTTAGTCTGCACCATCTTTACTACCATTAAATGTGAACAGCATAAGTAGTTTTTTGCATAACATGATTTTTTTTTTTATTGATTATCTGCTTGCTTATTTTATATTTATTTATGAATTCATTTATTTATTGTTGCCCCATCTTTTGCTCCGCTTTAGTGTTGTTGAGCCCATGCATCTCATTGGGGTCCTGAACACACCATTTATTGCAAGCTCATTCAGATGAGTCCCAATGCCAGAAACTTCATGGGAGCCAGCAATGTTTTTTGGCAACCCACCTGAGGATGTTCTGCACTACTGCCAGGTAACTTTGATGGAGTTCTGCAGTGCCTGTTCTGATTCAGCTGAACGACCTCCTCCCCCACCCCCTGACCCCCCCCCCCCACCCCTTCCATGGGGATGCCGGGGGGCTCTTTCAGTATAAATAGTATCCCCACCTTCTGGAAATTCTGTGCTAGAAATCTCCTCTTTTCTGTCACTGTCTTTGCTTCTGCCTTGTTCCTTTGCTTTCTGTCATTTCTTCCTATCATTTTCTGCCTTGCTGGTCCATTCACCTGTATACATGTGTTTGATAAAGTCTTACATACTTTACCTTAGAATTAATAATTGGGTACATGTATTGAGTGCATTTTTGGCTCTAGGGAGTGAGCTATGCGGAAGCAATTTTAGCTAATTTGGGCCCATTTTTATCTCTGTTTTAGTATCTGAGGTATGCTTAAATTTGGATTCAGATGTGTTTGTTAAATCCCCTGTGCAATAAATTGGATGGAGTGGTCAATGCGGGGGGCATGTCCTTACATTATACACGCGAATGCATTGATATGTGTACTTGATTTTCTTTTTTTTTTCCCCTCCTGTTGAAGTTTTGTATGTTTTAAAGCGGTTATAGCCCTGATATGGGTCTACACAGTCGGCTGGGCTTTAAACAGCAATAACAGCAGCTTAATGAAAGACAATGCCAATTAAGCCCAGCTTAACTAAGGACACTGTCTATCAAGTCCCCATTAACAATAGTAATCATTTAGTCTAGGAGCCGGACGAAATGAGAGACCCCTTGGTAAGCAGACCACCACAAGTGACAGCCCCTATGAACCTCAAAGCCAAAGACCCCAACTTGAATTTAACAGTTTTACTCCTGCACCCTATCCTTCAGTATCCTGCATCGTGAACTGTGCTAGCAAAGCAAAAACTTAACCCTTTGAAGTTTGATTCCCTCACCCTATCCACCAGCTTCCTGCAGGAAGCTCGTGGATAGGGTGAGAGAGTCAAAGGGTTAAGTTTTTGCAGCTGGTGTATAGGATGTGGGAGGCAAAGGGTTAACTCAATTGATGAAGCAGAACTGAGGTCACAACAAGATTAGGGCATAAAAGACCACAGAATCTGGGATAGTTTTCTCTGAGCAGTAGTAATGATTGACAGTGTCATGATAATGGAGGTGATGATAGTGATGCAGTGGACTTCCATGTAGGATTGAGACTGTATGACAGGTCAGTGCTCTGTGTTTATTTTCAGTACACTCACTTTCATAATATATCTTGGCATCAACCAGACTGAGAGATAAACATCTGCAGTGTTGGTCAAGAAATTTAAATTAAGCAACACCCTCCATCTGTAAAGTGGATGCGACCCGCATGTGTGGCTCCAGTCATCCCAGTGAGCCCACAGCAAGCACACTCATTTTGGGGCAGGAGCCAATCAGTGACAAAAAATCCCCAAAAAAACAAAAAACCCAGGAATTTTTCTGTGCTTGCGTGTGACTTGTGCTTGCATAAGATGTTTGTTACGTAAAATATAGGTTAATGCTCGTATAACAAGCCTTTCCCTTCCTTCTAGATAACTGTAATCTCTAATCAGCTTAGTACAGCTGATCACAGGGCAGTGTCCAGGTCATTCCCTCCCTAATCTGCGTACAAAGGCCTAAACCACTACCACAGGCAGTTGACCTGCTCGCGAGGTGCGGTATGGTCTTAGCCACAAACAGGGCATTTTATACTCGTGGCATGGAAAAACGTAGGAATGGTCAATCAGTAGGTTTGGTGGGGTTGGTGGTTGGTAAGGATGGACAGCTGATTACCCCGTTTTAGATAAATACTGAAGTGGGAGTGATCAGCTTATGTTTGTAGACTTCCAGCTGTTTTAATGTGATGTTAGTCATGGTATAGCTTTAGTGGTCGATGGGGTTGTAAGCAACAGTGAGCTTTGTACTAACTTGTGTTGCTGTGAGCGCGGTTTTGGGTGAGGTTACATAGTGTGTTGCACATTACATTGCTGAACTGCTGCATGTTTAGTGAAATATTATTCGTAAGTTGCTTTTTCTTTATATAACAATACAGTTTTTGATCTCTGTGTGTTTGTACATTACAATAGATTGTTTTAAGCAGTTTACTTGTAGATTCTGTTTCGAAAAGTATACACTTTTTGATCTCTGCTTTTTTTTTTTTTCTTTTTTTTTTTTTTTGGCATAGCAAGTTTTGCTCATTAGCTTTTTTTTGCAAGGTTGTGTTTCCAATTTTTTCTTGGATGCTTGTAATGTATGTTGCTTTATCCACACTGTGCATCTGGTATGTTAAGTCCTGCACACTCTTATTCATTTGTCATGCATGCTAGCTTTTCTTCATATTTTCATAAGCCTCAGATGCTGACATGACTTTAATAATTAATAATTACAATAATATTACTTTCAGTATCTTTGATGTGTACATTTGCTGTTTTCTTGTGTGTGCATGTTGACTTGGAAGATCAGAAAAATCTTAATCTTTTCCTATCAGATAGAAGGTTCCCTGGCAGGATCGAACCCATATCTTCCAACTGGAAGTCCGACATCATGCCATTTGACTATCTCATCAGTCGTCATTTAAGAAACATTTTTAGGCTTTATTTTTTTTTAAACTATAAGCTCTATTTGTATTTGCATGTGCATAGCTGTTTTCCTTTTGGTTGGGTTTTTGTTTCATTTTGTTGTTTGTTCACAATTTGTTTGTAAACTTCTGGCATATTTATGTTTTTTGTGAAAAGTTAAAGCAACAAGGCCCCCTTGGGGATGCTGGGGGCTCTTTCAGTATAAGTAGTATCCCCACCTTCTGGAAATTCTGTGCTAGAAATGTCCTGTTTTCTGTCACTCTCTTTGTTTCTGCTTTGTTCCTTTGCTCTCTGTCATTTCTTCTTATCGATATCAGATTTCTGCCTTGTTGGTCCATTCACCTGTACGTGTTTGATAAAGTCTTGCATACTTTTTCTAAGGATTGAAAACTGGGTACTTGTATTAGTACATGTTTGATAAAGCAGAAACAAAGAGAGTGACAGAAACAGGACCTTGTTGCTTTAACTTTTCACAAAAAACATAAATATGCCAGAAGTTTGCAAACAAATTGTGAACAAACAACAAAATGAAACAAAAACTCAAAGTCTTGCATACTTTTTCTGAGGATTGAAAACTGGGTACTTGTATTAGTACATGTTTGATAAAGTCTTACGTACTTTTTCTGAGGATTGATAATTGGGTACTTGTATTAAGTGCGTTTTTGGCTCTAGGGAGGTGAACCAGTTTTAGGTAATTTTTGCCCGTTTATATGTTTTAGTGTCCATAGGTATGCTTAAATTTGTATTCAGGTGTATTTTTTAAATCCCCTGTGCGATAAATTGGACAGAGTGGTCAACGCCAGTGGCATGTCTTTATATTACGCGCGTGAATGCATTGACATGTGTGCTTAATTTTCTTTCTTTTTTTTCCGCTGTTGAAGTTTTGTACGTTTTGAAGCGGTTATAGCCCTGATATGGGTCTACACAGTCGGCTGGGCTTTAAACAACAACAATAACAATAAGAACAATAACAAGAACAAAGCACCGAGATAGAGGAGATAAGTTAGGTCTCTGCCACCTAACGCCACTCTAGCATCAGGGTTATGGGAAAAACTTTTGCCATACATAAGCCTTTTGAGTTGTACCTGTTTAACTTTAAGCATAGTGTTTTTGTTCACCATTTTGTTTGCAAGCTTATGGCATACTTATGTCCTTACGGGGAAAAAAATCATAAACTTGAAAGAAAAACAAAGCTGTATGCTTTTGACCCTCAATTTTACTATGTAGTACATATCTTGTCTCCCTGATAAATGCATGCACATACCTGTGAAGTGATACATAACACATCACACACACATACACACACACACACACACACACACACACACATAACACACACACACACACACACCACACACACACACACACACACACACACACACACACACACCATCTCACTCTCCCTCTTTCTCTCTTTCACTCACACTTACTCCCTCCATCATTCCTCACACACACACACACACACAACACACACACACACACACACACACACTACACATCACACACAACACACACACAACACACACACACACAACAACACACACACACACACACACACACACACACACACACACACACACACACACACACACACACACACACACACACACACACACACTATGGACTTAAACCAAAGAGATACTGTTGCAGTGTCATTCGATTTATATGTAGTCATGTATCTTGTCAAACTTGACGTCTTGCTTACTGAATAAACCACTTGAGCCACCTGTTTCAGAATGCAGGGGGAGAGGGGTAATGATGGGGAGGAATGTTGAGGAGGCAATGGTGACAGCTGGATGTGGCAGCAACGGGGGTCAAGCTGGTGCTGGTTTTACTGCTTTTCCATTGATTAGCTGCGAGAAGTAAGCAAACACCTTTGACACAAACAGATCAGTTGAAACTAACCTCCCCGGGGGCTCTTTCAGTATAAATAGTATCCCCGTCTTCTATAAATTCTGTGCTAGAAATTTCCTCTTTTCTGTCGTTCTCTTTGTGTCTTTCTTCCTCCTTTGCTTTCCGTCATTTCTTCCTATCATTTTCTGCCTTGCTGGTCCGTTCACCTGCATGTGTACTATAAAGTCTTACGTACTTTCTCATAGGATTGATAATTGGGTACATGTGTTAGGTGCATTTTTGGCTCTAGGGATATGAGATATGCGGAAGCAATTTTAGGTAATTTAGGCCCGTTTTTATATGTTTTAGTGTCCTTAGGTATGTTTAAATTTGTATTCAGGTATGTTTTTTAAATCCCCTGTGCGATAAATTGGATGGAAGGTCAACGCCAGGGCCATGTGCTTAGATTATGTGCACAAATGCATTGATATGTGTACTTAATTTTCTTTTCCCTTTTTTCCTGTAGAAGTATGATGTATGTTTTGAAGTGATTATAGCCCTGATATGGCTCTACGCAGTCGGCTGGGCTTTAAACAACAGTAACAATAACAATAAGAATTGAAACTAGATCTTACATTGGTTCCCAAGGTAATGTTCAAGAGTGACAGGCATGGCAGATCCTGTCAGGGTGTGGTATCTCCTGGTGGGTAAACGGTGGAGATTTTTCCAATGTTTCACTTTAACGAGTGTGCAGACCTGCCAGTGTCCAAGCACCCAGAACATGAAACTTGCATGTTAAAGATCCTGTAAGTCATGTCTAGATCCTGTGGCGTATGAAAACACCTAGGATGCATGTCCACCAAAGACTTAGCATGCAGACTGTGCAGTAGCGTACTGTTTGCACAATTTGCGCAAAACTGTGTGCATACATACTTCTCAGATAATCAGAATGTTGTGAAAAACAATGAGAAGTATGATGCCATTCTGGAAGTCTTGACTTTTGTCTGGCTTGTAACTGCTTGCATTGATATTAATTAACTCTGGTTACTGTATTTAAAGACAGAGATAATCATTATTGCTGTAGATGATAGATTCTGCGTCATTCTGATGGATGAGTAGCCATACTAGTCTTCATTGCCTGGTGTTGTCATCATGCGGGATGTGGGACCAATCCTGGAGGCATATGTTTTCTGTAGACACTTTATGAAAAGAAGTCCTGCAGTCCCCCATGTGGCTTTGGGAGCTGGAAAGTAATTGTTCAGCTAGTGCTAAGGCATTGGTGTTCTGGGTCTTCTATCCAGCACTCATGGGTATTTCTAGAAATTGTTTACTATTGATACATTACATGCTTAATTAACAAACTGTAAAAGCCAGTGACATTCGGTTACTTTTCTCACCTGCATGGATGGCATTGTGTAGATATCAGTTTGGAAAGTTCTGTAATCAGCACCTTGAATATATTCTTTAGTCTAGGGCACATATTTTTGTTTCATGTGATCATTTGGGGAGTACAGTGATCAATTTGGTACCATCACAGACTGGCATAAGCTTTTCTTGGATTTTTTTTTCATGCGCATTTTAGGTCTGCATCGTGATCTGTTAGGCATAGGATTAAACTTAAAAGATATATGCGTTCTTAATGTTTTGTATATTTAATTTATAAACAGACTTTGATATTTCTTTTCTTTTGTTATTGTTGATGTTGTTGTCACAATAGATCTGCCATGTGAAATTCCTGTTGTTCTCCCAGGATTAGAGCACACCACCACAGAGTAGCGCCACCCATTTTGTTCCCCTTTTACTGTTGGTGTTTTCTTCCTCTTTTAGTGGTGTGTTATATTCCTGTTTACCTGTGGAAGTGGGTTTGTATTACAGAATTTATCCAGGCACAACTCTTTTGTTGCTGTGGGATCTTTATTGTGTGCTGAGTGTGTGCTGCACACAGGACTTCAGCTCAGTTTATCACCTCTTCTAAAGGATTAGCACCTAGACGGCCACTTCGGACCCAGCAGAGGGGAGAGAGGAAACACTTGTCCAATTTGTGATTTGAACCTGGATTTTTTGGTCCTTGGCAGATGCTTTTATTAGTTTAACCATTTGGACAGTACTTAAGGCTGCTTACACACACACACACACACACACACACACAACAAAACAAAAAAAACAATGCACACACACTCATGCACACACACTCGCTCACATGCGAGAGAGAGAGAGAGAGAAAAGGAGGGAGGGAAGGGAGAGAGAGAGAGAGACTCACTAACAGATACACACACACACACACACACAACTCACTCACAGAAATACATGCACACACATGCGCATGCACGCATGCGCGCACACAGACACACACAGACACACAGACACACACAGCACACACACACACACACACACACACACACACACACACACACACACACACACACACACACACACACACACACACACACACACTCTCTCTCTCTCTCTCTCTCCTCACTACCTCTCTCTTCCTTTCCTCAGACCTCACAACACCAGAAAACATGCTGGTCGCGTTTTGAAAGAGGAAGTCATCTATCCTTTCAATTATTCATGCAACTTCACCTCAACTTTCCCCACAAGCAGCCATGCTGAAGCGACACCTCTTGCGTTAACACAGTAAGGGAGCCGACAGATTGCAGTCATTTCGATTGACCGCACGTCTGTGTAAGCTCGGCAGAGAGGCAGGTGACAGACCACAGTCTGTGTGCATGACCGCACCATTGCATCCACCCTACAAAGGAGCGCTGGACAAGATTCTGTCGTTTGGCTTGACTACATTGTAAAGTTAACTCTTCAAAGGGGGACCGTGACAGATTGCGGTCATTTTGCATGACCGCACCATTGTGTTTGCCTGAAAAAGGAGGAGTGGGCCCATGGTTGAAACACCAGCATAGGATGCTGGAAACTCTGGTTTGAATCACAGATTGTACAGCGATTTTCCTTTCAGCTTGTGTTTATCACTTTCTTAAAGTTCAGGTTTTGTTGGGGAAAAAACACAAAACCACCACAAAATCCACATCTTTGGTGTATTGTGGTGATCTTCTCTGCATCGTTGAGGCCAAATCCTTGCACATCAGTAGGCAGATAATGAAGGAGAAAATTATGCACATAATCGGAAGAGAGTTGGATATTGCTATCCAAAACAACTTTTTCTGTACAAAATACTCAGTTTTTGACCTTTTTTTTTCCAGATATGTATCATGAGGATAAGATGTTTGAAAATTTGTCACTGTGACCTTGAAAAATATGTAGACTATGTAATCATGAGGATACAGATGGTTTAGAAAATTTGTCACTGTGACCTTGAAAAAATCATGTAGACTATGTAATCATGAGGATACAGATGGTTTAGAAAATTTGTCACTGTGACCTTGAAAAAAACTTAATGTAGACTATGTAATCAGGATACAGATGGTTTAGAAAATTTGTCACTGTGACCTTGAAAAAAATTAATGTGAAATAAAATTTAACCCTTTGACTCCCGCATCCTATCCACCAACTGCAAAAACTTGATCCTTTGACTCCTTCACCCTTTCCACCAGCTTCCTGCAAGAAGCTGTTGGATAGGGTGACGGAGTCAAACTCAAATGGTCAAGTTTTTGCTTTGCTAGCATGGCTGACAATACAGGATGCTTGTGGACAGGGTGAGGGAGTCAAAGGATTAACTTACATTTTGAAGGCAATGGTAGACTGTCTCAACTGCATAAACAGATAAAGTGCTGTTCATACTTTTCTCAAAAAGTGTTGATTGTGAGGTATTTTTCAGATCTGTGTGACTTTGGCCTTGGTGCTTTGCATTTCAAACTTCCCTTTTGTGACTCTGTAACGGTCCTCGCCATGGACCCATATTCAGTAAAGATCTATCCATAAAGAGCTGAGAAACTGATGTTGTCGCATTTGTCACAGACATACAGACAGATGCACAGATACATGGGCACACATCTGTCTTCGAAAGATATGAAAAAATATCCCTTTGTTTTAAAAAAGATTACAAAAGGAAAAGCGTAGTGTCATGCCATGGCAGAATGCTTCTTCCAGTGAGAGCAACCCACATTTCAAACGAAAAATTTCCTTTTGGGGAGAAAAATCAATTCACTCTAATCAAATTCAAACCAAAATAAAGGATGCACAACAAGCTGTCATCATTTGGCTTGACCTGGACTAGAGTGTACTGTGTAGTCTACAAAAGGGATCATAATTCACTTACAACTCGTGAACACCCTTGTGTGTATAAGCAAGCAGAGCCTCATAATATGCTTGCTAAAAAAAAAAAATAAATTAAAAAAAAAACACTTGTTAAATCATGTCAATGTTCCATGACTTGTACTTGTAGAAACAGGAAAATACCCAGTATGCACACCAACTGAAGACAGAGTTATATAAGCATTGTGTTGTTGGACAGTCTACATGTATATACATGCAGTCTATATATGTGTGTGTGTGTGGTGTGTGTGTGTGTGTGTGTAGACTATGCAACGACACAGTGCTTGCCCAGTATGGGCCTAATAGTATGGTTGCATGTATCTGAGAAAAGGTTGTTTGGAACATACAAACGTATGTTACATGCTTGCTTTCTTTGTCCTCTCTCTCTCTCTCTCTCTCTCTCTCTCTCTCTCTCACTTTTTTTTTTTTTTCCCCCCTCTAATCATCCTTCTGAACTGCTCTTTTTTCTACCTCCATTTATTATCTTTGGGTTTAGTAGTAGTAGTAGTAGTAGTAGTAGTAGTGGTAGTAGTGGTAATTGTTGTTTGTAGCAGTGTTAATATTTTTTGTGTGTAATCAGAAAATTGATTTCATCTTCTTTGATTTAATTGTAAGAACATTAGTCTATTTGACGCTTGATTTATCTTCTATAAATTTGTCACATGTAATGTTTCTTCTCCCTCTATTTCATTTTATTTTGTTTTATCTTATTACTATTTTGTTTACTGTGTTTTCCTCTCCTCCTCCTCCTCCTCCTCCTCCTCTTCCTTCTTCTTCTTCCTCTTCTTCGTCTTATTTTTATTATTATCACTATCAACATTATCTTTCTTTCTTTATTTACTTATCTACCTGCTCATCTGTCTATCTATCTATCTATACTATCTACCTCTCTCTATCTATCTATCTATCTATCTATCTATCTATTCTACCTATCTCTAAGTGGTGACTGTGTACGTTTCTTGATTTCATTGTATCTTAATTTTAGTATTCAACATGTATTTTCCTTAAGCTGTACTTGTTACTGTAAACAAATGTCATGTGCATAGAATAGCAACGGCAAGTTTGAAAAATGGCTTCTAGCCAATAGCTTTTACCGTTGAAAAATAAAGCATCATTGTCATTGTCATTGTCATTGTCTCTCTCTCTCTCTCTCTCTCTCTCTCTCTCTCTCTCTCTCTCTGTGTCACACACACACACACTCTCACACTCTTCTCTTTTACACACACACACACACACACACACACACACCACACACACACACACACACACAACACACACACACCACAAACACGTACACACGCTCTTTCTCTGTCTGTCTGTCTGTCTGTCTCTCCCCCTTCCTCTCACCCTCTGTCTCTCTCTCTTCACAAAGAAACGGATCACTGATTGAGGTCATTTCATTTGACCACACACCTGTGTTAACTCTACAAAGGAGGTGATGAGATTGTGGTCATTTTGCTTGAGCAGATGGTCTTGTGGTCATTTACTTAAAGATGATCTTGTGGTTATTATTATTTTTTTTTTTTAACAGAGGGTCAGTGTAACTTGCAGTGAAAAAGTGAAAAGGCGTTGTGCCTACGCGATTGTCGCAGCAGAATTATTATTATGACCGTGGGTACCACGACTTGAGAGGTATGTTTTGAATAGTTCTGGAGGCTTTGCAGAGGTGTTTTGTGGTTTGTGAGTGTGTGCGTGCACGCGTGCACACACGTGTGTGTGTGTTGTCTGTCTGTCTGTCTGTCTGTCTGTCTGTCTGTCTAAGAACAAAATGTATCAGAGAGGATTTCTCAATTCTTTGTGAATTGATTTTTATTAAATGTGGCTCATAGGTTTGTTTCTGTGGAAACCCATGAAGGTGTTAACATAGATGCAGCTGTGTTTGTGTAAACAGAAACTACAAGAAAGTACAATCCCTTTATAATGCAGTTCTGTAACTATCTATATATAATTAAAGCATGGTCAGGCTATTTCTTTCAAAAAAAAAAGTAGTAGTGGTTGTGCACAGTCCTTTCATTACATGGCTGATGCACCTCTTATTTCACTCCAGTATACTTTTACAGCCCCAAAAGAGCTGATAAATTATGAATGTTTTGATAGTGACAAATATCAGAGAAGTCATTAGTGGATCAGGGAAGAAATGAGGAGGAGAAAACTGGTAAGAATGACTTGCACTATTCTTAGGAATGGGGCTGGGGGTGGGATGTCACACGTTATTCACGAGAAATGTTTTTTCTCGTGATAATTACTATAATAAGTCAGCTACATTGGTGAATTACTTGCAAAATATTATGAATAATTACTATAATAAGTCAGCTACATCTGGTGAATTACTGTGCAAAATATTATGACTATTGTTGATGAAGTGTGTATGATGATAGACTTGGTGGTGAATCAGTGGGTGGATAGGCATACTGGTCCTTTATCACCAGGTATGGGTCATCATTTGGGATACAAGACTGATCCTGGAGGCACAGTCTTCTCCAGGCTCTGCATAAGGAGGAATCTTGCGGCCTTGGGTTCTACTTCTGCTGGTCCCTGTTCTGTTGAATAGTGTCTGTTCTCTACTGTTCAAATGTTATTGTGCCCTGTGTGCATTGCTGTTGCCTGCTTGCTCTGTTGTGGGCATTGTCTTCCCAGTTGTTCCATTTGTTGGTATTAATGCCACAGCAGATGAGATTGGCCTTCAGAATATCCTGATATTATTTATTAAGTGGTCTTCCCTAGTTATTGTACATTGTACCTGTACTTCAGCTGTCCATACAGAAGCATCTTTGGGATGTGGTCATCTGATAGATAACATGCCCTGTCCAGTGAAACTGGCATTTGATGTGTAGACACTGTACTTGAAAAAGCCACATTTCTTTAGAACTTGAAGATTGGTGTGGTGTTGCAGATGTCTTTGGAGGAAGTGTTTCAACTGTTGAATGTGCTGTTGGTAGATAGTCCAGGTCTCCAGCAGTACAGGTAGATGGTCCAGGTCTCCAGCAGTACAGGTAGATGGTCCAGGTCTCCAGCAGTACAGGTAGATGTCCAGGTCTCCAGCAGTACAGGTAGATAGTCCAGGTCTCCAGCAGTACAGGTAGATAGTCCAGGTCTCCAGCAGTACAGGTAGATGGTCCAGGTCTCCAGCAGTACAGGTAGATAGTCCAGGTCTCCAGCAGTACAGGTAGATAGTCCAGGTCTCCAGCAGTACAGGTAGATAGTCCAGGTCTCCAGCAGTACAGGTAGATGGTCCAGGTCTCCAGCAGTACAGGTAGATGTCCAGGTCTCCAGCAGTACAGGTAGATAGTCCAGGTCTCCAGCAGTACAGGTAGATAGTCCAGGTCTCCAGCAGTACAGGTAGATGGTCCAGGTCTCCAGCAGTACAGGTAGATGGTCCAGGTCTCCAGCAGTACAGGTAGATAGTCCAGGTCTCCAGCAGTACAGGTAGATAGTCCAGGTCTCCAGCAGTACAGGTAGATGGTCCAGGTCTCCAGCAGTACAGGTAGATAGTCCAGGTCTCCAGCAGTACAGGTAGATGGTCCAGGTCTCCAGCAGTACAGGTAGATGGTCCAGGTCTCCAGCAGTACAGGTAGATGGTCCAGGTCTCCAGCAGTACAGGTAGATGGTCCAGGTCTCCAGCAGTACAGGTAGATAGTCCAGGTCTCCAGCAGTACAGGTAGATAGTCCAGGTCTCCAGCAGTACAGGTAGATAGTCCAGGTTCCAGCAGTACAGGTGATAGTCCAGGTCTCCAGCAGTACAGGTAGATAGTCCAGGTCTCAGCAGTACAGGTAGATAGTCCAGGTCTCCAGCAGTACAGTAGATAGTCCAGTCTCAGCAGTACAGGTAGTGGTCCAGGTCTCCAGCCAGTACAGGTAGATAGTCCAGGTCTCCAGCAGTACAGGTAGATAGTCCAGGTCTCCAGCAGTACAGGTAAATGGTCCAGGTCTCCAGCAGTACAGGTAGATGGTCCAGGTCTCCGCAGTACAGCTGGGTGCTAAAGACTGAATCTCTGTGTGCGGCCTTTGGTTGATCCTGCTGTGAATTGGTGTCTGGTCTTGTTTGGAGTAGGGAAAGGTTAAACAGTGAGAGGAGATGCAGAAAAAGGTGGAAGTCAAAAGTTTGTGAGTTGTCAGGTATGCATATTTTATCAAAATTTCGTGATGTTTTGACAGCATGGCAGATGTCAAAAGTTTACAAGTTTGCTGTTAGGTGTTGTATTTGTTGACATTCAGTAGGCGCAAATTGTCGGGGGGGGGGGGGGGGGGGGGTTAAAAAGAAAAAGAAGTAATTCTTGAGGCCTGGTTGGCCTAGAGATATGCGTTGGCATGGGTGCTGATCTTGCCCAAGAAAAACTTGCCATGTGTGTGACCTTCGGTCCACCCTGATATGAATTGGTACCTGACTTTGATCATGGGTGGGAAAAGTACAACAAACTGTGAGTGAGGCGTAGTGATCACTGCCCTCATGATTGTGCCCCAAAGACAAGTTAGGCTTCTGTACCACCTCATTCCCCAATGACATCAGGATTATGAGGAACTTTTACCCCCTTTACGGAGACAGCTGACGGGGCATGCATCAGCGGCTACCAACAAGAATGATGACGCTGACAGGTCTGCTGCCATCCACCTGCCTTTTTCCCTCCGTCTTCTTTGACAGTTTAACCCTTTGACGCCCACACCCTGTCCACCAACATCTTGTGTTGTCGACCATGCTAGCAAGGTAAAAATTTAACCTGCAGGAAGCTGGTGGATAGGATGAGGGAGTCAAAGCGTTAAGTTTTTGCAGTTGAAGAATCGGGTGCCGGAGTCAAAGAGTTAACGTAGGTTTCTGCAGCATAAGAGAAGTCAAAAGTTTGCGACTTGTCAAGTGTCTTTCTTTTTTTTTTTCTCAAACATTAGGATTTTTCTTGGATTAGTGACGTGCATACTGCTTTGCCCTCACCGTGTAGGAAGCATGTTGCCGCACAGTCTGCATACTCCATCTTCTGTGGGCGTGCATGCTGGGTGGATTCATGTTTCCTTAAGCATGCAGAATCTGACATGACTTATAGGATCTTTAACTTGCGTACTTGATGTCCTACATGAAATCTACACACAAAGAGCTCTAGCAGGCCTGCACATATGTTGATCTAGGAGATTGGAAAAAAATTCCACCGTTACCTGTCTGGCAAGAGGTGCCCAGGTTAGATCGAACCCACACACCTTGCGATTGCAACAGTTTACCCCTTTGACTGCCACACCCGTTTGTTTTTGCGTGTTATTTTGTTGTTTTTTTTAAATTATTTATTTTATTTATTTATTTATTTATATATTTATGCTTAAGGAGGTTTCTACAGCAAAACAGAAGTGAAAAAGTTTTCCTTTTTGTTTTTTAAATCAAGCTTTCAACAGCGTAACAGAAGTTAAAGAGTTCACGAGTTGTCAAGTTTTTGATTCTTGTGTTTAGATGCAACAGCCAAAAGTAGTGCAGGAGAAAAAAAAATCAGGCGGCCTTGGAAATGAGAAACGAATGGGGGGTGGGGGGGGGGGGTGGATAGGGGTTCAAATGAAGTTCAGGTGGTGACGGTGATGTTGTGTAGAAGTAGCTGCAGTAGCATCAAGTGGGCATTGTGCCCAGTGTTGCACAGTGCCGGGCGGTATTTGGCAGTAAGGCTGCGTTGTTTGTTGTGCAGAGCTTCTGTTGCACCGTGTTGCCTTTAGACAATGAGTGTTGTGGTGGAATTGTGTCACACTGGTCTGGCTGTGTGTGTTTGGGGGTGAAAGGAGGGGGGGGGGGATAGGGGTTGTGTAGAAGGGGAAACAGTAACCTGTCACCGCTTTTTTTGTGTGTGCGTTTGAGCACGGTTACACAACAAATGGTCAGGTCGGCTGTCTGGACAAAGGATAGGGTTTCATCAAGTCGTCTTTGTTGCTCCCAGAGCTGCCCTTCCAGAGTTTTGTTGTTGGGCCATTGACCTGTTGCTGCTTATCCTCTTGCTAGTGTACTTAATACCCTGACGGCGTGTGTGTGTTTGTGTGTCTGTGAGTGAGTGTATGTGTGTGTGTCTTTGTGTGTGTCTGTGTGAGTGTGTGTGTCTGTGTGTGAGAGGGAAAGTGGGAGTCTGAAGTCCAGAGTCGGAACGTTTATTATATGTCAGCAATTGGCCCATATACAAACAAATGATGGGGGACGGAGGGTGATAATCACGTCATGTTGCATCAGAGAGAGAGAGAAGTAAGTGTGTGTGTGGGGGGTGGTGGTGGTGGTGGTGGTAATATTCTGCCGCCACATGTTCAGGATTTAGCCAATGGGCTTGTCTGTTTTTGTATCCTGTCTTTTCCGCTCCCCCCCCCCCCCCCCCCCGACCCTGACCCTGTCTGTGGCCAGCCCTACCCTATTCTCCCCATATCTTCCACATGTCCCCCAACGTGCTTGCATACATGCAGTCACACACAGACAGATATGGACACACAGGTTTGGACGCACTCACAAATATAACACTTGCATTCACTCACACGCACAACACACGCATGTATGCAAACACACACATGCATGCATGCACACACACATAGATTAAAACACACAGTCTCTCTCTCTCTCTCTCTCTCTCTCTCTCTCTCTGTCTGTCTGTCTGTCTGTCTCTCTCTCTCTCTCTCTCTCTCACACAGCATCTGTCTGTCTGTCTGTCTCTCACTCTCTGTTTTTCACAGCATCTGTCTGTCTGTCTCTCACTCTCGGTTTTTCATATTTTCTACGTCTTCCAACTCTCAGCAACGTGTAACACTTTTGGCTTGAGGTTTCTGCCTGCCACAGAATTTGTCCCTTCTGCCTGTCGTCATCATACAACATGTGTACAATATTGATCATGGCCGTATGTCATCGTGAGGTTAAAAAAAAAACAACCCAAAAAATTCTGGCTTCTTGACATTTACACTCTTACGCATTGATCACCGAGTCTTTGACATCATATTTTGGCATTACAACGTGCATAGGCTCACCCAAGACAACACGAATCTACTTCACTAACCTGGTTTCCCTGTCTTCTTGGATACAGTGTCTGCTGGGTGGGGGACGTCCAAATTCTGGTTTTTTTTTTCTCCTCAGTTCTCAAGTTGGGTGGGGACGTCCATGTTCTTTGATATTTTTTTCCTTCTATATGATCATTGACGTTCTTTTTCTTTTTGCCTTTTCATTTTTTTTAAAGGAGATTATTTCATATTGACCATGTGCCAGAGAGGTGCATGTATGTCTGTGACGAAAATGTGTTAGCAAGATTTTGTTAGCGTTTTGTGGATGGATCTGTTACCAAATTTGGGTCACAGGGTCAAGACTGTTGAGGAGTTGTGGACACATAACTTTGGAGGATATAGTGTCATAGTCAAGGTCACATGGAATTTGCATTTTATTTCATCAGTTGCTTTTTAAGGTCACAGTGACCTTGAGAAGTACGGACTTTGGATTTTCTGTAATTGTGTGTGTGTGTGTGTGTGTGTGTGTGTGTGTGTGTGTGTGTGTGTGTGTGTGTGTGTGTGTGTGTGTGTGTGTGAAAGAGATATCATGAGAATAGCTTGACCATTTTGTGTCTCGGTCTTCTGCTTGTTCTTCCTCTAGTTGTTCTTTGTTTTAAATTTCTTTCTCTCCAATGTATGTTTGTGTGTGTGTATGTTTGTGTGTGTGTGTGGGGGGGGGGGGGCGCTTTAGTATAATCAATACTTCTGGCCAGATGTTCAGTGTAGTTTTCTCTTTGCAGCTGAGGTTGTGGTAGGGAAAAATTGAAAAAATCTATACAGGATATATATCGGACTTCATTGTATAAATGTGCTGCATGCTTTTGTAAAGTCCGTGGGGAAAAAATAAATCTTTCTTCTGTGTGTGTGTTATGAGTGTGATGTGTGTGTGTGAGTGTGTGCATTTGCATGTGCATGAGTGTGCGTGTGTGTGCATGCATGCATGTGTGTGTGTGTGTGTGTGTGTGTGTGTGTGTGTGTGTGTTTTCAGCAGGAGCGATTCTTAGTTTCACTTTCAGCCAGCTGTCTGTTCCTTGCAGTTTTCATTTTTGCAGTAAAGATCTTGACGTCTTGAGAAAACTGAACAAAATGTGTATAGCGTGTGTGTACAAATTCATTTTGAACATGTGCATGCGTTTGTAAAGTGAGTAGAAAACGGCATGTGTTTGGCTTTATGAATCTGACAATGTGTGTGTGTGTGTGTGTGTGTGTGTGTGTGTGTGTGTGTTTTCACCCTTTGACTCCCACACTTTGTCCACCAGCATCCTGCATCGTCAACCATGCTAGCAAAGCAAAAGCTTAACCCTATGACTCCCTCACGCTGTTTACCAGCTTCCTGCAAGAATCTAGTGGACAGGGTGAAGGAGTCACAGGGTGAAGTTTTTGCAGTTGGTGGATAGGGCACGGGAGTCAAAAGGGTTAAGGTTCTGATTTTTCCAGATCCATGTATGCCTGTTTAGTCCATTCTGTACAGATGGTGTGTTGCTTAAATTACAGTCTGTATAGTTGACTTTGGTGAGTGTCCTTGCTGGATGTTTTCTTATTTCTATAAACCACTGGACATAGAGTGTGGTAGACATGATCGGAGGGATCTTAAACATGCATATTTGATGCTCTGCTGCATATAACACAAAGGCACTAAAATGTCTGCACACACATTGCCCTCACAGATTGGAAAAATTTGACCTATCCAACAGGCAAGAGGTGGCCAGGCAGGATCAAATCCAAACTTTGAAAAAAAAAATTTTCTTTTTCTTGTTCATTTTTTGTTTTTTTTTTGGTCTTACCCACCCACTTGACTGTCATGCCTATTGTGTTTGTTAACCCTTTGACTCCTGCACACTGTCCACCAGCGTTTTGCATTGTTTATCATGCTACCAAAGCAAAAACTTACCCTTTGACTCCCTCACCCTATCCACCAGCTTCTTGCAGGGTGGTGAAGGGAGATCAAATTACAAAGGGTTAAGTTTTTGCTTTGATAGCGTGGTTGACAATGCAGAATGCTTGGGGACAGTGTGGGAGTCAAAGGGTTAAGTTTGTAGGATAATCTTTATGATTCTGAAAATGAACATGTATCTGTACCACTTGTGGAATAGATAGGTCCATGGGTTTATGGAGTTCCTGGATGTGCAGTAACGATTTTTTTTTTCATACTAGGAAACACAAATGGTTCTTTCTGTGAAGTCACAAAGTACTTTGTAATCAGTGATTTTGTTATTGCACCAGACTGTGGTAGATGATATAACTGTCGTAGATCTTTGCCGCAGTGGCATTATGTCACACTTTTTCTGTTGTGATTGTGTGCTGCACCTTTCCTGCTGGCTTGACATTATGGAATTATGTCATATATTTTTTTGTTGCTTTTCTGTTTTGGAAGTGTGTGTGTGTTGTGTGTGTGTGTGTGTGTGTGTGTGTGTGTGTGTGTGTGTGTGTGTGTGTGGTGTGCTGTCTCCATCTTCTGTCACTACCCCTATGCTGCCATCTTGTGCATTACATTTATGTCACTACCCCTATGCCGCCATCTTGTGCATTACATTTATGTCACTACCCCTATGCCGCCATCTTGTGCATTACATTTATGTCACTACCCCTATGCCGCCATCTTGTGCATTACATTTATGTCACTACCCCTATGCCGCCATCTTTGCATTACATTTATGTCACTACCCCTATGCCGCCATTTGTGCATTACATTTATGTCACTACCCCTATGCCGCCATCTTGTGCATTACATTTATGTCACTACCCCTATGCCGCCATCATAGTGCATTACATTTATGTCACTACCCCTATGCCCATCTTATGCATTACATTTATTCACTACCCTAATGCTGGTCTCTTTCAGTTACATTATCCCCCCTATGCGGCAATTCTTGTGCATTAATTTTCCTCTTCATGCACCTCTTGTCTCCTTATGTCCTTTGCCTTTCTGATCATTTATGTCCTATCACTCCTTGCCGGCCATTGCACTTAATTGTCACTACCCCTATGCCGCCATCTTGTGCATTACATTTATGTCACTACCCCTATGCCGCCATCTTGTGCATTACATTTTCCTTCCATGAGGATGCTGGGGTCTCTTTCAGTATAAATGGTATCCCCACCTTCTGGAAATTCTGTGCGAGAAATTTCCTCTTTTCTGTCACTCTCTCTGTTTCTGCCTTGTTCCTTTGCTTTCTGTCATTTGTTCCTATCATTTTCTGCCTTGCTGGTCCATTCACCTGTATGTGTTTGCAAAAGTCTTACATATTTTTTCTTAGGATTGATAATTGGGTACATGTATTAAGTGCATTTTTGGCTCTAGGGAGGTGAGATATGCGGAAGCAATTTTAGGTACTTTATGCACAGAAACAGTTCCATATGTGCTCCATCCAATCAGTTGTCTGGCAGATTTTCTGTGCCTGTGCAAAGCATTACATGCTGGCACGGTCTTGAAATAAAGGTGGAGAGGGTAGAAGAGGACTTGTGAAACACTAAGCTGACACCACCAAAATAATTGGAGCATTTAAGTGGGCAGTTTTGTGTTGCGAGTTGGGATTGAACTTGAGACAACCAATCTTGAGTCTGCGGTTCTGTTACAAGAACCAGTCAACCCGCCTTGGTGACCGTGGAAAAGGTCATGAAGTGTGGTGTTTGGCCAGACAGTCAGCCAGTGCAGTGTGAGGGGCCTGCCAGGTTCAGACACATCAACGTGTTATTCAACTGATCGCACACCTACCACACACACACCAGAGGATGTAAACAAACGTTTTCAAAGGAAGCCACACACATTTCATCGGTCTGTTAAAATGATTCGCTGGTCGGTTAAAAGTGAACAAGCCAGTCAAACACCGGAGGGACGCGAAGCAGTTTTTTTTTTGGTAGCGGTTTATGGTAAACAGAGAAACTACAAAGCCAACATAAACAGCAGACATCCATTGAGAAGTTACGACTCCATTGAGCAAAGGTGGCCCAAGCAGACGCATAACATTCGTTTTGCCATAAGCTGGACGCATAAAAGACTTCAAACACTGTCTGCGACCTGTCCTCTTGTCTTCTCTTCCATCCTGAGCTCTTCCTGTCCTGCATGGAGATAAACTGCATCCCTCTCAACAGGGAGCCATCATAAACAACCTGCTTATGGCCACCGGCACAGTTGTTTCAGGGCCCACAGTTTCACAAAACAGATCCTAATTTCACCCCTATGTTGGTCATAAAACAAGGTGTCTGCATCATAACCGCTTGTGTTTCAGGTGGGCGGTAGGCTCGGCTTTGTCTTTTGAGGCTGTGATTTACGGTGTGTTGCGGTGAGCAAATGGGTCCATCAAAAATGATGTATGAGGAAACGTTGGGGGGGGGGGGGGGGGGAAGAAGAGAAGGTATGCAGGGCGGTCGTCTGACCCTGTGCAGGTGTTGGGACGAGCGAGTGTTGCCGTATGATGTCCTGTCTGCCCCATTCATGAGTCTGTCAAGAGATGGATGATTGGGGAAACCGTCACATCACTGTACTTGGTGGAGTTTTTGCTGATCCGGCATTCTGTCGACACACTTTGTTCTCAGACCACAGCAAAAATGAAAGTAGTAAACTCGGTTTTAATGGCATTAAAAAGCTGCAGAAGTTTTTGAAACAGGCTCAGCAGATCAGCCAGAAAGGCAAGTGGTAAAACAACAAAACCCCACCCTTAAAAAAATGAAAACAAGTAGTTGATAGAACTGGAGAGAATAATAGAAAATTCCCGCAAGATGGGGTTACTGTTGATTCTGAAAGGGTCCATTCTACCCATCGCCGGTTATCGTCCTCCTTACTTTGGAGTAGTTCAGATCCATTCACAGCTAAGTAGACAGGAGGCTGCACATAGCAGGCTACACATCTCCTCCACTGGATGTGTCGCCTCACCAATATTTAGCAGGGCCATTCACAGCTTGTTGAAATGGAGGCTGTGTGCACAGAGTTTTTAACCGCGAACTAGGCACCTTGGCAGAGGGTTACACAATGGACTTTTAGCTGGGAGATCTAGGTTCAATTCCCAAACTGTCAACAACAACCAAAAAAAGTGTAAATTTAAATCATGATAATAATAATAACTTTTCGTACAGCACTGCATCCCACAAGGCTGTAAGTGCTTCACAAAAGCATGAGAAAGACAGACACACACATTTGAAGCAAGTATATATCAACCCTACCACTATGAATAAAACATGAGCTGTTATAATACAGTGGTTAATAAGAAGCAGTAGAAATGAATTGAAATCAAACATCCACTTAATGTGTCAGTTGGTTGAAAATATTATTTAACATATAGGAACTTGTATGCATAATCTGCAAACACTGTCACATGTGTACACTCTCTCTCTCTCTCTCTCTCTCTCTCTCTCTCTCTCTCTCTCTCTCTCTCTCTCTCTCTCTCTCTCTCTCTCGCACGCCTGCCTGCCGGTTGACACACATACCTTTACTTACATAAACGCATTACAGTTGAAAGAGATGAATCTTCAGAATAGGTTTAAAGGAATCGATTGAAGCCATATATTTAATGTCAACGAGGAGTTTGTTCCATACTGGAAGACTTGTAAGGCAGTCTACATTGACCACAAGATTTTGCATAAGTTACTCTTGAATAAGAAGATTGAAGTTTACTGTATGATGAATAGATGTTAAGAATGTCAGAGATACTGAGGGTCTGTTCTAGAGACAGAAGCAGTGCACAATGACAAGAGTTTGTTACTGATTCTTAATGGAATAGAAAGCCAGTAAGAGGAGGGGAGATCACTACTTTTTTACTTGGAAGATTTGAAAATAAGCAGAACAGCATTATTTTGTAGACCTACATTCTGGAGACAGTGGAGAAGATATTTTGGAAGACTAATTTAGAGTACATTGGGGGTCAAGCCGAGATAAAACAAGCAGTCTACTTAAGTGGCGTCAGTGGAAAGGTAATGGCGAATAGTGCTGATTTTTCTGAGTTCTGGATAGGCAACTTGGCAAATGTTTGAAATGTGCTGTTTAAAAGAAAGTGTCTGATCAAACATGACACCAAGAATGGTGAGAAGCCAAGGGAATGTCAGTGCCACAGACATGGCAGATGGCAAAGAAAGACACTTTTGTAGCTTCAGTGGATTGATGGGTATTGCTGCTTCTTAACATCATAAAGGGTTTTGAAGTTTTGGGAAGTGTTTAGCTCAGGTTTTATTGTCTGTCCTTCAGTATTACAGATTCCACATGACTCAAGCTGAGAAAGAAGAAAGTCATGGTCTAGTGTATCAAAAGCAGCTGACGGGTCAGTGAGACTTGAAATGTTGTCATAGTCAGGAGCAGCAAGAAAATCACTGAAGACCCTAACTGAAACCGTTTCTGTACAATGACCAGTGCTGTAGGCAGACTGATGTGCATCAGGAAGATCATGGCAACTGAGATAGTCAAGAAGCTGAGGGAGGACAACTCTTTTGATGACCTTTGAGATAAAAGAGAGTTTGGAAACCAGCCTGTACTTTTTAAGCTGATTGGCGTCAAGTGAGGCTTTTGTAATTAAGCAAAAGGACAGACAATGGCTACTTTGTATTCTGTGGGGAAACACCAGAGGACAGTGACTCATGAATAATATGAATAACAATGGAGTAACACGTCAAAGCTATCAAAAAAAAAAAAAAAAAAAAAAAGAGAGAGATTAGAAGTTGATCAAGTTTGCAGGTTATCAGTGCCTAGCTTACTATCACTTTTACTTTTTCACAGTTTGTGCTGACACTTGCTGAAAAGAAAGAAAAACACTGACTCAGAAAATGATTGTTGATCAACAGATGTGAATGGTGTAGTAGATCACGGATAGTGTTGATCTTACTTTTGAAAAGGTTGGAGATTTTTACAGACAGCTCAATAGGAGAGAACACAGTTGAAAGGAAAAAATGGTTTTGATTTTGCTAGAAGATTGTTAGTTATGCAGTACAACTGATTGGAGGTGGAATCTCAAGGATATTAGAGTGTAAATTGCTGCTTTAGCTGTTTGTGCAGATTTTGTCACTTTGTGTTTAGCAGCATTTAAGATGTGTTTATGAATGGTGAGTTTGGAAGATAACCCGTTCACCTCTGCGTTGTTAATATTTTGCCTCCTGAAATTGATCTGCAACAGCACTGTACCAGGGACAAGGGGGGCAGTTGGATTTTTGTTGTTGTTGGTGTTGTTGTTTTTTTTTGGGGGGGAGGGGTGCTAAAGAGTGAAAATCTAGTGTGGTTTGTAGGTACTGGTGTAGCTGGTGACGGATAGTTCTGTTTTTAAGCAGATTGAAGACAGTAAATCTTCTTTTGTGGGTGTTTCAGTGATGGTAGTGGCATTTCTCTTCTTCCCAAACTTTGGAAAAACCATTGGTTTGGCGATAGGCAGTAGCTACATAATCGTGATCAGATTGCAGTGTGTAGTCAACTTTTGATGAATTTAGAATTTGATCCTCAATCTGATAAATAACCCAGTCAGGAATATGGCCACTATGGTGAGTTGGCTGACAGTGTACAACATATTGAGTTTAAGCTTTGATAGGATATATGGACTGATCGAAGTGGATGTTGATGTCTTGTTAATAACAGTGCATAGGGTTTTGTGCCGGCTCAGAGGCTTGGCCAAATGATTGCTAACAGAATTGGGTGGAGCGCATGTGGAATTGTCCGAGTGCCATGACTCCCTCTTGATCAAACTCCGAATTGAACAGAGTGGGGATAGTAGTGACAGAGATGGACGCTTGGTGGGCATGTGTGCAAAAATGTGGGGCAAAAAAAAAAAAGGTAGGCTCAAGATTGTTTAACCAGGTGAGACACTGTTTGAGCATGCAAAGGGTTAAAGCAGACAGAGTAGTAAACCAGTGTTTGTCTTTCTTGTGCTTGCAGATTTCTTAGGCCACTCCCACGCACGAGAGGAGGGTGGTGGAGGGTGGGAGACCTGTGGTGGTACCTGTGTGCATGTGTATATAGGGACTGGCCGGTAGAGAGCTTTGTCAATTTGTCATTGGACGTGCACCCGGCGTGGTGGCTTTGATTGGAGCGCGTGCAGTCCATAGATCACAGCCTGTCCACAAGGAATGGAAAATATTCACAATGCCATAGCCTGGTATCAGAAAAAGGTGAGACCTCTGTGTGTGTGTGTGTGTGTGTGTGTGTGTGTGTGTGTGTGTGTGTGTGTGTGTGTGTGTTTTAATCCGTGGCTTATGTGTGTGTGTGCATGTGTTTGTTGGTAGATGATCAGTTTCAGTTCAGTAACCATTTTTTGTCCTTTATAAAAAGAGAGCAAGTTTTTTTTTGTTTTGTTTTGTTTTGGGGGGAGGGGGGTTTGCCTTTCTGTCTGTTCATACCACTTAAAGGGAGACAACCATCCTTTCTGACTTGTGTGACTGTTACGTCGTACAGAAAAACATTTATTTGGCTTTTTGTTGTTGTTGTCAGATATAGAAGTCTTTTATTAAGAAGAATATGAACACTATAATTCATGATAATTGCTAGGATAAAGCAAAAGAACAGAGAAAACAAGTTGCAAGCATTTAAACGAAAAGAACAAGAATAAAAGAAAAAGGAAAAAGAGGATGGAGAGGGTAGAGAGGGGGGGGGGGAATGGTAAGAAAGGAAATATCATTGGTTACATTAAATATAGTGCAGGATGATGTTGCTTGATACATATTACAATATAATTAATACCAAAAAAAATATTTCAATGAAATTTGCAATGTTATCACCACTAAGATTCAAGTACTCAAGTCTATGGACTAATTAATGTAAAGCGCAGTGAGTGCTTGCCTGTGTGTGGGAGAATAGCGCTATATAAATGTGAGTTATTATTATTATTATTATTATTATTATGTATTGGTATGTATGCAACAAATTATATTACCAAAGAAAAAACATATAAATACATATCACAGGTTTAATTTGCCATTCATCATCTAATAAGAGCAGCAACAAAAAAATGCAAATTAGTTCAAGAAAGTTAACAAGTTAGTGATTGAGGGAACAAAACAATGCAAAATGTTCACAGTGCTGTTGCCCAGTAGAGAATAAGTGAGAAGAGAAATTTGTACATGTTGTTAGTTTAATGAGTATCTTTTATTTATTTGTCTGATTTGATAATATTCTTGAAAATTCCTCGGTTTGGGTTTATTTGTTCAAAGAATTTAAGAGAATGAGGAATGGAAAATATGCACAGTGCCATAGTCTGGTATTGGAAAAGGTGATAGAATTGCATGTTCTTGTTGCCATAATTGATTGTTTAGTTCGATGGTCTGTAGCTGGTTGGTTGTGGACCTTTGAATGAGAGAGTCTCTGTGTACGAATACCTGTTTCTTGATATCTGGGAGTGGACTGACAGACAGAAATGATTTACAGCAGACTCCCTAAAGATTTTATTCTGTGATGTTTGTCAGATTTCTTTGTGTTTTCGTGTGTGGTGTGTTGTGTGTGTGTGTTGTGTGGTGTGTGTGTGGTTTTTTTTGTTTGTGTTGTTTGCTATGCTTTCTAAAGAGAAATTAATTTCTTTCATTTGATATTATTTCAGTATAGGGGGGAAAATATGTTTTTTGTTGGATCAATTTACTGGATCATGAAATATTGACTGATGTGATTTTTACAGTGATTATATTTTTAATGTGATGTGATGACGTTAGTGTCATGATGACAGGCCAGTGGCCTTTAGTGGTTGGGGGGGAGGGGGACTATAAACAATAATGATGATAATTTCATTTGTAAAGCGCACTAGTAATTCCATTTGTAAAGCACAAATGTTCCGTGTCCAAGCATGCTTGTTAAATTTATATGAAAGGAACAACTACAAAAAACAAACAAAAATTGGAGGAGGGGGAAATTGCCATGTCAATACATGCATGCATATAAACATCCTGCATGTTTACCAATGCATCATAAACATGGTTCATCAAAAATACAAACACAAATTAATTGAAATGGTTGTGGATGTGTTTGTAGTTAGCAAATGAAAGTGTGTGGTAATTGTCGTGTGTGTGTGTGTGTGTGTGTGTGTGTGTGTGTGTGTGTGTGTGTGTGTGTGTGTAGTATGCATGTGTATGTGTAGGTATGTATGTGTGTGTGCGTGCATGTGTGTGTGTGTGTGTGTGTGTGTGTGAATAAAAAATGTTTTTATCTCAGTAATACAATGACTGTGTGTGTGTGTGTGTGTGTGTGTGTGTGTGTGTGTGTGTGTGTGTGTGTGTGTGTGTGTGAATAAAAAATGTTTTTATCTCAGTAATACAATGACTGTGTGTGTGTGGTGTGTGTGTGTGTTGTGTGTGTGTGTGGAATAAAAAATATTTTTATCTCAGTAATACAATGACTGTGTGTGTGTGTGTGTGTGTGTGTGTGGTGTGTGTGTGTGTTGTTGGTGTGTGTGTGTGAATAAAAAATGTTTTACAGTAATACAATGACTGTATTTGTTTGTTGCTTCCTGTTTCTTTTCCTTCCTTCATTCTGTTATGTTTTTAACGCTGCAGTGTTTTGTTGTTGTGATTTGCTGTCATTGTTGTTGACAGCTTTTGATCTAATGAATCAAAATGGCAGTCGTTGTTTCCTTGCCATATTGTTTCTTTAATGAACATTTGTTTTTATTTTGTGGCTGATTTTTGTATAATTGTTTTCAAACCTTGTAATGAAATTGTTGTTGTTAGCTGAAAGTATAGTGTGTTTGTGAACAACTTGATGCTGAAAATCTTTTTTTTTTTTAATGTTAGAATTTATTATGTTAATTCAGTGGATGTTTCTTGCCTAAAACAGAAACTGTGTGATACTTTGGTTTTGTCATGTGTGTGTGTGTGTGTGTGTTGTGTGTGTGTGTGTGTGTGTTTTGTGTGTGTTGTTTCCTACATTAACTGAATCAAATGATGAGACTTTGTCAGTTTGTGGTAACTGTACTTTATTTTATTTTTGTTTTGTTTTGATTTGATTTGATTTTTTATTGTATTTCATTTTTTTCTCTTGCCTGAAGTGAGTTGTTTTCTTTTTTGGTTGCTACTTCTTGTATCAGAAAACAAACAGAAAATGAGATGCTCTTTCTTTATCCTGTAAGTTTTTTTGTTCTTTCTTTACATTAAATTGTTTTTAATGATAGGAACCTGAAACGCCCCCCTTGGGATGCTGGGGGTTCTTTCAGTATAAATAGTATCCCCGCCTTCTGGAAATTCTGTGCTAGAAATTTTCTCCTTTCTGTCACTCTCTTTGTTTCTGCCTTGTTCCTTTGTTTTCTGTCATTGCTTCCTGTCATTTTCTTTTTCTGCCTGGCTGGTCCATTCACCTGTATGTGTTTGATAAAGTCTTTCTTACTTTTTCTTAGGATTGATAATTGGGTACATGTATTACTATTTGTGCATTTTTGGCTCCAGGAGGTGAGATATAGGGAAGCAATTTTAGGTAACAGGTCTGTTTTTTTATATATATGTTTTGGTGTCCTTAAGTATGCTTAAATTTGTATTCAGGTGTGTTTTTTAAATCCCCTGTGCGATAAATTGGACGGAGTGGTCAACATCAGGGCCATGTCCTTAGATTATCTGCGCAAATGCATTGATATGCATACTGAATTTTCTTTTCTTTTTTTTTTTTTTTTAACTGTTGAAGTTTTGTATGTTTTGAAATGGTTATAGCCCTGATATGGGTCTACGCAGTTGGCCATGCTTTAAACAACAATAACAATAACAATCAACCTGAAACACTCAAAAATAGAATGAGAACACATTTTAAAAAATACAGAAAACATGACAGGTGCAAATATTTTAGGCCCGCTGACCTTTTGTCAAGTGCACGCAAAAGACAACAAAGAACTAATACACAAAACATAGGGAAAGAAAGCAGCAAGACCTCCTTGGTGTTATGTTGAGCAGACAAAATGGCTGATTTGAAATCTGGTAACTAGAAAGCAGGGTTTGTGTTTGCAAAATAGTGTAAATCTGGTAACTAGAAAGCAAGGCTTGTGTTGGCAAAATAATTAATAACTAGAAAGCAGGGCTTGTGTTTGCGATATAGTACATCTGGTAACTAGAAAACGGGGCTCTGTTTGCAAAATACTCTTAAAACCAATGCAGACACTTTTTTCTTTAGATGTTACAGGCAAAATGATTTTATAACTGACAAGGAAACATTTAAAAGTTAAAAATTGAAATAACTAAACAAAACAAAACAGAACCAAACCAAACAAATTGAAACTAAACAAAACAAAACAGAACCAAACCAAACAATTGAAACTAAACAAAAACAAAACAGAACCAAACAAACAAAAGAACAAAAAACAAAAACAAAATGTGATGCCTTTTTGAATTGAGAATAATGCCTAAGTGAAATAACACTTTTCAGTATTCTTTGTTTTAATGTTTTTAGCTTTTGTAATTAATAAACAAAAACATATGACTATTAATGCATAAATGTGTATAATACTTTTTCTTCAGAATACACAACATTATTAAAAAGTGTGAACAATGCTTACAGTAGTTTTCTTTTTGTCTGTGTTTTGTTTTGTCTGTGTTTGTAAAATATTCTTGAAATAATTAATTGCAAGCACCGTTTTCTGTTGTTGTGTTTGGCTTTCTTTATGTTACTTTTTGCAAAGAAGCGTGTTCTATGATTTTTATGAAGCACTGTGTTGATTGTGTTGATGTGTGTGTGTGTGTGGTGTGTGTGTGTGCGCGCGCATGTGTGTGTGTTAATTGCGTTCAGTTGTTTGCAGTTAAGAAAAAATGTCTTTACTTTTTCAGGTTTTTTTTTCTTCTGTTTTTAAATTTTTTATTTTTTTTTTTTTATTTTTATTTTTTTTAGAGTGCTACCAAAACATTCTCATGACAGTTTCAGCATTTCTTTGTGAATGACAATCTCTGAAATGTTACGTCTTTATGTTACCATCTCTGAAATGTTATGACACAATTCCTGAAATGTTATGTCTTTATGTTACCATCCCTGAAATGTTATGACAACAATTCCTGAAATGTTATGTCATTTAAATGTTACCTAATCCCTGAAATGTTATGATACAATTCCTGAAATGTTATACCGTCCCTGAAATGTTATGATACAATTCCTGAAATGTTTGTCTTTATGTTACCTCCCTGAAATGTTATGATACAATTCCTGAAATGTTATGTCTTTATGTTACCGTCCCTGAAATGTTATGATACAATTCCTGAAATGTTATGTCTTTATGTTACCGTCCCTGAAATGTTATGGTACAATTCCTGAAATGTTAGTCTTCATGTTACCGTCCCTGAAATGTTATGGAACAATTCCTGAAATGTTACGTCTTCATGTTACCGTCCCTGAAATGCTATGTAAACAGAACAGGAAAATGTCATTTGAATACACTATAACAGTTGAAAATGGTCGTACATCTAGTCCACCTGTAAGTGCAGGCATGCATGTAGGAACAGTTAATTGACAGCAGTTGTTCCTCAGAGAGTGCAGCTGTTGTTGTACATAAACAAACAGTTTAACGTATATGACATTAACAGGCTGTGAAATTCAATCACAACAGACCTTAAGTCTGTTCAACCTGCCCAGTGTGGCAAGCAGCTGATCCAAACAGTGAGAGAATGTACTTGTGTATATATCACTGTGTGGGCACATAAATACGTGTGTGTTGTATAATATTATTTAGAGTCATTGTTGTTATTGCTGGTATTGTTATTACTGGTGTTGTTAGTGGTATTGGTTACTGCTGCTGTCATTGTGGTTGATGTTATTGCTATTGTCTGATTATGTGTGCTTTTTTTCTGTCATTGTTGTACATGTATAAACTCCAAGAGTGTAAGTTTCATGAAATGGTGCTTTATAAGATCTTTTCATTATTATTAGTAGTAGTAGTAGTAGTAGTAATATTATCATCATCATCATCATCATTATTAGTATTGTTACTGTTGTTGTTGTTATTATGACATTAAAATTGGAACTTAACTAAAGGAAAAGAACAAGAAAGAAGCTTGCCATTGTCCATTTATTTTATGTTGTTCGGTTATTTATTTATTTATTTATTTATTTATTTTTGCTTTTACATCTTTGTTTAGTATTCATGGGCTGCAACGCCCATGTGTATTGGAATATGCAAGCAGGCTTTTACAATCTATGGTCATTTTTGTTGTTGTTTACCTTCCATACTATTAAGGCATTTTTGTGGGTATTTACTGGATGTTTTCGTGTTTCCATAAACTGCCAAATACTTATATGATTTACAAGATCTTTAATGTACATATTTGATGTCATGTATGCACATGCACATTAACAGGTTTCAGACACCAGTAGGTCTGCACACCTCCCTGTGGGGATGCCAAGGACTCTTTCAGTATAAATAGTAACCCCACCTTCTGGAAATTCTGTGCTAGAAATTTCCTCTTTTCTGTCACTCTCTTAGTTTCTGTCTTGTTCATTTACTTTCTCTTTTCTACCTATCATTTTCTGACTTAATGGTCCATTCACCTCTATGTGTTTGATAAAGTCTTATGTACGTTTGCTTAGGATTGATATTTGGGTACATGTATTAAGTGCATTTTTGGCTCTAGGGAGGTGAGATATACGGAAGCAATTTTATGTAATTTATGCCTGTTTTTATATATGTTTTGGTGTCTTAGGTATGCTTATATTTGTATTCAGGTGTGTTTTTTAAATCCCTTGTGTGATAAATTGGACGGAGTGGTCAGCGCCAGGGGTATGTCCTTAGATTATGTGTGCGAATGCATTGATATGTGTACTTAATTTTATTTTATTTTTTTAAATTCTTCCTGTTGAAGTTTTGTGTGTTTTGAAGTGGTTATAGCCCTGATATGGCTCTACACAGTCGGCTGGGCTTTAAGCAACAAAAGCAATAGCAGGTCTGCACACAAGTTGATCTGGGAGATGGGGAAATTTTTCACCCTTTATCCACCAGGGGATACAAAAAGGGGATCAAACCCAGACCTTGTTTGAAAACTGTGTCCTAACCACTCGGTTATGGCATCCATCCATTTCACGGACTATGTACGGTACAGTAAACAGACAGAATGAGAATCACTTGTTACCTTTCCATCAGACAAGCATGGGAGCTGGTAGCAGAAACATTTTGCCTGTCTAAGTAAGTGATTGTTATAATGCTTTGAACTAGTTGATCACATGTCGCACAGCACATACGAGGGTCAGGGTTGCTCTAACCATGCGTTTTGCTGGTGTTATTTCACTGTGTTGACCAGTCAAAGGTCCCTGTCCACTGTCTGTTGCCAGCTTATTCTAGGCCACCCTCTCCTTTTCAGGTGTAGGGCTGAATGAGTTAGCCCTTTGACTCCTGCACCATATCCCCCAGCCGCAAAAACTTAACCCTTTGATTCCCTCACCCTATCCCACCAGCTTCCTGCAGGAATCTGGTGGGTAGGGTGAGGGAATCAAAGAGTTACATTTGCCAGCATGGTTGGCAAAGCCAGATGCTGGTGGACAAGATGCGGGAGTCAAAGAGTTAATGTAGAAACAACAGACACTGCCTGAAATGTTTCTTACAGGTTGTATTATTACACAACACTTGGAACATATTGAATAAACTTAATTATTGGAAGTTGCCCATGTATTTATGCCAAGTGGCTTTGTTTCAAACCAGCAAGTGTATTGAATGTTTATCTCCCTTTTCTAATTTTGTGTTTAATGTACATTGTCTTAGTTTCCATACAGTGTACATTTTGTAGTGTTGTTTTGGTTTATTTGTTTTCTTTGTTTCTGTGTACGTAATATTAATGTGTGTGCAGTTCATTTTGATTATGAATAATGTTAATAGCTCATGTTCCCTAAGTTTTATGTCCTCCAAATTAGCATACACATAGAATCACAGCTGCCCTGATAATTGCTTTTATTTTTAGTATCCTTTTTTAGTGTGTAATTCATTTGGGGGTGGGGGGGGGGGGGGGGGGAGTCCTGTCAGGTTCAACAGCTTTTTTTTTTTAAAGCTTTTGATTGTGTTGTGTTTAGCTTCCTGCTTTGATTTTGAATAGAATGAATGATGCTCTGACCATTCATTTCCCTTCTGTGAATTAGTTCTCTTTCTCTCATTCTGATTCATTCACTTTCGTGAGTTTACACGTTGTTTTTGCCTACACTGTGCAGGCAGTATGTTGCTGCACAGTCTACTTAGCTCATCTTTAGTGAGCATGTAAGCTTGGTGTTTCCATGTTGCCGTAAGCCACCAGAAACTGACATGACTGAAAGGGTCTTCAACATGCGTATTTAATTACACATACATTACTGTGACTCACTAGTGTAAATACTTGGTGGTTTATTGCTATTATTGTTTCATAGAAAAATAGGGCTGTGCTGATTGCCACACCAGTAAGAAGCCGTTTTGTATATCTGGTGTTTTGTGTGCATATACACTCAAAGGGTATCAGGCATGAACAGGTTTATACTCTTCTTGACCTGGGACTGTCAGAAAAATATCCACCTTACCCTTTACCCCTCGACTGTGTTTGTAAATTACCCAGGGCAGAATCGAACCTCTGACTATCTGTTGGAAGTAGTCCACCAAACCGCGATGACTCGACTTGGAATCCATTGCTCCCATTGTCCTCATGTGAAAGTGTGTGTGTGTGTGTATGTGCACTCTGGTTCATTAGTTAATTCACATCTTTTACTTCATGTTATTGATTTAACTCTTTGATTCCTGCATCCTATCCACCAACTGCAAAAACTTCATCCTTAGACTCTTCACCCCATTCACCAGGTTTCTGCTGGAAGCTGTTGAATAGAGTGAAAAAATCAAAGGGTCAAGTTTTTGCTTTGCTAGCATGGTTGGCAACATATGATGCTGGTAGACAGGGTGTGGGAGTCAATGGGTTAATTTTATTCAATAATTGTTGCTGATTTCTTTGTATTCAAGAATGAAAAATGTCTTAGCTGCAAAGTCTACAGTTGACAGCCCAGAGTGGATTGTCTCTGCAGCTAGTGCAAGCTTTCAATCATGACAAGATCTTTATCAAGCAGAATGGTGCTGTGGTTTTTGTTTGATTGTCTGTTTGTTTTTTGTGGTATATACCTTTACCATAAATGTTCTGTTTTGTATTTTATGGATTTTCTCTTTCTTGTCCTCCAGATTGGGTCATATGATAAACAGTTGTGGGAACAGTCCGTGGAGAGAAAGCTCCAAAAGGTTTGTAAAGTTGGTTTTTTTCTTTTTTCAGTGTTGCTGATGTTTTGTGTGTTTGCCTATCCTGGACATGCTTTGGAAAGTATAGCAATGTATATATATTTCAATTTCAATTTTCAGTTTCAGTTTCAGTTTCTCAAGATGATGTCTCCGCGCTCGGAATGAATTCTATATGCACTAACATCACAGGTGCCATGTGATGGAGAAAAGTCAGAATGATTAGGCACACGCCTTAAGCCTGCACATTAACCCATGAGCTGGCCAGGTCCTGTGGTCCTACCTGATAGTTCCATAATCCTGGGGTTGTAAGGAGTGAGGTGGCAGAGACCTCAACTTTTCCTAGGGCCTGCACCATGAGAGGCCATCCCTCTCCCTCACTTCAAATTCATATTCATATTCACTTTTATAACCAAGACTTCAGAAAGGCAAGAAGGCTAATTGGTCTTCAAGGGGTGGAACCTGGGAAGTCAGCATATCTCTCCAATGTTTTATACCAAGGCAGCCGGGCATTCAACTGCCGTGGGGTCTTTGGCATGTACAACCAGAATGCACATGGGTCCGACTCGTTTTTCGTCCCCTTCCGAAGCACTAGGCATTCAGTTTGATTTTCCGGTCAGACTGAGGAGAAAAATCAAGGCCTCTACGGGGAACGAACCCTGGATCCCGGCATGCGAACGTCTGAACCATTCTGCCACTCTTCTCGCCTGACCAAACTGGGTAAACGCAGGTTCAGTGTTACAGCCCCAAGAGAATATTTGCCCTTACCATTGCAAGGGAGACAATCCTGCTCTGTTTTTCCGGGCTGTGTCTGGAGCATCATGCCTGGCCACTTTTGCGGCCGTTCAAACAACTCCTGTGATTGGGGTGGGGCAGTGTTGGGAGCTTCCCACTGCTGACTGTCGAGACTGTGGTGGGGGACAGGGGCTGGCGGCTGTGCAGGCTGGTGGCGGGGCAGGCTACCCGATAGAGAGATGAAGACCAGAGTGGGGCCGGAGAGGGGTCTTCTTCCATTCTGTCTTGGTCCAGAGGCTGGGTTGGACCTGGTTGGTGCACATTATGTGGCTATTGTTCGGGAATTTGTCATCTCCCCACCTTGCCATTCTGTTTGTAAACAAGGTAACTAATGACTAGGTCCGAAAGGATCATGCAGCGAATGGACAGCCCCCCTCTCCTTCCCACCTTTGCTTGATTAAGTGGCTATCAAGTGATGTCAGTAGCTTATGAAGTGGTTGTCTGGAGAGTGGCGAGGCATTGGTGCTCCGGGTCCCATCCTCACCATCGTGGTGTCGCTTGTTAACTTGTTAACAGCCCCAAGAGAATGTTTGCGCTTACCATTGCAAGGAAGACAACCCTGCTTTCTTTCTCTTGAAGTAACCAGCAGCCCCTGCACACACACACACACACACACACACACACACACACACACACACACACACACACACACACACACACACACACACACACACACACAAAAGGTACTGGTGCTCACCAGAATACACATACTTTTACTCATACACAAATGACTACGTACTAACAGGCTCTAACCTGACATACATACCTGTAGTCACAGATATTACACAATTACACACAAGAAGGGTTACACCAGGTCACATGGTCAGTAATTAGAGCTGACAGTGCATGTTTACAGGTGGAGGAGTACCACAAAATGATTTATGAATGTCTTAACTCTTATCAGCAATATCAAGATTGCCGATACAAAGATAACAATGCTTTACTTTATTCAAGATGGCCTTCACCTTTACAGAAGCTTTTTACTGTTTTATATCTAGACCCTTCTTGACCTTGACTTACCTGACATGCAGTTTGTGCATTTGGTAGTTATGGCAGTGGATGTGCGTTCGTTCTTTTGGCGCTTGAGATCGGATGTTGGGGTAATTGTTACCGGTGTTTGAGTTCATTATTCGATACTGTGGATCGTACTGTTGACAGTATTTCAGCTGTTGTTGTCTGGATTTTCTGGTGGTAAACATGTGTTCATTGTTTTGACGTATAGGATCAAGTATTGGGGGTTATTGTTTATTGTGTCTTGAGTATACATACATTAATGTTATTTCAGTACTGTAGATCACGCTGCTTGCAATACAGTTGTTATTTTGGTTGATTGTTGACTCTGTGTCGATTCCTGTTTCATTAGTTCCTTTAAATTTTGAAGTCTGGGTTTCTGTTTCATGAGATCATCAGATTTAGAGCGAGTTGTAGATCGTTTTGGCCCTCTGCTGACGAAAGTAAAAAGATGCCTGTAGTGTGTAATAATAAAACATTGTGATTTTATTGTCTTGCTTGCAACCAGTCAGGAATATGTGATTTGAATTTTTAAACTCTCTCTCTCTGTTTCTATGTTTTTAACTGGTTCAGTGCTAATAGGTTGTCAGCTAATGTCCTGCATGCTGTGTTTTTTCAACACAAGTAAGGGGTCAGTTGACATGTCTGATTTATCTCAGCTTTTCATGTGTGAGCTACTTGGGGCTTATGTTAAAAACTACTCTCTTACTGTTAGCTGAAACAATTTGTCTAAATTTTGAAGGTAACCTCTTTAGATCATATGTTCTACAGCACTGATAGGGTTATTGTACATATAATAATAATAATAATAATTACAATATTTATATAGCGCAAAATCTTGATAAAATCAAATCTAAGCGCTGAAATACTCATACCATCAGAGTAAGTAGAGCTAGTGTTAAGATGGGCAGTGAATAGACCAGGTTTTATGTTGTGGGCTGGGCTTGAACTCGAGACATCAGACCTTGAGTCCACAGCTCTATCAAAAGAGCCAAACAACCTACTGTTTTGTCAAGACAAAGTAATTTTTGACTGAACTATAGTGTCGTGTTCTTGTAAAGGGGGACATAAGTTGCACGTGAATGAACCTAGATGCAGCCTGATAAAGGTGCTGAGGGTCTATCTGGATGAAATTGAGATTTTACTTGCAACTTGTTCTTTGGGTTTTTTTTTTTCACAGTGAAATTTACCCCAAAGAAGAAAAAAGAATTAAGTAGTATGGTGACATTCGTAATTTTCATCCACACACCCCACCCCCACCCACCCCACCCCATCTTTTCATCACAGTTTAACCACTTACAGAATCCCAACATTCCATACATCATTTTTAAGCTTATAATGAAAACTTCACAGCACAGTTATTCAAAGTAACCCAAATACACTTTTGTCATAGCAGTTGCTAAGCAAAATCTGCCAGCGAATGTTCTCAAACTTTCTCCTCCATTTTCTCAAAACAAAGATTACACGCTTGTGACATTTCAGACGGCTACAACACAACTCCTTCAGCTGTTTTAGCAAAGACTTCGTTCATACGTATCATTGGAAAGGAAAGTGTATACCCTGTCCAGTGATGCCAGTAACTTGAAATTAAAAAGAAATGATTTAATCCCCCCCTTTTTTTTTTAGGAAGAGTCTAAGTGGTTTTGTTTGTTTGTTCATTTGTTTTGTTTGTTTGAGGTTTTTGTTTGCTGTGTTTGTCTTTTTTGTTTGGTTAAGGTTTTTGTTTGTTTGAGGTTTTTGTTTGCTTCATTTGAGGTTTTTTTTGTATGTTTTTGTTTTGTTTGTTTGAATATCCCCAAAATGTTTTTAATATTTCCCATGTAATCGAAGTTAAAGAAAACAATGTGACCAACCGAGAAGTCAGAATAACAACAGTGTGGTACTTGTAACCTTTATGTATTTATGTACCGTTATATAATCTTCTTGGCATTAAGCCAGCAGGTTATATGAATATCTCCATGTTTCTCTGACCCACAAGATTAGTAGACTCGAAAATAGTAAGTCAGGGGTCGAAAATAGTAAGTCAGGGGCTGAGTCCTAATGTACATGTATTTATTGACCAGGATAAGTTTGCACGCACCACAGTATTGATGCATTTGGTGCTGGTTGTGTGATGGAAAGGATGAACAGACAGGGCAGAAATAGAACTATCAGAAGTTGGCAAAAGAAAAAATGGGTAAGCTGATCAGTTTTGCAGTAGTATAAAAGCAAAAAAAACAAAAACAAAAATGCTAGTTGTCTTTGGGAATGGAATTAATCATTTATGCTGTGCTGTTCTGTAAAGTTATGCACATACTGTACTGGTTTTTTTGTTTGTTTTAATTTTCTCTTCTTTATCTTATTCTTAACATACAGGCTTCAGCATTAATTTTGTGAAGTACCTGATGCAGATAATTGGGAATTGCGTCAGGTTAATATGGTTGATTGTTCTTGTTAACTGTTGATGCAATAATGATGATGACTGCTCTTAACTTGTCAGTTTCTGATGGATACTTTACAGTCAGCTTGTTTGTTGGTGTTGATGTGTGGGCGTTGATTTGTATGTGTGTGCACATGTGTATTCTGTCACAATTTTCGTCGCCATTTGTTGTCAGTTAGCACTTGTGAGACTCAGAAAATATGTTTAGTAAACATAAGTTTAGTGAAAGAAGACTTGCTTTTGCTGTAATGATAAAAAAATTAAAAAAATGGAGAATAGGCAAACCAGCGCATACAATCTGTCTTTTTCGTTTGCTTTAAAACCTCATCATAAGTACTATTTTACTGGTATCACTCTCACTCAAATACTTCTTACACATCACCAAATGCAGGTGCATTCCTTTCCTGTTTCTGTGCTAAAGATTCCACAGGAATGATAATTTCTGTTAGGCCACCCTCCAGAGGAGACACTGCACTATTGCTGGGACATTACTGAGTTGAGTATTGCCTGTTCCGATCCAGTCTGCTTCAGGTACCACCTGATGATAAGCCTCCATACTGACAGTGATTGCTTTATCATGAAGTGAGCTGTGTTACCCAGGGTGAGATACACAGGTACCTTGGTGCTGCTCGGAAACTTTGAGCGGCATCTTCATCGGTAGGCCTGTGAAGTGCGTGCGTGTGTGTTGTGTGTGTGTGTGTGTGTGTGTGTGTGTGGTGGTGTGTGTGTGTGTGTGATACGTGTGTGTGTGAGTGATGATTTGCACTGATTGATGTTGGTCTGTGCCAGGGCCTGCCAAATGTTCACCATGCCCCCAGGAAGACAGTACGTCTGAAGACAGAATACATTGATGTGGATCTTATCAGAGGTAGGATTATACCCAAAACAACACTAGTTAATATGAAGTGAATGATGATTGAATAATATCTGCATATTTACATCTGGAAAGGAAGTGAAATGAAAGCTGTCCCATAAACCTGGGCCCTTGGAGGAGTGAAGTGGTAGAGACCCTTCTTTCAGGGCCAGCATTAAGAGAGCAGTACCGTTCTCTTCTCCCTTGCTGCTTTGCCTTCTCTGACTTCGAAAATAGTCACATGCACACAGTTTTGATCAGATGTGGTGTGCACCAGGGCAGAGCAATGTTTTCTTATATGCTTGCATGTGTATTGTTTTGCCCACACTGTGAAGGTGCTTTATTGCTGCACAGTCTGTGAACATTGTCTTCTGTGGGTGTATAAGCTTGCTAGGTATTTTCTCGTTTCTATGTGCCATGGAACTATGACATACCTTACAGGATCTTTGACAAGTGTATTAATATTCAGTTGATTATTATTTGTGTATGTGTGTGCTTCTTTATAAATGATTGTTAATTAATGTATGTGTGTGGTTCTTTGTAAATTATTGTAGATTTACATCTGTGTATGGTTCATTGTAATGTCTGGATTGCTGATAAGTGTCTGATAGCTAAGTGATTAACTTATTTAAGACATCCCTTGGCCTTGAGACAACTGACCACCCTGGATGCTCAGGTTCAAATCCAGTCGGAGGACAAGTTTTTATTTAGAAAAATGGCAACAGCTGAAGGGCATTCAAGAGTCATCATCTGAATGTGGCCTGGCCCCTTAAGAATCAGGAGATAAGGGCCAAAACACTTGCTTGACGGGGTTTCTCTTCTGAGGATCTTCTGCTGTCTAGCTATCCCCAGAGTTTCTTGCTACTGTCTGTGTGTGATTCTTTGTAAATGATTGTGGATATATGTCTGTGTGAGACTATGTAAATGACTACTGATTTATATTTGTGTGTGATTCTATATGTAAATGTCTGCTGATTAATGTCAGTGTGTGATTCTGTGTAAATGATTATTGATGTCTGTGTGTGATTCTATATAAATGATTATTGATTTGTGTATGTGTGTGATTCTGTGTAGATGACCACTGATATATATCTGTGTGTAAGTTTTTGTAATTTTATGATTGCTGATTCATGTCTGTGCGATTTTTCACACATGCCAGCAGATTTATGCGTACAATTATTTAGCAGTGAAACGTGGATTGTTTGACAGGATCCACATTCACAAAAACCAAACCCCAAGTGCCATGGATCTACATCACCAAGAAAGCCTTTGTACGTGTCCTCTTCTTCCCCTTTTACTACAGATGGTGAGTATCGACAGTTTGTCCCGTAGTTAACCTTTGACTCCTGCACCCTATTCACCAGCAGCAAAAACTTAACCCTTTGACTCCCTCACCCTATCCACCAGCTTCCTGCAGGAAACTGGTGGATAGGGTGAAGGAGTCAAAGGGTTAAGTTTTTGCTTTGTTATTATGGTTGACCATGCAGGATGCTGGTGGACAGGGTGCAGGAGCCAAAGGGTTAAGTTTTTGCTTTGTTATTATGGTTGACCATGCAGGATGCTGGTGACAGGAGCCAAAGGTTAAAGTGAAATACTTCTGGAAAGGCTGCATCTAACTTGGTTGTGGGGTGACTGTCCGCTGTCCAGTAGGTCACAGATGGCAGATGGCTGTCAGATAAGGAGGTCAGCTTCGTAACAAACCAAGCTTTGCTGGGACGATTGAGCAGTCTCAGAGCAGGTTAAGATCCCACGGCATTAAAGAAGTTTTTCTTGGCAAAACTTTGTTGCAAGATTGATTTTTGTACGTAAATAATAACACACAGAGAAAAAGAAAGAAAAAAGGATGGCGTAACGTGCTCTCTGTTAGGAGAACAGCCGGAATTTCTTATAAGGCCACTGTGATTATAGTAACGTGAACAGTTTTTGTCAGTGTATAAGATATTTTTGTTTAAGAAAGCACACTGATAACCAGCTCAGGCATATTCTATATGACAAGAAGATTTTTTACTGGATTTCATTGATCGCCCATTAGGGGATGTTTCAGCCGCTTGAGGTCCCTGACAAAAGATTCACTTTGGTGAGAATGTTTCCATTATACGTTTTGATTTGTTTTATTGACTTTGGAAAGCTTCTTAAGTTTTGAGAAAATGTCTCAACACCAAGTGTGTGTGTGTGTGTGTGTGTGTGTGTGTGTGTGTGTGCGTGCGTGCATGCGTGTGTGTGTGGGGTGTGTGTGTGTGTGTGTGTGTGCTGTGTGTGTGTGTGTGTGTGCATGTGTGTGTTTGTGTGTGTGTGTGTGTGTGTGTGTGTGTGTGTGTGTGACACAGGTGGGTGCTGCAGTCATCCAGGAAGGTGTTCTACCTGCTGCTGTCTCTTTACCTCCTGCAGATAACCACTGCCTTCATCTACTTCTGGAATGTGGATGGAAGCATTGTGGAGGATGTAAGTATTGGGGGGGGGGGGGATGAATGGAGAGGTGTCTCTTGGATTGGAGTCAGAATTTGGAGATTTTTAAGAGAAATTCATTGCATAGCTCTTATTCGGCAGACTCCTTAAGGTCTCCGTACTACATAGACATGAGTATGAGAATCATTCTTTTTATAACAAGAATTATTGTTGTCCGATTCCTATAAACATTGGTGGATACATAGTTTATACAGTGTAGTTGTACACTATGTCTGGTAGTGTAGAAAGTGTGTTATTGATAAATATTCCTTTAACATATAGGCACCATTCGATTTATAGTAACATGCTCTTGTGACCCATTTTTTCAAGCCTTAATGACATGAGAAGCATTACTTTTTTGTATGTTAATGTAAAATGTAAAAGTAACTTACGTAGATTATAGCTCACTAAGATTATGTAGATCATAGCTCACTAAGAACACATGTCTCGTCTTTTTTTTTAATTCCACAGGGTTTGAGTACTGTTCTTTTTTTTTTTTTTATCAAATAAGAATTAAATCGTGATAGATAAATAAATGTTACATCGTAGGAAGAAAACATAAAATCAAAGCTGCATCTATAACTGAGATTCACAGTCCAGCAGCATATGTGCATGAAAAACAGGTCACCAATTTTCATAGCTTTAATTCACAGAAAAAAAGTGACATTGTCCATATAGTGGAAATGTTAAATTTCAGAAGAAGAAAAAACGTAGTGAAAATAAACATCGCCAGACTGGCATCACCACCCCACATCAACAAACAATATGTGTGGAAGTGTTCTGAGTCAGAACGCCCACATCAGTAATCCTGTTGCCTTCTGCTGCGTCATTTTGCTTCACTTCACCATTATCGCAATCATCCTTTGAATCATCAACATGGCAGCCAGTATTAAAACTAGAAGACTCATTTATATTATAGTACCTACTCCGATGTTTGACCTCTGACTGAGTGGGTGTGACAGCTGGCAGTTTTTTGGGTCCCAGAAGTGCTAGATTGAGTGTCTTTTGTGCTGTTCACACCTGTACATTACTGTTTGACTTGCAACTCAGTTCACACATGTTTGGCGCTTCTTTACCATCATTTTTCAGCTTCTAAACCCTTTTGACTCCCGCACCCTGTCCACCAGCATCCTGTATTGCCAGCCATGCTAGCAAAGCAAAAACTTAATCCTTTGAATCCCTCACCCTTTTAACCAGCTTCCTGCAGGAAGCTGGTGGAAAGGATGAGGGAATCAAGGGTTAAGTTTTTGCAGTTGGTGGATAGGGTGCGGCAGTAGTCAAACGGTTAAGCTGGTTTCTCCACAAAACTTTTGTCGGGGGATGTGATTCTAACCGTTGTCTGCATGTTCAGGAGCTGACGCTGACAGAAGTAGTGGTGCCCCTAGGACTTATGTTCATGTTGGGACTGATTCACGCACAGACTGTGTTGGCTCATTTTTCACTGAAACCTCCGCGACGTGATGGCCGTCATGGCAGGTAATGTCTCTTTCATCACTGTCTTTGTTTTTGTGGATGTTACGATTCAGCTGCCAGTGCATGAATGTATGTCTCTGTGTGTGTATGAAAACTCATTTTAAAAAAATCCACTTAGGTCGCATGTCTAAAGTAGCAGGATGCTGATTTCCTGACCCCCCCCCCCCCCCCCCCCACTCCCCCCCCCCCCCAAAAAAAAGAAAAACATTGGCAGTGGTCATCTGGTAGACTCCTTGAGCCTGCACAAAACTCTGACAAGGTCTCAAAATGGGGAGATGGAGGAAAACAGGATCTGTAACACACTGACACCATCAGAATGATTGGAACATTAGGGAATGGGCAGTAAACAGGCCAGTATTTATGTTTCGGGCTGGGATTGAATTCGAAACATCAGATCTTGAATCCCAACAACCTTTTCTTTATCAGCATAGCGCTGGTGCATAAACCAACTGACTGGTGCATGAACCAGCTGGCTGGTGCACGAACTAGCTGACTGGTGTACGAACCAGCTGACTGGTGCATTAACCAACTGACTGGTGCATGAACCAGCTGGCTGGTGCATGAGCCAGCTGACTGGTGCACGAACCAGCTGACTGGTGCATGAGCCAGCAGATTGGTGCACGAACCAGCTGACTGGTGCACGAACCAGCTGACTGGTGCACGAACCAGCTGACTAGTGCAGGAACCAGCTGACTAGTGCAGGAACCAGCTGACTAGTGCATGAACCAGCTGACTGGTGCTTAACCAGCAGACTAATGCATGAACCAGCTGACTGGTGCATAAACCACCTGACTGGTGTACAAACCAGCTGACTGGTGCATGAACCAGCTGACTGGTGCATAAACCAGCTGACTAGTCCACGAACCAGCTGAACTAAGGAGGTCATTGGCATCCTGTCATTATCCACTGAACACAAGAGAAAACACAAACAGAAGTAGAATCTGTATTTAACATAACAATATGAGACAGGTGCATATTTTCAGCCAACTGGCCTTTGTCGAGTGTATACAAAAAGACAAAAAAGAAAATTACACAACACTTAGCACACACACTCACAAAACACAGACAACTTCCCCAACATAACATCCTGGCAGGAGAGAACACACTTGACAAAGGCCAGTTGACCAAAAATTTGCACCTGCCTTGTTTTGTTATAGTAAGTACATGATCTAATATCATTTTGTTTTCCTGGTTCTTATTTGCTTAAAAGGCTGGCAGTCACTTTGAGGCACAATCGTACATGTCGGAAAACGATGATAGGGATGAAGTGTTCATGAGCTGTTTTCTGTCATACATGGGCGTACTTAGATAAAAATAGCCAAATTTATGTCAGCAGAGATCTGTGGCCCAGTGCTAATGAACCAAAAGTCGTTCACGCCAGCAGGGTTGTGTCCAGAATTCCATTAAAAAAGAAAATTAAAACAGAAATATGTGGAAAAAAAGGAAAACTACAGAAAAAAGTAACCTCCTGCTAAAAAAGGAAGTATTTTAGCTGCAAAGTATGAAATATTGGATGTCTGTAAGATTTTGATTCTAACATGAATGAAGATTTCAGGATGAGATTGAAAATTTGTAAGATCCAACTGTTAGGCTTGGCAAGTGATTTTTTTTAAACAGAAAGTAGCTGTTTGCTAACATGCAGAAAGTAGAATTGGGGAAGATGTAGTAGAACCAGATCTGCCATGTATCTCCCACATAGGTAAAGATGGCATTTCTAACAGTGCCAACAGATTGAATTAGCTAGTCAATGATGAATTGCTCTGTGTGTGTTTAAACAGCAAACAGAAGAAACGGCAGCGGCAGAGCTCCCTGTCCCGAGATGTTAATCTGGACCCTAGCGGCAGCGCTACACCTTCCCAGGCCCAGACAACTGATACTGCCCACTACGACAGAAACCTCATGGATTTGCCTACATCCCGCAGACACCACCACCACCACCGCCACCACACCACCAGTCTCTGGAACATTCCGCGGGTGGAAGTCAGTGTGGCTGAAGCCTCACCCCCACAACCCTCCCCGTCCACCAGCCGTAAGAGCCCCCAGCCACGTGCCCCACGACCTACAAAACGGGGAGAGAAGAAGAGCGTGCGAATTGCCGACACTGTGCAGAAGCTGGCTTCAAAGTCTTCTCCAATCTCTTCTGACTTGGTTGACGGTTGGGCGAGATCTGTTGGGAGCGAGATGAACATTGACGGCGTTGTGCTGGTATCGCCGCAGACTGTGGGTTGTGGTGTGGGCAGGTGTGTGGATGAGACAGAGGTGGACAGTGGGAGTGAGCGAGGAGGGAGGGATCAGGTAAGATTGGCGGGGGACAGGGTGCAGGGTGTTGTACACGCAGGGCAGCAGGTCTCTGCCGCCAGGAACAAGGATGCTGACCGAAGCAGCAGCGGCATTGAGGATGGCTGTGAGTCGGGTAACCTTTACGACCTGGAGAAGTGCCCCGGTCGTCATGATGGCACCGATTCTGATTCTCTGGCAGGTCTGTATGAGTTTGTGCACTTTGACCAGCGAGGGTCTAAAGAATCCCAGTCTTCCGATGACTTCACCCTCATATCGGACAATCAAGACAGAGTTCAGGACAAAGACAAGACCCCCAAGAAACGCTCCGTGTCGTCCATCACGGAACAGGGGGCGAGGGCGAGGGAGTCGGCCACTGACGAATGCACCACAGACCAGAAGGACGAAGACAACCTCTCTGACACTGGCCATGTCTCCAACTCCTCCAACTACAACCCCTCGGATTCGGGGAGCGAGGCGGAGAATTGTGATGACGGGGACTCAGTGGGCATGCCTTTGCCAAAAAGCCCCATCACCATCCCCTCGGCTCTAGATAACAACCCTTCAACCTCCATGTCGACCGGCTCCATTACTGCCTCGCCCAGAAAGATGGCGCAGCAGCAGCAGCAACTTGAAGGTGAATCGTCTGCCAGTGACCCAGGCTCACCTGACGCTAGACAGTCGGTCAGCGGCATCCGACGAAGACGTAGAACCAGCGCCAACCAAGGTGGCAACGAGGCATCCGACGGTATGCGGCCACGACCCTTGCCCCCCAAGCTGTTAGGTTTGCGTGCTCAGAGCAAGTTGACTCAGACAAGCGGCATCAGTTCCTCGGAGAACGAGGCAGGGGGTCTGTCGCCAGAGGCCATCAACAAGGTAGACTGTTACATCCTATGGCACAGCGCGTGCATGCAAACATAACACACTGGTGCTCTCTGTCAGGGATGCTTGAACTTCAGACTCTGCTTTTCGTTTGATTAACCTTGTAATGCATGTTTTTTTATTTTATTTAAATGCTGCCTCAGTTTCTGTATAAAATGCCTCAGTTTCAGTGCTGTGGTTCTGTTCTGTTGTGTTTTATTTTGTTCGTTTCTGGTTTTTAGACATGTATATTTTTGTTTTCTTTTCCTTTCAGTTTTCATTTTATTTTATTTAATTATTTGTTTATTATTTATTTATTTGTTTGCTTATATTTTTATCAGTTAATTATGTTTTTATTTTCTGTTCTGTTTTGTTTTCGTATGTTGAAGGAACATCGATTGCATGTGTTTGTATCTCTCTATAAAAACTAGTTTATGTTTTGTCTGTTCTCCTATTCTTCTTTCTTTTTCATTCTGTCATTCATTGTTTTTCCCTTTCATTCAGTCCACCAGCCCCTTTTTCACAAATTATTCAGTGTAAGATGAATTTGATGCTGAACTTTTCTATACTGATGCCTAGATAGTAGGATTGTAAAAACTGAGGGCACTTACTGCCTGTTCTGCACTGATATTGACATGGCTGACATTTCTGTTTATAATTATGTTTCTCAGTGTGTTGATAGGAAACTGACAGTACTGAATGTGGGATGGTTTTTAACTGCATGTAATATTGATGCTTGAATACATGACCAATGGTGTCTGTGTGTGTGTCTATGTGTGTTTTGAGGCTAAGAGAGTGAGAACGTGGAAACATTGTTGAAAAGGATGTTGACAGTTGTGTATAAAAAAAAAAACAACTTATACCTTTATTACTGTTGTTATTGTAGGCCATGTCAGACATTTATCTTAGCTGGGACTCACAACTGAAGAATTTGAATCAGATTGCTGAATTTCCATGTAATGAATTACAATATATACAAAATGGTTAAAGATCCTGAGAAAAAGGTAATTTTTGAGTAGATTATTATTTTTTGTTTGGTTTTGTGTTCTTTGTGTTTCGGTTTTGTTGGGTGGGAGAGAGTTATCTATTTCTTTATAGTGATTACAGTTTTGTTTCTTTCTTTGTTTTTGTTAGGTGGATGAGAAACTTATGATTCTGTAATATGGTGGTGTTCAGGATGAGGGAGAGAAAAGGTTTAAATTTAAATATCACACAAGGGGAGGTAAACAGTGAGAGTACATGAGGTGATGTTTTCCAACAGGCAACAATCAGTTCCGAGGAGTGGGAGGACCGCATGCAGTCTGATGTCACCACCTCCTCCTCTTACTCCACCAGCAACTCTGAGAGCGAGCTGTCTGAGAATGAGGGCAACATCGACGAAGGGAACGATGATGACGACCTTGTCACTGAGGGTTTGCCCTCTAGTGCCTTCCATGACATCAATCTTTTACAACCCGTGAGTGTTTATTGCTTTCTTGATGTGACTTTTATTTCATGGATGTGTAGTTTCTTTTTGATTGTTGTTGTAGCCGTAAATGTACCTGTAGTTTCTTTTGATTGTCATTGTAGTGGTAAATGAAAGATACATAGCACCTTGTGTGTTTACCTTTGCATGTGGATGGATATGAATGTCATTCTCATTGTTTTTGCATGCCTTGCATGGATTTGTAGAGTTGTTAACTAGTTTTCTAATTGTTGGTTCTGTTGTAATAATACATATTTCATATTTTTGGCATGCATAGACTTGTACCTTTTTGTTTTGTTTTTGTTTGTTTTTTAAGTTTGGAAGAGAATGTAAGATGGATAAAATGAAAACACTTTGGAAGACCGTCGTCGACTATGTCACTGATTCTGCTGTTGTTATGCAAAGTTTCCCAGTATGGGTATGCTGTGGCTTGTGATTAAGAAAGATAAATTCGGAAGAAAATTAAATGGCCCAAACTGTTGATCCTGCTGGTAAATAGTAGTTGAAAGAGTTTGGATACATTCTTGGTGTAGAGTAAGTTTGTGTAGAGTTCTGCTCTTGATTTAGATTGTATTGTGACTCAGTTTCTCAACCTATTCAACAGCTTCAAGATGACAGTCTTAAAAATATCCCTGCCCCCACTTCAGTCAAATGACATCAAATTCTAGTCTTGATTTAAATTGCATCACAAGCTTCACTCCCTCACCCTTTCCACTAGCTTTAAGAAAAGTCTTAAAAAGCACCTGCTCCCACCCCACCCCAGCCTCTCTCCCTCACCCTTTCCACCAGCTTTAAGAAAAAAGTCTTAAAAAGCGCACCCCCCCCCCCCCCTTCCTCCATCTTCCCCATTCTAGTGACAGAGAGTTCTGCTCAGGACTAAAAATGCACTATCCTTTTCTCTCCCCTACGCTGCCCACTGGCTTCAGGATAAAAATCTCAGAATACCCCATCCCACCCCATCCCTCATTCTTGCTCTTGATTTAAGTCTAGATTATGTTTCAGTAAATGTACAGCATCAACTCCCTCATCCTTCCTGCAGGAAATTGGAGGATAGGATGAGGGATCTTTCAGTTTCAATTTTGTCATGATGGCATTTCTGCACTCAGAATAAACTCTGTCTTTACGAAGGTCATAGATGCCATATGATGGAAAAAGATACGATTATTGTGTAATAACAAACAAAGCAAGACAACAAAATAAACCCACTGTGGCTCACTTAATTAAGGGCCGAGCCTTTGCGCAATCAGGATAGCACTGTAACCAACTGTATTTTTTAGGTGGCCCCTTCAGGTCAGTTGGTTTGGTGTCATGCTGGTAATGCAGGGTCATGGGGTTGACCTCCACGTGGGTCATGGGGTGAAAAGGTCAAGAGAGGGTCAGGGTGTTGCCTATAGGTTATTTTTTATAATCCCTAGGTGGGTTTTTTTTTCTGAAAGTTTTGTTTTAAGTCATCCCTTCTTGCTGCGGTGTAACCATGCTAGCTGCTTTTTGTTGTCATCGCCTGTCGGTCGTGTATGCTGTGTTTGGTTGTGTGTGTAATGTTTGGTGGTGTGTTATGTTTGCTTATGTATTGGTTGTGTATGCTGTGTTTAGTTCTGTGTGTTATGTTTGCTTATGTATTGGTTGTGTATGCTGTGTTTAGTTCTGTGTGTTATGTTTGCTTATGTATTGGTTGTGTATGCTGTGTTTAGTTCTGTGTGTTATGTTTGCTTATGTATTGGTTGTGTATGCTGTGTTTAGTTCTGTGTGTTATGTTTGCTTATGTATTGGTTGTGTATGCTGTGTTTAGTTCTGTGTGTTATGTTTGCTTATGTATTGGTTGTGTATTATGTTGGGTTATATATTGGTTGTGTGTGTTATGCTTTGTTGTGTGAGTTATGTTTGGTTGTGTGTGTCATGTTTGGTTGTGTGTGTTATTTCAGTTGTATGAGTTATGTTTGGTTTTGTGTGTTGTGTTTGTATATGTCGTGTTTGCTTCTGTGTGTTGTGTTTGGTCGTGTATGTCATGTTTGGTAGTGCGTGTTGTTCTTGTTTCTGCAATTTATGTTTGATTCATGTTTGGTTGTGTATTTTAATTTTTATGTTTGTTATTTCTCTCATTGAATAGGCATGAGAATTGTGTTTTGGCAAATTTCCCACATGTCACTGTCAGTTTTCCAGGAGTAAAAACAAAGTAGCAGTCAAGGGGGAATGGGAACCTTAGAAACTGATATGTTCTCAAAATGTTTGCTTTTCACTTTGAATGGTGCAGCTTCACTGAAACAGACATTGTGGTTGCGTCAGCTGAATGAATGTTAAGATGATGTTCTGCTGGCACTGGTTTACGAGAAGGATAGCAGCAGTTTTGAAGAGAGGAGAAAAATCTTGTGAAGAAAGTGGAGGTGGGAATGGCTGTCATGGCAAGTTGAGAAGAGTGAAGGAAGATTAATATCTCAGGAGCTGCAAGAAGTATCTGAAAGAGAGCAGAAATGAAATTTTGTCACTGTTCATTGAAATATAGCAGAAAGTTTGTCACCTTTCATTAAGTTCCAGTGGTAGGCTGAAAAAATGCCAGTATAAAATATAGACTAGGTAAAACATAGGCTAGGTAGGGCCTCAGGACCTGGCCAGCTAATGGGTTTATGTGCAGGCTTAGGGCTTCTGCCATGATCACTGTACACATGGTTTCTGTGATGTTAGCGCATATGGAATTCGTTCCAGGCGTGGAGACATCGTCTTGAGAAACTGAAACTGAAACTTAGTGAAGTAGAACAATAGTAATTGTGTCACTATTCTTTGAAATAGAGCTGTAATTGTGTCACTGTTCTTTGAAATAGAGCTGTAATTGTGTCACTGTTCTTTGAAATAGAGCTGTAATTGTGTCACTGTTCTTTGAAATAGAGCTGTAATTGTGTCACTATTCTTTGAAATAGAGCTGTAATTGTGTCACTGTTCTTTGAAATAGAGCTGTAATTGTGTCACTGTTCTTTGAAATAGAGCTGTAATTGTGTCACTATTCTTTCAAATAGAGCAGTGATTTTGTCACTGTTCTTTGAAATAGAGCTGTAATTGTGTCACTGTTCTTTGAAATAGAGCTGTAATTGTGTCACTGTTCTTTGAAATAGAGCTGTAATTGTGTCACTATTCTTTGAAATAGAGCTGTAATTGTGTCACTATTCTTTGAAATAGAGCTGTAATTGTGTCACTATTCTTTGAAATAGAGCTGTAATTGTGTCACTATTCTTTGAAATAGAGCTGTAATTGTGTCACTATTCTTTGAAATAGAGCTGTAATTGTGTCACTATTCTTTGAAATAGAGCAGTGATTTTGTCACTGTTCATTGAAATAGAGCTGTAATTGTGTCACTGTTCTTTGAAGTAGAGCAGTGATTTTGTCACTGTTCATTGAAATAGAGCTGTAATTGTGTCACTGTTCTTTGAAATAGAGCAGTGATTTTGTCACTGTTCATTGAAATAGAGCTGTAATTGTGTCACTGTTCTTTGAAATAGAGCAGTGTTTGTCAGTTCTTTGAAATAGAGCAGTGATTTTGTCAGTTCTTTGAAATAGAGCAGTGATTTTGTCAGTTCTTTGAAATAGAGCAGTGATTTTGTCAGTTCTTTGAAATAGAGCAGTGATTTTGTCAGTTCTTTGAAATAGAGCAGTAATTGTGTCACTGTTCTTTGAAATAGAGCAGTGATTTTGTCAGTTCTTTGAAATAGAGCAGTAATTGTGTCACTGTTCTTTGAAATAGAGCAGTGATTTTGTCAGTTCTTTGAAATAGAGCAGTAATTGTGTCACTGTTCTTTGAAATAGAGCTGTAATTGTGTCACTATTCTTTGAAATAGAGCTGTAATTGTGTCACTGTTCTTTGAAATAGAGCAGTGATTTTGTCAGTTCTTTGAAATAGAGCAGTAATTGTGTCACTGTTCATTGAAATAGAGTTGTACTTGTGTCACTATTCTTTGAGATTGTGCAGTGATAGTGTCATTGTTCATGGAAATTGTGCTGAAACTGAATGCCGTAATGTACAAAATTAAGCTTAATTCTACCGTAGTGAAATTGTGCTGAAACTGAATGCCATAATGTACAAAATAAAGCTTAATTCTACTGTAATGAAATTGTTCTGAAACTGAATGCTGTAATGTACGAAATTAAGCTTCATTCTGCCATAATGAAATTGTACTGAAACTAAATGCTGTAATGTATAAAATTAAGCTAAATCGTGTAGAAACTGGAAGCCACAATGTACAAAAATTAAGCTTAATTCTACCATAATGAAATTGTGCTGAAATTGAATGCTGTAATGTAGGAAATTAAACTTCATTCTGCCATAATGAAATTGTGCTGAGACTGAATGCCGTAATGTATAAAATTAAGCTAAATCGTGCTGAAACTGGATGCCACAATGTACAAAATTAAGCTTAATTCTACCATAATGAAATTGTGCTGAAACTGAGTGCCACAGTGTACAAAATTAAGCTTAATTCTGTCATAATATGTAAAATGGTTTTCAAGCTGTCATTGCCCCAGACTGCACAAGTTTTGACCATGATTTTCACATTTTCTTGGGGAGCATGCCCTCAGATCATTGACTTTTTCAACATGACCAGTTCTCATGCCTCATTTTGTGTATTTATTTCTGGTTTCGTTTATTGATTTATTCAGTTAATAGTTTATTTTTTGTCTGTTCGCCTAATTGTCATGCATGTTTTCTTGTTTTTGTGTTTGCCTGTTGGTTGTGTATGTTATGTATTTCACTGTTGCCTGTGGGTGGTGCATGTTAGTGGTTTTGACGCTTTCCACCTTGTTCTTGTTGTGTGTCTTTTTTCCCCCCTCAAACAGGGGGTTAGGCTCTCCATCCCACGCATTTTCATCAACGGCAGTCCAGTGCAGGTATTGAGGGCAATGTGTGTGTATATGTGTGTGTGTGTTTTGGTGGGGCTTTTTTTTTGTTTTTTTTTGTTTTTTTTGCTGCTGTGATGTGTGTGCTTTCCTGCTGCCTGTCTTTTTCTTGTCCAGTCATATTTGTTTAAATGTGCACATATTCTTTCTGCTAGCTTTCTTTGCCCCATGAGGTAAAGCTAGTTGTGTTTCAAATGTTGACCAGGTTCAAGGGAAATGAGTAGTATGGCATAATAGGCTGACTATGGTTTGGTATGAGTACTTTGGTGTAATAGGCAGACTATGGTTTGGCGTGAGCAGTATGTTGAATAGGCTGACTATGGTTGTGTTCATTGTTCTTGTTGCCCCCGACTGAGCTGTCGGAACAATTTAAAAAACTGTAAACTGAACTTGTTACCCAGCCTCAGAAGACAGGTCTGAAATGAACACCAGCCGAAGAAAAACTTTTTTTTTTTATAGATAAATAACAATTGGAAATAGTTAAAGCACTGTTCACATTTGGACATGTCCATATGCACTCTACCCAAATCTGCCAACATTAATCAGACAGGCTTTGTACAGAACTATATATGCTGGTAAGGTCTTCAACTGAGGTTGAGGGGATCTATGAAACACTGAGCTGACACCGCCAGAATGATAGCAGCATTAAGATAGGCAACAAACAGACCAGTTTTTATGTTGCAGGAAGAGGGCTGAACTCAAGACTTCATATCTTGAGCCCATGGCTCTATCAGCAGAGTCAGCCAGATGCATATTATTGTATAGTGATTAATGGATGACAGTGGTTGTGGTGTGGTTGTGAGTCTTATGATAAAGCCGTCCTCTGCGCTTTAGGTCCGCTTTGCTGCCACAGTACATCCTCTTTGATAATGTGTCCTGATGTTATCCAGACCTGGAAATGCAGACACCTGCATGTTACTTATCATTAGGTCGGTCATCATGAGTATCTCACTCAGTTTCACGTCTGTGCTGTGTACATGGCTTGACTAACTAGCCCTGCAATCTACATGAATTCAGTTGTGATATACTTGGGTTAGAAACTTACAAGTGATGGGTTTGATTAGGAGGTGTAGATCTTTTTAATGGTTTGTTTTGTTTTGTTTTTGTTTGTTTGTTTTTTGTCTGCTGTATCAGTAAAAAAGCCATTGAAAAACAAAGAAATGAAACAAAAACCAAACTAAAACTAGAAACAGATGAAAGTAGAAGAAGAGCGTATATTAGCGGAACAAGACAGGCGCAAATTTTCAGCCATCTGGCTTTTGTCAAGCTTGCATGAAAGACTACAAGGAAACAGTCACAAGATTTAGGACAAAAATAACTGCTCAGATAGCTTCCCTGATAGATAACTTCCCTGATATTTTGTTGAGCTGGAGCAGATTACTACTTTGATAATCTCCCTTAATTACTGAACAAAACAAAGGAAAAAGAATTTCAACAGGAAAGAAAATTCAAGTCAGCAGAAGTGTAGAAACTTGCAAATAGTTTCCATATCAATAAACTGTACATATCTTGGGATGCTTTTTCACACTGTACTGTCAGGAGTTGATGGAGGCTTCTCCTATGAGGATCTTCTGTTTTTCTTGCTACTGCTGTGATGTGTGTTGTCATGTGCTCTGTTGTAGTGTGTTGTTGTGTTTTGTGAATACTGGTGTGTGTGTGTGTGTGTGTGTGTGTGTGTGTGTGTGTGTGTGTGTGTGTGTGTGTGTGTGTGTGTGTGTGTGTGTGTGTGTGTGTAAAGATGTCAGGCAGACATATGTGTTTGCTGTGCCTTAAGCTCTATTGCACCAGTTATAGGGACTAAAAATGCCCGGTGGTGGAGCAGGATCTGAAGTGATAGCCCATAAGCCTGTACATAAAGCCAGTGTGCTGATAAAATCTGTTATTGAAATAAATGTAGGCTGTCTAGTGTTTTATAATGCTTTGTGAAGCTCATCAAAAATAGTGAAAGCTTCTAGTGTAGCCCAGCTTGCTAGCTTGTGAAAAACAAGATCAAAGTTTTTACCAACATGCTGGAAAATTCCTGAATTAGAAAACAAACCTATTCTCCCCCCCCCCCCCCCCCAAAAAAACAACAAACAAACAAAATCTGTGGCCATTGTGAGGGTCAAATCCATGACCCCTGCATTACCAGCATGGCACCCTAACCAACTGAACTAATGGGGTTTCTGTGTAAAGCTTGGGGTGACCTTTCAGAACTGTGCTTTGGAGCCCTTTTTAAAAGCATAATTTTGCAGTATACGAACATTCAGAATAAACATCATGTCCTGTCAGAAGATAGAGATATGTGCTGTTTCTGGGTCAGCAAGCTCCATGTGCAGATATTGGTGACAGACTGGTCATTGGGTCTGTGAGTTTCTTAACCTTTACGTACAGAGAGATATGATACCAGGCTGATAGTTGTGGCTGTGAGTTTCTGTAACGACAGCTGTTCAGGTTGATTCACAGCTGTGGTCAGGATGATCTCACTGGAAAGCAAACAGGCCGGTCCCGTTAATGGCTGCAAAATGGACCCAAGTCAAAAAACGGTGGAATAGTGCATACCGAGAGCATTAGGAAAGCAACTGGCAAAAAATCACCTATAACAAATTGGTGGCTCCTTCTGTCTGTTGTAGCATCAGATCTGGCAATCCTAAGAGCTTTAGGAAGGCAACTGGCAGAAAATCACCTGTAACAAATTGGTGGCTCCTTCTGTCTGTTGTAGCATCAGATCTGGCAATACTAAGAGCTTTAGGAAGGCAACTGGCAGAAAATCACCTGTAACAAATTGGTGGCTCCCTCTGTCTGTTGTAGCATCAGATCTGGCAACACCAAGAGCTTTAGGAAGGCAACTGGCAGAAAATTACCTGTAACAAATTGGTGGCTCTTTCCATCTGTTGTAGCATCAGATCTGGCAACACTAAGAGCTTTAGGAAGGCAACTGGCAGAAAATCACCTGTAACAAATTGGTGGCTCTTTCCATCTGTTGTAGCATCAGATCTGGCAACACTAAGAGCTTTAGGAAGGCAACTGGCAGAAAATCACCTGTAACAAATTGGTGGCTCTTTCCATCTGTTGTAGCATCAGATCTGGCAACACCAAGAGCATTAGGAAGGCAACTGGTAGAAAATCACCTGTAACAAATTGGTGGCTCTCTCCATCTGTTGTAGCATCAGATCTGGCAACACCAAGAGCATTAGGAAGGCAACTGGTAGAAAATCACCTGTAACAAATTGGTGGCTCTCTCCATCTGTTGTAGCATCAGATCTGGCATGGTTTTGGATGGCAGATGTTTTACAAGATGAAGCAAAGCTGGGCTACTTCTTTTTCTTTCTTTCTGTTCTATTTTTTAAAGCATTTTAATTTTAATGGGTGTATGCATGTTGTCCTGCTGACACATACACTGTCTGAGATGTGTGTATGTGCACATTGGGTGTTTCCTTGTTTCCATAAGCCACCAAGCACTTACATGACTTCAGGATCATTAATTTGTGTATTTGTTGTTCTGTGTGCACAATATACACAAAGGGAGCTTAGGCTCCAAGCAGGCCTGCACGCATATAGACCTGGAAGATAAGAAAATTTCCATCCTTTACCCTCCAGGGGGGAAGTACCCAAGTGGTATCGAACCCAGACTTTCTGTTTGGATGCACCACATCTTATTCATTTTACTGTTGTTGTTTTGTTGAAATTTTTCCTTCACATTATTGATGTTAGCACTGTTCTAGTTCCATTTCTCTATTTGTCCATGTCTTTTTTCTCAGGACCTTGCCGCTTCCTTTTACAAATTTTCTGTCTCTTACTCTGTTTCCCTCTGCCCCCCCCCCCCCCCCCTTTCATCCTCCATGCCATGCTTTTATATGCTGTCTAAAATCGAAAGATGTTAAATCAAAGAACAAACTGCTGCACCCATCATTGGGCTTTCGTAACTACTTGTCACCTCTGTCTCCACTTGCAATTCATTTTTCATTCATGTGCATTCTATAATAGGACATACGCTCGTTGTAAATGTCACTGTATAGTGTATTATAACTGGTTTAGCAAGCCAGGTTCCCCAAAGGGCTCAGAACACAGTTCTTAAAGGTCATCTGAAACTGTACAAAGCAAGGGCTCATAAGTGTTTACAGTCACTGCTGAACGTGTGATGTGTTGCTTATCTTCAGCCTGTCAGCTATATAATTTTTGTTGTTGTAATTTTCATCATTATTATTGATGTTATTATTTTTTTTATTATTATTATTTTTGATTAAAATTGTGCTGAGTGGAGCTTTTTGCATCGTCCAGACTAAAGTAATGGCTTTCTGCAGGGTGCATCTGGAGTGAGGGTAAGAACAAGTGGACCTTGAATTTTGTTGTTGTTTTGTTTGTTGTTTTAGAGAGAAAGTAACCTCATAGATACACAGATTTGTTTATCACTCTATGAATCTTTTAATGCCATGTAGCTTCTCTTTTTAAACATTTTCTCACTGGTGTTTCTGTCATCACATAACTAATGGCCAGAGATTATTTTAGTCAGTCTTATTTCCTCAGCAGTCTTCTCTGCCTCTTCTCTCCTTCTTTTCAGGACTCAGTTGAAAGACATATGTTTCAGCTAGGCCTGTCCTCTTAATTAAAACTAAGGTAATAGTGGAACAGTGACCATGCTGTGCATATACTGAGTTTTGTAGCCTGGGCTGAAAGTCTTCATTTTCTCAGCATAAAAAGTTTGGAACTTGTTGAAGAGCGATTCATCGCATCAGACAATACCATATGCACTCCACCTAAATCTGCCAGCAGTTAACTGGCAAATTCCTTGAGTCTGCATAAACCTTTGTGGGCTGAAATGGGGATGTTAGTGGGGGTGAGAAGAGACTGTGTAATGATGTGGTGGTGGTGCGTGTGCGTGTGTGTGAATGCGACTGAATATGTATGTCAATATTTTTTGTTATTTTTCTTTTTGTTCCAACATTTTTACCTTGCCAAGTCACACTTAGGTGCTGGAGGGCACCCTACTCTAAATCATGATGGATTATTATCATTATCAATATCATTATTATTATTGCTTGTAGTAATAGTAATCAGGGAAGAACATACTCCCAGTCTGGTGTTCAATTTGCGCTGCAAAGATTTGTAAACAGCACCAGTGGCAGTGGTGTAGTGGTTAGCGCAACAGACTATCGACTTCAAGGTTGTGGGTTAGAATCCCCATCAGTACCTTCAAAAATCATTGTGGGATTTTCGGCTCTAACTGGCTCCTACCCAAAGTTGGGCATGCTATGGGCCCATTGGGAAGACTGGGACCACACAGTTGAGTCTCATCCACTTCACAGATGTGTCATTGGGGGTGTTGCTCAAATCCTCTGACCAGCACCGCAGGTGTCTGTATCTCTAGGCCTGGTTGATGCCATGTTATATGATGATTGTAAGTGTAAAGTACAGCCCTGTCACACAGTCTCAATCGTACATGGAACTCCATAGCATCGTGATTATCATTGTCATCGACATCATCATCGCATTGTAAAAAAAAAACTGCCAGCTTCTGTGGCCATTAAGGTGGCATAGAAAATGGTTAAAAAAAAAAAAAAGAGGTAGCTGAGCACAAAGGTAACCTGTGTGCGATGATCTTGGAAAAATTTTTTTTTAAAGATTTGTAAAGGGATGTCAGAAATAAAGGACAGTGTGTGTGGTCCAGTGGGCGAAGCACCTGTCTAAGACGTGAGAGATCTGGGGTTCACTTAAGCAAGCTGGTCAGTTCTTTTAATAGAGCCATGAACTCAAGATCTGATGTCTTTATGTTCAATCCCAGTCCACAACATTAAAAATTGACATGTTTGTAGCCCATCTGAATGTTTCCATCATTCTGGTGGTGTCAGCTTAGTGTTTCATAGGTCCCTCTCCCTCCCCCCCTGCCCCAAATCCTCCAATCCTCCACCATTTCAAGACCATGTCAGAGTGTGGGGTTTTATGCATGCTCGGGGAGTCTGCCATCTATTTGCTGGCAGATTTGGATGGAGCTGATATAGAATTGTCTGAGTGCGAAGAATCCCTCTTGAACAAAGTCAGTCCAAAGTCCAAACACCAGGTTGAGCTTGCAGTTGGATTCCCTGTCCCTCCTTTCGTTGAATTCCAATGGTGGTCAGGGTTTTAATTCTTAGGATAAACTGAGGCCCTGTGCGCAGCATTGTTTCGCACATGTTAATGATCCCATGGCAATCAAAGGGTTGTTTCTGGCCAAATTCTGTAGAAAAGCCATGCGTAAACAAAAATTACATGCATATGGTGGAAGATGGGGAGGGGGAGGAAGAAGAGAAGGTGATGAGACCTAAGCAAGGCGGCATGCTTCCCTGCAGAAATCAGACCTGCAGTTCATGCAGAAAAACTCCATTGTGACCAAAAAAAAAGATCATTTCAATCCAATCCGATCCAGTGTTTTTCCCCACCTGTAGTGTAGTGTATGGGGGTAGGGGGAAGTGTGGTGTGTGTGCGTACACACACACACACACACACACACACACACACACACACCACACACACACACACACACACACACACACACACACACACACACACACACCACACACACAACACACACACACACACACACACACACACACACACACACACACACACACACACACACACACACACAAAAACACACACAGAGAGAGAGAGAGAAGGTGATTTATTGCTGGAAAAACCGAAAACTATTTGCGGAGAGAGGAGTAAAGTACTTTTAACCCTTTGACTCCCACACCCTATCCACCAACTGCAAAAATTAACCCCTCGACTCCCTCACCCTGCTGGAAGCTGGTGGATTGGGTGAAGGAATCAAAGGGTTATGTTTTTGCTTTGCTAACATGGTTGAGAATGCAGGATGGTGGTGGACAAGGTGCGAGTCGAAGGGTTAAAAAACTGAGATAGTTTCACAAATGCTGGACTTCACATTTCTTGTTTTGTGAAGTTAAGTGACAAGACTTATGATCAGCCCTCATATGTACTGGGCATTCACCTCAGTGGATTCTTTAAATAATGTTGTCAGGTCATTGAATTTGTGTTCCTGTTTTTGTATTATGGGTTTCATGATAGCTGCACATCTTTCTGTACATTTTGTTTGAATTTTACTAACATTGTATGCTCTTTGTTTTAATTTGAGACCACACAGTAATATTTCTTTCTGTTTGGCATAGCTTTTGTTTAAAATAGTTGCCTAGCCAACAGTTGTTTTTTTTTAATCTTTAATTATGACTGTTTAGTATGTTCTTTGATGACACAAGTGTGTGTGTGTGTGTGTGTGTGTGTATGTATCTGTGTGTGTGTGTGTGTGTGTGTGTGTGTGCGTGTGTGTGTGTGTGTGTGTGTGTGTGTGTGTGTGTGTGTGTGTGTGTGTGTGTGTGTGTGTGTGTGTGTGCTTTTCTGTAGAGTTAGTATTATCAGTTTTATAGAGCTAGTATTATCAGTTTTATAAAGCAGTCTTTATGCTGTGAAATTTTTGAAAATAGGTTTTAGTAATTATTTTGTAATGAAGCTGTCTATTAATTTTCATTAGAGCATAAACTGTGTATGCATTTTGTGGTATATCTTAGTATGAAGGGACTTTTTTGCAACTGTATGTGTTTCCTTCTTGCATTATGACATAGATAGTGCGTTTGTATTGTACAGTTTGTATACTTGTGTACTGGTTTGGTAAAAATTCTGGAGAAATACTGCCAAAAAATAAAAATTATTTCTGTATGCTTTTTCCCTTTCTCTCATTCGCTGTCTTTTTGCAAATACTTTTATTTTCTCATAGATTCTCAGAGCGCAGTTTTTTTTTATACAGGGATTAGATTGGCAAACATTCAGAACATACAGATATTGCCAAAAACTCACGGGGCATACAGATGTTGCCAAAAGCTTTGCACTAAACAATCTTAGGGAAGAATCGATTCCCAGTAAACAAGCGATAGGAATTGATTCCCAGTTTAGACTAGCTTGCTTATGGCGTCCACCAAAGATGATCATGCTAAACAACTTGCCATTTATGTGTATAAAGCTTTTAAATTCTGGAGTTTGCGTGTGTACCATTTGAATGTTCCAGTTTGGTTTGCTCTGTAAATTGTTTATGCCAAAACACTGTATACTTGTGTGATATACGTTCATTTCACCCCCTTCATGAGGGGCCATGGTCTTTATTGAATAAATCACCTGAATCTCTGTGTCTCTTTCTGTCTCTGTTTCTGTCTCTCTCTGTCTCAGTCTCTCTCTCTCTGCCTCTCTCTCTGTCTCAGTCTCTCTCTCTTTCTCTCACTCACTTGCTCTTGCTTTCTCTCTCTTGTTCTTCCTCCCTTCCACTCTCCTTCCCTCTCTCTGATGGTTTGTGTGTGGGAGTGACTTCAATGGTTTTATTTTCTAAACTGGGTGTACCACTCATTCACAGGGTACTGTTCTGTGGTTCTGTTTATACTAAAACCTACACTGTCTGTACCCGTGTACACACTTACACAGTCAGTACAAAACTGTATTTAACGTAAACTGTCCTTGTCACGTTTGTTGAGTTCTTGTCGAAACCGTGCACAAGGGGAGTGGGGAAGTTCAGGGATTTTCAGCGTGATGGGTCTGTAGTGTTCGGACATCAGTAATGCACATCTAGCAGTTCAGCGTAAGCGTTGGGTCAGTCTCCCGTTCTACCCTTGGAGCTGATGTTGGAAGAAGAATTAGAGACCACCTGTTTTATGTAAATGTGGGGGTGTTTTGAATGTGATGGGTATTGAGTGTTTGGAATTCAAGAGAGTTTTATAGTGTGTACATGCTCCAGCCAAATGTACTTGCAATTATGTAGAAGACTTTACCATGATACATATTGATGAGGTATACAGCTGAGATAGGTAAAAATTCAGTAAAAGCTAGAAAGAATTTGTTAGAAGTCTACATTTATACATGTAGATGCTGGAATGTTTTTTTTAAGTCTTTATTTATATGCGCATGTGGATGAGGTATTGAAATTACATGGGAAGATTACTGGAAACAACTCAAGATTTTGTGTTATTAAACTTGTGTGAAAACAAGTTTTTATTGGACATGTATAAGATGAATTTTTTAACTCTGTAAAAACTAATGATCTTTCATACAAGAGGGTAGAAAAGACATTGCCATAGGTTTTTTTAAAGGTGGAGGGCGGGTTTATGTTGCGGTGATGAAGTACCAGACATTGAGATTATCATGCTGTTTTGTGATAGTACCAGACATTGAGATTATCATGTTGTGTTTTGTGATAGTACAGACTTTGAGATTATCATGCTGTGTTTGTGATAGTACCAGACATTGAGATTATCATGCTGTGTTTGTGATAGTACAGACTTTGAGATTATCATGCTGTGTTTGTGATAGTACCAGACATTGAGATTATCATACTGTGTTTTGTGATAGTACCAGACTTTGAGATTATCATGCTGATTTGTGATAGTACCAGACATTGAGATTATCATGCTGTTTTGTGATAGTACCAGACTTTGAGATTTCATGCTGTGTTTTGTGATAGTACCAGACTTTGAGATTATCATGCTGTGTTTTGTGATAGTACCAGACATTGAGATTATCATGTTGTTTTGTGATAGTACCAGACATTGAGATTATCATGCTGTTTTGTGATAGTACCAGACATTGAGATTATCGGTGTTGTGTTTTGTGATAGTACCAGACTTTGAGATTATCATGCTGTGTTTTATGATAGTACCAGACATTGAGATTATCATGCTGTGTTTTGTGATAGTACCAGACTTTGAGATTATCATGCTGTGTTTTGTGATAGTACCAGACATTGAGATTATCATGCTGTGTTTTGTGATAGTACCAGACATTGAGATTATCATGCTGTGTTTTGTGATAGTACCAGACTTTGAGATTATCATGCTGTGTTTTGTGATAGTACCAGACATTGAGATTATCATGCTATGTTTTGTGATAGTACCAGACATTGAGATTATCGTGCTGTGTTTTGTGATGTACCAGACATTGAGATTATCGTGCTGTGTTTTGTGATAGTACCAGACATTGAGATTATCATGCTGTGTTTTGTGATAGTACCAGACATTGAGATTATCATGCTGTGTTTTGTGATTTCAGCCAACATCCACCAGCCCAGCCAACCACGGCTCACAGCCAGATAAAGGTGGGTATACATGTCTGTCTAGGGTGAGCAGATTTGGTGTGTGGTGATTTGAGTCTATGGGCAGATAGATTGGTTGGTGGAATGTGTGTGTGCGTGTGCATGTGTGTTTGACTTGACATCAGGACATTTACCGCTTTTCTCTTTGTTTTATTATCTCTGGGTTTGTTTGGGGGTTTTTTTTTGGGGGGGGGGGAGGGGGGGGTTGTTAATTTCATATCCCTACTGATTTTTTGCATCCTTTAATCATTCATTATGTATCGTTTATGGCCATACTTATATTTTTATGTATGGTTAAATGTTAGTATGTATTCATTTGTATACATGTATGAATTTTGAGTATGTTTATTTGACACATTCATGCTTCTGTATGTATGCATTGTTTGTTTGACACGCTCATGCTTCTGTGTGTATAACAGTTGTGTGTCTTATAAATAATTACAGTGAGTCAGCGTTAGATGATTTACAGATGAGTTTGACTAAGTATGGAGAATAGGGATAAACAAAAATGGTTTTAGTGGTTGTAGTAGTACCTTTGAGAGAGGGATGTGTGTGTGTGCTGTATGTGTGTCTGTGTGTCAAAATGTTGTGTGGTTTTTTTTTCAGCTGTTTTAGGGTAGATCTTTTCCACATTTTGGTAAAGGTGTGGACTGTTTAGGAGTTACGTATAATGCATAAGTTTGGGGGACAAGGTGTGATGGTCACTCAAACTGAAAACAGAAGCCTAAAATCAGCATTTTTTTTTAGGAAGGTGTGTGAACCACTTTCTTAGGAACTTCTGTCAATATTTAAATTCTGTTTTCACTGTTCCTCACGACAGTTAAGTTTATTTTTCATGTACAGCCACAGTGACTGAGAAACACACAGTCTGGATCTTCTGGTTGGAAGCAAAAGATTTGTGTATAAAAAGGGAGGTTGTTAGAGTAGGTTGACAGCTATTTGTTTTCATTTTAATTTGTTTTATGGCTGTACTGCTCCTAAACCATTTATTGTCCTTTCTTATATCCACAGTCAGCTGTGTGATTTGGGAAGGAAATGAGTGCAAGAAATTGGACCTGACAGCACTGGACATTGGCTGGGCTATCATTGATAAGGTGGACAACTTGCCGGAGAGCTCCGACTACATCTTCATCGGAGTGCCCTCTCCTTCTTCCTGGGTTGTGTGCCCTTTGTTTACCGTTTTTATTATGCCAAAAACGTGCCCACGGAGTTGTCTTCGCAAGTGTTATGGTGGTTGTGGGCAATCCTCAGAAAAAACTCATGGGGGTGAGTCAGTATTCTTTGTGTGTGTGTGTGTTTCAGGGCCATTTTTAGGTGGTGGTTGTTTTTTGTTGTTTTGTTTTGTTTTTCTGGTGTTTGCATTTTTTCAACTTTTGATTGTAAACTTTTAAAGTTTCTTTTGTCAGTAGGATTTGCCATATGAATCAAAACAGCAAAACAAAACTGAAATATCAGAATAAATTAGAGATTCTTCGCCTAAAATATGAAATCATTTTGCTGTAGTTGGGCATTCTGCTTGTTGGTGTCAGTATGTGATAACAACAGTCTCTACTGGTCAGTCAAATGAATGATGACAGGCTGAACACTGAAGTGGGTGAGGTACTAGACTACCAGTCAGAAGGTCTGGGTTTAATCCTACCTGGGTGCCTCCTGCCTGGTGGTAATGGGTGGGAAATTTTTGTATCTCACAGATCACCATTTGTGCAGACCTGTTTGTGCCAGAATGCTGACCATCAAATATACATATTAAAGATCCTTATGTTATGTCGGTGTCTGGTGACTTATGGAAACATGAAAACACTCAGCATGCACGCCCACTGAAGATACAGACTGCAACAACATAGTGGAGATGGTAGCTTGCCTAACAGGTTGAGTTCTTTGTGCATCTCTGAAAAGTCTGGTTATGTGTATTGCACTGTTGAGTCCAAGTGAGTTTGTCAGGAGTAAGAAGCTCTGGGGAGAGCCGGACAGCAGAAGGTCCTCAGAGGAGAAACCCCCATCGAGCAAGTGTTTCGGCCCTTAACTCCTGACACTCTGAGGGGTCTGGGCCGCATCCAGGTCGTGACTCCTGGATGCCCCTCTGCTGTTGCCGTCTTTGGAGAATAGCACTGTACAAGAATGAGTTACACTGACAATGATAATAAAAATGTGGAAGCATTTTGCTGTAGTTGGGGCATTCTGCATGCTGGTGGCAGTAATTAATCCTCTTTGGCCTGGGCAGATGCATGAACATTCGTACTGAGGTTTCAGGGTTGTGTTTTTGAACCACAAATTTCAGGGTATCAAGAGCAGGGTCTGAGTGATTGCGTCTTCTGGTCACCAAGACTTTGACCATATGGTGGATCATGAATGCCAACTTTGCAATCAGACCAGTGTTTCCATACACCTGTTTGCAAGACATATAGCTGAGATTTGTCTTTAATTAATCATGTTTCCATCTCTTTGTCCCTCTTTCTTTTTAGCAGGCTAGCTAGCTTGCTCTTGTTCTAAAAGCAGTGGACTCAAGATTTCATATCTCAGATTAAATCTGATTTAAAACTGGCCTGTTTGCTACCTATCTTCAGGCTCCAGTCATTCTGCTGGAGTTTCATATTGGAGTTATTTCAAAAGGGATTCACTGTGCTCGGACAGCTCCATATGCGCTCCACCCAAATCCGCCAGCAATTATCTGACAAACTTCCTGAGCCTGCACAAAACACTATGCGCTGGTAAGGTCTTGAAACGGGGAAGGGAAAGAAGAGACTTATCAAACACTAAGCTGACATCACCAGGATGATGGAAACATTAAGATGGGCAGCAAACAGCCAGTTTTTAATGTTGCAGGCTGGGACTGAACTCAGGATATCAGATCTTGCGTCCATGGCTCGACCAACTAGCCTGCGTTAAGGGGTCAGTGGTGTAATGGGTACATAACAAACGTGGGGAGGAGCATCATTGTGCTGGTGTCAGCTTAGTGTTATATAGACCCAGTTCCCCAACCTCCAGTTCCTCCTTCCATTTCAAGCCCTTGCTAGTGCTTAGTGTTTTGCACAGGCTGAAGGAGTCTGCCATTTAACAGGTGGCAGGTTGGATTGAGTGCTTATGGAATTGCCTGAATGCGGTGACTTCCTCTTGAATAAACTGCAAACTCCATCTCTTGTTTAACAACATGGGAAAAAAAGTAAACAGGTAGTGTTTATTTATTTTATTTATTTGTTTATTGTTTTCTGGCAAAACCTGATCATCTGTAATGCATTTGTACAATGCCTGATTCACATGTAATGTTTCTTTCTTTATTTATCTGTTTATTTATTGATTGATTTACTGATTTCAGGTAAAACCTGATGATCTTGAATGCGTTTTGCAATGTCTGGTTCACAGATATTGTTTCTTTATTTATTGATTTATTTATTTACCGTAAAGTTCGGGCTATTGGGTACACCGGTATATAAGGCACACCCACTAAATTATAGAAAAATCTTAACTATATTCACACATAAGCCACACTGGTTTATAAGCTGCACTTTTTCAATGTCCAGGTTGATCGTCTTCAACTTGAAGGCTGCTTCGTGGGCATTACATCACATTTTCGGCATGATGAGGGAGTACGCTTGAGCAGAGCAGATCTGAATACCGATCCAAATGCTTCAATGTGTGGGGATTTGATTTAAAAATGTGAACAGTTATCAGTTAACACTTTAACGTGAACAGTTAACACTTTAACATGGAGCTCACCGAAAAATTCATGAATGGTAAACACGATTTTGGTAAGTTAAAGAGAAGCTAAGAATATACGAGAACGTGACGCTCCTGGGATCAGGGAAAATCCGCAAATAAGCCACATTTTTTAAGCCGCAGGGGTTAAAGCTGGGGAAAAGAGTTGCAGCTTATAGCCCGAACTTTACAGCATTTATTTATTGATTTCAGGCAGAACTTGATCATCTTTAATGCGTTTGTGCAATGTGTGGTTCACATGTAATGTTTTTTTATTCATTTGTTTATTCATTTATTAATTTAGTTATTTATTGATTTCAGGCAAAACCTGATCATCTTCAATGCGTTTGTACAACGCCTGGTTCTCAGCTGTATCTTCTTCTTTCTACTGACTGTCACAGACAGAACTTTCAAACAGGTAAAGTGTGCCTGCTGTCTTGTCAGTCTGATCCTGTTCTGTCACATATTCATGGGCTAAATATTTATGAACATTAACCCTTTGACTCCCGCACCCTATCCACCAACTGCAAAAACCCTTCGATCCCCCCTAGGTACTTAAATCAGTCGATGAGGGTCCAAAATGTAGTCTTAAATCAGTCAGTGAGTATGCCAAAATGCAGTCTTAAATCAGTCAGTGAGTATGCTGAAATGCAGTCTTAAATCAGTCCGAGTGTGCCAAAATGTCTTAAATCAGTCAGTGAGTATGCCAAAATGCGGTCTTAAATCAGTCAGTGAGTATGCTGAAATGCAGTCTTAAATCAGTTAGTGAGTATGCCAAAATGCAGTCTTCAGTCAGTCAATGAGAATGGCAAAATGCAGTCTTGAGTCAGTGGATGAGGATGCCAAAATGCTATCTTGAGTCAGTCGGTGAGGATGCCAAAATGCTGTCTTGAGTCAGTCGAGGATGCCAAAATGCTGTCTTGAGTGAGTCATTGAGGATGCCAAAATGCAGTCTTAAGTGAGTCAATGAGGATGCCAAAATGCAATCTTAAGTCAGTTGAAGAGGATGCCAAAATGCAGTCTTGAGTCAGTCGATGAGGATGCCAAAATGTAATCTTAAGTTAGTCGAAGAGGATGCCAAAATGCAGTCTTAAGTCAGTCGAAGAGGATGCCAAAATGCAGTCTTAAGTCAGTTGAAGAGGATGCCAAAATGTAATCTTAAGTCAGTCGAAGAGGATGCCAAAATGCAATCTTAAGTCAGTCGAAGAGGATGCCAAAATGCAGTCTTGAGTCAGTTGAAGAGGATGCCAAAATGTAATCTTAAGTCAGTCGAAGAGGATGCCAAAATGCTGTCTTGAGTCAGTCGATGAGGATGCCAAAATGCAGTCTTGAGTCAGTCGAAGAGGATGCCAAAATGCAATCTTAAGTCAGTCGAAGAGGATGCCAAAATGCAGTCTTAAGTCAGTCGAAGAGGATGCCAAAATGCAGTCTTAAGTCAGTCGATGAGGATGCCAAAATATAATTTAAGTCAATCATCAAGGGTTCTTTCTGTTTCATCACTCGCTTTCGGCTAATCTGAGAGATCTGGCCATCCATTAGCAATTCAGGTCACACGTTACATATCAACATACCTGTTAACCCAGGCTTTCCATTGTTGATATCATAAAACTGTTCATCCACCAACATGCACTTTCACTTCTAACTAGCAGTCGTCTGGCATCATTTGATGATTCCTGTTTGTATATGTTATGACTCTTGATTTATGTGTCTCTGTGGTCAGATGTTGTTACTGTGTATTCATGTTTGTATGTGTCTTAATGTATGTATTTTAATGTGTCTATTTGAGTTATGTATCAGTGCTTATGTATGTATTAGGCAATTGTCTGGTAAAATGTTTAATGTGCAGTGAGTCCCCCTGTGGGGATGCCAGGGGCTCTTTCAGTAGAAGTAGTATCCCCATCTGGAAATTATGTACTAGAAATTTCCTCTTTTTGTCACTCTCTTTGTTTCTACCTTGTTCCTTTCTTTCTGTCATTTCTTCCTCTCATTTTCTGTCTTGCTGGTCCATTCATCTGTATGTTCAGTAGAGCCCCACATACTTTCTCTTGGGACTGATGGTTGGGTACATGTATTAAGTGCATTTTTGGCTTTAGGGAAGTGAGATATGCAGAAGCAGTTTTGGGTAATTTAGACCTGTTTTGATATGTTTTAGTGTCGTTTGGTGTGTTTAAATCTGTATTCAGGTATGTTTTTGAAATCCCTGGTATGTTTAAATCTGTATTCAGGTATGTTTTTGAAATCCCTGGTATGTTTAAATCTGTATTCAGGTATGTTTTTGAAATCCCTTGTGCGATAAATTGGACGGAGTGGTCAGTGCCAGGAGCATCTCCTTGAATTATGTGCGCGCATGCATTGACATGTGTATTTAATTTTCTATTCCTGTTTTTGTCCTGTTGAGGTATTGTGTATGTTTTGAAACTTTTGTAACCCTGATATTGCTGTACGCAGTCGGCTGGGCCTTAAACAAAAATAATAATAACAGTGTGCAGTGAGTGCAAATGGGTATGGAGAATAGCACTATACAAGAATGATTCTTCTATTATCATTTATTATTATTATTATTATTATTATTTATAATTATTGTTGTTGTGGTTATTATATTATTATTGATATTATTATCATTATTATTAATTCATTGTTACTATTGCAGCGTCTGCTGTATGCCAAACACTTCAGTTATCTGACCTCATCACGCCGTGCCCGCAAGTTTGACATGCCTCACTTCCGTCTGAATAAAGTGCGCAACATCAAAATATGGCTGTCACTACGCTCTTACCTCAAGGTGGGTCACTCTGCTGTGATGTTTACTGTCGGTGAGTTAATACCTTGTTAGCATACATGCTGCATTTTCATTAGAATTTTTTTTTTTTTTTTTTTTAGACGTTATTCATACACAGAGCCTGGTTATTTTTGTTTTGTTTTGTTTGTTTGTTTTCTGTTTGTACTTAATTTTCGTTTCTTTTTTTCTTTTCTTTTTTCCTGTTGAAGTTTTGTATGTTTTGAAGTGGTTTATTGCCCTGATATGGCTCTACGCCGTTGGCTGGGCTTTAAACAACAACAATAATAACATACACAAAAAAGAAGTCAGCCAGTTGTCCCTTGAGAGTGGTGGTATCAAAATGCTCAATATCTACTCTTTTCCATCAGCAATGAAAATAAAAATGGTCAAGAAGAATTTTCCAGGAGGTATCTCTGCTGAAGAAAATATCAAAGCGTTCATGCCCAGATGTGTTGAATCTGTCAAGGTATAGAGGAGAGTATTCAGATATAATCATGACATTGTGTGTCAGTAGATTCTGGTCTGATGTAGCAAAGGACTATAAAAATCTATTCCTTTAAGAATGATTTAGTGTGTACATTATGTAACCACGTATTGTCTTCCATGCAAAGTTTTCAGGCATAAAATCTTTACTTTGGTAACAAGAATTTACTGTGTGCATTATGTGTAGCTTGTATTGTTTGTGCATACAGACGCTTTCAAACATGTAAGAGATTTGGTAACATGAATGAAGCTGAAATATTTCTGTTTGTGGCAAAATGTAATTTTCACAAGTGTGGCAAAATGTAATTTTCACAGGTATGGCAAAATGTAATTTTCACAGGGTGTCAAACACATTTTGCTTTTTGATTAAAATCTGGATATTTTGTTTCTTATAATTTTAAGTAAAATATGTGATAATGTTTTGTTTTCAGCGTCGAGGCCCCAGCGTTCAGTGGATGTGATTGTGTCAGCTTCCTTCTACATGACAATCAGCTTGGTGTGTCTTATGTGCATCCAGGTAAGATGTTTATTTGTTGTTTGTTGCTTCTTCTTATTTTTTTCCTTTTTGTAGTTGTTGTGAATGAATTATTTTATATGGACAGGAATGAGGTGTGTGTCTGTGAAAAAAATGCATGAACAGAATTTTTTGTGCTCTTAATCGGTACCAAATTTTGATCAAAGGTGTGGACTGTTGAGGATTGCTGAGAGTGTAAATTTGGAAGGTATGTCCCCAAGATCAAGGTCTTTGGGAAAAAAAAAAGTGCCTCAATGAGCACTTTCCAAGGAAGGTGTGGAATGAACAGCATTTTCCAGGAACTTCTGTTAGTATTTAAAATTGTTAATTGTTGTGACAGTCTACGTTGTCCTTGATGCATGTCAAGTTTTATTTCAACTGAAGGTTCTTCGAAATCAGTGTGACCTTGAGAAGTACAAAATCAGGATTTTCTGTAATAATGTTTGTATGAAAACGGAGATTATTATAACAATGGTATAAGCGTCTTGTGAGTTTTTTGTTTGTTTGTCTGTTTGTTTTTTCAGGGGTGTGGAGGGATTTCTTTCTTTTTCTGTTCTCTTCTCTTTGATTCAGATTGCTGAATTATAAAAATGTCACTCTGCGGGTATCTCTACACCATTACCTTAACCCTTTGACTCCTGCACCCTATCCACCAACTGCAAAAACTCAACCCTTTGACTCCCTAACCCTATCCCCCAGCTTCCAGGATGAGGGAATCAAAGGGTTAAGTTTATGCTTTGCTAGCATGGTTTGCACTGCAGGGTGCTTGTAGACAGGGTACGGTAGTCAAAAGGGTTAACAAACTGCGCTGGTTATTCTGAAAAACTGAAATACATATTTGTGTGTTTTGCTCACTGGGAGATCTGTGTACCTTTCTTTTTGTGTTGGTTTCAGATGTTGAAAGATTCAGAAACGTATCTGGACTTCCTGTGTAACTGGGAGCTGGTGGTGTGGTGCCTGGCCCTGGGTATCTACATCATGCGCTTCATGACTCTGGGCCTGAAGATCAACAAGAAGTACCGCAACCTCTCCGTCCTCATCACGGAACAGGTCACCCACACTTTTCTCGCTCGTTGTCATTGCTTAAATCTTATTTCCACACTGTTCACCAGCTTCCTCCTGAAGGACTGTTGTCATCATCATTGTCATGTGCTCTGCTGTTTACCAGCTTCCTCCTGAAGGACTGTTGTCATCATCATTGTCATGTGCTCTGCTGTTCACCAGCTTCCTCCTGAAGGACTGTTATCATCATCATTGTCATGTGCTCTGCTGTTTACCAGCTTCCTCCTGAAGGACTGTTGTCATCATCATTGTCATGTGCTCTGCTGTTTACCAGCTTCCTCCTGAAGGACTGTTATCATCATTGTCATGTGCTGTGCTGTTTACCAGCTTCCTCCTGAAGGACTGTTGTCATCATCATTGTCATGTGCTCTGCTGTTTACCAGCTTCCTCCTGAAGGACTGTTATCATCATTGTCATGTGCTGTGCTGTTTACCAGCTTCCTCCTGAAGGACTGTTGTCATCATCATTGTCATGTGCTCTGCTGTTTACCAGCTTCCTCCTGAAGGACTGTTATCATCATCATTGTCATGTGCTCTGCTGTTCACCAGTTCCTCCTGAAGGACTGTTATCATCATTGTCATGTGCTGTGCTGTTCACCAGCTTCCTCCTGAAGGACTGTTATCATCATCATTGTCATGTGCTGTGCTGTTTACCAGCTTCCTCCTGAAGGACTGTTACATCATCATCATCATCATCATCATCATCATCATCGTCATGTCCCTTGCCGCATGGCGTTGGCGATCATGGCCCTCCATACAAATCTTATCATCAGTCCCTTGTCGCCGCAAGTACATCTCCAACACTCTCTGTCCCCAGCCACCCTGCAAGTCCATCCAGTATTTTCTCCCTGGGTCTGCCTGGTGTTCTCTTTCCCTCTTAGTCTAGCTCTCCTGTTGTGACCAGGTGCTCTAATTCCCTTTTCCCCATAAAATGTCCTGTAAGTGTTGCTTGTCTTTTCCTAGTCTTCTTTATTAATGATCTTATTGTGTCTGTCTCCTTCAAGACTTTCTCGTTTGTAAGGGATAAGGCAGTAGGGGTGATTCTCTGTCAGGGTTTACTCCCTTAGCCTTATTTTCTCCTGAGATAACCACAAGGCAGTGGTGGTTTTTCTGTCAGGGTTTACTCCCGTAAAAAAAAGTAACTGAAAAGTGTGTATGCTTACTATAGTTACTGCCCGTGGACATGCTGGTCTGTAAGGAGGAAGCGTGTCATGCACAGTAGTGTTGGTTTCTTCTGTTTCCATTCCCCTTACAATGCTTTTATCTGGTTGTTAGCCATGTGCCCAGCCCCCAGCCTGGAGGATGAGGGGTTGCAGTTTGTCACACCTGTACTCTTCCACCTGTCCTGTTTTTGTACCAATGACTGCAACTTCCCCCATGGGGATGCCGGGGGCTCTTTCAGTGTGAATAGTATCCCCTGTGATTTCTTCCTATCATTTTCTGCCTTGCTGGACCATTCATCTGTATGTGTTCGATAAAGTCTTGTATACTTTTTCTTAGGATTGATAATTGGGTACATGTATTTAAGTGCATTTTTGGCTTTAGGGAGGTGAGATATGCGGAAGCAATTTTAGGTTATTTATTCCCGTTTTTATATGTTTTGGTGTCCTTGTGTATGCTAAAATTTGCATTCAGGTGTGTTTTGTAAGCACCCCTCCCCTACTCTCAAACATTTACAAGGTGGCAGTTGTTAGGTACCAGTTTTATGGGTTCTAAGATTGATAGACATTGAAAGCAGAGTTAGTGGATAGGGTGAGAGAGGGAAAGGGTTATTATATTGGCTTGTGTTTGGGGGGAGGGGAGGGCAAGAATTGTTAGAGATGATGGTGATGATGTATGTGTGGATGCGTGTGTGCGCCTGCCTACCCATGTGCAAGCACGCGCACATGCATACATTTTCTATCCCACAGTGTCACTGCTTCAGTGGCCTAACACTCATACCGTATATTTCAGATCGACAGTACACTTCCAAATCATGGTTCATTATTCTGCAGTGCTGGTGTTAGGTAATCCGCTGACACAGTCATTATTATGAGAAGTTGTGGAAAGGTTCTGCAGTTCAGAATTGTGAACCTCTTTGAAGTTAGATGTTGGGACCCCCACCCCCACCCCAAAAAGTGTGTAACTGTCTGCATGACAGAGTAAAAGATGACTGTAAAAGTCTGTTTATATTTCATGTGAATGCCTGTTGGAGTTGCAGCCCATGAATGCAGAAGAAAGAGAAGGTAATGAAAAGCCACCATTAATTCTGTGTGTCTGTGCAATATTCAATATAGAAACATCATTGCTTATAGTGTGATACAGTGATATTACTTGAAAGCAGAATCTGAAGAGCAGACGATAATCAGTTATCGACTTGCCTCACCCCTGAAACATCTCAACATCCACATCCTATCAGAGCAGAAAATGTGCTCATTAATTCCATTTTCATCCCCACGCTGACAGACCAGTGCTAGACCTATACCCTGACCAAGACCCTGGAGCACAAAATTACTACCTGTGAAATGCATTGTCTGAGAAGAGCTGTCAATATGACGAGGTATGACGTGATCAGAAACACCAAGATCACAGAAATTGTAGGAACAAAGTAAACCAGGCGTGATATGATCAGAAACATCAAGATCACAGAAATGTTGGGAACAACATCAAGATCATAGAAATGTTGGGAACAATGTTCAGTCCACCATCATTTTATCAACAGAGACTAAATTGTTCAGTTATCCAACATGAATACAACTCCACCAGTTGGCTCAACGAGCGTACAACAGAAAACAAGAGGCAGACCAAGGAAGGCCTGGATCGATGGTACACATGGACAGACGAAAAGAAAACTGATGTTTACAGAAGCTTGTACAGTGGACAACAGATGCTGATAGTGTCTGTTGTATGTGTTGCAGATCAACCTGTACCTACAGATGGAGCAGAAACCTCACAAGAAGGAGGAGCTAACTCTAGCCAACAATGTGTTGCGTCTGGCTGAAGATCTTCTGAAGGTAATGATGATGATCTTTTCTCTCACCTGTCTGTTATGAAGGGTGAGTTGGCTGTGGCATTGCTTCTTGCTGGTGCAGTTTTGTGAGATGTTGGATAGAATAGTGTCTTGAGGGTGATGGACTCAGATGTGCATCAGCAAACAGAAATAGAAAATGTTTAAGTCTGTACTTGCATACCATGTTGGAATTTGTTTTATGCATATAAGGGGTTTGTTTTGAGTGAAATCTATGAGAATTGTAATTTCTCCTAGAAGGTTTCCTACGCGTTCCATCCAAGCTTGCCCAGAGCAAAAGCAAAAAGTTTTTGTGTAGCAAGTTACATGTGAAGACCAGTCACATAGGGAAGTGGTTAGCGCAACAGACTAATGACTGGGAGTTGGAGTTCAAATCCCCAGTAGTGAAAAAACAAAACAAAACAAAGATCACAGGATTTTCCAGCCCTGACAGGCTCTTGTCCTGAGTTGTGCATGCTGTGGGCTCATTGGGAAGACTGGGATTACACGGCTGAGTCTTGTCGACTTTTCGAATGCACTGTTGAGGGTCATATTTTTTTTAATTTCTGTTTGATTACACATGCTTTGTTGTTGACTCGCAAGAGCAAAGACTTTATGGCTTTGTTGTGACTCACAAGTGCAAATGCTCTATGGCTTTGTTGTGACTCACATGTGCAAAGACTCTATGGCTTTGTTGTGACTCGCAAGAGCAAAGACTTTATGGCTTTGTTGTGACTCACAAGTGCAAAGACTCTATGGCTTTGTTGTGACTCGCAAGAGCAAAGACTTTATGGCTTTGTTGTGACTCACAAGTGTAAATGCTCTGTGGCTTTGTTGTGACTCACAAATGCAAAGACTCTATGGCTTTGTTGTGACTCACAAGTGCAAAGACTCTGGCTTTGTTGTGACTCACAAGTGCAAAGACTCTATGGCTGTTTGCTATTCCTACCAACACCACAGGTGTCTGTCTGGGTGATGCCAGGACATTTCTGAAAGAAAGCACAGAGTATGGCCCTGTCAGGTTGTCTCAATCTAAAATGAACCACCATAGCGTCATCAGTTCCATGCCACTATCATGCCCGTTCTTGTTGATATATCTTGACATAAAGCTTTACTAGATTCTGTGAACTTTCATGCCCTTCTCTCTTGGTGACTCAGTCCCTGTGGGGTTAGAGGTGTGTTGGGAAGCCAGAATGAGCAGTGTGGGCACATTGACACAGAGGTGGTGCAGAAAGTAGGGCAGGAAAAAGAAAAAGAAAAATTATGTGTGAAGATCCATGTAGCATGCAGAGAGGTCATGCATGTCTGGAGAATTGCGCTGTACAAGAAATGCATTTTTTTCTTTGTTTTCAGGAGCTGGAAAGTCCCTTCAAGATCTCTGGATTCTCTGCCAACCCCCTGATCTACAACATCACCAAGGTGGTGGTGCTGTCTGCCTTCTCCGCCGTTATGACCGAGGTCCTGGGATTCAAACTGAAGCTATACAAGATCAAACTCAAGTGATTCCCCTCTTCCCTGCTTCCCCTGGCCTCAGGGCAAGTTCTTCAGACATCCTGTGTAGTTCCAAGTTCAAAACCTCAGACAAAGCCAGGCTTGGTTGTTTTGATCTGTGTTCAGATCTTGGTTGTGTTGCTACAGTTTCAAATCCTACAAATGACCAGGCCTGGTAATGATGGTGTGGACTCACTCAGATCTTGGTTGTGTTGATACAATTTCAATTTCTAGTGATGAAAAAGTCTAGTGATGGCCAACCTGATAGTGTTTTTGGTGTGGGTTCAGTTCTTGGTTGTGTAGGTGTGAGTTCGTATCTTACCGACCACCAGACTTGGCCACACTGGTGTTACTTCAGATACAAGTGTCACCGAAGCAGGCTTTGGTGTTTTGACCTATCCAAATTCTAGTGAAATCATATATGGCATATTGGTCCGACTTCAAATCCTAGAGATACCAAGACATAGAGGTGTTGGTGTCTGTCAAGTTTTGTTAGCATTGCTGTGTCTGACAAGCACACACATGACCACTAGACTGGCTTGGACTTGAACAGGAGGACGATCTGGACATTTCCACTGTCTGGTGGGTTTGAGTGGTAAGATGCTCTAGAAGGCTCGCTTCTGTTGAATGGAAATACAAAAAGATTGGATTTGGTTGAAATGGAAAGAAGATTGAATTTGTATTTAATGAAATGACTAACGATATAATTTGGTTTGAATGAAGGACAAGAAGAGTTGGATTTGGTTCAATGAAAACGCAAGAAGACTGAATTTGGTTTGAATGAAGACGCTGTAAAAGACTCAAGAAGACTGAATTTGGTTTGAATGAAGACAGTGTTAATGACTGCTTTGGGTTTGAATGGAGAAACACTGTAGACAGTGACAGTGTGTCAGGTTTCAGTGCCAGGCCAGAGAGTGCCTGGCTGGCATGCCAGGTGCTGCCTGTTGTGGGCTTAGAGCTTGCTTGTGGGCCACCGTTTGTGGGCAGATGGGGACAAAGTGGTGTATGGCCCAGAATAGGTCCCTGTGCCTCATGGCTGGACAGATAAAAGTGCACAAGTTACAGTGAGAAAGAAAGAGAGGGAGAGTGAAAAGACAGTGCAAGCATTACTCATATTGATTGAAGGGAAAGAACATGCACAGCTTTACTTACCACACGAAAAAAAAAACCACAAAGTATTGAAGACAAGGAAACAAGTATAGCTATGCTTACAAAAACGAAAGCAAATTTAATCCTTTGATTCCATCAGCTGGTTTACCAGCTTCCAGCAGGGAATATACTGAGGGAATCAAAAGAATTAAGCCGTGAACAGAAATGAGACAGTGTAGCAAAGCTTACTGTATGAAAGAGAAGGAAGATTGTTTAGTTCTGCTTATTATATAAGCAGGGAAGATGGAAAATGAAAGTATATCTGCTTTGATAGAAAGGAAAGTAGAAGCATGTCTGCTTTGATTGAAGGGAAAGTAAAGCATGTTTGCTTTCACTGAAGGAAAAGTGAAAGTATGTTTGCTTTCATCAAAGAGAAAGTGAAGGTGTATGTGCTTTCATTGGAACAAGTTCATTTGGATAGGCGTCATGACTAGATGCAGGTTTGTGTCGTGTGTGCTGTTTTTAAGTATTGTAAACCTGCTCAGTCCACCTGTGGTTCAAAGAACAACACAAGTGTGGTATGATCCCAGGACCAGGCCGAATTTTTCCAGCATCCACTTGAAACATTCTCCTGGTTGTTATCGACATCAAGTCATTTATTGTGCAAACTTCTAGTCAGTATGTGAACACCGTTTGAAGCATCCGCAGTATCCAATGTTGTATGTGTGTGTGTGTGTGTGTGGGGGGGGGGGGTTATGTGTGTATGTGTTTGTGTGGGTTTGTGTGTGTGTGTGTGCGCATTTCACACCCTGTCATCGGTGCTAACCTTTCAAGGGATTTTTACCCTTTCAACTGGTTTGAATTGTGTAGTCACTCAGTGAATGAAGACTCTTGTAGTCCAACATCTAAAACAAAAAGTAACTTAAGTTTGACTAAACATTGATAAAGTAACTGGCCTGCATGTGTTTGTACTAAAATTTCAGCCCTGGTTAAATTAACAGGTGAAATTGCTCACATTAAAGACAAAACGAAAAACAGAAACAAATAACAAACAAACACCAGGCTAACAAATAACAGGCAGTACATTCATGTGTGCTGAAACATGGCTTGAACACCCAGAGACTTCAGCTTCTATGGGCCATAGATGCCGGTTTGCACACACACACATACACACACTCACATGCCTGTGAGCATGTCTGCACACTCACACTCAGAGCACTGCACTGGACCATACCACACCACACCTTAATACATCCACACCACACCACACACACACACACACGCACATATACACACACACACACACACACACACACACACACACACACACACACACACACACACACACACACACACACACACACACACACGCATGCATACAGACACGCACAGTGTTTTAATCCAATCTGCATTTCTTCGGCACCAAGAAAGAGAGGAGGGTGGACTCACTAGTCACAGAACTTGTGGAAGTCAGTTGTGAACGTTCCTTAAGAACAAAGACAGTATGAGTAAATGAATGCATGTGCTCTCCAAAGTGATAAAATTTCTTTTAATGCAGTGATAGATTAAAGGCTTGAGTGAATGACAGGAGGTTTAGGAAGGTGTGACTACCTTGAAAGACGAGGACTAATGCATGTAGCAGTGTCGTTTATGGCAGTAGGATAGAAATGCTTTTGGCGCTAACGCCACAGATGCCATGTGATGGTTAAGATCCAAAATAATCCTGGCATAAGTCCTGCACTACACATAAGACCTACATGCTTGCAAGGTCTCGGCAGGGGGTGGGGGGGGGGGGGAGGATAATAAAGTAAGACAAAATTTTTGACAGTATTTTGAATTGAATTAGATTTTGGTAATAAGTACATCACTTTGGAGCAGTATTATTTCCTCAGCTTTTGTATTGTTGGTAGAATGACAGACTTTGCCCTCAAAGGAAACTTATAGTAGAATGAGTATATTGCCTCAGACTGTTAGTAGAATGAGTATTTGCTCTCATATTGATGGTAGAATGAGTATTTGCTATCATTCTGATTGAAATGAGTACTTCTTCTCATAGTGATGGCAGAATGAGTTTCAGTTCTCGTAGTGATGATAGAACGTGCATTTGCTGTCATACTGATCATAGAATGAATGTATGCTCACATACGGATGGTTGAATAAGTATTTGCTCTCATAATCATATTGATGGTAAAGGAGTCATGTTTGTTCCTTGCTGATAATTTGTAACAGCCAGCATTCAAGCAGAGAGAAAGCAGAAACACTTGAAAATCGAATAAGAATGCGTATTTGATAAACAAGACAGGTGTGAATTTTTGGCCAACAGGCCTTTGTCATGGGTACACATACACGCATGCACACACACACACACACACACACACACACACACACACACACACACACACACACCACACACACACACACACACACACACACACACACACACACACACACACACACACACACACACACACACACACACACACACAAAGAAAAAACAAAACAAAGCAACACATTCACAAGATTTAAGACAAAAACAACAATGACAGAACTAACTATCCGGATGTTTCATAGCTGGAGAGAATGACTGAACATTACAGAGATTATCTGATCTGTTGGTTTTGTCCTGAATCTAGTGAGTTTGTTGCTTTGATGTCTTTCAAGTATGCTTGACAAAGTCCAGTTGCCTGAAAATCTGTGACTCTTGTTTTGTTAATCAAATATGCATTGTCATTCTGTTTTTGTGTGTTTGGTTACAATGACTATTTGCTCTCTGACTGATGATAGAATGAATAGCGTACAGTACGCAGCAGTGGTGGGGTTCATTGAAGTCCATTTTTCTCATATTTACTCAGCATTCTTACAGCAGGTCCTGCTCAGTCTCAGCTCACCAGAATAGAGGGAACAGACCCATAAATAAGACTTAAAACTTACAGACCTTCACTGAAGTGACTGTTTTCAGAAGTTGAACAGTATCCAAGTTGTAAAGCAGTAGCATGGAGGAAATTTCAGACCCGAGTTGATGATGTAAGTGGTAACCGGAAATACATGAAAGAGAATAAGAATACGTTTGATGACAAGACAAAATGGAGTTACACATTCTTGTCCTCTTTTCATATGTTCCCGATTTCTGTTTGCGTATATGCAAGAGTCACTGTGATTCACATTACTGACAGTGGTAATGATGTAGGCCTGTGTGAAATATTGGACATTATTAAATGAAGACAATTCATCTACTGTCTAATATCACTCATAGTGAAAAGACGTTAAATCAAATCAAGAACGAACGAACAATTCATCGTTTCAATTTCATGATTAGAAAATATTCACACAAAAAAATAAAAAAGGATGGGGGTGGTAAACGGTATTAACAGTCAGTGTATGAAAAGGTTTAAGGATTTTATGCAAAAAAAGTAAAAGAGTATCTTCTGTTGATATAAAAATGGACACCGTGGAAACGAACAGAAGTGTTCAAAAATGCAGTGACTGTGGCTGGAATGCTTCAGGTTGTCCACCACAATACAGAAACATTCAGAAGCACCCTCTGATGCTCAGAATAAACAGTTTCAGATAGGCTACAACATTTATTATTTGCAGTTTGTACTGACAAACATTTGTGGCTTTCTGGTTTGAATGAAGTTGTTTCATATTGGAGGCAACAGGTGTGTAAATGTATGTAAAGATCATGAAAAAGTGTTCCAATGTAGAGTCCTTATGTATTTGGGGAAAAAGTGTGTGTTGTTAACTTATGAAAAGTGTTGAAAAAAAAAGAGTGTGTTGTTAGAAAAAAGAGTGTATATTCATGGCATGACCATCATGACGTGGGTTTTATCCTTGCTTGCTTTGTTGGTTGTGTGTATATTTGTTTTTACATTATAAAATGATTATTGACTCCAAGATGACAGATGTACACACATACACACACACACAACACACACACACACACACACACACACACACACACACACACACACACACACACACACACACACACACACACACACACACACACACACATGCATGTATGAAAGGTACTCAGCGAAAGGAGTTGATGTGTTGCTAGAACAGTAGAAGTCATGTTGTGTCAGTTTGTGTTTCATCTCAGGAAGTTTAAATCAGCACTAATGTATACATACTCATATTGTACAGACGGTGCCCTCATTAACCCTTTGACTCCTTCACTCTAACAGTGCTGCCATTAACCCTTTGACTTCATCACCATGCCCACCACTTTCCACCAGGAAGCTGATGGATAGGGTTAGGGAATCAAAAGGTTACATTCATGAAGTTGTCTCTCCTCTGTTGCACCTCCCTCTTTACATTTACTACGCCAGTGCACTCACACACACACAGCTAGATGCTGTACAGGGGACCAACCACACATGACATTGTTTCCTTGAAAGAAAGTCATGTTCACTATCTAAGCATACTAAGCTAGATTTTTCTTCTTTTTTTTCTGTTCCCACCTCAGATCCAAATATTTATGATGATTACTTAAAGTTGACTAGAGAAATGATACTTGTGACCTGTGAATAGGACAACCTGTACCAGAACTCCAGGTAATAGACTATCGTCATTCTTGCAGCCAGATTTACATAAACATGCCAGGTAATAGACACCGTCATTCTTGTAGCCAGATTTACATAAACATGCCAGGTAATAGACATCGTCATTCTTGTAGCCAGATTTACATAAACATGCCAGGTAATAGACACCGTCATTCTTACAGCCAGATTTACATTTATAAACATGCAGGTAATAGACATCGTCATTCTTACAGCCAGATTTACATAAACATGCCAGGTAATAGACACGTCATTCTTGTAGCCAGATTTACATAAACATGCCAGGTAATAGACATCGTCATTCTTTAAGCCAGATTTACATATAACATCCAGGTAATAGACATCGTCATTCTTGCTGCCAGATTTACATAAACATGCCAGGTAATAGACACGTCATTCTTGTGCCAGATTTACATAAACATGCCAGGTAATAGACATCATCATTCTTGTGCCAGATTTACATAAACATACCAGGTAATAGACATCGTCATTCTTGCTGCCAGATTTACATAAACATGCCAGGTAATAGACACCGTCATTCTTGTAGCCAGATTTACATAAACATACCAGGTAATAGACATCGTCATTCTTGCTGCCAGATTTACATAAACATGCCAGGTAATAGACACGTCATTCTTGTGCCAGATTTACATAAACATGCCAGGTAATAGACATTCATCATTCTTGTAAGCAGATTTCATTATAAACATGCCAGGTAATAGACATCGTCATTCTTGTAGCCAGATTTACATAAACATACCAGGTAATAGACATCGTCATTCTTGCAGCCAGATTTACATAAACATGCCAGGTAATAGACATCGTCATTCTTGCAGCCAGATTTACATAAACATGCCAGGTAATAGACATCGTCATTCTTGCTGCCAGATTTACATAAACATGCCAGGTAATAGACATCGTCATTCTTGCAGCCAGATTTACATAAACATGCCAGGTAATAGACATGTCATTCTTGTCCCAGTTTCTATAACATGCCAGTTTTAGACATTTTGATTACATAAACATGCCAGGTAATAGACATCGTCATTCTTGCTGCCAGATTTACATAAACATGCCAGGTAATAGACATCGTCATTCTTACAGCCAGATTTACATAAACATACCAGGTAATAGACACTGTCATTCTTGTAGCCAGATTTACATAAACATACCAGGTAATAGACATCGTCATTCTTGCAGGCAGATTTACATAAACATGCCAGGTAATAGACATCGTCATTCTTGTAGCCAGATTTACATAAACATGCCAGGTAATAGACACCGTCATTCTTACAGCCAGATTTACATAAACATGCCAGGTAATAGACATCGTCATTCTTGTAGCCAGATTTACATAAACATGCCAGGTAATAGACACCGTCATTCTTACAGCCAGATTTACATAAACATGCCAGGTAATAGACATCGTCATTCTTGTAGCCAGATTTACATAAACATGCCAGGTAATAGACACCGTCATTCTTGTAGCCAGATTTACATAAACATACCAGGTAATAGACATCGTCATTCTTGCTGCCAGATTTACATAAACATGCCAGGTAATAGACATCGTCATTCTTGCTGCCAGATTTACATAAACATGCCAGGTAATAGACATCGTCATTCTTGCTGCCAGATTTACATAAACATACCAGGTAATAGACATCGTCATTCTTACAGCCAGATTTACATAAACATGCCAGGTAATAGACATCATCATTCTTGTAGCCAGATTTACATAAACATACCAGGTAATAGACATCGTCATTCTTGCTGCCAGATTTACATTTATAAACATGCCAGGTAATAGACATCGTCATTCTTGCTGCCAGATTTACATTTATAAACATGCCAGGTAATAGACATCGTCATTCTTGTAGCCAGATTTACATTTATAAACATGCCAGGTAATAGACATCGTCATTCTTGCTGCCAGATTTACATAAACATGCCAGGTAATAGACATCGTCATTCTTGCAGCCAGATTTACATAAACATGCCAGGTAATAGACATCGTCATTCTTGCTGCCAGATTTACATTTATAAACATGCCAGGTAATAGACATCGTCATTCTTGCTGCCAGATTTACATAAACATGCCAGGTAATAGACATCGTCATTCTTACAGCCAGATTTACATTTATAAACATGCCAGGTAATAGACATCGTCATTCTTACAGCCAGATTTACATAAACATGCCAGGTAATAGACATCGTCATTCTTGCTGCCAGATTTACATAAACATGCCAGGTAATAGACACTGTCATTCTTGTAGCCAGATTTACATAAACATACCAGGTAATAGACATCGTCATTCTTGCAGGCAGATTTACATAAACATGCCAGGTAATAGACATCGTCATTCTTGCAGCCAGATTTACATGAACCTGAGAACCATGATTGTGGAGTTTGTTTCAGAAGGATTCATCATGCTCAGACAATTCCATATGTGCTCGGCCTAGTCCTCTCATCTATTGTCTGGCTGAGTTTGGAGCCTGGAGTTGGTTCAAGGTGGATTCATTGGACTCGGACAATTCCATATACGCTTCACCCAACCCTATGCACTGGCAATATCTTGAAATGAAAGAGAAGAACAGGACCTATCAAACAGTGACCCTCCCCCCACCAGAATGATTGGATCATTGAGACTTGCAGTGAAGAAGGCAACTTTTACATTGTGGGGCAGAACTAACCTCAAGACATGAGATCTCAAGTTCACAGCTTTCTAAGAGAACCGTGAAAACACACATAGGAAAATCTATTATCCTTCATGCAACGGGCATTTTCATTCTTGAGTCTAGATAACAATGACAGCCTCTGTATGAATTCTGTCATGCTTCATAGAATGGGCTCTTTTACTCATTGAGTGCAGATAAACATGACAGCCTGTGTCTGTTATTCTTCAGATAACGTGTCTTTAACTTTGAGAAAACCATGTCATGTTGGATCGTTTCCGTGGATGGTACCTAGCTCTACGTCACACTTTCCATATTCTCTTTGTGACTTACAGAAGAGGCAGAGAGATGGCAGAAATTGTATTCAGAAGTTTTCATGTAGTGGATTTTGTTTTGTATGGAGCCTAAGGGGTAATTGCACAAAGAAGTGAATGTGAAGATGAATTTCATACATGAAAACTGAGACTTGTTGTGAACAGTTCGCACTTGTTATTGTAATTAGGCCTATAATGTACTCATCCGGTGTCATGGCCTGAATACTTCTGATTATGATAGATGTGTATTTTTTTGAGCAAGTTTGTTTGTGTTAATGAATGTGTTAGAGCATAAGACAGAGAGAAAATGGTTGTGTGTATGTGCGTGTGTGAGTTGGTTGATCTTGTTTTTTCAGGTCTTCAGACTCCCTTTTCTTCTAAATGTACATAGGGTGTTTGATTTTTTTAGTTGTTTTCTTTTTTTCTGTTTTACATTTTATATTAATTGATAACATGTATTTCTTCTTCTCTTTTCTATAAGTAATGGTGGAGGTGTAGTTTGTTGAAATCTTCATTTTATATAGCTATAAGCGTACATAAAATTCTGATTTATGTGTTTTTTGATTCAATAAATTGATAGATTTATTTCTCTTTGTCTGTAGTGGTTTAGTTTATGGAAGCCTTCATTCTTCACAAAATTGTAAGACTGATTTAAGTCTGGTTTTTGTGTTTTCATTTAATATAGTGACCTAAATTTATTTTCTTTCCTTTTGAAGATATATTTTCTTTCCTTTTGACTTTTCCTCTGTGATTTTATGATGCTGTTGTAGTTTTTTGTGCCGTCATGCTGTCATAAAACTTTCTGTAAAATGTGTCAGTGTCTTTGGTTAAACAAGAACTTACTTTGAAAACAATGACATTTCTGTTTCCTTTGATGCAAAGTGATTTTTTTTTTTTTTTTTTGCTTGCTTTTTTTACTTTTATTGGCATGGTAGCTTAATACGAAGAAATGACTTCTATTGGCATGGTAATTGTTTAGATTTTTAACCCTTGGATTCTCTATAATCTACCAACAAACTGGGGTTAAGATGGGCTGAGGGTGTTGAAGGTTAATTTGTGTTTTACAACATCCCTTTTTATCACTGTCTCTGCTTCCATCCCATGTCTGACCATTCTTTGGGTATGAAATAAAGTCTTACCCCTGATGAATTTTGGACAGCGTGAAACCACACTAAACAAAGACTTGTGAACCAAACCAATCCCAGAAAAGGCTTTGTGAAAATTAGATCAAATACAGGTTTGGAAAGTTGATTTGCAGACCAAAGAGGATTTGAAATGGACCAAAACCAGGCTTGCAATGTGCCATTTTCTTTCTTTTTTATGCACCCTTTTTGACAATAGTGAATTTTTTTTTACTTAGAATGAAACAGAAAAGTTCAGTCTCATGTCTTGTTTTATTGACAGTTTATTGAAAAGGGTAGGGCATGTGTAGTTTTGAACAGACAGGATAGATGCTGACCATTTTACATTTCTTGTTTTTCTCCACACACAAACACAATTGTTTTCATTCGTTTGAAGTTTTGAAGTTTTGTTTTGTCTATTAGATGCAGTATGGTCAGAAATTGAACGAAATGCCAGTAAGGATTTGTAAGGTACTTATTAAGGAATGATGAACATGTTTCGGAGGAGTGTTTGGACAGACAAAAATTGCCTTTGTACATATTTGAAGCAGTCTCTTTTTTGTTGTTGTAATTCTACAGTTTTGCAAAATGTGTGTTATGGTGCAGGAGAAAGGAAATTGTTGTTGAAAAGGATATTTCTTCATACTTGGAGAAGAAACACCAAAAGTTGGCTTGTCAGGTGGAGTAGTAGCGTATGGTGGTTCTGTGTCACGGCTGTGCATAGTGGTTATTATTGACATTGGTTCGATTCCTGGCTTCCGTCAGTGGTGCTAGAGGGAACTCACATACATATGTCTCCATGAATGAGATCTAAATGTCTTCATTCTGGTGTGCTATATGTTGACAGGGAGTCTGTTTTGGACATGATCTGACAAGATCCAGACATCAAGTCTGTTCTAAAGACACTTATTTTGTATGGAAAGGGAAATCAGAGATTTCGCCATAGGATTTGTTAATATGTGACCTACATTGCCAAAATGAATAATCGCTTAGTTATATAAGTAAAGGTTGGACCCACTTTGTCAATTAATATTGAATTGAATTTTTGTTTTTGAGATGCTCCACAGCAACGCTCAATTTTTGTCATGCCCATTTCATGTTTGCCATAGATGATAATCAAGACATTGCTTTTTGGTTGTTAGCTGTTTTTATGTGTTTTGTTTATTGTTGGGAGAAGGAGGGGAGTTACAGCGGAATGATCAATTACAGATCTTTTCCTGTCTTTTTGTTTTTGTTGTTGTTGCATGTTTTGAAAATTTCTTTCTCTTAACGTTTGAATTGTGCGTGAATTAAATTTGGCCTTGATAAGTTGTGGCTTTAGTTTACATGATTTATAAGTGAAATTGATGATTTGACCGATCTAACCTGACCATATGTTTATGTGTGATATGAACTATTGGATCCGTTACCATTTTTATACGGTTTTTGGTAACTATATGCAGTGGTGACTTTTGGATTTTTCCTCCCCCACAAGTGTTGGTCACTAGATTTAATTTTTCTTGTAGATGTTTGTTGAAGTTGTAGTGGATTTTTTTTCCCCTTGGTGTCTGTAGATTATAGTGGATTGGTCACACCTTTCTGGCTTGTTTTTTTCCTCTGCCCCTGTGTGTGGTTTATGTTTGCTTTACATTTTGACAAGTAGCGGCTGTGTCGCTGCAGACTTGACCCGTTGGCTTCTCTGACTGTATCTCCCAGCTCCTTGATCAGGTGAAGGAGCAAAGACCTAAGTCTACAGAGGTGTGTGGCTGTGAAGACTTTGTGATGTTTTGTTATTATCTCATGCGTTTTGAAGATGGGTAGGAATTCACAAAGGAGGTTGGTGTTGTCTCACAAAGGAGGTTAGTGTTGTCTAGCAAGATGAGACCTCATGAACGATGGGTTGTTGATGAGACTTTTTTTGGGTGATGATAGAGAGGATATTGTGTTGAATGCCTTTTTTTTTTCTTTGTGTGTGAGTGTATGTGTTTGTGTGTGTATGTTTTAGTGCATGTTGAGTTGTTTGTTATCATGTCAAAAAGATATTGTCTTCATGGTTGTGTGTGTGTGTGCGCATGTGCGTGTTTGTGTGTGTGTGCGCACGTGCCTGTTTGCATGTGTGCATGTGTGTGTGTCTGTGTGTGTGTGTGTGTACATCCTGTTCACACAAGAGGGAGAGGAGTCATAAAATTATCCATGGAAGTGAGACAGGAACAGAATTCAGTTTTGTGAAAAGGGGTGAAAGAGGGATAGAGGATGTATGACTCCCACCCCCCCCCCCCCCCCCCCCTTTTCATTTTCTAAAGAAATCAGGTGATCAGCTTCAGGAAGCTGGCATGACGGTCACATTTATGATTTACTCAACAGTATTCTTGTTCAGCTCCCTGGATGAAAATCTGTACCAGTGGTAAAATCAATTATTGATCTGTGGAAACTGCTTCAGATTTTGCTGTTTGATATTTCAAGAATCCGTTATAAAATTGTAGAAAACTGGTCACTTTGTTGGCTGTTTTGGATTGATGACCATAAAAATGTCATCTCTTGTCATTGAGCTGTTAACCCTTTCTGTTTCCCTACTCTGTCCACTGAACCCTTTCACCCCCTCACCGTACCCACGGGTAGCAAGAACTTCAAGTCCATCAGGGAGTAAAACAATTTTGTTGATGGAAACAGGTGGATAGGGTGAGGTGGTGAAGGAGTTGGTTTTTTTTCAGAGAGGTAGTGGGTAGGCTTGGAAATGAAGGTTAAATATGAAATGCTTGGTCATGGCAACCAGTTTTCTTCACTCTCTCTCTGTCTCTCTCTTTCTCTCTCTCTCTCTCTCTCCCTCCCCATATCTGTCTATATATATATATATGTGTGTGTGTGTTATATATATATATATAGAGAGAGAGAGAAAGTGTGTGTGTTGTCTATATATATATATATATATATAGAGAGAGAGAGAGAGAGAGGTGTGTGTGTTATATATATATATATATATATATATATATATATATATATATATATATATATATATAATGTATGTATATATATATACTATCATACTTACAGAGATATGATATACAGATATATAGATATTCAGGATTAGAAAATAATTCCCACAGATTTTTTGTTGTAGAATCATAGACCTCAGTTTTGTCATGGTATCAGTGTATAAAAGAATGGTTAGACATCATTTGTGTTGTTGTATTTAAAGGAAGAGTATGTATTTTACTAATTGGCCATTATGCCATTGGCATATAGTGCAACTGTTCAGGGCCAGGCATGTTTCAGGATCTTGGGGTCTCCTATTGTTCGAGCTAGGTATTGTTGGATATTCCCCTCTTACATCTTTTGTTGTCCAGGGATGGGCAGTCGGTGTGATACTGTCCTGTTCTCTTCAGATGATGTAGGTAATCCATGACACCAGCCCTCTTTTCTCATACCACCCTGCTCTCTTCAGATGATGTAGCCTACCCAATCCATCATACCAGCCTAGTGAACCTGTTGTAGTAGGAAGCTGCTCAGTCAAGGAGAAAGCCATAGAGAATGTAGTGTGTGTGTGTGTGTGTGTTGTGTGTGTGTGTGTGTGTGTGTGTGTGGTGTGTGTGTGTGTGTGTGTTGTAGAAAAAGAAATGGAGATAAATATGTGTGTGTAAATTATAAAATATGTATGAGAGAAAACAATCATCATCATCATCATCATCATCATCATAATCATCATGTGCCTTGCCACATGGTATTGGCAATCATTGCCCTCCATACGTATCTGTCTTTGTTGCTGCAAGTATATCTCCTACCTTTTTTGTTTCCACCCGCTCTGCAAAACTAATATTTTCTCCATGGGTCTACATGGTGCTCCCCCCCCCCCCCCCAGCTTTCCTGTTGTGACTAGGTGCTCAAATTTATCTTGCCTCATAAAACATCCTGTGAATGTTGCTTGTCTTTTCTGAATCTTCTTCATTAATGTTCATTTTGTGTTTGCTTCTTTCAGGACTCTCATTTGTTTTCTATGCTGTCCATGGAACTTTTTAACATTCTCCTTGGAAACCACATTTTAGCTGCCTCAATCTTGTTCTGACTTTGCTTGTTGTTTGTCTAAGCTTCACATCCATACAACAGCATTAGCTTATATTACTTTGGAAAACTCTCTTCCTGATGTCAGTTGATAGGCAATTGTTGGTAAGAGTGTTTTGCATTTTCTTAAATGTTTTAGCTTGGCCAGTTATGCTGGATATTTCTAATGTGCATCTGGAGTCTGGTGAGATGACTGGAAGCTTTTCCAGCTAGTTGATTAATTCTTCATGTCTTACCCGATCAAAAGCCATCGTATAATCAAGAAAACATAATATAAATCCTCATGCAACTCAGTTGACCTTTCTATGACAGTTCTTGAGATACGTATGGCATTAACAGTTCCTTTCCTTTCAACAAATCCACATTCTTCTTCTGCTGTTTCTGGTTTAATTCTGTTCCTTTTATTTTCTTGTGCTTTTCCATTTGCCTTCCTAATATCATGCATAAAGCCTCAAATTTCTTTTGCTTTTTTTTCAACTAGGGATTTCTTCACAAACTTTATTGATGTTCTTTTTTTCTCAAATTTATCCATCATTCCTCACTGTCCCCAACATTTTCCAGAACACTGAACTTGTTTTGAACAGATACGCTCAATTTTGCACAAGTAGAGTTATGTGTCTTTAAGAGTCCAAGATTTAGGTTGATGTTATTTTTGGTTTGTTTTCTTCTCTTAGTTTCAGTCTAAATTTTCCTGTTACAGGATCATGGTCACTTTCGCAGTCTGCGCCTGGCAATGCTTTTGCTACCAGAAAAGAGTTTCTAAATCTCTTATTTATCAGCATGTAATCAATTTGATTTGTTGTGCTGTCTCCTTGATTCATCCACGTCCATTTTCTTCTGTTAGGTTGGTCAGGCCAAGTGTTTCCTATAGTGAATTCATGTATTTGTGCACACTCAACAAGTTTCTGTCCCCTTTCCCTTCGCCTGCCAAGGCCATGAGGTCCAACTATGTCATCTACTTTTTTCCTGTCCCACTTCAGCATTAAAATCTCCATTATGATAACAGCAGCCTAAGATTTACGCTTAGCCTTGGCTATCTCTAATTCTACATAGAAGTTGTTAATTTCTGCCTCAGTATTTGCAGATGTTGTTGCATATACTGTGACAATGTTGATATCAAATGGCATGCCCTTCAGTCTAACTAAAACATTTAAAACTTGGTCTGAAATAGCCCAGTATCCTTTGACAGACTTGTCTTTTTTATTTTGTTTTGTTTTGTTTTGTCTATCATGATGCCTACCCCACTTTCATGTGAGAAAACTATGTGGGGTGTGTGTTTCATGCATGACTGTGCAAGTCTGAGAAAGTCAAAAATGCAAATGTATATGTCTCATGTTCGTGTGTGTGTGTGTGAGGGAGAGAGCCAAATAGGTAAATAGATGTCTCTCAGTATTGTGCGTGTGTGTGAGGTCAAGAGATAAATGTCTCATTATGTATGTTGTGTGTGTGTGTGTGAGAGAGGGAAAATGGGGGTAAGAGATGTGCGTGCACGCATGCAGCAACTGGGTTGTGATGTAATTTGATGACTGATCATGTGTATGTTGTCCACATTCCTCCTTTGTGAGAGAAATAAAACATTTCAAATCGATCAGTGTTTTGTGCTTTTGTTTTGTTTTGAAGGATTCCAACCAATGCTTTATCAAATGCGTGTGTTGTGCTGTTTAACCCAGACTGTGCTGTGTTAACCCTTTCAACTCCTGCATCCTATCCACCAACTGCAAAAACTTGACCCTGTGACTCCCTCATCCTATCCACCAGCTTCCTGTAGGAAAGCTGGTGGATAAGGTAAGGGAGTCAAAGGGTTCGGTTTTTGCTTTGCTAGCATGGTTGACAATGCAGGATGCTGGTGGACAGGGTGTGGGACTCAAAGGGTAAAGTTACTGTACAGTCTCCTCTTTCCCTCTATGTTATTTTCTGGGTTTTGTGTCCATGTCTTGTTGTGTAGTTCTGGTTCCTGTTTGCTTGAACGCTGGCAGTCACTTTGGTAAAGATTTTATTTGTACAACAGTGTTTCAGTATTGTGTCTTTTTTGTTTTGTTTTGTTTGTTTGTTTTTATATTACATCATATTAAGTGGTTTTCGTATGCTATGATGCTTTATGTCCATTTTTCATTGAACACTGATTTTTCTGTTAAGTGTTTTGCATTTGTTCTTTGTTTTTTCTTTCCACTTGACAAAGAACAGTTAGCCGAATATTTACACCTGTCTTTTCTTTCCACTTGACAAAGAACAGTTAGCCGAATATTTACATCTGTCTCGTCTTGTCTTATCAAATACGTGTTCTAGTGCATGTTTGTGTATTTCTTGTTCTTAATGTTTACTAATGTTCAGACTGGTTCATAAATAGCTGAGATATAGCTACTCCTTTTTTTCTTTTTTTTTTTTTTAAATTTAACACACTTTTACCCAAATGGTCCAAAAGTATTGGACAACATTCATTTTGACATCACGGTTGTCTTCTTTTGAGCGCAGTAGTCAAGTGGGTAAGACTTTAGACCTCCAACCAGAAGGTCAGGGTTCAGTCCTGCCTGTGTACCTCCTGCCTGGTGAGAAAAGAAAAAAAAAAGGGTAGTGATTTTTCCGTTTGCCCAGGTCAACGTGTTCAGACCTGCTAGTGCCTGAACCTCCTTTTCATGTGTGTACGCACGTAGAACATTAAATGTGCGCGTTAATATTCCTTTAATTCATGTCTGTGTCCAGTGGCCTGTGTGGAAACATGAAAACAACCAAACAGGTATGACCACTAAAGATGAGGGTCTACAGAATGTGCAGCAAAGTACCAACAGGTATGACCACTAAAGATGAGAGTCACAGAATGTGCAGCAAAGTACCAACAGGTATGACCACTAAAGATGAGAGTCTACAGAATGTGCAGCAAAGTACCAACAGGTATGACCACTAAAGATGAGAGTCTACAGAATGTGCAGCAAGTACCACGGTATACCACTAAGATGAAGTCACAGGATGTGCAGCAAAGTACCAACAGGTATGACCACTAAAGATGAGAGTCTACAGAATGTGCAGCAAAGTACAATCTGCAAGATGTCAGCAAAACAACCTGTATTCACCATTTTCATGCATCCAACAAAATCACAGACAAAAAACACAAATAGTGAAAAAAAAAAACTCCATTTTTATAGATATTTTCAAACACAATAATACACATGTAAAATAACATTAATACATTTGTGAAATAAGTGTACTACACATCTAAACTAACGTTGATAGATTTCTGAAACAACTATAATGAACACAAAACACGAACATAATACACATCTAAGATGACTCTAATACACATCTAAAACAACTATGATACACATTTAAACCAACCATAACTCGCATCTAAACCAATTATAACATTAAGCCAACCATAACACATCTAAACCAACCATAATGCACATCTAAACTAGCCATAACACATCTAAACCAACCATAATGATTAGTACACACATAAAATAACCATGATACACATCTAAACCACTGTTCACATCTAAAACAACCATAATACGATTATAAAGCGACCATATACATATATATATAAAACAATCATACACATCTAAAACAACCATAAACATTTAAAACAACTGTAATACATATTCAAATAACCATAACACACATCTAAAACATCCATAAACATTTAAACAACTATACATATTAAAATAACCAAACACACACCTAAAACAATCATAAACATTTAAAAGAACTGTAATACATGTTTAAAATAACCGTAACACACATCTAAAACAACCATGATACCCATCAAAAATAGGATTAATACACATCCAAAGTAACATCAATACACATCCAAAATAACCATAACCCACGTCTAAGATGACAATAACAGACGTTTAAATAACCATAACACACATATGAAATAGCATTAATAAACATCTGAAATAACATCCACACACATCTGAAATAACCATACAAATTGTTACATTTCCTTTCATGTAGACCTACTCTGTAAAACACAGTGGCACACAACCTCTCTGAAAAGAGTCCAACTTGATAGTTCCACAAACCATTTCTTCTGTCCTTCTGTCGGCCAAATTAATTCCTGTGAAACAACACCGTTTAGTTGTATTTGTCACCATAAAACCTTTACAAAGTGATGTTTTTGTCTGTTTTTAAGAAGAAAAAAAAGAAAGACTGAACCAATGAAAGGGACAAAGCAGAAACGGTTCTGTGGCGATCTTTTGGGCAATTTTAGGCTTAAAAATAGTTATCTAATTCTCATTGAAGAAAAAAAAAAGTGTGTGTGTGTGTGTGTGTGTGTGTGTGTGTGTGTGTGTGTGTGTGTGTGTGTGTGTGTGTGTGTGTGTGTGTGTGTACATAATAAACATCGGTGAAATCATAACCTCTTTGTTGTGGTTTACATGTTTCTTTTTATTCTCGAGGACTGCAGCGTGCTATAACAACATTGATATGAAAAAGAAATGGCCATCAATGCAGCCATTCCTACTGTTAAGCAATAACAATAAAGCAATAACAACAATAATAATATTAATAATAATTATATAGGAATACTCATATTCATAGGCATCGATATAATCTGTCCAAGGGAGCGAATCTTGCCGTAACTTAGGGTGTTTATACCAAAGAAATAAGAGGGAAGCAGGGAGAATTTTTATAATATCAACCAAAGGACATAACTCTTGAGAGTCACGTAGGAATTATCTCCCATGTTGTGGAACTTCTCAAATCTAACATAGTTTGCGCTACCCATTCAGCTAGCATAGAAGCAGATACAAAGCACAAAAACCGTAAGCTCAGAACACTCCTCAAAAAAGGAGCACCCAATGGTGCTGGAGCCAACAAGGGAAAATAATATCCTGGACCTTATACTGACCAATGCCCCACAGCTCATTCCAAGGGTTGAGGTTGTCCCAGGCCTCTCAGACCACAACATCCCCTTCTGCGAGTTCATTGTTAGCAGAATAAAGAAGAAGCAGGTTCCAAGGATTATCCCGATATATGCGAAGGCAGAATGGGACAACCTGAAAGAAGTTGCGACTGAACTGAGCAAGAAGATGCTGGAAGCACAGGATAGAGCCTCAACAGAAGACCTGTGGACCTTGTTCAGGGACACACTAAATGAGGGAATTAAGAAGCATGTCCCACACAAAGCAACCAGAGACAGGTACAGCCAACCTTGGGTTACAGAAGAAATCCGGAGACTCATACACAAGAGGAACAGAGTATTCAAAAGAATGCGCAAAACTGGGTCTGAGGAACTGAAGGCTGAAATGAAGACTCTCCGACGCTCTGTACAACGGAAGCTCCGCCGATCCTATTGGAAATACCTGAAAGGCATCTTTACCGAGGATGAGACACCAGACCAGGCAGCTAAGAACAAGCGCTTTTGGAGCTACATCAAGCACCAGAAGTCATCAAACATAGGTGTCTCTCCCCTCAAGAAGAATGGCCGAATGACCTCCGATCCAAAGGAACAGACAGAATAGTCCTCAACCAGCAGTTCCAATCAGTGTTTGGGAATGGAAGACAATATACAGAGGACAAGACTGGGACGCCCAATACTGACATCACCATCAGTGAAAATGGCGTGAAGTCAATGCTGAAAAATCTAAACCCCCACAAGGCTTGTGGACCTGATGGAATCCGTTCAAGAGTTTTCAAAGAACTGGCAGAGGAGCTCACGCCTGGCCTAACTATACTGTTCCGCTCATCCCTGTCCACAGGTATCGTACCAGCAGACTGGAGGACAGCACATGTAGCACCAATATTCAAGAAGGGAGAACAGTACAACCCAGCTAACTACCAGCCAGTCTCCCTTACCAGCATTGTGTGCAAAATGTTGGAGCACATCATAGTTAGCGCAGTAATGAAACACCTTGAGAGCCACCAGATATTGAGCGACAACCAGCATGGGTTTAAAAAAGGAAGATCATGTGAGACCCAACTCCTTGAGTTCACTGGAGAGCTGACTGCAAATCTGGAAAGAGGCAAACGGATCGATGTCCTCATAATGGACTTTTCAAAGGCATTTGACCGGGTCAATCACTCTTTGCCAATGCATAAACTCCAGAGATACGGCATCAGAGGAACTACAGGAGCATGGATCTCCAACTTTCTCAAGGATCGGCAGCAAGCATAGTAGTGGGTGTAGCGTCCTCCTCTGCAGTGAGCGTCAAATCTGGTGTACCTCAGGGGTCTGTGCTAGGTCCATGCTTGTTCCTAGTCTATATTAACGACCTCCCTGAGAAGCTCTTAGCAAAGGCACGGATGTTCGCCGATGACACAGCAGTATCCAGGATGATAGCCAACAGCCAAGACCAAGAACAGCTCCAAGAAGATCTCCAATGCCTAGCCGATTGGGAGAGGAGCTGGGATATGGAGTTTCATCCTGTGAAATGCCAAACCCTTCGTGTCACAAGGAGTAGGTCCCCACTTCACTACGACTATTCCCTTCACGGACATACCCTCGATACCGTAACATCTGCAAAATACCTTGGTGTCACCATAACCAAAGACATGAGTTGGGACGAACACATAAACAACCTGTGTTTCAAAGGAAATAGAACACTCAAATTCCCCCGACGGAACCTGAAAATCAGCTCCTCAGATCAAGGAACGAGCCTACAAAGCGCTAGTTCACCCCATTCTGGAGTATGCGTCTCCCGTCTGGGACCCCCACACAGAGAAAAACATAACCAAAATAGAAGCGGTTCAAAGACGAACAGCAAAACATTAGGCCTAATGGTATACCTATCCCTGGAAAGCGTGTTCAAAGTGCACCAAGGCCTTGTTCACTGTCCCAGCCTAAAAGAAAACTAGTCCCTCTACTTGACCGTAAGCGACGTGGCCATGACAGACAGTTCCACTTGATCGCATCAGAGACCCAGTATAGAGCTGCTTCATTTCTGCCTAGAACTGTCAAGAACTGGAACAATTTCCAACAAGGAACAGTTGAGGCCACAACACTTGACACATTGTGTCGAGGGCCTCCAAAATCCCAGACTAGACCGACCCCCTCCCCCACCCCCCTGCTGTCCTCTTCACCCACCATCCCCCTCTTCACCCCCTCCTCACCCCACCACCCTCATTCCCCCACCACACCATCATCACGATTAAAACTGAACTCTAAAGACATGTCCACTACCCAGATTTATCTGCTGCAAACCCCCCAGTTGTAGGTGCCAGAATAATCAAGTTTGATTGTGGGCCCTCAACACTGAAGAAAAAGAAGATGTACGTAGTGTTGAGGAAGGTCGGCATAACAGTCACCGGATGTCCGTTGCGCAGAAAAGTGGGGTCGCTGACGTTACATGTGCCATTTATTAATACATTCATAACATTTTTTTACAACTTATTTGAATATTATTTATCACTACATCATTTAGTTTTCCTTGATGAATTAGTTTTGTCTTTACCGCCTCCTTTTTTTTTTCTCTCTGAAAAGAACCAATCGCAAAGTAGGTTAGGTCACGTGAGTGTCACGAGGTCATGTATACCTGTACACGTAAACAGATTCGCGGCAGGTTCAACACACGCGTTGCGGTAAAGGCATAAGAGCAGACGAAGACAGATCTGGGCAGCAAACTGGTAAGTTCGAGATTTGACACGTTGGCCTGGCCATGTAGACAGCTAAAGCAGACATAATATCATTGTAGAAGTTATCCCATACCTACTTGCATGATTAGGCCTAGATATTTTTTTGGTGGTATGCTTTGTAATCGTACTGTTTCATCTTTTTTTCATTCTTGCATGCTTTTCGACGAGTTTGCCTCGTGTCTGTCTGAAAGTACTTTAATTAATCTTTGTCTCTTTCTTTCTTTCTTTTCAGATCGGTACAATTTAGGTCACACTCGCTTTCCAGGGATAGGTATACCATTAGGCCTAATGTTTTACGAACAAAATCAGATGGTTTTAGGTCTCGTGCAGGAGAGAGCTAAAAACTGTACCCATATTGCCTTAACACAAAAACCACTGATAATGTCGGTGAAACCAAATGGTGCAGATCTTTCTCGTGCTGTTTTTTTTTTTTTTTTTTCTGGCAGGAGAGACCTAAACAGCACCATTACTACATAAATCATTGATAATTTGGACATTGTAAATGTGAATCACACTGAAATGTCAGGGGAGTGTAAATCGGGGACTTTAGAGGTAAAAAGGCCGAGTAGGTAAAATGGCACAGACTGACGATTTGGAGCAAAGATGGCCGGTTTTGTACTAGGCCTATGCCGTACACCCGTAGTCATTTGTCAGTCACTGCTGTCAGTTTGACGACAAAATCATGACTGATTAAGTGATTTCGTTGTTCAAAACATTGTTTCTGGCTGTGTTAATTAGTAGGCATTTCAAAATCTTGCCGATGCGTGATTTTTGGTAGGTGCAATTTGTGTCACTCGGTCAGCCCCAGGCTAATTTCGCTGAGTCACATCACACATGTCTCACTTGACCAGCCCCGATTTCTTTGTCTCACTAGGTCAGTTCGAAGGCCTAGGCCTAACTCAGTAACTGCTGACTGAATATTTCTAGCGACACATTGCCAGTTTTTTCTCTGCTTAGGCTGGCAAAGTTTGCTCCCATCATGAAACCAGTACGGCAGTAGTGGAAGCACTTGAGTCTTGACACGTGTACGCGGCTGTCTGCGTCAGCATCTAAATGCGTTTTAACTTGGTCGTTTGCACTCATATTTTGTAGTTTTGGCCGTATTTCATTGTTTGTTGAACTAACCAGGTGAGGATGGAACGTGGAAATCAATGGTAAAAGTGCATTTTAGGTGCGTAAATTATTGGACCCACCATTATTAGTATGATTGAAGCATAGGGATGGCAGCTGACAGGCCAGTTTTAATGTTGTTAGCTGGGATTGAACTCAAGACATCAGCTGTCAAATCCATGATATTATTTACAGAAAAATGGCCCACTGGTATCTAGAAAGAGAGCAGTGAAACCAGATACGGCTGTTAACAATAACAGAATCTATGCTTGGCATCCTTTGCCTGCGGTACTTTACATGGGCCATTTTTCTGTAAATAATATCATGGATTTGACAGCTGATGTCTTGAGTTCAATCCCAGCTAACAACATTAAAACTGGCCTGTCAGCTGCCATCCCTATGCTTCAGTCATACTGATGGTGGGTCCAATAATTTACGCACCTAAAATGCACTAATTTTTTTAATTGTTGAGGCTTGGGTTGGGTATTGATGATCATCATTTATTTACTGTCATTGTTGGGAGTCAGAAGGGTTAAGTTTTTGCAGTTGGTGGATAGGGTGGGAGAGTCAAAGGGTTAATCTTAGTTGGTGGATAAGACGCAGGAATCAAAAATGTTAATCTTAGTTTTGTTGTCAGCAATATGTGATCTGAATCACGATCCACTTGTGGTGGTTTTGAATTGAGCACTGTCGTCTCCCATTCAAAAACTTTTTTTTGTTTTTTTTTTTGTATATATTGATTCCCACATTCCATCCTTACCTGGTTAGTTCAACAAATAATAAAATATGACTAAAACTATAGGCCTATAGCCTAAAAAAAAATAATAATAAAAAATAAAAAACACAATTTCCTGTAGGCCTACCTTTCTTCAGGGAATGTCCATGTGTATCATCTGCAATGTGGCCTTTGAAGACGGTGTTGGCTGTGACAAGATCATTTGCTTAACACTAATAGTAATAACAGAGAGGATGCTAACATGATATTAATGTTGCATTCAATCAACTCATCACATGTCGTGTTCCACATGCCCTGTCTTCGTCTCCAGCCTTTGCACTTAGATCATTCATGATTATTGGCCTCCACATTTCTTTCTTTGATATTATATTGTCTTTCAGTTTTCACTGTTTTTCAGTTAGGCCTAGCCTATAGTGAAATTATTCTCTCTTCTGAGGTAGTAGATGTAGCTCCAGGCAACATGCTAATGCTTGGATGATTATTTCCTCAAGTGTTGATCAATACCTGTTGATCACGTTTCAAATGTGTGTTTTCAGAACTTGATCAGAATTCAGCAGTATGGGTAAGGAAAAGATTCACATCAGCATCGTGGTGATTGGCCATGTGGACTCTGGCAAGTCCACTACCACTGGTCACTTGATCTACAAGTGTGGCGGTATTGACAAGCGAACAATTGAGAAGTTTGAGAAGGAAGCCCAGGAAGTGAGTATTGTGACCACATAGTTGTACTGAATTACAATTGACTAACTAGTAACTTTATCTTTTATTTGTTGCTGTGCTGATTTGTTCTACTAGTTGTTGATTGGGGGGTTTGGGAACACGGGTGAAATAATACAAACAGATCCCGGAAATACTGGTAATGTTGCTACATGAACAGTTGTCTGGGACTGGGTTTTAGGCGTTATTTGTCATACTGCACATAACAACATGTCATACTCATGCCATGAATAGCCTGTATTTCAGAGAGTGTTTATTCTGAAGTCTGATTCTAGACTGGTCGTACTGATGGAATAACTAGATTTTTCAGACTGAAGACACGACTTTTGTTAGAAAAAATGCGTAGCAGTTTGCATAGGGCTGTAGCAGTCACTTGGAGCGTAGAATTACCTGCGTCTGGTTTTATTGTATTTCATTTCAATTTTAAAAATGTTTCAATTTTTGTTGGATGCGTATGTGCACATTGTTTTGCCTACAGTTTGCAAGTTGTATGTTGCTGCTCACTTTGCATCGTCAGTGGGTATGCATGCACAGTGCTGTAATGTTTCTACAAACCAGCTGCTGATATGACTTCAAGATCTTTAACATGTATATTTGGTATTTTGTATGTGTACACCCTCAGAGTGGGGCTTGGCACTGTCAGGTCTTCCTATATATTGTAATTGGCCAGGAAATATGAACAATTTCCACCCTGTACCCACCAGCTGGAGGTGTCTAGGTGGATCATATTTTGCTTTCAGCAATCCTGAAAATCTCCCAAGTGCAGAATGATCACACACAAAGTGCAGAATGATCACACACCAAGTGCAGAATGATCACACACCAAGTGCAGAGTGCAGAATGATCACACACCAAGTGCAGAATGATCACACACCAAGTGCAGAATGATCACACACCTAGTGCAGAATGATCACACACCAAGTGCAGAATGATCACACACCAAGTGCAGAATGATCACACACCAAGTGCAGAATGATCACACACCAAGTGCAGAATGATCACACACCTAGTGCAGAATGATCACACACCAAGTGCAGAATGATCACACACCAAGTGCAGAATGATCACACACCAAGTGCAGAATGATCACACACCAAGTGCAGAATGATCACACACCTAGTGCAGAATGATCACACACCAAGTGCAGAATGATCACACACCAAGTGCAGAATGATCACACACCAAGTGCAGAATATCAAATATGCATGGTAAAGATCCTGTAAGGCTTGTCAACAGCTGGATTAAACAAACATGCAAACGCTCAGCATGCGCACCCAGTAAAGATGTAGACTGTGCAACAACATACTGGACTTGATCAGCTTGCTTAACAGCTTGAGTTCTTTGTACTCCAGTAAAAAAAAGTCTTATTATGTGTGATGCACAGTGAGTCCCATATAGCATCATACAGAAATGACTTGTCATAATAAGCCTAATAATACCATGTCTGTTCATTCAGAGCTTTTCATTTATTAGTATTCTAACTTCAGATGGGCAAGGGCTCCTTCAAGTATGCCTGGGTGCTGGACAAACTCAAGGCTGAGCGTGAACGTGGTATCACCATTGACATTGCTCTGTGGAAGTTTGAGACTGGCAAGTATTACATCACAATCATCGATGCCCCTGGCCATCGTGATTTCATCAAGAACATGATCACTGGCACTTCCCAGGTAATTATTCTTTTTTTTAAGGTGGTGTTTTTTTTTTTTGTTTTTTTTTTGATTGTGGATTGATTGTTTATTTGAAATTTGTTCAGGTTACTGTAATTTATATATATATATATTTTTTTTTGGTGGGGGGAGGCTTTTTTTTATTTATTTATTTTATTATTATTTGCTTGCACAAGAAAATAATGTCAGTGCACGAAGAGTTAGAAAATAGGATTACAGCTATAATAAATTGATGTGAAGATTTTCTGCTGGCTAGTTTGTCCATGAATCTAACTGCATGCACTGTGAATGATTTTAAGATGACGTCTTTGGCAGTTTGAGAAGCTAACATGTACCCAGAATGGCTTGGAAAAATTCCTGCTTATTGGTGTGTATATAAACTAATTGCTCTTATGTGTGTACAGGCTGACTGTGCCGTACTGATTGTGGCTGCGGGTACCGGAGAGTTTGAGGCTGGCATTTCCAAGGAGGGTCAGACTCGTGAACATGCCCTGCTGGCCTACACCCTGGGTGTCAAACAGCTCATCATTGGCGTCAACAAGATGGACAGCACCACTCCTCCCTACAGCGAGGTAAGGTCATGCAACTCGTTTGTGAAAAGTTGCAGGGCCATGTGTATACTACTTACAGATGATGCCATTTATTGTACATCTATCTATGGCACTTTCAAAAACTGTCTGATTACACTGGAGGCATGAAAAAAATGTTGACACTTGTGACTTGTGTGAATACTTTTGCAAATAATTGGAATGACCCATGTTTACCCCTACCCCCCACCCCAAAAAAAGCTCCCGCCAAAACTTTGCCTTTCCCGATCCCTGCTCTGTATTTGTTGAAAGACCCAAACCATGGTGAATTTTTCTGGTTTTTGCCAGGAAAAGTAAATGTAAACTTGAAAAAAGATTGAAATCATACATTGTTGAAATGTTTATAGTATGTACTAAACATTGCAGGGCTTTCCATCCCTTTATGTTACCACCCCACCCACCCACCCATCATGGAGAGAGATGAGAAAGTACATTTCTACTGTATTATGCTTCTAGGCACGTTTTGGTGAAATCCAGAAGGAAGTGTCCAACTACATTAAAAAGATCGGTTACAACTCCAAGGCTGTGGCCTTCGTGCCTATCTCTGGCTGGAATGGGGACAACATGCTGGAGGAGAGCGACAAGATGACCTGGTACAAGGGCTGGGCCGTCGAGCGTAAAGAGGGTAACGCCAGCGGCAAGACCTTGCTGCAGGCCCTTGACTCCATCCTGCCCCCCAGCCGCCCCACTGACAAGGCCTTGCGTCTGCCCCTGCAGGATGTCTACAAGATTGGCGGTAAGAAATTGTACAAATTCATTCCAATGGTATCCTTCTGCTTCTTAGACAATTAAGTGGGCGTCTTGTCTTTCGGGGCCATACTGGTGGGGATGTCATCTCCCGGTAGGGTCACCCATACTAGTCCAGTTGAAGGGTAGTGGGCTGAATAAAACCTGATCTCTGGTCCTCTAAGTTGAGAGTGCCGGGCCCAAGGCTGACAAGCAGGTCTAGGGAAAAAAGTCTTAACAGAAACGGCAGATGCTGTCTTTTTGCCCTGCATGCCATTGGCATAACGGGTAATAAGTTATGGCCAGCTTTACACCTGGAAATCTTATCATGGCAAATTGAGACAGGCCCTCATATACCTAACATCATCACCAACCTTGGTCACAGTGATAGAACAGCACTACAAGATCACAAGAGCAGTTATCTTCAGTTGTCATGTTCAGTTTCCTTTATGCTTGTGAAACATGGAATGTCAAGGCCGATTTGTAAAAGAGGATCCAGATGTGGAAATCAGATCCTATTTAAAGATCCTGTGTATCTCGCACACCCACCATATCACCAACAAGACTGCAAGCAATAAAGTCGAAGAAAGCTACTGTCCCTTTGAAGAATTTCTGACTACAAAAAAATAATGATAAAAGTAAAAAGGCAGACATCATGGCATTTTGGGGGTGGGTTTGCAGTAAGAATTGTAACAGATTGAGGCAGGCATTGATTTTCAGGTGTTTGGCCATAAAAGTTAAATGCCTTGGGTTCATGGTCTCTGTCCACTTGCTGGACAAGTTTTATGTTGGCAAATTGATCTGTACTTAAAAAATATTATACGAGGGGTGTGAGGTTTGTATGTGTATGGTCGGTGGGAGGGATAAGAGGAAAGTTTTATTTCAAATATAGACTGAGATTTGGACATGTGTAAACCGATTTATATGTTGTATATCTGATATAGTGTAGAATATTGTAAATCATCCCATGCTGACTATCCCTGGTGTGTGTTATATTGTGATCCTCTTGTGTTTATGGTGTGTGCTGTTTGTACAGGTATTGGCACTGTGCCTGTGGGCCGTGTGGAGACTGGTATCCTGAAGCCTGGCATGGTTGTCACTTTTGCCCCCAACCCCATCAGCACTGAGGTAGGCATGCTTTTTACAGCTGTTACTGAGTGTTGTCTTTTAGTAGTAGTTAAATCGAGGCATAAGGGTTCATCTTGACTTGACTTCGGGCTTGCTTGATTCATAAGAAAGGTTGAAACTGTGGGTTCGTACTTATTGTCGCCTCCTGTCATCAGGAAACGAACTATGCAAGTAGAGGGAAAGTTGCACTTAGAGCGCTATCAATGAAACACACCACTTTGGTGAAACTTCACAAGGAAAAGTCAGTGCCTGAAGGTGTGTTTTCTGTTGTTAGTTTCATTCATACAAGTGTAAGTGTTTGATATGATGCAAAACAAAAAGTAGTGAAAGATAATAAATTGTAGAGTGGCAATGCAGTATTGTTTGCATATCTCAAAATACACCAGACCACATGATTTTCGCTAAAAGTTTTAAAATATTTCCAGGTGAGAATGCCCCTGGAGATGCCCCTAGATTTCCTCAATTTTACAGTTGACTCATTCCTACCCCAGTGTGTTGTATGGTACCATGATTCGTTAGAAGACGCCTTCAAGGCTGGTGCCTCGGACTTTAAGCTCTTTTGGTTTTTGTTTTGTGGTTATCCAGCCCTTAGCTCATGACCAAAAGACCTGTCATGTGAGCGCATAGAACTAAGGCTCTAGGTTTGTCTGATCAGCCTTATGGCTCCATCATAGGACAGAATATATTTTCTAAGTATGATCTTGCCAAGTACCTACTTCTCCATCCTGACAAAGAATAACCGGTCTGTTCAGGACTGTTTATATATCCAGGCAAGCCTGCCTTATTTTGTAGCTAGCCCCAATTAATTTAACCCTTTGACTCCTGCACGCTATTCACCAACTGCAAAAACATAACCCTTTGATTCCCTCACCCTATCCACCAGCTTCCTGCAGGAAGCTGGTGGATAGGGTGAGGGGGTCAGAGGATTAAGTTTTTACCTGCTAGTATTGTTGATACTGCAGGTTGCTGGTGGACAGGGTGCAGGAGTCAAAAGGGTTAAGGCCGTCTGCCACCAATGACCTGGCGGGTTTAGTTTGGTTGCCTGTCTACCAAGTTGGAGACGGCCTTTACTAGATCAACTCAGATATTGTCCTCCAACCTTTTCTTTAGTCTGCCTCTTTCTGCTACACACAGTCACTACAAATCAATGCTAAGAATCTTTTTTATGAAATAAATCTGTAGAATAACTTCATACAAGCATTGGATACAAATGGTGCATCATTTGTGTGATGTTCAGGTGAAATCTGTAGAGATGCATCACGAGTCTCTGCCTGAGGCTGTGCCTGGTGACAATGTTGGCTTCAACGTCAAGAACATCTCCGTGAAGGACATCCGTCGCGGTAACGTAGCCGGTGACAGCAAGAACGACCCTCCCAAGGAGTGCAAACAGTTTCATGCTCAGGTAATTGTTATTGAAAATTCCATTGTGCTGTATAATGGTGTGTAGCCTTTCCTGCATAGGCAGATTCCTGGTGATACTCAAAAGCTTTGTGAAAATCCATTTGTCATTTTTTAATCTATGTTTCTAGTACAGTGGTATAATTTTAACCCTGTCAGCCCTGACTCAAAAGAGCTGAGTTCTCTCCTGGCCTGAATTCCACAGCTAGATGAATACTTTGGCAGAGAGAGGAGTTGCAAATTCTTACTAATCTGAGAATACAAACTATGTGGGTCAAGGAGAACAGTTTCATGGCTTTGCTTCCTAGAATGCTGTCAGGAATCAGGATCATGTCTGATCCTATCATGCCTGATCCTATCCTGACTTCATACTAGTCTGCAAAACCCCACTCAAACATCACTAGGCGAGTTTGATTGATTGTGGAGATATCATAAGGGGGTTAAATAAATAAAGACATTCAGCATACAGTCTAAGGGGGGAAGGGGGTGGTGAATTAAGAGAGACATTCAGTGTCATACACTTTACCAGATCTAGCCAAAGCAGAGTGGCACCTGATTGCTCTATTTTTGGCTATAACTTAACCCAGTGTTTACAGACGATTCGGTTAGAAGATGCCTCCAGGTGCCGCTCTACTCCTCCAGCTCACTCAGGTCAACGAGATCGCAATTATCCATCGTCTTTTTTCCAACCACATGCCATAGCAAGCAGACGTACCTCTTTAGCGCTCCACCAATTGCAGCCAACACAGCCTCCACTGGTTCCCACGTCAGCATTGGCTAGCCGCTACCCTGATCAGCCCCTTTGCCTCCTAACTTAATTAAGGTTGATTAATTGCTTTGTAGTTTGCTGAGGCTTACACTCTTTCCTTGGCCCTGCTTGTCTAGTTTAAAATAAGACTTGACATGTCTGTCCTTTGTTCGTTTTCTCACCTTTTGTGTTTTTCACTCTAGATCTTCATTATGGCTGCACAACCCTACAACAACTGAAGGAGCCAGCTCTCTTAGATGACTGCCACTCTCGGAGGTGGGCCCAAGAGGCTAAAATCTCCACTCGGATTCCAAAATGGGACTTAAGAGTTATCCTAAACTCGCTCAGACTTCCACCTTTCAAACCGCTAAGTGTGGCTCCCTTTTCTCCAGTTATCCTAGACTCGCTCAGACTCTCTTTTCTCTCCTCTCCTACAAAACGGCCTTCCTCCTGGCCCTAGCCACTCTTTGTTGCTGCAACGAAATCTGTGCACTAAGTGGTGCTACAGAAGAAGCAATGGCGATCTTATCTTGCTCATTCTTGCCAGAATCTCAGGCCAGGACTCAATAGTCGGGCTCTGCAAAACATTTCTTTCAAGGTCCCATCTCTGGTCTCCTTCATGGATCCCAGAGACACAAGAGAAGAGGACGGGCTCTTATGCCCCGTCCACTGCTTTAACCCTTTGATTCCCTCACCCTGTCCACCAGTACCATGCACTGTCAGCTTTGCTGGCAAACCGAAAACTTAACCCTCTGACTTGCCCTATCCACCAGTTTCCTGCAGGTTACAGCCTAAAATAGTGATCATGTACCACTCTGAATCAGTTGGGTATAGCAAGTGTGCTTACTAAACGAGAATTTACCTGAAAATTACTATTTCATTGATTATCATTGGCAGGTGGTGTGCAGATAGGAAAAAAACAGGCCTACTTCCTTCACTTTGAATCTGCTAAACTGTTGACTTTCATCTGTTTTGTTGCTAGGTATGTGAAATTTACAGGAACTTGCAACATAGACCATTTAACCCTTTGACTCCTGCACCCTATCCACAAATTGCAAAAAAAAATTAATCCTTTGATTCCATCACCCTCTTCACCAGTTTCCTGCAGAGCTGGTGGACAGGGTAAGGGGATCAAAGGGTTAAATTTTTGCTAGTATGGTTGGCAATGCAGGATGCTGGTGAACATGGTGCAGGAGTCAAAAAGTTAATCTGCAGGGGGCATGTTTTGATAATCTAGATGTTCAGCAGACCAAATGAATTCTTCACTGGAGAAGTGTTTTGTGTGGATGATGCAGGTTGTAAGACACTGTTTTGTCTGTCGTTACAGGTTATCATCCTGAACCACCCAGGTGAGATCAAGGCTGGGTACGCTCCTGTGCTGGATTGTCACACAGCTCATATTGCCTGCAAATTTGCTGAGCTGAAGGAGAAGTGTGACAGGCGTTCTGGCAAGAAGCTGGAAGACAACCCCAAGGCCGTCAAGTCTGGTGATGCTGCCATGGTGGATCTGATCCCCAGCAAGCCCATGTGCGTGGAGGCTTTCTCCAGCTACGCTCCTCTTGGGCGATTCGCTGTCCGTGATATGAAGCAGACCGTGGCTGTTGGGGTCATAAAGTCTGTGGAGAAAGTGGAAGCTAGCGGAAAGGTGACCAAGTCTGCTGCCAAGAAAAAGTGAAAATTACTGGAACCCTTGCCTGCCACACAGGTCCACCTGAACTGTCAATCCTGTTTTTATTTGTTACGTCCATCCTTAGATTTACTGCGTTTGAAACAACAGGCACGTTTCATCTTGATTTCTTTGTCTGTATGGCTTTTACAGTCAAAGGTACACAGGAAGGAATTCTGGAGGATACAGACTTGTATTTGATTAGTTGTAGGTCCGCCCAGATTGCCTCCCTTCCTCCATTACCAGCGGGTTGACTTTTCGTCATCTTGCGGCCTTCTCGTAGCCCCCCACGGTAATCGACTCAGCTGCGGTTCTGTCGATTCTGTACTCGCCCCCTGCATACAGCTGAGCTGCACACATTTCAGCCACACTGGCTGAAGGGCGACCTGCTCGCCCCCTGTGTGCAGCTCAGCTGCACGCATTTCAGCCACACTGGCTGAAGGGCGACCTGGGCACGGTCTCCTTCGGGAGGCAGAAGGCAAGCAATTTGTTGAAAAAGGCTCACCCCCTGCTTAGCCAGGTGGGTCATGGGAGACAACCCCCCTATTACGGGCGTCAGATCGTAGATCCGCCCAGGTTGTCTCCCTTCCTCTCCAGAAGCCTGCTTGTGCCCGCTCCAACCTCTCTGTCCCATTCCGGACAGAGCTCTTGGTCGCAAATGCCAAACGACCCGCGGCGGGCTGGCACATCTCTGTCCCATTCTGGACAGGGCGCTTAGTCATCTTGGCAAATGTCAACCGACCCCCAGCAGGCTGGCCCCTTGGGCACTGGGGATCCGGGGACTCCATGGGCTCAGCCCATGACGCCTCCCATGGCACCGTACACCCTGACTCGTCTCATTCCTCCAGGCGTTAATCAGGTAAGCCCTCCTTCTGGGTAGCGCTCTTCTGCATCAGTGAGCCACGGTACAGTATGTTAGATTAAACGTAATTCTAGAAGGAAAATTTCCTTTCATTTCTGTGGGGGTAAGTCCAGTAAACAAGAGTCCAAAAATTTCACCTGCATCAAATGGCTAAATAAAAATCAGTTCAGGAAAAATCTGGTGTTTGTCTTTGAATTGTATGTGTGCAATTATGCAGAACTTGTTAAACCGTACACGGCTGTTTAAGGTGATCACTTAGTTTCGTCCCGCGGCGGCAGCTGTAGCAGCGCGAAGCCCACTGAGTGCTGCCCTGACCTAGAAATACGAGCTCGTAGCTCCGCCTTGTTACCGGCGATCTCGCTACGCCGTATAAGCGCAGTAGTCACTATTACAAACAAGTAACTTTCAGTTTTCCACTAATTTTCTCAAGAGCTTTGTTTGTATTGGTCTGTAATATGCATCATTAAAAAGATGAGATTTTTCTCAATAAAATGATATGTAACTCAACATGTTACGTGCATGTAAGTGTCTAACTAAACGCACAGAGAAGAAAGAGAATGAAAGACAGTGTTGACATGATTTTCAATCTTCGACCGTGAAATGACCATGTTCCAACGCCGGTAAAATCCAAATGCCAGTTCTCGAATGAAAGTAAAGGCACACATAAGAATGTTGTCTGTAGAGGACGGCTGTTTTTCATTTTTCATGTTTCGCAGCTTAGGGGCCACGTATAGCGTGTCGTAATAACACATGTGACAGCTAAGGTAAACAGGGATGCCGGCGAGGCGGTTGATGGTTACTGGTTCTGGCAGCTCATTAATCTTTAGTCTTCAGTGAATGTTGGTATCATTTCAGTCCTCTGGATAACGCTTACCACGTACACATTGTGACAGAATTCCTCTGTGCTTGATAATTGTGTATAGTGTTGCCTTGGACATTTTTGTTTGAAATATCAGTGTACTGAGACGACCAAAGTCAGGTTTTTCATGTTGTAGTTGTTGATTATCTCTGTTTATTTTCTTTTGTTTTTGGTGTGTGTGTGTGTGCATATTTCATGAGTGAGACAATTAATAAGGGCCCAAAGACATTAAGCGAAGTGCAAAGTATTCCTCTCTCTCTCTCTGTCTGTCTGTCTGCCTGTCTGTCTGTCTGTCTGTCTGCTTGTATGTTTAAGTGTATGCATTTCATGAATGAAGTAAGTAATTAAAGACTTTTGAGTATTATTATCATTGTTAAGCAAAATACATAGTATTCTTGTGCGTGTGTTTGTTTTTGTTTGTGTGTGTGTGAGTGTGTGTGTGGAGAGAGAGAGCGACAGACAGGCAGACAGAAAGATTTCAGTGTAGTTAAGTGGGTATGATATTCAGGAGTTTTTATTTCTTTTTTAATACCAGTGAACCTAAAGTTCTCGTAAATATATTAAGTTTTCTCTCCCTCCCCCCCTCTCTCTCTCTCTCTCTCTCTCGCTGTCTGTGTCTTTCCATTTTTTTTAATGAATGGTCGTCTCAGTATCGTGATCCCAATCTTGACTCTTGTACGGACATGTGTGTATACGTTCCTACTATGGCAGTAAGGAGATTGCGGTATACAAGACTATCACTATCAGTGAAATGTTGGTGCTAGTGTGAAGGATAATGGAGTCTATGCCGTTATCAGTGATCTCGATTTACCCACCGTTACTTCCACAAGAAGCCAAAAAAGATCCGTCTGGTAAGTCAGTCTGTTAAAACATACTTTACTCTTCCTCTGTATGTGTTTCTTTCTGCTGTAATAACTGGTGAACTCTTGTTTTCGTTGTTGGAAGTTGGCTTATTTTTCCCATGAAACAGTGAAGGCGCGATATTTTCAGAATCGTTCTCCTCCTTTTCTGTGTAATCCCGTTACGCATTATGGCAACAAACCAGTTCGTGTTTGATATCTATGTGTAGGGGAGAGAGTCTACTTTTCGGTAAGATTGATAATTACATATATGGCCAAATGACCAAAACAGCATTGCCGGAAATGTAGAAACAGTAGTAATCACGGCACACAAAGGCAGCCACACAGTCCCGCTTGCCTACCGATGACTCACAGCTCAAAACCGCTGACGGGCTGTGTAGCGCACGGGTAAGCAGGAAAACGCGCCTCGCGCGTGCGAATCGCTGACACCATGTCCGAAAACTAAGTGATCGCCCGGCGGCCCGTTTAAACAGCCGTGCTAATTTTGAGTGTGTACAACTTACATGATACTATGCATTTTTGTCACAGCATTCAGGTTTTCAGTGTTTTGAATTGTTTGTTCTACACACAAAGGCATGCACGCTCACTCACACAGAACTGCTGAATTGGCAACTGGCAACCAGTGGAAATCGTTCCAAAATCCACACCCATCTCTCCCCTCAGTTTTAAATTGGTTATGGGCATTGTGTGGCGTGGTTTTGTTCATTTCACTTTGTGAAGGAAAGAAAGACCAACCGTGATAATGAAGTGGTTAGGACTCGGGATAGTTAATGGTTAGGACGTCAGATTACTAAGTGGTTAGGGGGTCAAAAGTGGTTAGCACGTCAGATGACTAAGTGGTTAGCACGTCAAATGACTAAGTGGTTAGCACGTCAGATGACTAAGTGGTTTGCACATCAGATGACTAAATGGTTAACACGTCAGATGACTAAAAAAAAATGGTTAGCACGTCAGATGACTAAAAAAAAAAGGTTAGCACGTCAGATGACTAAAAAAAAAATGGTTAGCACGTCAGATGACTAAAAAAAAAAGGTTAGCACGTCAGATGACTAAAAAAAAAATGGTTTAGCACGTCAGATGACTAAAAAAAAAAAGTGGTTAGCACGTCAGATGACTAAAAAAAAAAGTGGTTAGCACGTCAGATGACTAAAAAAAAAAGTGGTTAGCACGTCAGATGACTAAAAAAAAATGTGGTTAGCACGTCAGATGATTAAAAAAAAAGTGGTTAGCACGTCAGATGACTAAAAAAAAAAAGTGGTTAGCACGTCAGATGACTAAAAAAAAAAAAGTGGTTAGCACGTCAGATGACTAAAAAAAAAATGGTTAGCACGTCAGATGACTAAAAAAAAAATGGTTAGCACGTCAGATGACTAAAAAAATGTGGTTAGCACGTCAGATGACTAAGTGGTTTGCACGTCAGATGACTAAGTGGTTTGCACGTCAGATGACTAAGTGGTTAGCACGTCAGATGACTAAGTGGTTAGCACGTCAGATGACTAAGTGGTTAGCACGTCAGATGACTAAGTGGTTAGCACGCCAGATGACAATGGTTAGCACGTCAGATGACTAAGTGGTTAGCACGTCAGATGACTAAGTGGTTAGCATGTCAGATAGTTAAACGGTTAGCACGTCAGATTAGGCCTACTAAGTGGTTAGCACGTCAGATGACAATGGTTAGCACGTCAGATAGCTGAGTTTTAGGACGTTAGATAGTTGAGTGGTTATGACGTCATAGCTGAGTGGTTATGACGTCAGATACCTGAGTGGTTATGACGTCATAGCTGAGTGGTTAGGACTTCAGATAGCTGAGTGATTAGGACGTCAGATAGCTGAGTGGTTAGGACGTCAGATAGCTGAGTGATTAGGACGTCAGATAGCTGAGTGGTTAGGACTTCAGGCAGTGGTTTGGACGTCAGACAGCTGAGTGGTTAGGACGTCAGCTGAGTGGTTAGGACGTCAGATAGCTGAGTGGTTAGGACGTCAGACAGCTGAGTGGTTAGGACGTCAGATAGCTGAGTGGTTAGGACGTCAGACAGCTGAGTGGTTAGGACTTCAGGCAGTGGTTAGGACGTCAGATAGCTGAGTGGTTAGGACGTCAGACAGCTGAGTGGTTAGGACGTCAGACAGCTGAGTGGTTAGGACTTCAGGCAGTGGTTAGGACGTCAGACAGCTGAGTGGTTAGGACGTCAGACAGCTGAGTGGTTAGGACGTCAAGACTACTGGTGGTTAGACGTCAGACAGCTGAGTGTTAGGACGTCAGACAGCTGAGTGGTTAGGACTCAGACAACTGGTTTAGGACGTCAGACAGCTGATTTAGGACGTAGACAGGTGGTTAGACGTCAGAACTGAGTGGTTAGATCAAAAAGCTGAGTGGTTAGACGTCAACAGCTGATGTTAGACATAGACAGAGGTTAGCAGACGTCGTGATAACAAAAGAGTGGTTAGCACGTCAGATGACTGAGTGTTAGGACGTCAACAGTGGGGGTTAGGACTTCAGGCATGTAGCAAGTCAGATACAAGTGGTTAGACGTCAGAATGTGTAAATAAAGTGGTTAGCAAGTCAGATGACTATAAAAAAAGTGGTTAGACTTCAGATGATTAAAAAAATAGTGGTTAGGCACGTCAGAAGACTGAAGGTGGTTAGGACCAGGCAGATGCTAAACAATAAAGTGTTGCACGTCATGATGACCCAAAAAGTTGTTAGGACGCCAGATCACCTTAGAAAAATAAGTTGTCTAGCATGTTCAGGTATGGATCTAACAAACGAACTAAATGTGTGTCAGACGTCCAGATGACTAAAAAAAAAAAGTTGTGGTAGGCCGCAAGTCAAGTGGATAAAACGTGTTTCCACGTCAGACTGATAGTGTTAGCACTCCAGATGTACAAGTGATGTTTTGCAACGTCAATGACTAAGTGTTAGCCACGCTCCATGATGACTAATGTGCAAATTCAATGGCCCTAATGATTGCACGTAGATGTGCAAAGTGGCTAAGCAGTCAGATGACTAAGTGGTTAGCACGTCAGATGACTAAGTGGTTTGCACGTCAGATGACTAAGTGGTTAGCATGTCAGATGTAAAGGTTTAGCACGTCAGATTAGGCTACTAAGTGGTTAGCACGTCAGATGACAATGGTTAGCACGTCAGATAGCTGAGTTGTTAGGACGTTAGATAGTTGAGTGGTTATGACGTCATAGCTGAGTGGTTATGACGTCAGATACCTAAGGTGTATGACGTCATAGCTAGTGGTTAGACTTCAGATGACTGAGTGATTAGGACGTCAGATAGCTGAAGTGTTTAGGACGTCAGATGAGCTGAGTGGATTAGGACGTCAGATAGCTGAGTGGTTAGGACTTCAGGCAAGTGGTTTGGACGTCAGACAGCTGAAGTGGTTAGGACGTCAGCTGAGTGGTTAGGACGTCAGATAGCTGAGTGGTTAGGACGTCAGACAGCTAGTGGTTAGGACGTCAGATAGCATGAGTGTTAGGACGTCAGACAGCTGAGTGGTTAGGATCTTCAGGCAAGTGGTTAGGACGTCAGATAGCTAGTGGTTAGGACGTCAGACAGCTGAGTGGTTAGGACGTCAGACACTGAGTGGTTAGGACTCAGGCAGTGGTTAGTGACGTCAGATAGCTGAGTGGTTAGGACGTCAGACGCTGAGTGGTTAGGACGTCAGACAGCTGGTGTTAGAGTCAGACAGCTGAGTGATTAGGACGTCAGACAGCTGAGTGGTTAGGACGTCAGACATAGCTGAGTGGTTAGGACGTCAGACACTGAGTGGTTAGGACGTCAGACAGCTGAGTGGTTAGACGTCAGACAGCTGAGTGGTTAGAGTCAGACAGCTGAGTGGTTAGGACGTCAGACAGCTGAGTGGTTAGGACGTCAGACAGCTGAGTGGTTAGGACGTCAGACAGCTGGGTGGTTAGGACTTCAGCAGTGGTTAGCAAGTCAGATAGCTGAGTGGTTAGGACGTCAGACAGCTGGGTGGTTAGGACTTCAGGCAGTGGTTAGCAAGTCAGATAGCTGAGTGGTTAGGACGTCAGACAGCTGGGTGGTTAGGACTTCAGGCAGTGGTTAGCAAGTCAGATAGCTGAGTGGTTAGGACGTCAGACAGCTGGGTGGTTAGGACTTCAGGCAGTGGTTAGAAGTCAGATAGCTGAGTGGTTAGGACGTCAGACAGCTGGGTGGTTAGGACTTCAGGCAGTGGTTAGCAAGTCAGATAGCTGAGTGGCAAGGCATTAGATAGCCTTGATAGCCCGAGTTGTCAGGACGCCAGACCACCTTTGAGAAAGTCCCAAGTTTGATCCTGCCTGGTGGAAGTTGGTTAGGATAGGTTGGAGATTTTTCTGATATCCTGGGTGAATACGTCGAACGTGCAGACCCCCCTTCGTGTGTACACAATACATCCACAGCATGCAACACATAGGCCTACATTAAAATAAAAGTTTGTGGAGAGGGCCGCAATAGTCAAGTGGATAAACGTCTTGATTTCCAGTCTGAGGATTCTTGATTTGATCCGCATAGACACTCCACCTGGTGGGTAAAAAGGTGGATTTTGTTGTTGTTGCAATATTCCTCGTCAACAAGCGTGCAGATGTGATTAGAGCCCATGCTCCCTTTGGTGGTTATGCATGCAAAATATCAAATAGGCCCCTACATGATTGCGCTAATTGTGTCAATAGCTGGCCTAAGGCGCTAATTGTGTCAATAACTGGCCTAAGGCGCTAATTGTGTCAATAACTGGCCTAAGGCGCTAATTGTGTCAATAGCTGGCCTAAGGCGCTAATTGTGTCAATAACTGGCCTAAGGCGCTAATTGTGTCAATAGCTGGCCTAAGGCGCTAATTGTGTCAATAGCTGGCCTAAGGCGCTAATTGTGTCAATAGCTGGCCTAAGGCGCTAATTGTATCAATAGCTGGCCTAAGGCGCTAATTGTGTCAATAGCTGGCCTAAGGCGCTAATTGTGTCAATAGCTGGCCTAAGGCGCTAATTGTGTCAATAGCTGGCCTAAGGCGCTAATTGTATCAATAGCTGGCCTAAGGCGCTAATTGTGTCAATAGCTGGCCTAAGGCGCTAATTGTATCAATAGCTGGCCTAAGGCGCTAATTGTGTCAATAGCTGGCCTAAGGCGCTAATTGTGTCAATAACTGGCCTAAGGCGCTAATTGTGTCAATAGCTGGCCTAAGGCGCTAATTGTGTCAATAGCTGGCCTAAGGCGCTAATTGTGTCAATAGCTGGCCTAAGGCGCTAATTGTGTCAATAGCTGGCCTAAGGCGCTAATTGTGTCAATAACTGGCCTAAGGCGCTAATTGTGTCAATAGCTGGCCTAAGGCGCTAATTGTATCAATAGCTGGCCTAAGGCGCTAATTGTGTCAATAACTGGCCTAAGGCGCTAATTGTATCAATAGCTGGCCTAAGGCGCTAATTGTATCAATAACTGGCCTAAGGCGCTAATTGTGTCAATAGCTGGCCTAAGGCGCTAATTGTATCAATAACTGGCCTAAGGCGCTAATTGTGTCAATAGCTGGCCTAAGGCGCTAATTGTGTCAATAACTGGCCTAAGGCGCTAATTGTATCAATAGCTGGCCTAAGGCGCTAATTGTGTCAATAACTGGCCTAAGGCGCTAATTGTATCAATAACTGGCCTAAGGCGCTAATTGTATCAATAACTGGCCTAAGGCGCTAATTGTATCAATAACTGGCCTAAGGCGCTAATTGTGTCAATAACTGGCCTAAGGCGCTAATTGTGTCAATAGCTGGCCTAAGGCGCTAATTGTGTCAATAACTGGCCTAAGGCGCTAATTGTGTCAATAACTGGCCTAAGGCGCTAATTGTATCAATAACTGGCCTAAGGCGCTAATTGTGTCAATAACTGGCCTAAGAAAACCTGAAAACGCCCAGCATGCGTGCCCACCACAGATGCCGACTGTATCTTAAAGTAATGCAATGTGGGTCACCTCGCCTAACAGCTTGAGTTCTCTGTGAGTCACTGAAAAGTAGGCTATGATTATGTTTTTATTGCAGTGAATCCAAATTTTGGAGAATAACACGATGTAGGCTATAATAATACAATGTTAGGTGGATTATGGAAACAAAATACTAGCATGCATACCCACCAATCATAAAACGTGTAGACAGTAGGCTACAACACAGCCACATAATACTGCATAGTGTGGGCTAACTGACGTGCATATGTGCGTTGAAAAGATACGAACAACAAAAAAATATAGGCCTATATAAAATATGTGACCATATATTTGTAATAGTTTAGTAAAGGCCAACAACTTTTTATACTTAATATTGTCCATCTTTCTCGCCATTTCTGCTTTTCTCGTCTTTCTCTGTAATGTTGTCCTCTTTCTCTTTTTGAAATTCTCTTTTCTTGCTATTTCACATGTAGGCCTACATGGTAACGCTTTGGCTCGCCAAGCTGTTTGTTCTGTGCTGGTGTCATGCCCCCCCGGCATTAACCACTCTATCGCGCCTCCCTAGAGCCAGAAACGCACTTAATACATGAACCCTATTAACAATCCTAGGAAAAAGTTTGTAAGACTTTATCGAACACATACAGGTGAATGGACCAGCAAGGCAGAAAATGATGGGAAGAAATGACAAAGCAAAGGAAGAATGCAGAAACAAAGGGAGTGAACAGAAAAGAGGAAATTTCTAGCACTGAATTTCCAGAAGGTGGGGATACTATTCATACTGAAAGAGCCCCCCCGGCATCCCCACGGGGGGGGGGGGGGGGGTGTCAGCACTGGAGCTACAGCTGCCACTGGAGCCGCTATAAGAACACTATACAAACTGTACATTGCACTTGTAACATAAATGCTCACTTTTTACCGAAATGTAAGCAGTAGTCGATCAAAATCACAGTACACACACAAGCACGCGCATACCATGTGCGCGAGCACGCGCGCGCACACACACACCACACACAGAAAGAGACACCAACACACCACACACATACACACACACACACACACACACACACACACACACACACACACACACACACACACACACCACAACTTTTTGACTAGACTATAATCACATATTGAAAGTCACTTGTGTTTTAGTCAAGGCAATCATGTTATCACCAACAGCCAAAATGCACGAAAAACAAACCAATCAGATTCAGCATAATGAAACCATTTATCAAACAACTTTTATTCTACAAACAAATTGCGTTCTTTGCATGGAGTAGCCTACAATCAAGGCTAGCCTACTTGACCAACTATTGGCAGTGAGACTAGTTGAGTCGTTATGAACTGCAGGGGAAAACGACGACAGAATCAACTATCATAGGCCTACAGGTAATGTGGTATATCAATGAAAACAAATAATAGTGGAGCAGAATAAACTACATACATAAATCCCCCCCCCCTCTCTCTCTCTCTCTCTCTCTCAGGCTGTGCTCTGAGACTTTTGAGTCGTTATGAACCACAAAAGTCAACTGCAGGTAATGTGGTATATCGATGAACGGCAGCACAGTGAAGCAGAATAAACAATGCGCATAAAAAGAACTCTCTCTGTCTCTGTCTCTGTCTGTCTCTCTGTCTGTCTGTCTGTCTCTCTCTCTCTCTCTCTCTGCACAGTGAAGCAGAATAAACAATGCGCATAAAAAGAACTCTCTCTCTCTCTCTCTCTCTCTCTCTCTCTCTCTCTCTCTCTCTCTTTGTGTATGAGTCGTTATGAACCACAGATAAAATATGTATATATATATATATATATATAGGCCTATATATATATATATATATTTTTTTTTTTTTTTTTTAAAAGACGGCAGAATCAACTGCAGGCAATGTGGTATATTGATGAACAACGACATATAATAGTGAAGCAGAATTAAACAATGCGCTTAAAAAGATCTTTGTCTCTCTCTCTTTCTCTCTGAAGCTTGTTGAGTTGTTATGAACCACAGGGGAAAAAGACGATAGAATCAACTACAGGTAATGTCATTAATCAATGAACAACATATAGGCCTAATAGTGAAGCAAAATAAACAATGCGTGTGGAGTGATGTGTTATGAATAGCCTACATATTTGACGTCATCATGATTAATAGACTACCCATCGCTGGCGTTGGCTTCATCTTCATCGCTAATGTTGACCAGATAGATTTGTGAATTGTTGTTGTTGTTGTTGTTATCAGCGCTTAGATTTGATTTTATCAAGATTTTGCGCTATATAAATATTGTAATTATTATTATTATTATTATTATCATTATTATTTCTTCCTCCAGCCGGGTGGTTTAGGTTTCCCAGTTAGTGCTTTCATAGATGATAATTTCTTTTCTTTTCTGTTTTGTTTTTTTTCCTGTTGAAGTTTTGTATGTTCTGAGGCGGTTGTAGCCCTGATATGGCTCTGTGCAGTCGGCTGGGCTTTAAACAATAACGATAAGATGGTGCTTTTCTGCTGATACTAGAACAGTACACTGAAGCAAAGCAACACTGTCCATCTTGATGAGGCCAGTCACCACTACAATTACAAGTAGAAGGCCTAGTGGTGGAGCTGATCATGATGAAAATAATTATGGTGTAGTTGTGCCTTGACCGAGGAAACACGATGTACTTCTGCTGGCTAGGCTATTGGTTTAGCTTGCTTTGATGCGAGATCCAGCGTATATGCGTACCGGTACACAAGTAAATCCTTCAGGGTCATGACAGGGAATTACTAGTCCCTTTTTACGTAGGCTACCTTATTGCTTCAGAAACCTGCAATGAACTGAGATTTGATTTTAGCATCTGTATTGCTGAAGCTACACGTTGCTGATGTTATCATGTCTGCCCCTTCCATCTCACTTCCCTTAGTCCTAAAATATTGATGTGTAAGCCTTTGCATCGCCAACGCCATTCGGCAGGGAACATGACGATGATGATGATAAGTTGCTGCCAGTTTCAGTTCGCCATAATGGTCACCCATGTCATCTTTCTGTTCACAACGATGGAAAATGTATTTCTGGAATCCCACATTAGTTTGAGGATTGACATTTTAAGTAACAGCGCCAACAAACTTTTGAAAATTGGTTTTACTGTCTGCAGGATTAATTTGTTCGTTGGTAAAAGTGCCCACGGTATCGTTTAGCTCATCACCGACATAGATAAGAAGCAGAGCTTTCTGCCACTGATCTTTTCGATGTTGTAGGTCAGGTAGAGGTTCTTCAGCCTTGATATCCACTTCTTCCATCGGACTGCTCTTTCTTCTGAAGAACAATCGAAGGAAGGATAGGTGGGAAGTGCAGACGTCATGTAGGCCTACTATGTAGAATTCGTACTAGATCTACATGTATTTGGCTTAGTGACCAACGATCATTCCTTGCTTCAACTAGAAGAAAATGACGTTTTTAGCCGATTTCTTCGCTCACCTCGTTGCCAGTGCGATATTGTGAAGACCGAAAAGGTTTTGTAACGATCTCTCACATGGACAGGTGTAAAATCTAACGTTAATTGTGATGAAAATCATGACATTGACCTGTCATAACTAATAACTAGGTAGGCCTACAAAAGAACAAATATCAAACAAAACAATAACGAAATAATTGTTTCCCTTTAACTGTAGGCTTCGACAAGTCACCAGAAACAGAAATGAAGACACTACAAACATCATAGGCAAATTTGGAGATATACCTTCATAAAATGAAAGTTGAATTATTTTATCACATGTCATCAACTTTATTTAAACTTTTAAAAGAACGAGGCTGATGTAAAGGGAAGCAACCGGATGGTCACTTTTCATAAGGAACGAGTCGCTTCCCTTGAATCGCTTAGCAGCATTGTTTACGCGCCTGTTTTAGCGATCGACCACAGTAGGCCTACTGATTTTCACTTCTGGCTTAGATCGAAAAAACGAGAGACATCTTCGCCTGGGTGGCGGCGGTAGGTCTGGTTTGTCTCTCTCGATCACGGGTCTAACTGTTGACTTGTGACTGGGATTTAAAAAAAGTGGATAAATGTAAACATTACCACCTGATTTTCACCTCGTGCGTTCTTCCCACGGTATGGCTGTTCTATACACCTCCCACTGCAAGATTTCATTAATGAATTTGGTTTTAGTAAAGAGTGTGAGGGTTTGGGGCAGGGTCTGTGGGTAAGGGAGGGCTTAGTGTTGTGTGTGACCAATCGCTGAACCTGCTGTTGAGGGAGGTAGGCAGATGGTCTGACTTTCGATGCGCAGTAAAATGGGGCTGTAAAGTTCATTTCTGGCTTTTTTATGATTAAAAAACTTTTTTGCAAGAAAGAATACACGCACTAGTACATACTTATTAAATATACGTTCGTGCACCAATACTATTTAAATATTATCATGAAGATATATAACGTTTGATTAAAGTACATTACACAACACACACCACACACACACACACACACACACACACACACACACACACACAAACACAACACACACACACACACACACACACACACACACAACACACACAGATGATTTGTGCAAAGATAGTGATGATTGAGTCAAACATTTTCAATCAGTGTTTTATAGAAGAACCAATCAGTTTGAAATCTGTTGTACCGTAGGTCATAAAGGGACAATTTTCAAACATTTGCAGAACCAATTCATTTGTGGAATAGATCTACAGCTTTTATATAATTTGTATTTGTTAATGTAGGACTTGGCCTGCAGCAAAATCAAATAAAACATGAGATTTGATTTAACCTTTTGACTCCCGCACCCTGTCCAGCAGCATCCTGCATGCTAGCAAAGGAAAAACTTAACCCTTTGACCCCCTCACCCTATCCACCAGCTTCCTGCAGAGAGCTGGTGGATGGGGTGAGGGAGTCAAAGGGCTAAGTTTTTGCAGTTGGTGGACAGGGTGCAGGAGTCAAAGGGTTAAAATGTCTGTTATGTCCACATTATACATTATGAGATAGCATTGTCACATAAATTATTGATAGCTGTGTTGAGCACATGCCAGAATAATTGTATGCTTCTGCAGTTCCAAAACAGATAATGTAAGCTGTCTTGTTCATTTCTACAAAATGAGCAGATATCATCATTCTGTAGACTCAATATCAATAATCTATGTGACAATGCCATCAATAATCTATGTAATAATACCATCCCATAATGGACCTGACATGTGATCAAGGTAAGATTTGTTGGCAATATTTGTTGAATTAATCTAAGTTGTAACCATCTAAATCTAATTTCTCTTAATTTTCATACTTTTTCCCAAATATGATTTAATAGCTTATAGTACTCCAGTATATGTTACAGAATTTGTGTAATTCCAAATATGATTTAATAGCTTATAGTATCCAGTATATGTTACAGAATTTGTGTGAATTGCATATTTGTCTTAAAACTTGCAAACAACATAATCATCCAGATTCATGACATTCTTAAGAAAACACACCTCTTTATTCATCCAGTTCTCATAAAAGATAACTTTGTTTTCTGCATTTATATTTTTGTTAAAAAATATTGGTTCTGCAAGAAAGCCTTTGGGTGTTTTTGGCTTTAAAGTCTTGCCAAACTCTTTATATGCAAGAAGGACAGTATTCCAAAGTAGATTTGCTTTAGCAAGCTGTTGCATTAGGAGACCAGGACCCAAGTTTTTCACTAAGGTAATTTTATTACATAAAGTTATGGGTATATGTTTCCATTTATGATTGGTGTTTTGCAGTTTTCATATCCAATTCAGAACAAATGTGAATGCCTACATTCAAGCAAATAGGATCCAGAAAAGAAAAAAAAAAAACACATAGAAATAGAATCAAAATGAATGCTTGATATAACAAGACAAGACAGGCACAAATTTTCAGCCAGCTGGCTTTTGTCAAGCACAAATACACCAAAGAATAAATACCAAACAACAAATGCAAAAATTAGGGGAAAAGCAGCAAATCTTTCCTGTTTTGTCAAGCATGGGAAGTTTTGTTTTTCTCCAAATTTTTGTATTTCTTGTTTGTTATTTGTTCATTCTTGTTTTTGAGGCTTGGGCTGGGTATTCATAATCATCATTTTCACCATCTTTACCACACTTTTACCATATTTACCATGTATCTTTTTCTGCTGAGCATCAATACACTTTGGGATTACAGTTTGAGAAAGGGCTAAAAATTGTTAATTATCTTCCTTTGGTGCACATGTTCATACATTTCTCTCAACAGTCATGGGGAATCACGGATAATTCCCAGACAATTTTTTTTCAACTTTGCTCTCATCTGTTCTTTTGGGAGCAGGTCATTGTGACCCTGGGGGATTTGGACATGGGGGGAGGGGGGAGGGATATTGACATAGGGGAACTAGAGAGCTGGGGAATATAGACAGAGAGAACATAGACCTGGAGCCATAATTGCATAACCCCATACTTCAGTCTTGATAGCTGAAATTTTTGAATCGCTGCAGTCCGTGTTTGTTGCTATGTGGGATTTTGTGTCATCTACATCTGTCCCCCTCTCTCTCTCTCTCTCTGTCTGTCTGTCTGTCTGTCTCTCTCTCTCTCTCTCTCTCTCTCTCTCTCTGTGTCTCTCTCTCTCTCTCATTTTCTCTCTATAATGATAAAGTGATGTTGTCTGTCTTGTGTACATCTCTGGAATGTGGCCTATTTTTTTTAGTAGCTTGATGACAAATTACTGAAGATTACACTACAGGAAAACTCGCAGAAGGAAACTTTCATTTAGTTGAATGGTTACAGTTCAATTTCAATTTTAATTTCTCAAGATAAAGTCTCTGTGTTCGAAGTAAATCCCATAGGTGCTGGCACCCCTGATGACACGTGATGGAGAACACCCAAAATGATCATGGCATAAGTTTTTTAAGTTTGCACATAGGTCTTGTGCATTGCAAAGATCTTGAGGGTGTACTTAGTGTATGGATATTACATCTTTATGTAATTCTGTCATTGGAACAATGGAGATTACGCTGCAGTGAAATGTGCATTCCAATTTGAAATCTTAAAGAAAATGAAAATGGATGAAAACACAGTCAGTCCCCTAGTTATATAAATCGAGCTCACCTTATGTACAATCACATCTCAAAATATGACTATCAGTGTGTAAAACCATATCAATATTATGTTACTCTTAGTGTGTAAAATCAAATCAACTTTATGTTACCATCAGTGTGTAACACCATATCACCATTATGTTACCATTAGTATGTAAAATCATATCATTATATTGCTATCATCCAGTGTAAAACCATATCAACATTATGTACCATCAGTGTGTAACACCATATACCATTATGTTACCATTAGTATGTAAAATCATATCATTGTATTGCTATCATCAGTGTAAAACCATATCAAAATTATGTCACCATCAGTGTGTAAAAACCATAACATTATGTTACTATCGTCTAGTGTAAAACCATATCATCAGTATGTTAGTGCTATCATGTGTAAAAACATAACAACATTATGTTACTATCAGTATATAACATCATAACAACATTTTAACAGTCAGTGTGTAAAACTTAAATCTATATGAAACACTATATTACTATTATTCAATGTAAAACAATATCAACATATGTTACCATCATTGTGAAAATCATATCAACACTATGTTACTCTCAGTGTGTAAAATCATATCAACACTATGTTACTATCAGAGTGTAAAACGTATCAACATCATGTTACTGTCAGTTGTAAAACCTATCAATACTATGTTACTATAGGTGTAAAACCATATCAACACTTGTTCTATCAGTGTGTAAAACTATATCAACACTATGTTACTGTCAATGTGTAAAACCATATCAACACTATGTTACTGTCAGTGTGTAAAACTATCAACACTATGTTACTGTCAGTGTGTAAAACGTATCAACACTATGTTACTATCAGAGTGTAAAACTGATCACACTATGTTACTTCAATGTGTAAAATACAATATCACACATGTGTAATTATCAAATGTTATGTAGTGTTAAAACTATCAACACTATGTTACTATCAGTGTTATAAATATCAACATATGTTACTTCAGTGTAATATCAAACTATTATACATTGTTAAACCATTAAAACTGTTTATCAGTGTTAATACTCGTGTTAAAACTTGTTCATACAGTGTTAAAGCTTTAAACTATTTCACACATGTTAAAACTACAATGTTACTGTATTGAAACATTATACATGTGTTAATACAGTGTAAACTTGTAACACTATGTTTAAAATCAGTTGTAAAACTATTACTTGTTGTATAACCATTTAAACACTGTACTGTCATGGTAAACTTATCAAACTTGTTAAAATGCTATTAAAACTGTTCTATCAGTATGTTAACTATCAACTTGTAAAACTGTCACATTGAATACTGTCAATGTTACTATCACTAAATGTATCACACTATGTTGGTAAAAGTGTATCAACATATGTTACTATCAGTGTGTAAAACTGTATCAACACTATGTTACTTCAGTGTGTAAAACCATATCAACACTATGTTACTTCAGTGTGTAAAACTGTATCAACACTATGTTACTTCAGTGTGTAAAACGTATCAACACTATGTTACTGTCAGTGTGTAAAACTGTATCAACACTATGTTACTTCAGTGTGTAAAACTGTTCAACACTATGTTACTATCAGTGTGTAAAACTGTATCAACACTATGTTACTGTCAGTGTGTAAACTGTTAAAACCTATCAATATCATGTTACTAATCGTGTAAAACTATCACCTAGTTACTTCAGTGTGTAAACTGTATCAAACTATGTTACTTCAGTGTGTAAAACCATATCAACACTATGTTACTGTCAGTGTGTAAAACTATACTGTACTCAGGTAACTAACACTATGTTACTTCAGTGTGTAACATCAACACTATGTTCTTAGTGTGAAAACGTTCACACTATGTACTTCAGTGTGTAAAACTATACACTGTTATTCAGTGTGAAAACTGTATCACATATTCTTCAGTGTGAAAACTTCAATGTCGTGTGAACGTATCAACACTATGTTACTATCAGTGTGAAAACATATCAACACTATGTTACTTCAGTGTGTAAACGTATCAACACTATGTTACTGTCAGTGTGTAAACGTATCAAACTATGTACTTCAGTGTTAAAACCATATCAACACTATGTTACTATCAGTGTGTAAACTGTATCACCTATGTTACTGTCGTGTGTAAAACGTACACACTATGTTACTTCAGTGTGTAAAACTATCAACACTATGTTACTTCAGTGTGTAAAACCTATCAACATATGTTACTTCGTGTGAAAATATCAACACTATGTTACTTCAGTGTGTAAAACGTATCACTATGTACTGTCAGTGTGTAAACCTATCAAACTATGTTACTATCATGTGTAAAACATATCAACACTATGTTACTTCAGTTTAAAACTACAACTTTTACTCATGTGTAAACTATAACACTTTTACTATTTTTAACATATCAACATTGTTACTTCATGTGAAATACAACACTATTTACTCAGTGTGTAAAACTATCAACACTATGTTCTTCAGGTGTAAAACTATCACACTATGTTTATCGGTGTAAACGTATCAACACTATGTTACTTCATGTGTAAAACATATCAACACTATGTACTTCAGTGTGTAAAACTGTATCAACACTATGTTATATCAGTGTGTAAACCATATCAACACTATGTTACTGTCGTGTGTAAAACTGTATCACACTATGTTACTGTCAGTGTAAAACTGTATCACACTATGTCTTCAGGTAAAACTATCAACACTATGTCTTCATGTGTAAACTATCAACACTATGTTATCATGTGTAACGTACACACATGTTATTCAGTGTGTAAACTTATCAACACTATGTTACTTCAGTGTGTAAAACTATCAACACTATGTTACTTCATGTGAAAACTATCAACACTTGTTACTTCAGTGTTAATGTCAATATGTTACTTCAGGTGTAAAAGTATCAAACTATGTTACTATCAGTGTGTAAACTATCAACCTATGTTATATCAGTGTGTAAAACATATCAACACATGTTACTTCATGTGAACTATCAACACTTGTTACTCAGTGTGTAAACCATATCAACACTATGTTACTATGTGATGTACTATTTCTCTGTGTAACTATCAACACTATGTTACTCATGTTAACTATCAACATGTTACTTCGTGTGAAACAATCAACACATGTTATTCATGTGGAATAATCAACACTATGTACTGTCAGTGTGTAAACTTCAACACTATGTTACTTCAGTGTGAAACATCAACACTATGTTACTTCAGTGTGTAAACTTACAACACTGTACCAGTGTGAACTGTATCACACTTGTACAGTGTGTAAACTATCAACACTTACTGTCAGTGTGTAAACTGTACACCTAGTTACTTCAGTGTAACTGTATCAACACTAGTTCTGTCAGTGTGTAACATCAAACTATGTCTATCAGTGTAACTATCACACATGTTACTCAGTGTGTAAAGACAACACTATGTTACTACATGTGAAACTATCACACTATGTATTCATGTGTAAAACTTCAACATATGTTACTTCAGTGTGAAAATTCAAAAGTATCAGTGTGAAAACCATACACACTATTCTATCAGTGTGAAAACTTCAACACTATGTTCAGTTGTAAAACCTATCACACTATGTATGTCAGTGTAAAACTATCACACTATTTATTCATGTGTAAAACTATCAACCATGTACTTCATGTGTAACTATCAACACTATTTACTTCAGTGTGTAAAACCTATCAAACTATGTACTGTCATGTGATACAACACTATGTTTTCAGTGTGTAAACTATCAACACTATGTACTGTCAGTGTGTAAACCATATCAACACATTACTATCAGTTAAAACTATCACACTTGTTACTTCATGTGTAACTATCAACACTATGTTACTGTCAGTGTGAAAACACATGTTACTATCTGTGTAAAACTATCAAACTATTACTGCATGTTAAACTATCAACACTATGTTCTTCAGTAAAACTTATCAAACTATTACGTGTGAAAACATATAACACTATGTTACTTCGTGTGAAAATGTATCAACACTATGTTACTTCAGTGTAACTACAACACTATGTTACTCTGTTAAAATTATACATATATTCGGTGTAAACTTATCAACACTATGTACTGTCAGTGGTAAATATCAACTATACTAAGGTGTAAAACTTATCAACACATGTTCGTTGTAAACTGTCACTGTACTGTGTAAACATATACACTATTATTCAGTAAACTTCAACATATGTTACTTCATGTGAAAACTATCACCTTTATCATGTAAACTGTACAACTATTATTCGTGTAAAACACAATATTACTCTGAAACATATACACTTACTTCGTAAATACAACTTTACTGTGTGAAACATCAAAGTACTTCAGTGAACTATCACACTGTTCTTCAGTGTTACTATCAATATTCATGTAAAACTATCACTATGTTCTATCATGTGTAACTATCAACACTTGTACTGCAGTGTAACATATCACACTGTTACAGTGTAACATCAACACTGTTACTGTGTACACATTTCTACTTGTAACGTCACACTATTTCGTGTAACATACAACATATTATTGAATGATAACTTTATTCTGTGTAAACCATATACACTGTACTAGAACTAAATATTATTCTGTTAAACTATCAATATTTCTCAGAACTTCCAGTTCTGTTAAGTCACACATACTCATGTAAAAATCAAACTGTATCAACACTATGTTACTGTCAGTGTGTAAAACCGTATCAATACTATGTTACTATCAGTGTGTAAAACCATATCAACACTATGTTACTATCAGTGTGTAAAACTGTATCAACACTATGTTACTGTCAGTGTGTAAAACCGTATCAACACTATGTTACTATCAGTGTGTAAAACCATATCAACACTATGTTACTTCAGTGTGTAAAACCATATCAACACTATGTTACTATCAGTGTGAAAACTGTATCAACACTATGTTACTGTCAGTGTGTAAAACCGTATCAACACTATGCTTACTGTCAGTGTGTAAAACCATATCAACACTATGTTACTATCAGTGTGTAAAACCATATCAACACTATGTTACTGTCAGTGTGTAAAACCATATCAACACTATGTTACTGTCAGTGTGTAAAAACCATATCAACACTTTGTTACTTCAGTGTGTAAAACCATATCAACACTATGTTACTGTCAGTGTGTAAAACATAGTCAACACTATGTTACTATCAGTGTGTAAAACTGTATCAACACTATGTTACTGTCAGTGTGTAAAACCTATCAACACTATGTTACTATCAGTGTGAAAACCATTATCAACACTATGTTACTGTCAGTGTGTAAAAATATCAACACTTTATACTAGCAGTGTGTAAAACTTATCAACACTATGTTGCTATCAGTGTGTAAAATCATGTCAATCCTATGCTACTATCAGTGTGTAAAACCATATCAACACTATGTTATTATCAGTGTGAAAACTGTATCAACACTATGTTACTGTCAGTGTGTAAAACTATACAACACTATGTTACTGTCAGTGTGTACAACTGTATCAATATATGTTATATCAGGTGTAAAGCACATCAACACTATGTTACTGTCAGTGTGTAAAACCATATCAACACTTGTTACTGTCAGTGTAGAACTGTATCGATACTATGTTACTTCAGATGTGTAAAACATATCAACACTATGTTACTGTCAGTGTAAAACTGTATCAACACTATGTTACTGTCAGTGTGTAAAACTGTATCAACACTATGTTACTGTCAGTGTGTAAAACTGTATCAACACTATGTTACTATCAGTGTGTAAAACTGTATCAACACTATGTTACTGTCAGTGTGTAAAACATATCAACACTGTGTTACTGTCAGTGTAAACTGTATCAACACTATGTTACTCTAAGAGTGTGTAAAACTGTATCAACTCCATGTTGCTATCTGTGTGTAAATTGTGTCAACACTATGTTGCTATCACTCAGTGTAAAACAATAACAACATATGTTACTGTCGGTATATATGTAGAATTATAACATTCCGTTAATCTCAGTGTGTTAAAACCATAGATCTATCAACATTCGTGACTATTAGTGTAAAACCATAACAATATTATGTGTACTTATTTCTGCCTGTGTATATAAACCTGTATCAATAGTATTTCTCAAGTCTTGATGCTTTTCCCGATCATGTTTCAGATATGTGTTTTCAAGAGTTTGATCACAGCTGGACAACATGGGTAGGGAAAAAAATCACATCAGCATCGTGGTGATTGGCCATGTGGACTCTGGCAAGTCCACTACCACTGGTCACTTAATCTGCAAACGGTATGGTATTGACTTGGTCAAAATCGAGAAGGAAGCCCGAGAAGTGAGTATCATTGTGACCACATGGTTTTACTGTTGGGATAATAATTGACTATGACCTTTATTTGTTGCTCTGTGTTTCTGTTGTAGTTGTTGATTTGGGAGGAGTGGTGGTGGTGAATTCATTGATATGTTTTCTTATTTTTCTTCTCCAAGGTTTTTTTTTTTTTAGTTTTGTTTTGTTTTGTTTTGTTTTTCTTTTGTTGTTGTTGTTCTTGTTTGTTTGTTTGTTTGTCTGTTGTTGTTTTTTTAGGTCAACGAGATGTTCATGTTTTCAGATGGTTATTTTCCTGGCATGGCTTTGCGCAATCGGCTGGGTTTTGATAATAGTAATAATATCTATAAAGCGCCAAATCTTGATTTAAGAATCAAATCAAGACGCACACTCTCATCATTCACCAAAGCAATCAGCAATAACAACCAAATCTGCAGGGTACAAAGCACACACAAAGTGTAAGAGGGAAGACAGGAGGGGAGTAGGGCGTGTGATCACTGACCCAAGCCGTCATCCTCCCTCTCTGCCCACACACACACACACACACCACACACACACACACAACACACACACACACACACACACACCACACACAACACACACACACACACAAACACACACACACACACACACACAACACACACACAACACACACACACACACACACACACACACACACACACACACACACACACACATATATATATATATATTATATATATATATATATATATATATATATATATATATATATATATATATATACACACACACACTCACACACACACATTCAAGATGCTGAATTAGGGTACACTCAAGGCTGTTCCACGAATTATCCTTGATCCAAGTTGTCATTTTCTCTGTCATGCACACAATTTTCTTTTTCTCTTTCTCATTAAAAAAAAAAGTAATGATAATGGTTCAAAATATTGATACTGCTGGCACCATTTCCACAAAGATCCCATAAACTGTTGTAGAGTGGTAGTGTAGCTAATGGGGACGATTATCATAGCACAAAGAGCCTACTCATACCATGAATTGTCTAGCATCTCTAAAGCTCTTTATGTTAACCCTTTGACTGCCTGTTCAAAGCAGATGAAACATGTCCCTTTTGTCAAGAAATGTTCACTGTTGTTACCATTTGTTTTGTAGAGAGATATTGGTTCGCTGGTTTGTTTGTTTGTTTGTTTGTGTGTGTGTGAGTGTGTTTGTTTGTTTGTTTGTTTTTTGTTTTTGTTTTTTTCTTCTGCCTAAGGCTCAGCTTCTTTATTGTGAATTGAAATTTATTTTATTCCTTCGATGCAGCTAACTGAGGGGGGGGGGGGGGGGATGGATTTCAAATATCTTGGTCTTGTAAAAACTGATGATGGAACCAGCTCCAAAATAAGAACTGGAATGGCAAAGCAAAAACATGTCCAACTCACAACTAAAGACAACTCAACAACATATGTAAAGACAGAGGCATACCAAATGGCCTGAAAGTTAGACTTTTAAAAGTTTTGATCTGGTCAGTCATGATTTATGGCCGTGAAGCCTGGACTCTGAGAAAAGCTGATTGCAGAAGAATTGAGGCAGCAGAAATATGGTTTTATAGGAGACTACTACGTGTCAAATGGACAGACAGAAGAACTAATGAAAGTGTCCTGGAAGAAAACTGCTAGCAGACATTAACAAGAGAAGACTAAAATACATTGGCCATGTGTCACGCAGCAAAAACACAGACCTCATGGCAACCATTTTTCAAGGAAAAACAGTGGCAAAAAGGAAGAAAGGTAGACCTCCAATCTCATACATCGTGAACATAACATCAGTGGCCTAAATATTCAAGAAATTGTCTACAAAAGTCAAGACAGAGCAGCCTGGCGTCAAAGAGTGCAGAAGCCAATACTGAATCCGGTGATGCCAACAGGTGAGACAGGTGAGGGTGAGTGCAGCAAACGGAAAATTCGTGGAACAGTGCAACCAGGGAGCCTACCAGAATCAGTGAAATAATAAAGACTTTGCTGCTTCAGATGGTAATGTCCCTTCCAGACAAAAAAATGGAGACTTCTGGCCAAAGTGAGTAATATTCATTGTGAACTTTGAAGTATGCAGCTGTGAATGAATTATGCAGCTGTGAATGGAAATTCAAGGAGCATAGCAGACATCATATGATGGCCTTAACGCCAGCGGGCAAAACAGCATGTGGGATGACTGTGTCCCAGAGGCAGCCAACAGGCTAACCCTACGCTGACTCCTGACTGGTTCTACCGGTGGAATAATTAGATTTTTCAGATTCAGTTTCTCAAGATGATGGCTCCACGTTCAGAATAAATTCCATATGCATTGACTCCACTGGTGCCATGTGATGGAGAAGATTCAAAAGGATTATAGTACAAGCCTTAGGCCTGCACATAAACCCATGAGCTGGCCTGTAGGAATCAATTGTTCCAATTGGAGAGGTAATATTTTTAGAAGGGATAGGTCTACATAGTAGTTTGCACAGGGCTGTAGTAGTTACTTAAAGTGTGGGAATTACCTGTGCCTGGTTTTAACCTGTCCTTTTTAGAGTTCCTGTTTTTGTTGGATTGTACATATGCACATTGTTTTACCCACACTTTGCAGGTGGTAGGCCTATATGGCTGCGCAGTCAGCATCCTCAGTGGGCGTGCATGTAAGATGTTTCAGTGTTTACATAATCAGCCACTGACATGACTTACAGGATCTTTAACGTGCGTATTTGGTATTCTGCATGCATGAACACATGAAGAGGATATAAGCACTAGCGGGTCTGCATACATGTTGACCTTAGAGATCAGAAAAGTCTCCACCCTTTATGCACAGGGGTAGGTGTCCAGGCTGATAGTAAGTTGTTTTCAGTGGAGAATCTACGCTGAGTGCGGAATAATCGCACCAATGTCAGAATATCAAATATGCATAAGAAAGAGTTTGTAAGTCATGTCAGTGGCTGGATAAATGAAACACGAAAACACCCAGCATGCATACCTATGCTACCAGAGTTGCAGATTGTGCAACAACACAGTCGACGGTGGACAGTTCACCTGACAGCTTGAATTCTCCATGATCCAATTAAAAAAAGTCTTGATTATGTGTGATGCATTATTGAGTCCAAATAGTTCGGAGAATAGCATCGTACAAATAATTCATGATAATGATAGTATGTTTAATAATCATGTAGAACTTTTCACTTATTTTCCTTTAAATTTCAGATGGGCAAGAATGCCTACAGATATGCCTGGGTGCTGGACAAACTCAAGGCTGAGCGTGAACGTGGTATCACCATTGACATTGCTCTGTGGAAGTTTGAGACTGGCAAGTACTACATCACAATCATCGATGCCCCTGGCCATCGTGATTTCATCAAGAACATGATCACTGGCACTTCCCAGGTAAATTTCACTCTTTTCTTTTTTTTTTTTTTATATCTAATTTTTTTTAAATTTTAGAATGACAGTGGTTTTTCAAGCTGTTTTTACATTCCAACAGGTACAGGTGATGTTTGATTTGAGATTTATCTAACATTTGTTCAGATTGCTGTAATATCTGTGCATGAGGAGTTGGAAAATATGTACATAGAATGAAATAATACAAAGATTTTCTGCTGATCAGTTTGTCCATAAACTTTTTTTTTTTTTTTAAGGATCATCGCACTCAGGGAGGTTAGATCTACCTTTTTTTTTGTCTCCTTTTTTTTTTTTTTTTCTTTTTTTTTTGTCCCATTATTTTCTACGCCACCTTAATGGCCACAGAAGCTGGAACAGGTTTTTATAATGCAATGATGATGCTGTCGATGAGGATGATAATCATGACGCTATGGAATTCCATCTTGGATTGAGACTGCGTGACAGGGCTGTACTCTACGCTTACTATCAGAACATATCCTGGCATCAACCAGGCCCGGGAGATACAAACACCTGTAGTGCTGGTCAGAAGATTTGAGCAACACCCTCAATGACGCATTTGTGAAGTGGATGAGACTCGACTGTGTGGTCCCAGTCTTCCCAGTGAGCCCATAGCACGTCCAACTCTGGGTAGGAGCCGGTTAGAGCCGAAAAATCCCACAATGATATGGTTTCGAAGGTACTGATGGGAATTCGAACCCACAGCCTTCCAGTTGGTAGTCCGTTGCGTTGACCACTGCAACACGGCGACTGGTGTTTGTCCATAAACTTAACTACATGCACAATAATTGCTTGCACAATAATTGCTTTGAATATGTTCTCTTTCTGATGTTGAGACACTAATATTATGTGCTATGAATAACTTGGAAGAATTCCTGCTTATTGATGTGCATTCTAATTGCTCTTGTGCATGTGCAGGCTGACTGTGCTGTACTGATTGTGGCTGCGGGTACTGGAGAGTTTGAGGCTGGCATCTCCAAAGAGGGTCAGACTCGTGAACATGCCCTGCTGGCCTACACCCTGGGTGTCAAACAGCTCATCATTGGCGTCAACAAGATGGACAGCACCACTCCTCCCTACAGCGAGGTGAGGTCATGCTTTTTGATGTGTGTGTCTACTTTGTGTATATATAGGTATGCTATACAGAGGGTACACACCAGTTAAAATGTTTGCCCGTTTAGGCCTATTGATCAGTTCAAATGGAAAAGTATTCATCTTACTAAAAGGACGGACAGCAACAAAGGATTTGGTCCAACAAAAGTCTGTAGGAAAGTCTCCTTTGTAGATAAACAGTGACAACAGCAACACCAAAATCCAGTGGCGATGTGTAGTGGCAATTCTCTGACTGGAGAGAGCAGCATAACAACAACGAACAACCAGAACCCTGTGGCAATGTATTGTGGCAGTTCTCTGACTGGAGAGAGCAGCATAACAACAATGAACAACCAGAACCCTGTGGCAATGTATTGTGGCAGTTCTCTGGCTGGAGAGAGCAGCATAACAACAACGAACAACCAGAACCCTGTGGCAATGTATTGTGGCAGTTCTCTGGCTGGAGAGAGCAGCATAACAACAATGAACAACCAGAACCCTGTGGCAATGTATTGTGGCAGTTCTCTGGCTGGAGAGAGCAGCATAACAACAACGAACAACCAGAACCCTGTGGCAATGTATTGTGGCAGTTCTCCGAGAGGAGAGAGCAGCATAACAACAACGAACAACCAGAATTCAGTGGCAATGTATTATGGCAATTCTCTGACTGGAGAGAGCAACTTAACAACAAACAATCAGAATCCAGTGCCAGTGTGTTCTGGTAATTCTGTGACTAGAGAAAGCAACTTAACAACAAACAATCAGAATCCAGTGCCAGTGTGTTCTGGTAATTCTCTGACTAGAGAAAGCAACTTAACAACAACCAGAACCCAGTGGCAATGTATTGTGGCAGTTCTCTGACTAGAGAGAGCAGCTTAATAACAAAGAACCAAACACAAGTGGCATTGTGTTGTGGCAGTTCACTAAGTGGAGAGAGAGCCTAGATGTCACACAATAATGGCATTGTGATGAAAAAAAAAAAAAGAAATATAAGTCATTGCTGTGTTAGAGACATGAATAACGATTGTTAGGTATTTTGTTTTTTTTGCAGATATAAAGTACATTTCTCTAAGTACATTTCTCCTTTGCCCCTATCCAGGATCGTTTCAAAGAAATCCAGAAGGGAGTGTCCAGTTATATCGAGACAGTCGGTTACAACCCCAAGGCTGTGGCCTTCGTGCCCATTTCTGGCTGGAATGGGGACAACATGCTGGAGGAGAGCGACAAGATGGGCTGGTACAAGGGCTGGGCCATCGAGCGTAAAGAAGACAGCACCAGTGGCAAGACCTTGCTGCAAGCTCTGGATTCCATCCTGCCCCCCATCCGTCCCATTCACAAGCCCTTGCGTCTGCCCCTGCGTGACGTCTACAAGATTGGTGGTGAGAAATTGCACGTATTTATTCCAATGTTATCCTCCAGCATCTTAGACCATTAAGCAGGAACCCTGTCATAGGGGGCTTGTATGCATCAGGACCTCTGAAACTGTTGCCACTGGGAGCTTCATCTCCTGGTAGGGCCCCCCATTTCAGTCCAGTTAAGGGGTAAGGGTCCTCCAGGTTGAGAGAGTTCGACACAAGACTAATAAGCAGGTCTCATCATTATCGTCAAGTGCCCTGCCACATGGCGTTGGCGATCATGGCCCTCCATATGTATCTATCCCTTGTTGCCGCAAGCACATCTTCCACCCTTTCTGTCCTCAGTCACCCTGCAATTCCGTCCAATATTTTCTCCCTGGGTCTACCTTGTGCTGTCTTTCCCTCCAGCTTTCCTGTTGTGACCAGGTGCTCTAATTCCCCAGTTAAATGGTAGAGGGCTGAATAAAGCATGATCACTGGTCCTCCACGTTGAGAGTGTTGGACACAAGATTAATAAGCAGGTCTACGGGAAAAAGTCTTAACAGAAACAGCAATGAAGCGTCTATTGCTGCTTTACATACCAGTGGCATTATAGGTAATTTTGCTGGCCAATAATGACTTAGTATAATAGATAGTATGTAGCCTACATGTACACTTTTACACCTGGAAATCTTATCGCAGCAGATTGAACAGATAATAAGTAGCCTACATGTACAGTTTTACACCTGGAAATCTTATCAAAGCAGATTGAACAGATAATAAGTAGCCTATATGTACAGTTTTACACCTGGAAATCTTACCGTAACTGATTGAACAGATAATAAGTAGCCTACATGTACACTTTTACACCTGGAAATCTTATCAAAGCAGATTGAACAGATAATAAGTAGCCTATATGTACAGTTTTACACCTGGAAATCTTACCGTAACTGATTGAACAGATAATAAGTAGCCTACATGTACACTTTTACACCTGGAAATCTTATCAAAGCAGATTGAACAGATAATAAGTAGCCTACATGTACAGTTTTACACCTGGAAATCTTATCGTAACTGATTGAACAGATAATAAGTAGCCTACATGTACAGTTTTACACCTGGAAATCTTATCGTAACTGATTGAACAGATAATAAGTAGCCTACATGTACAGTTTTAAACCTGGAAATCTTATCGTAACTGATTGAACAGATAATAAGTAGCCTACATGTACAGTTTTACACCTGGAAATCTTACCGTAACTGATTGAACAGATAATAAGTAGCCTACATGTACAGTTTTACACGTGGAAATCTTATCGTAACTGATTGAACAGATAATAAGTAGCCTACATGTACAGTTTTACACCTGGAAATCTTACCGTAACTGATTGAACAGATAATAAGTAGCCTACATGTACAGTTTTACACCTGGAAATCTTACCGTAACTGATTGAACAGATAATAAGTAGCCTACATGTACAGTTTTACACCTGGAAATCTTATCGTAACTGATTGAACAGATAATAAGTAGCCTACATGTACAGTTTTACACCTGGAAATCTTACCGTCACTGATTGAACAGATAATAAGTAGCCTACATGTACAGTTTTACACCTGGAAATCTTACCGTCACTGATTGAACAGATAATAAGTAGCCTACATGTACAGTTTTACACCTGGAAATCTTACCGTAACTGATTGAACAGATAATAAGTAGCCTACATGTACAGTTTTACACCTGGAAATCTTATCGAAGCAGATTGAACAGATAATAAGTAGCCTACATGTACAGTTTTACACCTGGAAATCTTATCGAGGCAGATTGAACAGATAATAAGTAGCCTACATGTACAGTTTTACACCTGGAAATCTTATCGCAGCAGATTGAACAGATAATAAGTAGCCTACATGTACACTTTTACACCTGGAAATCTTATCGCAGCAGATTGAACAGATAATAAGTAGCCTACATGTACAGTTTTACACCTGGAAATCTTATCGCAGCAGATTGAACAGATAATAAGTAGCCTACATGTACAGTTTTACACCTGGAAATCTTACCGTAACTGATTGAACAGATAATAAGTAGCCTACATGTACAGTTTTACACCTGGAAATCTTATCGCAGCAGATTGAACAGATAATAAGTAGCCTACATATACAGTTTTACACCTGGAAATCTTACCGTAACTGATTGAACAGATAATAAGTAGCCTACATGTACAGTTTTACACCTGGAAATCTTATCGAAGCAGATTGAACAGATAATAAGTAGCCTACATGTACAGTTTTACACCTGGAAATCTTACCATAGCAGATTGAACAGGTAATAAGTAGCCTACATATACAGCTTTACACCTGGAAATCTTACCATAGCAGATTGAACAGATAATAAGTAGCCTACATATACAGCTTTACACCTGGAAATCTTATCATAGGAATTTGAGCATGAACTTCTATAATATCAACACCATCACAGTGATAGAACAGCTCTATGATAAAGCCACTAGTGCAGTTTTCATCAATTTCAGCATCGGTGACTGGTTCCAAATGACAGAGTTTGGTAGGATTGTTTACTTTCTTCCGCTGTTTTCAACATCTTCCTGGGACGAATTATGACCGACACACTGGAAGATCGTGCAGGAAAAGTCTGTATTGGCCTCAGGACGATTACCAATTACCAACCTGCGTTTCGTAGATGACACTGATGGCCGGCTTGGCTGGAAATTAACAGGAATTGGCCAACCATGTCACACAATAATGGCACAAGAAATATAAGCAATTACTGTGTTAACCCTTTGCCACCCTCACCCTATCCACCAGCTTCCTGCAGGAAGCTGATGGATAAGGTGAGAGAGTCAAAGGGTTACATTTTTGCATAAACCAGCATAATTGACAATGCAGGATGCGGATGGAGAGAGTGCGGGAGTCAAAGGGTTAAGACTGTGATCTACAGTGTTGATGGCGTGTGCTGCTTGTACAGGTATCGGCACTGTGCCTGTGGGCCGTGTGGCGACTGGCGTCATGAAGCCTGGCATGGTCATCACCTTTGCCCCCAGCACCATCCACACTGAGGTGGGCACGCTAGCAACTGCTACTACTGATCGCTACCTTTTCTCTCCATGACGTAAAGATATTAAGATATTGTTGGGGGTTCATCTTGACTTCATTTCGTTTTTGTGCTTGAATGACGCTCCTTGTGTTTGAACTGTGCTTCTTGGTTTGTTTTTTTAAATATGCTCCTTGCTTGTGTTTCAACTATACTTCTTGCTTGTGTTTCAACTATACTTCATGCCTGTGTTAAAACTATACTTCTTGCTTGTGTTTCAGCTATATTTCTTGTTTGTGTTTCAGCTATACTTCATGCTTGTGATTCAACTATACTTCTTGCTTGTGTTTCAGCTATACTTCATGCTTGTGTTTCAGCTATACTTCTTGCTTATGTTTCAGCTATACTTCTTGCTTGTGTTTCAGCTACACTTCATGTTTGTGTTTCAGCTATACTTCATGCTTTGTTTCAACTATACTTCTTGCTTGGTTCAGCTACACTTCATGTTTGTGTTTCAGCTAGACTTCATGCTTGTGTTTCAACTATACTTCTTGCTTGTGTTTCAGCTATACTTCATGTTTGTGTTTCAGCTATACTTCATGCTTGTGATTCAACTATACTTCTTGCCTGTGTTTCAGCTATACTTCATGTTGTGTTTCAGCTATACTTCTTCCTTGTGTTTCAACTATACTTCTTGCTTGTGTTTCAGCTATACTTTTGCTTGTGTTTCAGCTATACTTCTTCCTTGTGTTTCAGCTATACTTCTTGCTTGTGTTTCAGCTATATATACTCCTTGACACAGGTTAATAAGTTCAAATACCTGGGAACGGTCATTTCATCAGACGGCAGATGCACATCGGAAATAGCTGGCAGAATCGGCCAAGCCAAAACAGCATTCAAGAAGATGACGAGCATTCTTACCAACAAATGCCTATCAATTAACATCAGAAAGAGAGTCCTTGAGTGTTATGTAGAACCAATACTGTTGTACGGATGCGAGGCGTGGACAGTCAGCAAGCAAAGCCAGAGCAGGATTGAGGCAGCCGAGATGTGGTTTCTCAAGAAGAATGTTGAGAGTACCATGGACAGCAAAGAAAACAAACCAGACAGTCTTGATGGAGGCAGACACAAGTCGATCACTGATAAGGAAGATTAGGAAAAGACAAGCAACATTTATAAGCCATTTTATGAGGAAGGGGGATTTGGAGCACCTGGTCACAACGGAAAGCTGGAGGGAAAGAGAGCACCGGATAGACCCAGGGAGAGAATGCTGGACGGACTTGCAGAGTGGCTGGGGATGAAGAGGGTGGGGGAGATGCTGGGTGCAACGAGATATAGAGATGGTTGGAAGTCCATTGTCGCCAATGCCATGTGGCAGGGCACCTGATGATGATGATGATGATACTCCTTGTGTTTGAACTATTTTCCTTGCTTGAGTTTCAAATATGCTCTTTGCCTGTGTTTTAAATATGCTCCTTGTTTGTGTTTTTAATATGCTCCTTGCCTGTGTTTTTAATACTATTAATAGGCTCCTTGTTTGTGTTTTTAATATGCTCCTTCCCTGTGTTTTTAATACTATTAATAGGCTCCTTGTTTGTGTTTTTAATATGCTCCTTGCCTGTGTTTTTAATACTATTAATAGGCTCCTTGTTTGTGTTTTTAATATGTTCCTTGCCTGTGTTTTTAATACTATTAATAGGCTCCTTGTTTATGTTTTTAAATATGCTCCTTGCCTGTTTTTGATACATTAATAGGCTCCGTGTTTGTGTTTTTAATATGCTCCTTGCCTGTGTTTTTAATACTATTAATAGGCTCCTTGTTTGTGTTTTTAATATGCTCCTTGCCTGTGTTTTTAATACTATTAATACTAATAATAGGCTCCTTGTTTGTGTTTTTAATATGCTCCTTGCCTGTGTTTTTAATACTATTAATAGGCTCCTTGTTTGTGTTTTTAATATGCTCCTTGCCTGTGTTTTTAATACTATTAATAGGCTCCTTGTTTGTGTTTTTAATATGCTCCTTGCCTGTGTTTTTAATACTATTAATAGGCTCCTTGTTTGTGTTTTTAATATGCTCCTTGCCTGTGTTTTTAATACTATTAATACTAATAATAGGCTCCTTGTTTGTGTTTTTAATATGCTCCTTGCCTGTGTTTTTAATACTATTATTATGCTCCTTGTTTGTGTTTTAAATATGCTCCTTGCCTGTGTTTTTAATACTATTATTATGCTCCTTGTTTGTGTTTTAAATATGCTCACTGCTCGTGTTTGAACTATACTTCTTGCTTGTGTTTGAATTATATTTCTTGCTTGTGTATGAACTATACTTCTTGTTTGTATTTGAACTATACTTCTTGCTTGTGTTTGAACTATACTTCTTACTTGTATTTGAACTATATATACACCTTGTGTGTGAACTATACTTTTTTGTTTGTATTTGAACTATACTTCTTGTTTGTATTTGAACTATACTTCTTGCTTGTATTCGTACTATACTTCTTGTGTTTGAACCATTTTCCTTGCTTGAGTTTTAAATATGCTCATTGCTTGTGTTTTTAATATGCTCCTTGCTTGTGTTTCAAATAGACTTCTTGCTTGTGTTTCAACTATACTTCTTTCTTGTGTTTCAACTATATTTCTTGCTTGTGTTTTAAATATGCTCCTTGCTTGTGTTTCAACCACACTGCTTGCTTGTGTTCCTTCTATGTGTACTCCTTGAGTTTGAACTATTTTTCTTGCTTCTGTTTGAAGTGTAATTCTTGCTTGTGTTTGAACTACACTCGTTGCTTGTGTTTGAACTATACTTGTTGCTTGTGTTTGAACTATACTTCTTGCTTGTATTTGAACTGTATTCTTTGCTTGTGTTTTAATTATACTTCTTGTTGTGTTTGAATTATTTTCCTTGCTTGTGTTTGAAGTATATTTCTTGTTTGTGTTTCAACTATATACACTCCTTGTGTTTGAACTATTTTCCTTGCTTGTGTTTGAAGTATACCTCTTGCTTGTGTTTCAGCTATACTTCTTGCTTGTGTTTGAAGTCTACTTCTTGCTTGTGTTTGAACTATACTCCTTGCTTGTGTGTGAACTATACTTCTTGCTTGTGTTGGAAGTGTAGGCTACTTCTCATTTCAGACTGAACAATAGTTGTGGCTTGTCTTTGCACTTTAGTTCTGGTATGTTCCTCTCCACATCATCTGTTACAGAGGGAATGAATGATGAGTGCAGTAGTCGAGTGGATTAACATTGGACTTCCATTTAGAAGGTCCTAGGTTTAGTCTGCCTAGACATCGTCTACTGGGTGAAGGGTAGAGACCTTTCTGATCTTCAGGGTCATCTGGGTGAAGGGTAGAGATCTTTCTGATCTTCAAGGTCACCTGGGTGAAGGATGGAGATCTTGCTGATCTTCATGGTCACCTGGGTGAAGGGTAAGATATTTCTGATCTTCAAGGTCACCTGGGTGAAGGGTAGAGATATTTCTGATCTTCAAGGTCACCTGGGTGAAGGGTAGAGGTCTTTCTGATCTTCAAGGTCACCTGGGTGAAGGATGGAGATCCTTCTGATCTTCAAGGTCACCTGGGAGAAGGGTAGAGGTCTTTCTGATCTCCAAGATCACGTGGGTGAAGGGTAGAGGTCTTTCTGATCTCCAAGGTCACCTGGGTGAAGGGTATAGGTCTTTCTGATCTCCAAGGTCACCTGGGTGAAAGGTAGAAATCTTGCTGATTTCAAGGTCATGTGTGTAGACCTGCCAGTGCCTGAACTTCCTTTTGTGTGTACACATGCAAAATATCAAATATGCTCGCGAAAGATTCCCCAATTCGTGTCACTGGCTAGCTTATGGAAACTTGAAAACACTTTGAGTATAAATGTATAAATGTTGTGTCCTTTGCGTGATGTGCAGGTGAGATGTATGGAGATGCACAATGAACCATTGCCCGAGGCTTTGCCTGGTGACATTGTTGGCTTCAACGTCAAGGGTGTCTCTGTGAAAGACATCCGTCGTGGCTATGTGGCAGGTGACGCCAAGAGGGATCCTCCCAAGATATGCAAACAATTCTGTGCCAAGGTAATCGTTGCTAATAAAATATAAATCCATCACGTTTTGTAACAGTGTGTATCCGTTACCGCATAAGCAGACTCCAGATGACACTCAAAAGCTTTGTGAAAATCGAGAGCTAAGTCGTCTCCTGGCCTGAGCTCCACATCATCATCATCACAATGTGCCCTGCCACATGGCATTGGCGATCATGGCCCCGCAAGCACGTCTTCCATCCTCTCTGTCCTCAGCCACCCTGCAAGTCCGTCCAATATTTTCTCCCTGGGTCTACCTGGTGTTGTCTTGCCCTCCAGCTTTCCTGAGTTCCACAGCTAGAGTCAATTCCCTATAAACTGGGAATCTTGCTGAGAGAGGAGTTGTAGTTCCCGCTAACGGGGAATACAGTCTAAGGGAGTTGAGGGAATCAATTTTATTGACTATCATTTGCAGATGGTGTACAGATACGAAAAAAACAAAACACTATAGGTCTATTTCCTTCACAGTGAGCCTGCTAAACTGTTTACTTTTATTTGTTTGTTAACCCTTACGTCGCCAATCTTTTATAAATTGTGAGCACTTGGCCAGCTGCCAAACTCACAAAAATGCAAGTTCACAAGGATCACTGCATTTGCAATACGTATAACAGTACTTCTTCATAAAACCATTGGCACACAATATCATGTGGTGATCAGAGGAAGCCCCTTCTACTTACAATCACAGATTTGGTTTAATTGTTGACTCGATATTCAATTTAGGCTTCCGGTTTTCTTCAGTATAAAAACACTTGATACTGGGAAAGATGTAAAACAAACATATATGGCGATGTAAAGATTAGCAAGAATCTCAAACCTACAGATCTAGGAACACAGCCCAATCACAAAATGCTATGGACATTACTGTGTGCATTTTCTGATAATCTAGATGTTCAGAAGACCAATTGATTTCTTCACTGGAGAAATGTTTTGTGTGGATGATGCAGGTTGTAAGACCGTTTTGTCTGTCGTTACAGGTTATCATCCTGAACCACCCGGGTGAGATCAAGGCTGGGTATGCTCCTGTCTGGATTGTCACACAGCTCATATTGCCTGCAAATTTGCTGAACTGAAGGAGAAGTGTGACAGGCGTTCTGGCAAGAAGCTGGAAGACAACCCCAAGGCCGTCAAGTCTGGTGATGCTGCCATGGTGGATCTGATCCCCAGCAAGCCCATGTGCGTGGAGGCTTTCTCCGACTATGCTCCTCTTGGGCGATTCGCTGTCCGTGATATGAAGCAGACCGTGGCCGTTGGCGTCATCAAGTCTGTGGAGAAAGTGGAAGCTAGCGGAAAGGTGACCAAGTCTGCTGCCAAGAAAAATTGACAATTACAGAAACCTTTGCCAGCCACACAGGTCCACCTGAACTGTCAGTCCTGTTTTTATTTATGTCTATCCTTAGATTTACTGCGTTTGAAACAACAGGCCGTTGCATTTTGATTTCTTTGTCTGTATGGCTTTTACAGTCAAAGGTACACAGGAAGGAATTCCGGAGGATACAGACTTGCATTTAATTAGTTGTAGGCCTATTTCATGTTGTGTGTGTGTTAAGTGTACTGCAGCCATGTGGTAAATAAATAAGAAGTGAAGCAGTGCAGTGTTGGTGGAAATCATCTTCTTCAAACACAGGTTCATTTTCATGGAGGTGAAAAGTCCAGTAGACATCATCATCATCATGTGCCCTGTCGCATGGCATTGGCAATCATGGCCCTCCATACGAATATGTCCTTTGTCGCTTCATGCACATCTCCCACCCTCTCTATCCTCAGCCACCCGCAAGTCCGTCCAATATCTTCTCTCTGGGCCTACCAGGTGTTCTCTTTCCCTCCAGTTTCACTGATGCGACCAGGTGCTGTTATTTCGATTTCCTCATAACATGTCCTATAAATGTTGCTTGTCTTTTCCTGATCTTCTTTAATAACGATCTTCTTGTTTCTGCCTCCTTCAAGACTGTTTCGTTTTTTTCTTTCCTGTCCATGGAACTCTCAACATTCTTTTTAGACATCACGTTTTGGTTGCCTCAATTTTGTTCTGAATAAATTTTTTATTGCAGTTAGTCAAAATTTTGGAAAACAGAGCATACAAGAACGATTCACAATAATGATTGTAACTAAAAATCCTGTAAGCCGTGCCACTGTCACGTAGATCATGGAAACAAAATACCTAGCGTGCATACTCACCAAAAACTGAATATGTAGATTTTGCAGCGACATAGTAGGCTACTTAACTGACAGTTATACAAACATTGAAGAAAATTGGGAACAACAACAATTAGGCTACATAAAACTTATAGTTGATCATAATTAGGCCTACATTTTTAGTATGTTTTCACATGGGCCTGTGTTTTTCTGTGGTTAATATTCTGTCATCTTTCTTGCCTCTCTTTTTCTTGTTTTTCTCTTTAATGTTGTCCTCTCTGTCGCTGTTTCTGTTTCTCTCTCACGTGCACGCGCACATATGCACATGTGCACGCGCACACAAAATGCACAGGGAAACACATTTACATGTCATTTACTCATCCCCTTTACCTCCTCTCTGCAGCACAATGTGCAGGTTTTTGTTTTGTCATCTTATTTTGTGCTGGGATGAGGCATCTTTCACCAGCATTCCACAACTGCTTGGCCTCTTGGTGGTCTTTTCACCCAACCAACAATGCTAAACCTGTAGGCTTTGTCCTGTCTGTTGCATAGCAGTTGCTGCGTTTCCGCTGATCCCGTCTCCTTAGCCAGGGACCATTCACTTGGACCTGACATCAAGCCATGCTGCCCCAAAACAGGCACGTTGGGACCCCCCCCCCCCCCCCCCCGGCAAGCATCCACTGTTGAGTGCCTGCCCAGGCAACCTTGGGCTCTCAACGCTTCCACCTCAAGCGCCAGCGTCTGTTCCTGCTCCTTCCTTGTGTTTTTGGTCTGGGGAGGGGGAGGGGGGAGGCAACTCTACTCTCCTCGCTCCTCCTGTGCCCCCTTGGCCTTTAGTTCTGAAGGGATGAACATCTTGGAGGATCATTGGTTCTGAACCCAGTCAGCAGCAGACTCGCTCTCTGTTTTGCAGAGTCCCTGTTGTTACTGGTTGCTTCCACAGCGAGAGCCTCTACACCAGCTGGACCATTAAAACCTTAACCCTTTGCCTCCCGCACTCTGATCAGCCAGCCTCCTGCACTGTCAACCATACCAGCAAAGCAAAACATTGACCGTTTGAATCGCTAACACTATCCACCAGCTTCCTCCCAGAAAGCTGGTGGATAGGGTTAGCGAGTCAAAGAGTTAAGTTTTTGCAGTTAGTGGATAGGGCGCGGGAGTCAAAGAGTTAAGTAGGTAGAGGGCATTTAGAGCCCAACGTTCTGCACCCAACTGGGTCTGCCTGAAGTGTGGGAGATGGTGGCCAGGCCGTTAGGGGCCTTCATGGTCAGCAACAATTTGTTCACAACGCTATAGTGATGATGAGAATGGGGATGGTAGAGCTATGACGCTAGAGTTCCATTTTGGATTGAGACTGCTTGCCAAGAATGAACTCTATGCATATTTCCGTAATGTATGTATGTGTATATATATATAGGCCTATATATATATAGCCTACATACACACACGCACACATATATATATATATATATATATATATATATAGAGAGAGAGAGAGAGAGAGAGAGAGAGAGGCCTCAACCAAGCCCAAGACATACAGACACTTGCCATGATGGTGAGAAAACAGGAACATCCTCAAAGGAGTAGGCCTATATGTAGCGTGGATGAGATTTGACTGTGTGGTCCTAGTGAGGTAATAGCATGCTGAACTCAGTAGGAGTTGCCCAGGGCCAAAAATTCCCACAAGAATTTGATGGATTGATGGAGTTTGAATACATGATCTCTCAGTCAGTGATCCGTTGTGCTTGCCACTTCACCATGTTGACTGGTAAATAAATTGTTTCCTGCAGTCCTAGTTTATTATAGTTCGTTTTTCATCATAAAATTCACATGGGTTTTAAAAATACAGCTACCATATATATATATATACAGAAAAAGGATTCTTGATGAAACTGACACCCTTTTTCTCAACAACAACAACAACAACAACAACACACACGCACGCACTCACACAATACAAACATCCAGATAAAAATGTCGGTGTACACACAGATAAACACACATACATGTACACACACATACATATATACTCCTAATCATAATTTAAGGGCCACTTCTTCCTTCCTCTCTAATTTTAAGTTGAAATAATTGACAATGTTTAGAATTGATTCTATGTTTTATTTCATCATTTCCACACCTGTTTTGGAAAAAGAAATTAGCACAATGACCCATTAGTGAACAGCACATGCATTTAAAGGAACATCCCCCCCCTTTTCAAAAAACAGAAAGTGTCAGATTTGGCCAATCTGTTTTCAATATCGCGTGTGTCCGCCCCGAGCCTGGATGCATGCTTCACAGCGCCGATGCATCGACCCCACAAGGGTACGGAGTGTGTCCTGAGGGATGGCCGCCCACTCGATCTGCAGGATGTCGACCAGCCTGGCCAGGGTGCCCGGTGGGGGGTGGTTGTCCCTGATGCGCCTCCCGAGCACATCCCAGAGGTGTTCAATTGGGTTCAGGTCAGGTGAGCACGCTGGCCAGGCCATACGGACGACTTCATGCTGCTCCAGGAAGTCGGTCACAAGGCGTGCTCGATGCGCAGGTGCATTGTCGTCCTGGAAGATGGCGCCTTGACCAAGGTCCACAAGCGCAGGCAGTGCCACGGCCGCCAGAACCTCGTCCCGGTACCGGACCCCGTTCAGGATGCCGTCAATGGGGAGCAGGGGGGTCCGGGTACCACGGCTCATGCCACCCCACACCATCACCGACCCGCCGCCGTACCGGTTATGCTCTTGGACAGTGGCGTCAGCGAACCTCTCCCCTTGACGTCGCCACACCCGAGCCCGGCCATCGTTAAAGGTCAGGGTGAACCTGGACTCATCCGAAAACAAGACCCGGGCCCACTGTTGCCTTGTCCAGGTCACGTGCTCCCTGGCCCAGGTCATGCGGCACACTCTGTTGACCGGTGACAGCACGGGTCGGACGGCCGGTCTCCGTGACCTCAAGTTTGCCTCATGTAGCCGTCTTCTCACCGTGCTGCAGCTGATGTTAGCACCTGTTGCGTCCCTCAGCTGACCCCTCAAGGTCACCGCAGTGGATGCCCTTTCCCTCAGGACGGAGAGGGCAAGGTAGCGGTCTTGCTGTCTTGTCGTTACTCTGGGTCGACCCGTGTGACGCCTTTCCTGGACTGCTCCAGTCTCATTGAAGCGCTCCAGCAGTCTCTGGATTGTGGAATGCGACACTTCAAGTCGTCTAGCAACTTCCCGCTGCGCTAGGCCTTCATCAAGCAGAGTGAGGGCTCTCCCCCGCTGCTCATCCGTCATCTTGCAAGCATGGTTAAAACGAACCAAGAACGGGTCCTTTTTATCCTCGTCTGCGGGCAACTTTGGCTGGAGTAGTGTTCAAAAAGGGCTTGCCTTGCACGTGCAAAGCGAATTTTGTCGCTACCTTGCCTGCGTCGTCAGAGAGACCCTGCTGAAGATTCGACAATTTCGTGTGGAAATTGTCTTCCTTGGGCCGCCCATTGCAAATCGGCAAATCCCCAAACACGTGCCAAAAGGAAACTGCAATGTTGTCTGAGCTCTTATCCATTCAGTTACGGCAACGAATTGGAGAAAAGAGTAAGAGAAAATAGGTTATTTCTCCTTTCAAAAATTGACTCAAAAACGTTCCTGGCCCTTCAATAATGACGTGTAGTATATGTATACACCATACAAACACATATATATATACAGCACACACACATACACACTGACCATCACTGGCTGATATGAATCAATACCCCCAGCCCCCCTCTCCCCCATAAAAGGGATACCGAAAACGCCCGTACACATGCACACACACACGCATGCAATCACACACACACACTCGCACCACTGGCTGATATGAATCAATACCCTGTGCCCCCCCCCCCCCCAACTTACATAAAAGGGATACTGAAAACGTACACACACACACGCATTCACACTCAAACACACACACACACACACACACACACACACACACTCTCTCTCTCGCACCACTGGCTGATATGAATCAATACCCTGTGCTCCCCCTCCCCTACATAAAAGGGATACTGAAAGCGTATACACACACACACACACACACACATACACACACACACACACACTCGCACATACACACACACCATCATCATCACCATCTACATCTTCAAACATCAAAATACATGTGGGTAACTTCAACTTTCTTTTAATTTTCCTCAAATGATACATTCACTGACTCGATCAATGGTAGGAACACGCTCACTTTGTCTTCTAAGAATACAATTAAAGCAACAGAAAGACTGACGCATGTCGCATAACATGTAATGACATGATGTCACTCGTTGAATGTGGCATCGACACACAGTGGCATTACAACATGATTTAAATGTATGTGGCATAAAAACATTTGACATTATGAGGCATACACAGCATTAATGCAAATCACGCGGTCACTGGCCAAAACATATATACAATCATCATCAATGAATTCTGCCCTCTTTCAAAATAGGCCTACCTGCCAACAACGGTCTTTAAAAAATCTGGCAAATTTCCCCAATGGAAAATGTTGCCCTTTGCCCCCCAAATGTCCATACTGTCATTTGTAGTTCACACAAAAAGTCAAGACCATAGTTCCAATTGTGGTGAACATGTATCTAATGGATAAATTACAAATCCTGTCGTATCTCTTGAAATGCTGGGTACAGTAATATTTTACATCCACCTCTGTAACAAACATAGCTGCTTGTACATATATATAATTACAAGGAGGTCTGGATATCTTTCTCTATCACACACACACGCACGCACGCGCGCACACACACACAAACAAACACACACACACACACACACACAGAACAAGAAGAAGAAGAAGAAGATGAAAACAACGTAATACTGAACATGGAACATTTATTACTGTTATATTGTTTTTGCTTAAAAAGCCCAGCCGACTGCATAGAGCCATATCGGGGCTATAACCTGTTTCAAAACATACACTATACTTCAACTGGAAAAAAAAAAAAAAAGAAAATTAAGTAGGCCTACACATATCAATCATTTGTGCACATAATCTAAGGACACGCCCCTGGCGTTGACCACTCTGTCTAATTTATCACACATGGGATTTAAAAAAAACCCACCTGAATACAAATTTAAGCATAGGCCTACCTGGGGACACCAAAACATATACAAAAATAGGCCTAAATTATCTAAAATTGCTTCTGCATATCTCACCTCCCTAGAGCCAAGAATGCACTAAATACATGCACCAATTATCAATCCTAAGAAAAAGTATGTAAGACTTTATCAAACACATACAGGTGAATGGACCAGCAAGGCAGAAAATGACAGAAAAAAAAGAACAAGGCAGAAACAAAGATTCTTTCAGCGACAGAAAAGAGGAAATTTCTACACAGAATTTCCAGGTGGGGATATTATTTGTCCTAAAGAGTCTCTGGCATCCCACAGGAACATTTATAAATAGTTCCAACACAGGCTATCAAAACAGTACATGTATGTCCTTCAGTCTTTTTTGTTCTTCAGAAATGTGTCAATAAGACATAGCTGCATATAATTTTCTAGAATTTCATGCGTATTTGAGACAATAAATTGGAAATGTTCGTTTCAGTCAAAAGCCCAGAATAAACTGAAATCATCTTACAAAACTATCAAGAAAAAAAAATTTGAAAAAACAGAAAATATGCACATGTCCAAGTCCGAAACCACAAAATATTAACCCTTTCACACCTTCAACCTATCCACCAACTGCAAAAGTTAACTGTTTTATTTTCACCTTATCCATCAGCTTTCTGCAAGAAGCTGGTGGACTGACTATGACGTGAAGAAGTTAAGTTTCTGTTTTGCTATCATAGCTGATAATACTGGAGGCTTGTTGACAGGGTGCAGGAATCAAAGGGTTAAATCATAGCTACTGATATCATGTAGTGATTTAGGAAAACAATGACCAAGGTACAAATAATAATTCAAAACAAACTAACTTAACAATGACCAAGGTACAAATAATAATTCAAAACAAACTAACTCAAAATAACCACAACAAAACAAACACGAAGCATGCATCTGAAAAAAAAATCTGGCAGCCACTCAGGAAAGAAGCACATGTAACTTCAAGGACAAAATTTATCAGCTGGAAACAACATTTCAACAATACAAAGAAAACATTCCCCTAATACACATTTAATAACACATAACAGGACATTCCTCGAGGAAAAAATACAAATACTTTGGAAAATCTTTTCATATATGACTTAGGCCAAACTCATAACATCTTGGAATTTACATCCTATCCCATATTGAGATGTTCTCACGGGCTAATAGGAACTATAGATCATACAAACAGAAATATGATGAGAATGTGGATTTATATATAAAAACAAGATGAGCGCAAATGTTTGGTCTACTGATCTTTGTCAAGCATACACAAAAGACAACAAAGAACAAATACACAAAACTTGAGGAAAAACAGCAGCAAGACATCCGGTATCCCTAATGGTTCGCTGAGCAGGGATTAAGACAGCAGATTCAGGTATGAAAGACCATGTAAATGGACCATTTGGGCAAGGAAAAAACAAAACAAAACAACAACAAAAAACCGACAAAATCCTGCAGTACAAGATACTACAACAAGACAGAGAAAAAGCCAAAAGAAAGAAAAAGAAACAATACTAGAAGCAGATGCAGAAAAAACAGAGAAAGAAAGCAAACTGAATCAGAAAGCACTAACAGTAAAAAATCTCCTTTGGTTCCAAAAACAAGAGTTGCACTATGATAACAAAAATCCCACAACTTAAAAAAAAAATGCAAACAATTTGGTCGGCCCTACATGTTGTAGATGATCCACAACTTGAAGAACAAAATTACTATCAATCAAAATATAAAGTTCCATATTTCAATTAAACATAGGAAGGCAAAATGTCTAATTTGGATAAGTTGTATACCAATGGTAAACTGATTCTCATTCATAGTGGGCACGGTTAAGTATGTTCAAAGGGCACAATGACAATTATTTGACTGAGTTTATGTTATTTCAACAGTAAAATAAAAGTTATACCATTTTTGAAGCCATACACACATACTTTAACACTTCTAAAGTCGCGTGATTTTACTAGTCATACATAATTTCATAGGCAAAATTACTATCAGTATCACTACTCATAATCATTAAAAAAAAAAAAAAATTTTAAAAGTCATTTAAAAGGAATAAAATGTATCTGGGGCATCCACAGAGTAGCCTACAAAACCTCATACATCCATGCAAATATGAAATAATGTAACAACACACATGTGGGTGAAAAAGTTCTTAACCGTTTGACTCTTGCACCCTATCCACCAATTACAAAAACTTAAAACCTCTTGATCCCTCACCGTACCTACATGATTTCTACAGGAAGCCGGTGGATAGGATGATGCAGTTCAAGGGTTAACAGCATTCAAAATTACTACAGAAGCTGTGCAATTTACTATGTCAAAAGACCTGCACTGTGAAACAAAGAAATCTTGAGCTGTTTGCACAAATATGTCAAAGTCATTTTGACGAAGACAGTAAATATTTCATCATCATCATCATCAAGTGCCCTGCCGCATGGCGTTGGCGATCATGGCCCTCCATATGTGTCTGTCCCCTGCTGCCGCAAGCACATCTTCCACCTTCTCCGTCCTCAGCCACCCTGCAAGTCTGCTCAATATTTTCTCCCCTGGGTCTACCTGGTGCTCTCTTTCCCTCCAGCTTTCCTGTTGTGACCAAGTGCTCTAATTCCCCTTCCTCATAAAATGGCCTATAAATGTTGCCTGTCTTTTCCTAATCTTCCTAATGAATGATCTTCTTGTGACTGCATCCATCAGGACTGTCTTGTTTGTTTTCTTTGTGTCCATGGAACTCTCAACATTCTTCTTACAAACCACATCTCGGCTGCCTCAATCTTGTTCTGGCTTTGTGTGTTGATGTCCACACCTCACAACCATATAACATTATCGGTTCTATATGACATTCAAGAACTCTCTTCCTGGTGTTAAATGATAGGCATTTGTTGGTAAGAATGCCTTTCATCTTCTTGAATGCTTTTTGGCTTGGCCGATTCTGCTGGCTATTTTTGATGTGCATCTGCCATCCGGTGAGATGATTGTTCCCAGATACTTAAATTATCAACCTGCCTCAAGGTTGTGCCGTTTGCTGTTATTCTGCATGAGGGAATTTCACGTTTTTTACAAATTACCATAAAATCCCTTCATGCAAAATAACAGCAAATGGCACAACCTTGAGACAGGTTGATAAGTAAATATTTATGGATTTATAACAAAGGTAACACTATAAAAAAGGTCAAACTCAAAGGTTGACCCACGACCCTAAGATCATAGGTGAATGAGGTGTAAAAACCTCAACCTGTCTTGGAACCAGCATTATGACAGCAGTGTCCATCTCCTTTTCCTTGCTGAACAATGTTCAGGTATCTATCCACAGTCCTCACTGATTTACCTCCTTAACTCCAGATGAACAGTCATCATCATCATCATGTGCCCTGCCGCATGGCGTTTGTGATCATGGCCCTCCATACAAATCTATCTTTTGTTGATGCAAATACATCTCCCACCCTCTCTGTCCACAACAAGTCTATCCAATATTTTCTTTCTGGGTCTACCTGGTCTTTTCCCTCCAGATTTCCTGTTGTGACCAGGTGCTCTAATTTCTCTTTCCTTATGAAATGTCCTATAAATGTTGCTTGTTTTTTCCTAGTCTTCTTTATCAATGATCTGCTCGTGTCTGCCTCCTTCAAGACTGAGATGAACAATGTCAGGTATCTATTCACAGCCCTCACTGCTATTACCTCCTTACCTCCTGAACAAGTCAGGTATCTATTCACAGCCCTCAGTACTTTACCTCCTTATCCAAAACAGAACATTCAGTGTGCCATGCGTTGGCACAGGCCCCTACAAATCTATCCTTTGTTGCTGCAAATACATCTCCCACCCTCTCTGTCCACAGCAAGTCTGTCCAATAATTTCTTCCTGGGTTTACCTGGTGTTCTCTTTCCCTCCAGATTCCTGTTGTGACCAGATGCTCTAATTTCTCTTTCCTCATAAAATGTCCTATAAATGTTGCTTGTCTTTTCCTAATCTTCTTTATTAATGATCTTCTTGCGTCTGCCTCCTTCAAAACTGAGATGAACAGCATCAGGCATCTATTCACAGCCCTCACTGCTTTGCCTCCTTCTCCTTAACTCTGAACAGTTTCAGGTACCTATTCACAGCTGGGCAGGTTGTATGGTATTGTACTGTTTTGTATGGTACATGTACTAATTTTCCCCCCTCCAGAATCAGGGTTGAATTTATGCAGCTCAAAAGACAGGATCTCTAATTCCATGCTCTTAAATTTGAGTGCTTGCTCTTAAAATGTGTGAAGCACTCAATTTTGGAACAATTTAATTCCCATCCCAGGGTTTTACAACCTCATTTTGCCTCAGCTCGGACACCAGAACTGCAAAAAGTCTCACAAGAACATTGTACCAAGAATTCAGTCTGCAGATGGGCAAATCAGCCCAGTGAGGACACTGACCTTCCATTTGAAGGTCCAAGTTCAAACCCTGCCTGGTAATGTCACACTGCCTGGTGGGTAAATGTGGGAGATTTTATAAAAAAAAAACTTTGCAACTAGTTTGGTAATAATAATGATAAAAATCCAAAACAAGTGTGACTGCCATAGTCAACTTTAATGATAGTAATAATAATGACAGTAATGAATGGAAAGATCTTGTGTGAGTTGTGGTGCTATGTTATAAAACAAATGGTATTCTTGGCTCATGCAGCTAGATCCTAAGAGAAAAGCATACAAATAAAGAAACGAGACAATAAGAATAATCTTAACCACAATGACAGCAGCAGCAATAATAAAGACAATATCAATACCAATGATGATATCAGCAATAAAAACCATATCATTAACATCAACATTTTGTTCAAACACACAGATTCACATAAATACACAGCTATGTCTCCTAACATGAACCAAACATGCATTCTTCCCTCTGCAGTGCATGCTTAGCAATGTATTAAAAAGATTTCAGGATCTAAATCTAAATTCTACACAGAGAGTAGGCTATACCACTGAAATCCTATATTTTTGAAAAAGAAAAAGTAAGCCAAGGTTGTAGATGAAATAAAGTTTAAGCAAAGAATGTTTATGAACTAAAAATTTTTTATGAATAAAGCAAACAAGAACCAGGAAAAAAAGAAAAATTAGAATGTGTATTTAATACAACCAGACAAGACAGGCACCTGCTTGAGCGCGGGCAGTCACATTGCTTTGGATTAATAAAGCAGAAACAAAAAGAGGAGAAAGACAACCAATGGCCTTAAATATGACCAAATTACCTCCCTTGCGGTTTACATTCCTTCAATACTGTTTTTTTCTATAGTCATACAAACATAAAAGTATTTCAAGAAAAATTTTCAGCCACAAGTTTCCTGATAAAATAATAGCTTCAAACAAGCTACTCAGATTCACATTAGTTCCCAACAGTGAAATTAAAGTCAGAACTGAACTTTTCCCCCTAAAATATCTAATCCCAGCCTTGCAAAAATTATCTGACCACTGTATTTGTCCTTAAAATATCTAGGACTTCTCACTGGACTGGATATGCTGTCCAAATTCACTCCTAATCTACGTTTTTATGGCCCAGAAAACTTTATAAACATTCATAAACACAGTTTGCATTGTTGTGACCTTGACCTTTGATCCATCTCAGTGAAATACACAAAATGAGAAAACTGAAGTTTGGAGTTCAAGAGAGGGATTCATCCCACACAAAATATTCTTGTGTTCTGCCCAGACCTAACAATAATTATCCGACAAACTCCCTGAACCTGCACATTCTAAAATATTTTTATATATTTTTTTTCCTTTTTTCTTTTTCTTTTTAAGAGGTTGGGGAGAGGGGGCTTATGAAACACTAAGCTGACACCACCAGATGACATCACCAATAAAATGGGAGCAAACAGGCCAGTTTTAACCCTTTGACTCCTGCACTCTGTCCATCAACATCCTGCATTGTCAACCATTCTAGCAAAGCAAAACCCTTAACCCTACATGCACTCCATCACCTCCTGCAGGAAGCTGGTGGAAAAAATGAGGGAGTCAAAAGGTTAAGTTTTTGCAGTGGTGATAGGTGCGGGAGTCAAAGGGTTAAATTAAAATGGGAGCAAACAGACCAGTTTTTAATACTGCAGGCTGGGATTAACACAAGACATCAGATCTGAACCTGCTAAACAACCATCTGAAACCATGCATACACCATCAGCCTACGTAAAAAACAACTGTGTAGTGCTTCAACACATCCTTTCACTTGATTTGGTTAGCATCCAGCTGCTTTCATGTGTTTCATATTCAGGCAGTTTGAAGTAAGTACTACATGTTTCACATTTTAACCTTCCCAATGCATTCATAAGCACTGACGATGCATGAAATCTGTTGAAAATCCACTGACAGCCAGGAAATCCTTGCTCAGTTGATGCCATGTTTTCTTTTCTCTCACCACACACACACACACACACACACACACCCCACACACACACACACACACACACACACACACACACACACACACACACACACACACACACACATATTTGCTGACAAAAAAGTGACACACTGCCTTCAAACACATAATCATTCTGTAATTTGAAAAATCCCTCCTTTTCGATTATAAAAAAGGGGGAAATGAGGAGATAAAAAAAAAGAAACAAAAGGGAAAAAAGGTGTGGGGGTGGGGGTGGGGAAATGGGTAGCTTTTGACAACAATTAAAAAGAACACAAACAGAGAAACAAGAAGAGATGCACACATGTAGGCCTACACTAGAAAATTATACACAATCCAACACAGAATTTGTTCATGATGCACAACAAAACACATGTATAATGATCATGGTTAAACATTAACCTTAATCTCTAAATCTGTAAGCAAAGTTTACCTTGTTTAGGGATTAACACAATTGTCAGGTTGATTTGCATGCCAGACTTCCAGTCAGATTCTGCCTGTTCAATACTGCCTGTTTCAGGTTTTGATACACCCATGGACTTATCTAAAGGCTGAGATTTTTGTGACCTTCCACATTAACATGTATGCAGATCAGATAGTGCCTGAACCCCCTACATATTAAAGATCCTCAAAATGTAAGCCATGCCTGTGCTTGGTGAAATATTATCATTATCATCATGTGCTCTGCCGCATGGCGTTGGTGATCATGGCCCTCCACATCCCTTGTCGCCGCAAGCACATCTTCCACCCTCTCCGTCCTCAGCCACCCTGAAAGTCCGTCCAACATTTTCTACCTGGTGTTCTCTTTCCCTCCAGCTTTCCTGTTGTGACCAGGTGCTCTAATTCCCCTTTCCACATAAAATGGCCTATAAATGTTGCTTGTCTTTTCCTATTCTTCCTCACCAATGATCTTCTTGTGTCTGCCTCCATCAAGACTGTCTCGTTTGTTTTCTTTGCTGTCCATGGAACTCTCAACATTCTCTTATAAACCACATTTGGGCTGCCTCGATCTGGTTCTGGCTTTGCGTGCTGACTGTCCTGTAGTGTCCATGCCTCACAATCGTATAACATTATCGGATATAGAACTATATTATAACATTCAAGAGCTCTCTTCCAGATGTTAACTGACCTATGGGTATTTGTTGGTAAGAATGCTTCCCAGCCAAAGCAAGAAAAAAAGAGAAATATTATGGAAACATGAAAACATCAAGCATATTCCCCACCATCTATGAAAGAGTATAACTAACTACCTACATGGCGGGGTAACACACCAAAGGTTAAAAATGCAGACTGCATAACAACATAATGGCTGCTCGTGTAAGTCAAACAAAGAAAATAATGTGTATGCACTGCATCCATAAAAACACTGCTCAGAAAACATGCTCACACACACATACACATACACACAACACACACACACACACACACACACACACACAACACACACACACACACACACACACACACACACACACACACACACACACACACACACACACACACACACTCACTCTAGTCTTAGGTCAGATGAGGAAAACAGCAAAGAAAACAGAATAGATACAAAATTATCAAACTGCGTTCTATATGACACAATACAAAACTGTCACAATCAATACCTAATAATATATAAAAAAAAATGATCATACCACATTAACAAATTGTCATCTTTGAAAGTAAAACAGTTTTTAAACAGTCACAAAAGTTTTGTTAAGTACAACTGCCAGGTTTTTTTTTCCAAAGATGTATCAGCACCAGTCATTTACATGTTCATGCAAAACCTAACAATATGAGCACATACACACACACACACACTCATGATGAATATATACATGTATACATGCATTTTTACGCGCGCACACACACACACATATACATGTATTGTATGCAAACACGGTATACGCAGAATCATAAGCACAAACGCACATGAATACATTCTTACAGTAAAAGTTACACACACACACACACACACACACACACACACACACACACACACACACACCACACACACGCACTCTCACAAATTACACACGCACGCACACACACACGTGCACAGTTGCGCATGCCTACACTGACTATGCCATCGGCATCCACGAGAACAGGTAAAAAATTTAAAAAAATAAAAAATAAAAAATTAAAAAAACAGCCAGCCAGTCAGCTGCACACACTAACTGAACCAAATGAGTTGAACAACAGTACGGTTAAATTGTAAAAACTGAAAAATGCACTAATCATACAAGAAGCTGCTGGATGCTGGTGGACAGGGTGGGGATTTGAAGGGATTAAGTTTCTGTAGCTGTCGGATAGGGTGGAGGAGTGAAAGGGTTAATAAAGTTATGAAATTACATTTGTACATCAGACGTTACTATACATTTAAAGTAGGCTACAATGGAATGGATGTGATTGATATTGACTAGTATGAGATTAATCATGCCCATTTGAATGAATAACTTGAAGCAAAAAAAAGTTGCCTCAATCTTATACTATCAAGCCACATGGTTTATTTTTTCTATTCCCCTTTTCCCAAAGATGCGCCTTTTGTTGCAGAAGAGTGAGGTGGTACCAGATCTCATCTTTTCTCAAGGCCAAGATTATTATGAGGATAGTGCTGAGCTCCTCTCTCGATCTCTGTGCTTACCTAACCCATCAATCTGAGCAGTGTCAGGTACCCATTCACAACTAGAGTGGAGACTGTACACAAAATATGTCACAACCCGCACTTGAAGCTGAATCCTCGCAGTCTCAGAGGAGGCCTCAACCAGGTCTCTTAAAAGAAAACAATGTTCACAGGAAACACTGGAGAATGCTGGATGGGACCTAGAGCAACAATGCCTAATCATGGGCCAAACAATCACATTCCAGCTCCCGATAATGTTTTTACCATCTCAGCCGTTCTCAGAACAGTCTTCCGTTCATTGAAAGTTTCAGCAGTACTTAGTGTCTTTGCTCTTCTCTCTGCAGAACATGTCACACATAGTGTCTTGCCTTCCACATAACGTCTTGCTCCCCGCTTCAAGCTTAAAAAATTACACACATGAGTTTTGAGTTTCGTCCAAGACTTAAAATTATGGAGGAACAAATTTCACACTCTGTATACAGTTCCTATGGCATGAGTCTTGTCCAAGACCTAACCCTCTGGCTTCCACAGTCTGTTCACCAACTTCCCTAACTTTCCTGCAGGAAACTGATACACAGGCTGGGGCAGTCAAAGCATTAATAGTATGGAAAACAATTCCTGTCTTTGTTCGGATATATGGCACTTTCCAGATTCTCCTGTATCTTATTTCTTGATTCCATCAATGCACTATCTGGAACATATTGTTGTCTCTGAGGTCACCTTAAAGTGTGTCCTCTCATCTCTTGTTCCATCAATACACCATCTAGATTATGAGAGAGGTCATCATCCAGTGTGTCCTCTGTACAGTCTACTGTATCACTGCAAGCAAACTCCACATAGTAATCCTTTCCCATGAAAACTACCTCTCCGGGCATCTCGGCTTTCCTATCATCGATATAAACGTCATAACCCTGTTCATCCTTGCCATTCTTGTCCATTTCATTGCTAACAATTTCTGGTGGAAGACCATTTTTATATGCACTGAGAGGGTGGAATGTAGCGTTCTTAACATCATGCAGGCAAACAGGATAAACACTATCATTCCTGTCCATTTCATCTTCCTGGTCTGCACTTTCTGCTGCCATGAGATATACTTGGGAGGGCTTGGTTAACCCAGATGCCTGTCCATGCTGGTTGAGGAACTGCTCGTCCTGTTGAAGCATGCCATAAGGCTGATCAATGTGCCAACTTTCAACAATTTTGCCATGTCCATTTTTCAACTTGTGTCCACCAGAGCGTTTCCGTGACTTCCGAACCCGAGTTTGTTTTTTACGTTTTGCTTGCCACTCACTATCTGAATCTGAACATGAAATTTGTGGACTCTCTCCATCATCACTGTGACAACACTCACACTTTATCTTTAATGAATTTCGTTTTGGTCTGGCGTATAGGGATGTGTCCATTTTGCTATTACTATTCTGTACTGTATTATGAGCACCTGAACGTGTTCTGATGGGGACTGGCCCATCAACGCTGACTTTATCACTTCGTTTTCGTAATCTATTTCCCATCTTGTTGCCTGTTGGCATATAAGAATTAGTCATTTTTGATGAATTTCTAGGTAACCTGATTTGTTCAACTGATGACGTGCTAATTTTATGAACTCCCGTTCTACTCGCTGCTGATCCGAGGTCTTTCTTAGTTGATGAAAGTCCATTTCTTGAGCGAAGATCAATGTTTTTATGGATGACTTTGTGTCCCACCTCTCTGCTTCCCTTGGCTCTACTTGTCCCCAATTTCGAGGCAACAACAGAAGTCTGCATAAAATTCTGGTCTTCAGAAACTCCATGACTTCCACAGTAAGACCTTCTTTGGCCTTGTTTTAAAGCTGTTTCTTCTGATCTGCCAGACTGCGGATGGTTAAATTTCTGCGCATTGGTGGATGGAGTGTTTAACAAAGAGTGACGCGTCACTGGCCTGCTTGGACCATGGACTCCTGGTTTCCCTCTGGAGCCTAACATTTTACTATCCATTCCTTTTCCAGAACTTGCAGCTAGCATGTCTGCCTCTGCTCTGCGAAGAAAAGACTTCTTCCCCAAAGATCTTTGCACTGACTCCGTATTCACAGACACATTTTGGACCTTGCCAGAGTACCTGGTTCTCTTTGATGATGACTCTGCTGTGGGACTGTGATGTACACTAGGAGAATCTGTGGAGGTGGATAATCCATTGTGCTTCCGTTTTAACTGTTTGCCTCGTGTGGATGACACTAACAGCAGGTCACTGTCATTAAAATTTTGTCCCTGGGATAAAACGGCAGCAAACGGTCCATTAATTTTGTCATCAGATGATACTTGTCCATGTGATCGGCGTGAAACAACACTGCGGCATCTCTCTAGTGACTCTACATTATTATTAGAACCATGTAAGACATGGTGTCTTCTGAGGTCTAAGCCTTTAACACTCGCCAGTTTTTTACGATCACCATTCCATAAAGAAGTGTCAGAGTGAACAAAACAATCTCTACCACCACCAGTACCACTTCTTTCGGCAGTTCTGGATTTTGTCAGTCTTCCCTGTTTTCCACTGCCATGTTTATCTGAATGATTCAGTTTGTGAGGGTTTAAACCTGAGGGCGAGCAATCATGTTTGGATCTCCAACGACTCATTTTCAACTGTGACGCAAGTGTCTGCCGGTTTATTTGGCTGGTGGCAATTTTTCAGCTATTAACAGGATTTATGTCTAAGACACAAATGTCCACAGGTATGGTCTGCTCTCTAGTTTGTTTGCATGCTACGCATCTCTTTATAGCAAGTCCCAAGCGAAGCTGTTTGAAGGCAGCAGGTCAATGGCTGAAGGCAAATCAATGATTGAAAGCAGGTCACACGGTTTGATGACGGCTGATCTATAGTGATAGCATATGCCTGCCACTGCCTCACTTCTCTGCAAACAGAAACCACACATCTTTAGAACATGTGTGCACAGCACAGAGTGCACAAATGGAACCAATGACACAACATCTGATCATGCCAGGGTTTCATTATAGCAAATTCCAAAAGACACCATATTATGACAATATGTCTTCCCTCCTGGGTCAGCAACCTGCATTTTGCATGCCAACTTTGGCAACAAAGCAAAATTAGTAATTCTAATGAGTTTCAGTTTTCATCACACTTGCCCAGACCGTGAGGAAGATCTTACAATACACATTTATGTTGACAAGACAACCCTTCATGACTAGTTTGGACTAAATTGTCAATGACAAGTAAACAGAATCTTTTCCTCGATAGCCTATTGTTCACACTCTGTTGATCAAAGAAACGCAAACAAGTAACTTAGTAAGTACAGAAACACCAGTATGCATGACTGTGAACCGATCGTTGTGACTCTGTACAAGGATTTCTTACTTTGTTTAAAACCCCAGATGACAAAGGAAAAAAATGCTTATAATATTTCCTGCTCAAGTGGCTCTGTTTTCTCTTCACCATGCTTGGCACAGAAATTTCTATAAAAAAAAGAAAAAAAAGAAAATTAAATGAAATAAAATAAAGAAAGAAAGAAACAAGTTTCGGCTTCACTTGATAGTTTCCGGGAAAACACCACCTGTTTTGCCTATCCTTTCACAACATATTGTGTCTGGGAATCTGACAGGTTCAGATGTTCCTGTTCATGTTGCTCTGTAGTCACATTATTGATAACTTCGTGATCTGTTAAGGTTACCATTGTGCCAGGCAAGAAAACTGCAAAGGCCTGGTGAACGGCCTTTTGATTATCACTGGTGATAAATTACACACCTCTATTCTCATTCTGTCACCAGAGGAAAAATTCAGTGGCCAATGCAAGTGATTTATTCGCACTGTGGAGGGCTGCAAGAGAAATCTTTCTTCATGCTACCTCAACTTACAGTCTAAATAGCACAGCTGGCAACTTAAAAATCGGAGACCAGAACAAGGAAAATAATCAAGCCCAACTTGATCAGGTTCAATCGAATGGAAGCTTTCTCTTAGTTCTAATGTGCTGCCTGGTGCTTCTACCATATTAACCCTGCCAACACTCACACATGGCTGTGGAGAGTTTTACAGTGATCAGCGCCATCTGCTAAGTTTGCTAGTTGGGATACATGTTGGGTTATTTTACTTTCAGTCTAAAACAGCGCACAGCATTTACATCAACTGTTATCAGATGCTGCTGAGATTGCATGTCAGCACCTTGTCATATGGCATTTCTTACATAATGTTGAAGAAATCAAAATTTTCTGCCAAACAAAAGCAAGTAAACATGGAAGTCAAGTAGAGGTGAAAAATGTTGGACTTCTAGCTGGAAGTTCTTGGTTCAATCCTACCTGGATACCTCCCTCCTCCCCACCCTGTTGGTAAAAGGTAAGCATTCTTTCAAATCATCCAGGTCATCATGTGTGCAGAACTAGTACCAGTGCCCCCACCCTCCTCAAACAAACAAATGCAGAATATCAATTATGCATGCTAAAGATACTGTAACTGTACAAGTCACATTGTTACTGTTATTTTTGTTTAAAGCCCCCCCCCCCCCCCCCCCCCCCCCGGACTGTGTACAGCCATATCAGGGCTATAACCATATCAAAACATGTACAATACTTCAACAGAAAAAAAAAAAGGGGGGGGGGGGGGCGGGAAAAGTCAAGTACACATATCAACTGATGCACTCGTGTCTATAATCTAAGGAGATGCACCCAGTGTTGACCACTCTGTCCAGTTATCACACGGTGGATTTAAGAAACACACGTGAATACAATTTTTTACATAACTAAGGACACTAAAACACATATAATTACCTAAAATTGCTTCCACATATCGCTTTTCCCTAGAGTATTAAAATGCACTTAGTACATGTGCCCAATTGTAAATCTTAAGAAAAAGTATGTAACTTACAGATTTATTGAACACATACAGGTGAAAGGACCAGCAAGGCAGAAAATGATAGGAAGAAATGACAGAAAGCAAAAGAATAAGGCAGAAACAAAGAGAGTGACAGAAAAGAGGAAATTTATAGCACAGTATTTCCAGAAGGGCTTTAAGTCACAGTGTCCAGTGGCTTACAGAAATATGAAAACACCCTGCACGCATGTACCCACCAAGGATGCAGACAATCTAACATAACTAGTGTGGAATGTGTTCAGCGAGCCAAACACTAGTAATACCTTGAGCTCTCTATGCACCATTAAAAGTCTGATTATGTATAATGCACAGTGAGTCCAAACGAGTGCTTAACAACTTACAATCTTTGAGTTTGACATGATTCATCTGTTTTTAATATGCTTAAAAATATCATATCATGAGCAAAGAAGCATTTCAGCAAGGACTAGCTGTAAAACAGGTCCAGTGGCACCCAATGCAACTATCCTTGAGTAATTAAGTGTTTTGAAATTTCAAGTAACAATGATCAAAAAACGTAAATGATGGTGGTGGTTCTAATTATGATGTGAATCTTTAAAACTTACCAAATTGTACCCTGACACATTGATTTTCTGATGTACGCACTATAACTTCCGACCACGCGTTACACGTGTGCACTTTCATCTCGTCTGACATGATCTTTGCAATGAAAGTTCATGTAAGTCTAAACTTTCTTTGTGGATGCTGGAAGTGTTTGAACAACTTCCGTTTACAAGCTCTTCTCTTGTGAAAACTAACAAGAATCTTCAAACTAGCCTATCCAATCAATGACTGAACCACAAGATCATGTGATTCAGCCAATTTTTCCCAAAGCAATAAGCATGGCAAGCCTCATGAAAACCAGCTCTTTGGTATCGAAATCAGTTAATAAATATTGCTTAGCTTGGGTTATCTGGAGTACGACTATTAGTTACCCTACTTTTCTCTTCTTCTGTCTCTCTGTCTCTTTCCTTGTGTGTTTGTGCATACATGTGAGCCAGTCAGTGTGTGCGTGTGTACGTGTGTGCATGGTTTCAGTTCAGTTCAACTTCTAAAAGTTATAAAGCGTGACCTAAATATTCTGGTAACCCCATGAAAATCTGGATGTGGATTTTGCATGTCGCATCTAACGCCCTAATTTCGAGGAAATAATCACTTATAGTTCATTTTAATAACTTCCTTGACCCTGCATGTTTTTCATATCATATGTACAGAGTAGCAAAGACGGGTTCAGCTGGACCGAATACAATTATATTTGAGTAATAGTTTTTTTAAGTTTGAAGTCTGAAAGTTAGACTTTTGATCTGGCCAGTCATGATGTATGGCGGCAAAGCCTGGACTCTACAAAAACCTGATTGCAGAAGAATTGAGACAGCAAAGATGTGGTTTTATCAGAGACTACTGCATGTCAAATGGACAGATAGAAGAACTAATGAAAATGTCCTGGAAGAACTTGGTACCACCAGAAAACTACTAGCAGACATCAACAAGAGAAGATGAAAAATAGTAAAATACATTGGCCATGTGTCACGCAACCAAAGCACAGACCTCATGGAAACCATTTTTCAAGGAAAAACAGTGGCAACAAGGAAGAAAGGCAGACCTCCAATCCTATACACTGAGAACATAACCAACATCAGAGGCTGAATATTCAAGAAATTATCCACAAAAGTCAAGATAGAGCGGCCTGGAGGGAGATGGTGGTGTCCAGGTGTGCAGCAGCCAACACTGAACCCAGTGACGCCGATAGGTGAGGTGAGACAGGTGAGACGTTTGAATCTCATCCATGACTAGCAGCAGCAACTGCAGCATCAGTGCATTCCTAGTGTGGAGATACCATGTTCAGATATGAAAACCACAATTAAAGTTTGAAGTGGTAACCATGCTGGCAACCTCATGTTCATGAGGAAATCTCACCTGGATAATAATAATAACACTAGGCCAAATAATAAAAATAATTAATAATATTATCAATATTACTATGAATATTGATGCCAAATCAAACTAGCCAATTAAAACGGCACAAAGTACAAATCACAGCACAAAACTGAATAAAATATGAAAACATACAGTCAACCATGTGACATTCATCTTCAACACAACTCAAAAACCATAAAATCAAAACACACACATGTGAAGCAACCAAAAGTACATAACCCCATCACAAAACAAAAACTAATGAAGTCAAAACACATTACATTTAATACTTTTTTAATTTAAAGCAAACACAATAGGCAAAGTCACTTACATAAAAAGATGAAATATATATATAGCCTACTACAACATCACATCATGAATGCAACATGCACACATAACAGGAGAACAGGCCATGTACTGAGAGAGTGAAACTGAAAGAGAACAAATTGATGGAATAGTGAGGGAAGTGAAGTGGGGGGAAAGAGAGAAAGAAGAAGAAGAAGAAAGGCAGCCATGGTACAGTACTGGTAAGAAACTTAACAAGACATCATTATTCTGCAAATACCTGCATCTTCAGATTGGTATTGAAAGATTGAATCTTGCAGAGAATGAGAGCCGGTTACAGGTGGCAGAGCGTTAATTGGAAAAAGTGCAAATAATAAATGAGTGTCAGGAATGTACTTTCAAGCACAGTAGAAATCTTATAATGATAGGTGGTAGACCTCAGCCTTACGATGCCTTGCGGCTGATTACACAAGGCCTAGAACCTACATTCTGACTAGTGTCTTTTTCTTCTTCTTGCTAAGGCTGGAGTTCCTGTATGCACTCCCTATCAATTCATAAAATCTACCTACCTAGCAAAGGAGCAGATTTTTGTGCATTCATTATTCTGCCATAAACTTAGAGGCCATCATACTCCTGAACTCTTGTCTTACTAGGGAGCTGACAAGGACTGAGAAAAGAATTCAGAAAAAACCCAGCTGAATGATCTGGAAGGCAGAAATAAGGAAGAGGCTTGTGAGGAAAAGAAAGCATGACAGGAGAGAGAAACCCTGAACTACCTACATATTTGAAGTGCCAGGGATGTATACATGTATGTCACCATAATGTGTCACCTCATTTGCCATGGACGGATACACTTGCACATTTATGTATACATTGTATTCACGTCACATCAAGAATTTTCCTACCTCCATTCTTAAGCTAGGATTCCAATTTGTATAAATGAGAAAACTTTGTCCATCCACAGGAATTACGTATATAAGGCAAGCAGCCAACCACACACTGCTATGGTCACTGCACTCCAGCTTCTGCAAAATTCTATCCCTTAGGAGATTTTGACTTTGCTTCCAAAATGACTATAGATGAAGATTTGCCTAGGCCTAGTGCCAGGAGAAAGGCAGTGTGTTAACTGTTATCAAAGATTTTGGCTATTTGATCACACGAGATGCTGGACAAGCTTTACATAATCTGTGATTGAATCTGACTTCAGACTGGGTGACTACTAGTCATGGGTTAGGGTCACAGAAAGGAAGAATTATGAACAGGTGGAGACATTGTTAACATCATCCAGTTATTGGCAATGTGTCAGCACATCTAGTCAGTATGGCTTTCCATTCATGAATAACATGCTTGTGGCCAGCAAGTTGCTTGGAATCATAAAAAGAACATTCTCATACATAAACAGGGAGAGATTTTTATATTTGTACAAAGGCTTAGTGAGGCCTCATTTGGAGTATGGTAACATTATTTGGTTTCCATGTCTTAAAAGACAGTCAGCATTGATAGAGAAGATACAATTACAAAGAAGAGCTACTAAATTAATTCATGGTTTTCAAAATTATTCATATAGAGAAAGACTAGAATTACTCAATTTACCCAGTTTAAAAGCAAGAAGAATGAGGGGAGATCTGATCCAAAGTTTCAAGATTTTTAACAATATAGATGACGTAGATAGAACAGAATTTTTCAAACTGACAAATTATGACAAAACAAGAAATAATACTGATAAAATATTTATAGAATATTGCAAGACTAACATTAGACAGTTTTATTTTACAAATAGAATTGCACATGTATGGAATAAATTACCAAATGAAATTAAAAGAGCACAAAACACAAACTCGTTTAAAAACCAGCTTGACCACTGGTAAGTGTAAGAAAAGAAAAAGAAAAATGATGGGACTTGAAATAGCCAAACGGCTAATGTGTTATGTCCTTATTACTAAACTACTAAACTAAAAACTAAACTAAACTTGAACAGAAAGTTCAGTGCTACTCTGTCAGAGTTTCTGTTTGTTGGAGGAAATGAAAAGACAGTTGTGGGAGTAGCAGTAAGAGAGAGAGGTGTGTGTATGTATGTGTGTACGCGCGTGCGTGTGAGTCTATTCAGTACTTTATTTGTGTACACACACGGTTTAAAGACGATCTATATCTCAATTACTTTTAAAAGTTTTATACGTTTTCAAAGAATATTTTGATCTCTATTAGTATTACTTTTATTAAGATCTATGATTGTTTTCTAAGAATATTTTTTCTTATGTTACTAATCCATAATGTACAACAATAAATTGTGTAAAGATTTATTTATGACATGTTTATGGGCCATTCTTTACTATATTCTTATTGTAGCTTAAAGCCCAGCTGACTGCATAGAACCAGATCATGGCTATAAGCAATTAATGCAGATACAGTACTTCAACAACAAGAAAAAAAAAGGGTAAAGAAAATTAAGTACAACTATCAATGCATTTGAACATATAATCTAAGGAGATGCCCTTGGTGCTGACCACTCTGTCCAATTTACTGCACAGGAGATTTAAAAAACATACCTGAATACAAATTTAAAGATGACTAAGGACACTAAAACAGATCTCAGAACGGGTCTAAGTTACCTAAAATTGCACTTGATACATGTAGCCTACCCAACTGTGGTCCCGCGTACCATCAGGGAATGGAATGCTTAAAACTTAAAACACATGAGGCCTTCAAGGCGCAGGTGTCCCAGCACCAGTTTATAACTTTTAACCAGTTTTAAAAATTTACATGCGCTCTCAATGGCAGAATAATCAACCAGTTGATTGTGGCCATTACCAGGCAGAACCAGAACCAGAATTTCCAGAAGGTGGGGATACTGTCAAATAAAGTGACCACCAATAAGAACATGCATTTTCCTACTTATGTGTAAAATTTGGTGCAGATATTATTTTATTAAACCGTTTTACGCCATATTACAGATAGAGGGTGTGGTGACTGTTGTTATTGCCTTCGGCGGCCGTTGTAGTCAGGCTTATCTGTGCCGATTCACTGTTTTCTTTTGGTCATACCAGCTAAACCTATTGGAGTTAAAACTTCATTTTTCACGACATATAAGATAATGCATTTGTAACTTACTGTGTAAAATTTGGTGAACAAATTTTAAGATTAACTTGAAATACAAGCTTCAGTTTGACGCTGGTTGTCAGTCTAGATCTAGTAGATGACTCGGCAAACTGCGGCAATGGGCAGTCAAACTTCAAAGGTCTGCTACCCCTCATTATCAGCTTCTAGACTTCTGGACTTTAGATTGTCAGATTGGATAAGATTAAAACTCGCACGACTAGGCAAGTTTAAAAGAATCCAGTTATGTAGTTTGGAAAAATAGAAAAAATGAAAAAACGGAATCTAGATCTAGTGTATGTTGTGGCTTATTGGTCAAGTGAAGAATCGTATGATAATGCAGTGGACTATGACATTCCCAAATTTTCTCTGGCTTGTGATGTTATATTTGGAGACCTTGTCTTGTCATGAATCCATTTCAATTCTGTACTATTATTACCATCTGGCACAACATACCCATTTCACTCCTGTCTGTCTGATATAGAACTGATGCATCAGCCACAGCAAAACCAGACAGGACATACAAAATCAAATACTGTTCTGTCTTCCTATTCTCCTTTGCTACATTACAAGATCTGGTGTCCACATGCTTCAGCTATGCTTGGTAACATTTAAGTAACTCCTGGCTGCACTGCCATAAAAACAGGCCATATATGCACACCACAGCATTTTACATGGTTTAGTTCATAAACCATACATTCCATGGCAGATTTTTTTCTGAATTACTCAATTAGTGTTTTTGTTTTGTAAAGAAATACCAAGAGATTTTGTTATCTCATGTGTGTGTGTGTGTGTGTGTGTGTGTGTGTGTGTGTGTGTGTGGTATACTGACAATGCATACTTTCATGTACATTATTTAACGTGAATCATAATGCTGAAAAAGTAAAGTTGAGAAGAATATATAGGGGTCCTATTTGCCATCTTGGTGTTGTATTTTGCTTCATAGGATAACAAGTGAACAAATGACAGGTATGTAGTATTATGTTGGTGTTACTGATGGGGGTGTCAAGGGCTGTTTCAGTATATCTCCTTCTTCTGGAAAATCTGTGGCAGAAATTTCCTTTCCTGTCATTCTCTTTTTCTTTGCCTTGATTTTGTCCTTTGTCATATCTTCCTTTTTCATTTTGTCTTGCTGATCCATTCACCTCTGGTAAGTTTTCCATAAAGCCTCTTTGAATTGATAATAGGATACATAATATGATAATTAATGAATTGTATTTTTTAGCTGTAAGTAAATGTGAACTGCTTAATGGCAATATCAGATAATATTTGCCAGTTTTTACACACATGAATGCTTTTGTGCATTTATGTGCTAATGTCCCCCCCCCCCCCCCCCCCCAAACGTTCTGGTGATGATCTGGGTGGGGTTGCCAATGCCAAGGGTATATTATTTGATTATTTGTGTGAATACCCTGATATGTGTACTTACTACTTAATTTTCTTTTCCGTGTTTGTTTTTTACATGGTCCTTTACATGTTTACACATGTGTTTCACTTGAGATGGTTGTACCCTCGACATAGCTCTGAGTAGTGGGTTGGGCTTTAAACACTAATAATGATAATGCCAATAATCATCAGGGATACATAGTAGCCTTTCATATGAACTAAATGATGTGGAGCAGTCGTTTTCATCACTGTATCAGATGGAGAGAAGGAAATGGCATGATTGTACTGAGAAGAACAGTGATTGAATGCTGTGCATGTATTTAGCAAAAAATTATTGGGAGTGATGGACAGCGAAAAATGATGTCAAGAGAAGCCTTCCTGTCAAGTGTGTACACTTTAAGTTTAAGGGGACTGGGGTGCATCTAGGTAGTAACACTTAGAATTGGATACCCTTCATCAGTTCATGTATAATCTTTTGTTTTTTCCATTTTTGTTACAGTTTAGATTTGCATTTGACATATTTGGTTTTTACACAGATGACTTTCATGATTCCATTCTTAGAATGTCTGCACATTTTTGTTATTTCTTCATTTGGCAAGCTGTAAATCAAATGTGACTACGGATTCTGTGCTTTTTTTTTGTTTTTTTGTTTTGGTATGTGTGGACTATTTGTATGTAACTCAAGTAAATGTGTTTCAGAAGTTTTTTGTTTTTGCAGTACAGCTTATTCTTATACCTGGTGTTTGTGCGCGTATGTTATGATATATTTCTGCTAATGCCCTTTTCATCTTGTTACCTGTTCTGTGGATTTATTTTGATGTAGCATTATGGGTCAGTCTTTGTGTTTTTTGTTTGCATTTAATTTTGTTTTTTGAATGATATACATATAGATATTTACATAAATATATATATATATGTGTGTGTGTGTGTGTGTGTGTGTGTGTGTGTGTTTACACATACTGATATATATATATATATATATATATATATATATATATATATATATATATATATATATACATATAAATAAATATATACATGTATATACACATACATACATATATGCATATGTACACTTATAACACATACACCCACACAGATATTTACATGTATACATAACACATTATCTTTCATGTTGTATGACAGCTTATGAGAAAGTGTGTGTTTACGCAAGGAAAAAAATTACAACTTTTTCAAAAAAGTTTGCTTGTTACTGTTAGCAGGGCTGTTAGTGGTAAAATCTGTTTTTCCCTGAAAATTGGCCGGGGTCCAGGGGCCGCCCAGGCCCCGGTGGGGTCCAGGGGCAACGGGGGGGTGCAGGGGGGTAAAGCCCCCCTTCGAAAATTGAAAATATGACATTTTGAAGCCAATCAGAGGGCCTATCCTGGCAGCAAACTGGGTAATTTTTAGTTCACAAAAAATTAACAAATCAATGGATCAATTTGTGTTTAGAGTAACTTTCTGAAACCACATGACATATATAGCACTTGGTTTTAGAAAGTCATTCTAAACACAATTTTTTTGTATTCATGCAATAATTCTTAATGTCAAGGCGTACTGCAGGTTCAACTTAAGAGAGCTCTCTATACTATTCCCTTACAGAACTTGGTTTTTTGTTTTTTTTTTTTTTTTTGCTTTTTTTTTTCTTTCGCGGAAGCACTTTGACTTTCCCTGAAATGGGATCACTGTATTCGCGGATTTCCGCGAAATCGCTGAACTCTAACAGCCCTGTGTTAGGGTAAATAATTGAAAAGAAACACTGTCCTTACTACCAGCAGAATTTTTAAATCAAAATTGCAAGATGAAATTTCCAGAACAGCAAGTTATAAACCAATTTAGTCTGTGAATCTTTTCTACCCCTCAGAACAGCTTAATTAGTAATTAATCTGTAATCTCTTTGTCTTGATAAAGACTCAATTTCTAAGTTACCAGGAAACTTGAGAGGTCTTTTCAGTGAAATATTCAATTTTCATTTCTTTTTTTAATGGTATTTATACTATCATCACAGGCTCACAATTTTTTTTTATTTGAGTTAATCAATATGAATATACTTACATACATCTATACACACATATATATGATATATAATAATACACACATATTATTTATAATTAAAAACATATATATAAACCAAGAGTAAATACATAATAAAAAATAAAATGCACAGGTTGACAACTTCTTGTTTAAAGGCGGTTTTTCATGAAAAACTGCAATTAATTGATTATTACATAAAGATTGAGCCTAATGGTATTGAATAACTGTTGTAATTTATCATGATAATTATCTTGAGGCTTTACTCAACAATTTTCAAGTCAGAAATTTGATGATTTTGGAAACTGTAAAGATTTTAGGAATCTCAGTTGATCTTCGCTTCAGCCAGTTAAGGCAATTAATGAATTAATTGTTAATCAATGCATGGACTCAGAGATTCATGAAGGTCTTAATCATCTTGGCTAAACAAAGACCTTTCTACTGATATTTGATTTTTGTTCAATCGGTTCAGTCGTTCCAAAGTTATGGTGCTTTTTGTGATGAAACGGCACACACGCGGTCACCGTCACAGTTTTTGCTATGTAATCCAATGAAGGAAAACGTCGAAAATTTAATTATTCAAAAAATCGTAACTTTCGTCACAGACAATCAACCGAAGAACTTTTAATACCATTTTAAAGTTCTTTTTTTGCTCTTTTCAGTGATGGTAATTGCATATTTAATAAAAAATATTTGAAATTTTTTGTAACATACCTAGATTCTATATAGCCTAATTATTACCCTATAGGCTATACACGCAACAATCACTTGGCAAATGGTAACTTAGTATAGTAACATACTAGCACAACAGTATACTTGGCACAGAAGGGGTTAAAGCAAACCAGATGGCTCATATGGTTCTAAACAATGAGGGGACATTTAATTCAGAACTGCATTTTGCACTGCAGTAGCCCAAGTGCTACACAAACTTGAAGTTGAGCCGTTGAGGGGCGATACACTAGATAGTCTACTCACCCACTGTGATAAAAGTAGAGACTGTTTCCTTGTCGATATGCTCATCTTAAAGTAAGAAACAATCAGACAAAATCGTCAATATATCACTTACCATTTACATCAACTTTCAACTCTAGATTTAGCACCAATATTTCCACACAAAAACGCCAAAGTAAATCGCACCGAACTGCAAGCATTACAACCAACTGCTTATACAGGAAGTCAGTGCTCGGAATATTTTAGGTCTCACTCCACAAGTCTCTTGTCAAAAAGGTTTCGTCTTTTCACCACAATTCTGTCCAAATCACAGTGATATTTAAATGAACTACAAATAAATAAATAAACAATAAGAACGATAATAATACCACAATGATAATGATAAACATAGTTATTACTTGAAATTAACAAATATGGTTATCATTTGAAATTTGTTTTGGTCACCTTGATGACATAGGAGTACTGAATCATAATCTTTTAAAATAGTTTTGTATTCCTTGATAATTTGTGTGTGTGTGGTTACGTGCATTGATCAAATGATTTTATTTACACAATGTCTTTCATTTTGACAAGGATCCCATCAAATATTTGACAAAAAGAATACTACAATGTAGTTGAATTTTCATAAATGTTTACGACAGGTCTGTATTAAAATTATTATCTTTTGTAAGTTTATATGTGTGCTTATTTGTTGTGTGTGTTGTGTGTGTGTGTGTGTGTGTGTGTGTGTGTGTGTGTGTGTGTGTGTGTGTGTGTGTGCTCCTACTCCTTCTGTTGGCCTGCTATATTGATTCTGTTGGGTTTCGTGTATTTGCAAAAATCCTCCGTGCCCCAGTTAGGTTCACAGGACCTATCATACTTTGAAATTTGAACATGTGTGTATGTGTGTGTGTGTCCGTCTGTCTGTCTGTGTCTGTGCGTGTGCGTACTACGACATCAGTAAAGACACTGACTATGACTTATGTTTATATCGGATTACCAAGATTTTGCGTTGACGAAAAGCCAACTGAGATGTTGTTCCGAGTCACCCGTATGGTACCAAAGCTATCGCGATTTAGTAGAATTGCCAGTTAACGACAGCAGCCAAAGAGCACAATACCCTATTATGAAACGGATGTAGAATTTTAAATGGCGGAAAAGAAGCGTGCGTTTGTCTGGTCCATGTGAGTTTGTAAACGTGTCGAAACAATCAAGGTAAGCGATGTTTCGCCATGGGCCTAACATTATAAGGGTCATTATGACCCTTTGCTTGAAACTTTTGGAGGTTTTTTTTAAATATAATTTTGAGGCTCACAAGAAAGTAATATCGGGAGAACTCGACATGATCATTGAATCGATTGATGCCATCATGATCATGGCATCAATCGATTCAATGATCATGTCGAGTTCTCCATTCCGATCATCATCATCATCATCATCATGGCAGCCATGATGATGATGATGATCGGAATGGGGCCTGACGCTGGTCTGTATCATAATCATAGATGCCGATGGTGGGGGTGGCGGAAGAAGATAGCCTAGTACTAGTACTACTAGTTACGTAGTAGGCCTCATTTCATTGTCATTGTTTATGATTTTCACTTACATATTTAGAACATTTATCCATTTTATGATTGTATGGCAGCAATAGTTAGCAAGCAAGCAAAACAACAACAACAACAAAACCAACCTAATAATAATAAAAAAGTAGGGCCTACTAAAAAAGTCATCAAATGCATTTGCTGTGGTTCTGTATTTTAAGACTGATTCCGTGGTGAGAGGTCACATTTACTCAGTAAAGCTCACTTAGATCTATAGCCTGTGATACATGGCCAGCTCAAACACAACAGTCTAGTGCAACATGTAGCTATCAAAATTGCTGAGTTTTCTGTCTTCTGTCAGTGTTTCTGTCATTTGGGAGAAAATGAAAAGAAAGAGGTAGATGTGGCACAGAGAATGAGTGAGTGAGTGTGCGTTGTGTGTGTGTGTGTGTGAATCTTTTTTTTTTTACCCTATGATCCATGCAAAAATCACTTGGCAAAAAGCATACACTAGCAAAACAATGTACTTGGCTCTGAAGGGGTTAATTAGCATTTTGGGCATTTTGAGATCTACATATCACTGGAAAGTGTACATTCTGCTGAATATTTTGGTACTTGAATAAAGCTTGTACTAAATAAAATGTAGAAGTTATGTAGGCCTATGTTTAAAGTCATTAAGTTGTATGACGGCCATTTTGAGAAAATGGCCTCTAAAGTTTTTGTGTGCTCTCTGACACATTTTCCTTAAAAATTTTTATTTGGTGGCTATGACCCAGTTTGTTTCTAATTTTCGCTGTCATTATCTGAAAGGTGCACCAAAGTGCTTTCTGTAGAATATTACATGTGCGGGTAGGCTACTGTGCAGGTTACGGTTCATAAAAAGAGACAAAAATACAAATAGGTACTTTTGGTAGGAAATTGCGTTCTTTCTGCTGCGATCAGTGCATTAAAATACCATTTTAGATTGATTAATAATATTTTTTTCAAGAAAAAAATGTCAGGGGGGGGGATAGATTATAGTCTATAGAAATCAATTTTGAGAAAAAGTCGAAACAGCCCAGATCGACCCTCGGTCACCTTTTCAGCTCCTAGTGCTGTTCGACTGACTGTGAGTTAAGACTGATTTCGTGGTGGGGGGGTCACAAATTGCTGGCACATTGCCAATAGCTGAGAGCTGTTAACAAAACCTCCATCTCCTCATCACTCCCCCACCCCCCTTACCCCCCTTACCCAGTCTAAAGTGTGGGTTAGTCAGAGTTCACGTAAAGTATGTCTCAGTATGTGCTGTGATGAATTAGCTAAAACCTTTGGCAACAGGCTTTCTCACAGCACTTGGCCCAGTTGAAGCATCAACATCAGCCATTGACGAAGAAAGGTCAAAATCTCTGAGGGTTTAGTAAAGAGCTTTTTGATTCGGGTGAATTCGGATTCCCGAGCTTAAAAACGTAGGTAGAAAAATTCTTGATGTAATGTGAATGTACATGTACATGTATATAGTATATCATTATATGTCCTTGGCAAATGAGGTACACAGTATTGTAACATTATATTTATACATCCGCGGCACTGAAGAGTTTAAGAAAAATTCATGAACTGTATTAAGATGAAAACTCGGACAAGTTACTCACTGGACATTGAAAAGCAGAACAAACATGACTATTACTTTATTACTCAAAATGGTAAATGTTGGACTTTTTTTAGTGGGAAGGGCCTGGGCTCGATCCACCAAGGTACCTCTGCCTGGTGAGTAAAAGGTGGAGACTTTCTCATATAATCTCAATCTGTCACTGTCAGATCAGTATGTGTGCAGAAGGTGGAGACTTTCTCAATCTGTCAGATCAGTATGTGTGCAGACCTGCCAATTTCTCAACTTTACATGTATACACACACACACACACACACACACACACACACACACACACACACACACACACACACACACACACACACACACACGCACACACACACACACAAAACACACAACACACAACACACACACACAGAGTATCAAATACACATGCTAAGATCCTGTAACTTAGTAAGTCATGTCAGTGGTGGGATTGTGGAAACATGAACATACCCAGCATGCATGCCCACCAATGATGATGACTGCAACAACATAGTGGAATGTGGTTAGCTCACCTAACGCTAATTTAAGTTTTCCATGCTCCACTGAAATATGTGCTTATGAGTAATGCACAGTGAGTCCAAATAAGTTTGGAGAACAGCTGGTGCTATACAGAAATGATTTCTGTATAGTGCTATTGTGAACTTGGGTAACAACAGCAGATCTTGAAAGTTGAATTATCATCATCTTCAGAACCATGATTTAAAACAATAAAAAACGAAAAAATAGTTATTGTGGATATTAACCACTGAAGAAAGCTTTCTTCTTCCCAACCCATGCCCACCAACTTTGACTAATCCAGACATGGGCTTGTTTTCCAGCAGATTTTCGTCTAGCCCTTTAACTCCCACACCCTATCCACCAACTGTAAAACCATAACCCTTTGACTCCCTCAACCTTTGCTAGCATGGTCGACAATGCAGGATGCTGGTGGACAGGGTGCAGGAGTCAAAGAGCCAGCATGTTTTTGGCCTAGGAAGCCTTCCTGCATGCTTTTTTTTTCATTATCAGCTCCAAAGTCAACTTCCTTCTGTTTGACTCCTTTGCTGGTCTCATCAACAGTGGTGCTGTCTGTTCTGTTTTTCTTTCTTTTTTTTTCTTTTTTTTTAAATGCCAAATCAACATAACCACCTGTAGTTATGACTGAGACAGACAGTTTGGGGGTTAAGAAAAAAGTGCAAGTTTGTATAATATATACATATGCAGTTTTCACAGACAAGGACGAGTACTGTGCCTCTTTCGCCCCAAACTAAAATGTCGTCTGCTTGCTTAAACTATCTTACTGTTTGTCTTCAGTCAGGTGGGTTTTAGTTGAAAAACGTGAGCATTACATTACAATGGCCTACCAATTAAAAATTTTATAATTTTTGTGTCAGGGTTGAACTTCAGTCTATTGTTAATTTTGCTTACATGTCATGTAATTGGGAACACTGGTAAATTCATGCTGTTAATCTGTACATCACGGAACCATGAGTGTCATAAGCATGATGGAAAGTTTCTTCACACAGTCTTTTATATTAGAGAAATTTGACTACTAAGATCACTTTTTGGTTGTTGTTTTTATGTGGTTTCACAAAAACCATGATTGGCATAGATTATGCGACAGTCATTAAACAATTTGCCAGTCTGTCACAGAGATAGAAGTTCTTTAGACCTATTGTGTGCCATCTGGTTTATGATACTTAATTCTGCAAGAATTAAAAAGAAAAGAAGAAAAAAAAACATCCCCCAAGAATCAAAAAGAAGACACACACAAAAAAATATGGCCTACAGATATCTGGTCTGCACGTATATTGACATAAAATCTCCATTCTTTACCCACCAGACGGTATCCAAGCAGGGAAATTCCTGGCTCTTTACCCTCCAGGCCTTCCCCTGTAGGGATGCTGGGGGCTCTTTCAGTATAAATTAAATACAAGGGTGAGTCAAAAAGTAATGCCTTTTTATTTATATCAGACGGAAGTTTTTGAAATGTTGCCCAGTTACAAATGATTATTATAACTGTTATTGACTGAAATATTTTGTTTGGTATGTTTCCGGTTCATAGTCTCGTGAGGAAAATTCAAAATGGCTGCCCCCTTAGAGCTGCGTTAGAAACAAAGAGCAGTGATTGAATTCCTTGTTGCTGAGGAGGAAACCCCTGTGAACATTCACAGACAATTACAGAATGTGAATAAGGAGAATACTTTAGATTATAGCAATGTTCGCAGGTAGGTCTGTTGTCTGAATGATGAAAAGGTGGGAACTGCGAGTGTAGTCGATAAACCCCGTTCTGGCCGGCCGTCCACTTCTGTGAATCCTGCCAATAAAGCAAAAGCAGATGCTCTGATTAGAGAACAGAGGCGCATAACTCTTTGAGGAGTTGGCAGAAAACCTTGAAGTGAGCCATGAAAGTGCTTATAACATTGTTGAATCACTTGGGTTTTCAAAAAAGTGTGCCCGTTGGGTACCGAGAGAGCTGACTACCGAACGCAAGACTGACAGGGTCAATGCCTGCACTGTTGTTTGGAAGGCTCGTTATCAGTGATGAAACATGGATTCACCATTATGAACCGGAATCAAAGTGGCAGTCAATGGAATGGCGCCACCCTACATCACCAAAACCGAAAAAGTTCAAGACGGAAAAGTCAGCTGGAAAAATCATGGCAACTGTCTTTTGGGATGCTCAAGTTGTCATTCTGGTTGATTTCTTGCCAAGAGGAAAAGTAATAAACTCTGAGGCGTACATTAAGACCCTGATGAGGCTCAAAGCAAGAATTCGACGAGTGAGACCCAACTTGCAATCGATAATGTCCTTCTGCGTGACAATGCTCGACCACACAGAAGCATCAGGACAAGGGAGACAATCGCCTCATTTGGGTGGACAACCTTACCGCATCCTCCATATTCACCAGACTTAGTGCCTTCAGACTATCATCTCTTCGGCCCCATGAAAGAGGGTTTGAGAGGCAAACATTATGCCAGTGACGAGGAAGTGAAAACTGCAGTGAAGACGTGGCTCCAAGCACAATCAATAGTATTTTACGAGGCAGGGATACACGCCCTCATTCGAAGGTGGAACATTGCTATTGAGAGAAAGGGTGACTATGTTGAGAAGTAGGGATGTGATCCCCAGAGGACCAGCTTCATTTTGATGTATGATACATGTTCCTGTGTCGGTAATTGTTCCTGTACTAAAGAAAAAGGGAATACTTTTTGACTCACCCTCGTAGTATCTCCACCTTCTGGAAATTCTGTGCTAGAAATTTCCTCTTTTTTGCCACCATCTTTGTTTCTTTCTTCATCCTTTGCTTTTTATTGTTTCTTCCTATCATTTTCTGCCTTGCTGGTTCATTCATCTGTATATGCTGTACATGCTCCATAAACTAATTCTTACGTACTACTTTCTCTTAGGATTGATAATTAGGTACATGTATTAAGTGCATTTTTGGCTCTGGGAAATGAATATGCCACAGCAATTTTAGGTAACTTAGGACAGTTTTTGTATATATATGTTTTGGTGTCCTTAGTTATGTTTAAATTTGTATTCAGGTATGGGTTTTTAAATCCCCTGTGTAATAAATTGAATGGAGTGGTCAATGCCAGGGGCGTCTCCTTAGATTATGTGTGTGAGTGCATTGATATGTGTGTGTACTTGATTTTCTTTTTTTTTTTTTCCAGTTGAAGTATGCTTTGAATGGTTATAGCCTTAATATGGCTCTATGCAGTCAGCTGGGCTTCAAACAAAACAATATTGATATAAATGACTGTGTGGACATACAATATTTTACATTGTATAATATTGTGATTTATAACAAAGAACCTTCAGTCCAGGAACCTTTGACTTCAGCCCTTTAAGTTTTCTGAAGGGGTAATCCTGCCCTTGGCTTCCAGCCCTTTAATCTACCTTGTCAGTGAGTGTAAACACTAAAGGACTAGGGCATTAGGGGGTCCATATCTGATGGTTCCATCATACTCATTCATAGTACATGTAGGGTATTTATAGGAGTTACTAGAGTATTTTCTATGTACATTGCATTTCCAAGCGCCACCCTGTCATCACTAGTCAGTCCAGGACTGTTCATATGTCCAGGCATGCCTTGCTTATTTCACACCTTACCACATTATCTGAAGGCCATCCATCATCCTTCATCTACGACCTGCAAGGTTGAAGAGGGCTGCCGCACTACTGGTAGCTTTTCCCAGTGTTATGGGATGACCTTTAACTTTTATTCCATTGACAGGATTGTACCTGGTCTTTTCCCACACGTTAACTTGACCATGGCTGAGCGACCCACAGGACCACACGGATATCCCCTCCAGTCACAGAGTTCCGCCCCAGGTGCTCTTCCCTCCAGCATCCAACAGCAGCCAACACCACCAAGTCAGCAGCAGCAACAACAACAGCAACAACAACAGCAGCAGCAACAACAACAACAACAGCAGCAGCAGCAGCAGCTACTGTCCCCATCCAAAGATGTGAATGCTGTGAACGTGTGTCGTGTGGGTCAGGAAATGGTTCATGATATCGTCAGCAAAGCGCAAGAGATTTTTCAGCTGTTGTCGCCAAAGAGTATGCAGGTACTGAGTGTGTGTGTGTGTGAGGGGCATTTTACTTTTTTTTTACTTTTGTTTTTTGTTTGTTTGTTTTCGTTTGTTTTTTAGAATGCAGATCTCTTGAGTGTATATATAGATGTGTGTGTGTGTGTCGGTCTGTCTGTCTGTGTCTGTCTGTCTATCTGTCTGAGTGTTTCTAAGTCATTCACTGACTTTACATACTGACTGTCAGTCAGCATGAAATTCAAATGATCAGGACATTGGTCTTCTGTTTGAAGGTCAGGGTTCGAACGTGCTTGAGTACCACCTGGTGGTAAAACTAAAAGGCAGAGATTTTTTCGTTCTCCCAGTTCAATGTATGTGCAGACCTTCAAGTATCGGAACCCTTTTGGCTTTATCTATACACACAGAATATCAAATATGCACGCTAAAGATTCTGTAAACCATATCAATGTTGTGTGGCTCATGGAAACATGAAAACACTCAGCATGCCCATTTGTGAAAATAGAGTATGAATACCCATTTGTGAAAATGGAGTATGATTGCCTTAATGATGGGATAGAAAAAAGACAGCCATGTGAGAGCTGCAGCCTGGGAAAGGAAAAAGATAAATGGAAAAACAACCAGTCGCCTTGGTGTAGTGGTAAACGCAACGGACTGCCGACTGGAAGGTTGTGGGTTCGAGTCCCCATCAGTCCTTTCAAAAATCATTGTGGAATTTTCGGTTCTAACTGGCTCTACCCAGAGTTGGGCATGCTATGGGCTCATTGGGAAGACTGGGATCACATAGTCGAGTCTCATCCACTTCATGGATGTGTCATTGAGGGTGTTGCTCAAATCTTCAGACCAGCACCGCAGGTGTCTGTATCTCTCAGGCCTGGTTGATGCCAGGATATGTTATGATAGTAAGCGTAGAGTACAGCCCTGTCACGCAGTCTCAATCCTAGATGGAACTCCTCAGCATCATGATTATCATCCTCATCAACATCATCATCATCGCATTATATAAACTGTGCCAGCTTCTGTGGCCATTAAGATGGCACAGAAAATGGGACGAAAAAAAAAAAAGGTGAGCACAAAGGTAACCTGCTTGAGTGCAATGATCCTTTAAAAAAGAAAAAAAAAAAAGGAAAAACAAATCTAAATAATTGGCCTATTTTGCCATTGGCATAGACTGATAGAGAGCAGCAGTCAAATACACCATTCTTGTCTGTTCCTGGCCAGCAATTTGTCAGTCAGTGTGTGTATTGTTTTGTTGTTCTACCCCTCTGCCCTTTCTGTCATGTGGTATTGGTTCTCTTGTTGTTGGTTTGTTCATTCTTCTGTACAAGAAAAGGGAAACTTTAGTCCCACCCCTGATGAGAGAGAAAATGTGAAATATCAATGCAGCCTCAGTTTCAATTTCTTAAGATGATGTCTCCGTGCTCGGAGTGAATTTCATATGCACTGTCATCACAGGTGCCATGTGGTGGAGAAAGCATCCAGAAACGAGAAGGATAACGGTACAAGCCTTAAGCCTTCACATAAACCCAAGAGCTGGCCAGGTCCTCACACACAAATCACTATCGTTTCATTTTAAATGTGACACAGGGTGTGGTCCAGTTGTAGGTTTGTGAATGCTGCCAGATATTTTTTCCCTCACTCTTGATTTGAGTTGGCATTCTACTCTAAGTACAATTGCAAAGGTAACTTTCACATGGGTTTTTCTTCATTCCTTTTGTTTGTCATTCTACATGCACATTTGCAAAGATAACTTCCACAGATTTCATTTTCATACTCACACTTTTACAGCTGCAATAAAACATTTTCTAGATATTGTTTCAGCTGAACATGAACAACGCACAGTATCAGGAGAAGAAGACCAAGCTGGATGAGACTCTCACTCACGTCAGCATGCAGTTCCGTAAGCTTCACCTCATCCATGACAAAGTCTTGGAAATCAGCAGTCAGACAGATGATCCCAGTCCGCAGGTGGGAAGAAAAACTTCACAGCATTTTGATAAGTCTTGTTTGCTTGATTTTAACCCTTTGACTCCCGCACCCTGTCCACCAGCGCCCTGGACTGTCAGCCATGCTCACAAAGCAAAAACTTAACCCTTTGACTCCCTAACCCTATCCACCAGCTTCCAGGATACGTTTATGCTTGACAAAGGCCAGTTGGCCAAAAATTTGTGCCTGTCTGGTTGTATTAAATACATGTTCTGATTCTGTTTTCATGTTTTTTCTGGTTCTTCTTGATTGGTTTGGGGATTTAAGCCTTCGGTTTCCCCATCCTAATCACCAGTTACCAACACAACCCTTTCAGTTCTTCTGTGAATACTGACATGTCTCCAGTTCAGTCCTATCTTGCATCGTAAAAAGTGGCTTTTTGCTGCCCATTTTAATGCTCAAATTGTTCTGGTGATGGTCAGTGTTTCAAAGAGGAGCTGAAAGGGTTGTGCGGGAAGCTGTTGAATATGGTAAGGGAGTGAGAGGGTTAAGTCTTTGTCTTGCTGTCATGGCTAACAATGCAATAAGCTGGTGGGTAGAATGAGGGAGTGAAAGGGTTAAGTTTCTGCTTTGCTATCAGGCTGATAATACAAAAAGCTGGTGGATAGGATGAAGGAGTCAAAGGGTTAAGTTTTTGCTTTGTTGTCTTGGCTGAGAAGGCAAGTTGCTGGTGAATGAGATATAGGAGTGAAGGGGTTAAGTTTTTGCTGTGCTATTTTGTGGCTTAAACTAAAGACTCGACCAAAAATTGCTGGTATGTTTGGGTGGAGCATATGTGGAATTGCCCGAGTTTGGTGATTTCCTCTTGAACAAACTCCAAACATATGATGGAAATATGAAAGAAACATGACAGTGCTAGAAGAGAGAACAGATTTTGAAACAGTGCCAGTCAACAGCTGTGATTGATTGACTGTTAGCTGACCAGAAAGTTTACACAATACCAAGGAATGTCTGTTATTTTCAGCATCTGTGTTTTATTAGTTTTTATGTTTTTCTATTTGATTGAAGTTTTACGTCAGTGTACATCTCATGTCATATGGTCAACAGAGATGACCATCCCAGGGACGTAGGGGAAAAGGGGATATGATGGATAAAGATGAACGATTAGATGGTTATATGTTCAGCATCTGCATTCAGTATATTTATCATAATAATCAGTTTCTGTCAACCGAAAAAAAGGTGGTGTTGTGTTCTGTGAAGAGAACAGTCCAAATTTTACATGGTAAATCCATTGTGGCCAAAAAGACAGAAGCATAATTATATCATTCGCTTATAATCCAAACAGTCCAGCTATTCATGTTATAACGCAGAGTTTTGTGTGGTGGTTACAGCAACTGGTACCACAGGTTGGAGTGGAGGCAGAGTCTGTTGTACCTAACAGCAACACAGAGTTCTACAGCCTGGTTGTTGAGCAGCACCGAGAAATTGTAGAGGTAGTGTACAGTGTATGTGTGTGTAGGTGGAGGGAGAAGGGAGGCAGAGCCTGTAGTACCGTACCTAACAGTAACCCAAAGTTTTACAGTCATGAACTCGAGATGTCATGTTGCAAGTTCAGTCCCACCTTGCAACATGAAAATTGGCTTGTTCGCTGGCCGTCTGAAGCTCCAGCCATTCTGGTGGTGTCATTCTTTCATAGGTCAAGGAGCCTAGATAACATCTGTCCGATTTGGATGGAGCACATATGGAATTGTCCGAATGATGAAATCCTTTTGAACAAAATTTAAAACTCTGTACATGGTTGTTAAAACAACATCCTTTTGAACAAAATTTAAAACTCTGTACATGGTTGTTAAAACAACATCAAGAACTTGTAGGTATGTGTGTGTGTGATGGTGGTATGGGGAAGGAGGTGGATGGAGTGATGAGATGGGAGGGGGAGAGGAGGCAGAGGCTGTTTTCTTACAGTCCCACAGTATTTTACCACCTGTTGTTAAACGGCATTGAAAAATGGTAGAAGTGTGTGTCTGTGGTGCAAGCATGTGTGCGTGCATGCACACTTGTGCACATGGATATGTTCATTCATATGTGTGTTATTTGTCTTGTTTACAAGTGTATTGCAGAAGACAGAGGTGGGAGTAAACACAAAAAAAGTTCTGAAGATCATATCTTTCATCCAGACCATCTGACTGACCATTGGAAGCAATACCACATTTGCAAAATTCAGTCCATTGGAAGCATGACTGACACAAATGCAACAAAAATTTTTTTTAAATATGAGCAACAAATAATGTAAGAAAATAGGTATCACTGAAAGTGGTAATAGCCTTGAGGTGTCCAAAGGTCTTGATTCATCGAAAGACTGCAGAAATATTCCTAAATTGTCATTGTTGTTGTTTTTCCTGAGCTATCCTTTGTCACTGCCCTCATGTTGCCGATATTTTCCTAGACACTCCTCCAAAACACTGAAACAGAGGTTCTTCCATGGGGAAGGAGAGGGGTGGTGCTCTTTCGGTATAAATAGTATCCCACTTTCTGGAAAATCTGTGCTAGAAATTTCCTCTTTTCTGTCACTCTTTGTTTCAACCTTGCTCCTTTGTTTTCCGTCATCTCTTCCTGTCATTTTCTTCCTCGCTGGTCCATTAGCTGTATGTGTTCTGTAAAGCCTTTCTTACTTTCTGTTTGGATCGATAATTGGGTACGTTCATCAACTGCATTTTTGACTCTAAGGAAATGTGATGTGCAGAAGCAATTTTCGGTAGTTCAGGCCATTTTTACATATATTAGCATCCTTAGTTATATTTACATTTGTTAACAAGTTTGTACTCTACACTTTTTTTTCATAATATGTCCTGATGTCAACCAGGTCTGAGAGATATGGACACCAGCAGTGTTGTTTAGGAAATTTGAGCAACACCCTCAGTGAAATGGATTACACTGCGGGATCCTAGTCTTCCCATTTAGCCTGCAGCGCGCACAACTCTGGGTAGGAGCTGGTCAAGTCCAACCACACCCTCCAAAAATAGACAGACAAATAAAAAAAACATCCTGATAATGAACTAATGGGGTCTGAACTCCAGACTCTCATTCAGCATTCATTTCTATTAAACCTTTGACTCCTGCACCCTGTTCACGATTATCCTGCATTGTTAATCATGCTAGCAAAGGAAAAACTTAACCCTTTGACACCTTCATCCTGTCTAGTAGATTCCTGCAGAAAGCTGGTGGATAGGGTGAGGGAGTCACAGGGTTAAGATTTTGCTATTGGTGGATAGGGTGCGGGATCAAAAGGTTAAACTCTGCATCATGATGACCAGTGAAATGTCTCTAAGTTGATAGGAAAGTATTGTTAAACTGAATAATTGTTAAACTTTTATAGTATACTGTCCTGTGCTAAACAAAGCTGTAATAGAGTTGGTGATGTAATATGGAATGGTGTGTGTGTGTGTGAATTGCAGCAAGTGCGCATGAAGAACCAGCAGCTAAAAGAGATCATCGACCAGATCCGTACCATCATCTGGGAGATCAACACTATGATTACAATGAGAAGGACTTGAGATATTATTATGTGTATATGTTTGTGCATGGTGGGTGTGCTTGTATTCCTTTAAGACTGTAAGATTGAAAGGTGCGCTTGCACATGCCTGTGTCTGAGGGATTTGAATGCCTGCCCGGTGTGTGTGTGTGTGTGTGTGCGCGCGCGCGTGTGTATGTGTGTGTGTGTGTGTGTGTGTGTGTGTGTGCATACAAGGAAATGTACGCATGGGTATAGGATGGGGATGGTAGTCAAGTTGCATGGTGGATAAATGTCAGACTTCCAGTTGGGAGGTCCTGGATTCAATCCTGCCTGGATACCTCACTTGGTGGGTAAAGAATGGAGATTTTTTCTGTATCCCATCCTGCCTGTATACCTCCACCTGTTGGGTAAAGAATGGAGATGCTTATGGTCTCCCATCCTGCCTGGATACCTCCACCTGGTGTGAAAAGAATGAACATTTTTACAGTCTCCCATCCTGCCTGGATACCCCCACCTGGTGGGTAAAGAATGGAGATGTTTACAGTCTCCCATCCTGCCTGGATACCTCCACCTGGTGGGTAAAGAATAGAGATTTTTACAGTCTCCCATCCTGCCTGGATACCTCCACCTAGTGGGTAAAGAATAGAGGTGTTTACAGTCTCCTGATTTTTACGGTCTCCTAGATCGACATGTGTATATATAAGCATGCAGAATATCAAAGGTGCACATTAAAGATCAACACGCAAAGTCAGAACAAAATTGAGCAGCCAAAATGTGGTTTTTAAGAAGAATGTTGAGAGTTCCATGGACAGCAAAGAAAAACGAGTCTTGATGTAGGCAGACACAAGAAGATCATTGATAAGGAAGATTAGGAAAAGACGAGCAACATTTATAGGCCATTTTATGAGGAAAGGGGAATTAGAGCACCTAGTCATAACAGGAATGCTGGAGAGAAAGAGAACACCAGGCAGACCCAGGGAAAAAATACTGGATGGACTTGCAGGGTAGCTGAGGACAGAGAGGGTGGAAGATGTGCTTGCGGCGACAAGGTATAGATGCACATGGAGGGCCATGATCGCCAACACCATGCGGCAGGGCACATGATGATGATATAAGTGATGTCAGTGTCTGGTGGCTGATGGAAACATGAAACCATCCAGCATGCATGTCCACTAAGGAAGGAGTATGCGGACTGTGCAGCAGTTTACTGTTTGAGTTCTCCATGCTCCACTAAAACTGATCATGTGTATTGCACAGTGAATCTGATAGTTAAGAGAATAACAGTGTACAAGAATGATTTGTATTGATTTGTCTTTAAGTATATATGTGTACAAGAATGATTTGTATTGATTTGTCTTTTAGTATATGTGTGTGTGTACATGAGTGTTGAAATCAACACAAAGAATAACACTACAAGAATGATTTATATTGATTTATATTTAAGTATATATGTGTGCGTACATGAGTGTTGAAATCAACACATTTGAATATTTATATAGGCCTACTGTTACTCAATGTGGGTTTTAAACTGAGGGAGAATGTATTTGGACAGATGGAATGCATGATTTGGTGTAATGTGAAGTGTGTGTGTTCGAAATACATGTGTTTGGAGCATTTGTATCAGAGTGTGCATATGCATGCACAGAAGTGTATATTTGATATGCATGCATATGAGTTCTAAAATGTATTATAGTATTTTAGTGTTTTTACAGTCATGCATTCTGATGTATGCCAAAGCTGTGGGTATATATGCTGGGCGTGAGAGATCAGATGTCAGCATGAATGAAATAAATGAAAATAACTTTCAACAAACAGCCAAGACTTTTGCGACTTCCATTTTTTTTAATGTTGCTTCAAGTATTTTCTCCCCTTCACTTTCATTTCTCTGCATCTCGTCTGTCTTGCTTTGTGTATAAATTGTGTATATTACTATTGTTATTGATTACTATTACATTTTGTTTGATTTTTGCTCAAAATATCACATAGGTTTTAGCAATATCAGACAGAAAAGTCATTCCAAGCGTCATGGCCACATTTAGAACTGAAGAACAATACAGTTATATTTAAACTGAATTTGATAAAGGAAGTTCTGGTGCAGATATCAAAAACACAACAAAGTATATGTGGTACACAACAGGCTGCAGTTTATAGGTGGGTGTGGTACTTAACACTTTCCAAAAGCATGCTTTCAGCGAGCAACTGCTCCTTTCCAACACATACTTGCGCAGCTACCTTTTGAATTTTCTTTTACAGTATATAAAAAAAGAAGAAAAACGTGAAATATTTTATGTGAATGGAAAGAACAAAGTGTACACTAATGCCCAAATGGACTGTAAATGTGTCTGCATTAAATGCATTGTCACTGCTGGGAGTAAAAAACATTCTGCATTAAATGCATTGTCACTGCTTGGAGTAAAAAACATTCTGCATTAAATGCATTGTCACTGCTGGGAGTAAAAAACATTCTGCATTAAATGCATTGTCACTGCTGGGAGTAAAAAACATTCTGCATTAAATGCATTGTCACTGCTGGGAGTAAAAAACACTGCATTAAATACATTGTCACTGCTTGGAGTAAAAAACCATTCTGCATTAAATACATTGTCACTGCTGGGAGTAAAAAACATTCTGCATTAAATACATTGTCACTGCTGGGAGTAAAAAACATTCTGCTTTAATTACATTGTCACTGCTGGGAGTAAAAAACATTCTGCATTAAATACATTGTCACTGCTGGGAGTAAAAAACATTCTGCATTAAATACATTGTCACTGCTGGGAGTAAAAAACATTCTGCTTTAATTACATTGTCACTGCTGGGAGTAAAAAACATTCTGCTTTAATTACATTGTCACTGCTGGGAGTAAAAAACATTCTGCATTAAATACATTGTCACTGCTGGGAGTAAAAAACATTCTGCTTTAATTACATTGTCACTGCTGGGAGTAAAAAACATAAACAGGTAGTGAAAGAAAACAGCTTACATTCTTTTATTACTTAACCCTTTGAGTCACACATCCTGTCCACCAGCGTCCTGCATGGTCAGCCATGCTAGCAAAGTAAAAACAACTCTTTGACTCCTTCACCCTATCCAACAGCTTCCTATATGAAGCTGGTGATAGGGTAAGGAGTCAAAATGTGTGTGTGTGCCTGCGTGTGTATGTGTATGTTCAGCGCTTAGATTTGATTTCTATCAAGATTTTGTGCTATACAAATACTGTAATTATTATTATTATTATTATAAAAGGTTAAGTTTTTGCAGCAGGTGGATATGTTGTGGGAGTCAGGGTGAATATGACAGCAAAACATGCTACAAACATGTAAACTCGGTCACACTCACCTCCAAAATCCATGGATCACTCTGTTGTTTGCTGTGGAATTAATTCTCACATAAAAACAAACAAACAAAGAAAAATGGAGCATAATGGGTTCCAATTCTGTCAAATTCAGCACTCGCACAGCAACAGTCAATCCACTTAACAACTAGAGAAAGTTTATTTCCAAAATCCTTAAGATCACTCTTTTGTTTGTCGCTAAATTAGATAGCACACAGAAACTGTGATAAAGATAGCTCTGTGTGTGTGTGTGTGTGTGTGTTTGTGTGTGTGTGTGTGTGTGTGAATAGCTGTTTCGTAGAATTATCATGGCATGTTCGACATGGAAGTGGCAGGATGGTATAAGTTTGAAATCTACCATCCCCATCTCTGGCTGTGTCTGTATTGGGAACTGGCCTAAATTCTCTTGTCATCACAGTCTCCTAGCCTTCGTTGTTTTTACTCATATAGCAGACTCATTCAAGATTTTATTACTTAGAGCGCAGCCAGTAAAGCGTGATTACTTGTTTCTCTGATGGTGGACACATCAATGAGTGCAGTGCATGGATCGGCTGCCCCTACCCAATTTGTCCACAGGAAAAGGTTTGCTTGCCAGTCAAGTGTGCCCAATGCATCCGGAAAAACTTAAATGATGAACAAAATTACATGAATGTAAGTTTAATCTCTGCAATCTGGAGGCCAGCTGAAGCTACTGACAAGAAAAATGTTCAAAATATTAGAAAAATTTTGAATGAATACAGGCAAATAAATTAGTTGCTCATGACGCTGGTATTAGTTGTAGATCAGTTCCTGCAATTTTAACGAGTAAATTTTGAATGAGACGTGTTGCAGCAAGGTGAGTTCCACATTACCTTACTGAAGATCAAAAGTGAACATACATCACTTGCATAGACTGTATTAGCTGGGTTTAAAAATAAGTGGGTGACAGCTTTTTAAATCATATAGTTGCCATCAACGAAACCTGGTTTAGAGGTAATGAGCCAGAACTGAAGAGACAATTATCAAAGATGCACACTCCCACTTCTCCAAGATCTATCAAGTTCAAAGGAAAGCAAGGAAAATACAGAACACGTTGATATGTCTTTGGTAACAAGGGTGTATTTAGGGCACATCATATTCCTATAGGAAAAAGGTTGAATCAGGACAACTGCAGGATGTCTCTGGAAACATTAAAACCTGCATTCCCTCAGAAACGTAAAATACTGTTAAATGATCTGCAATATAAAGAAACGTAAAACACTGTTACATGATCTGCAATACTAAAGAAACGTAAAACACTGTTACATGATCTGCAATACTAAAGAAACGTAAAACACTGTTACATGATCTGCAATACTAAAGAAACGTAAAACACTGTTACATGATCTGCAATACTAAAGAAACGTAAAACACTGTTATATGATCTGCAGTACTAAAGAAACGTAAAACACTGTTACATGATCTGCAGTACTAAAGAAACGTAAAACACTGTTGCATGATCTGCAGTACTAAAGAAACGTAAAACACTGTTACATGATCTGCAGTACTAAAGAAACGTAAAACACTATTACATGATCTGCAATACTAAAGAAACGTAGAACACTGTTACATGATCTGCAGTACTAAAGAAACGTAAAACACTGTTACATGATCTGCAGTACTAAAGAAACGTAAAACACTGTTACATGATTTGCAGTACTAAAGAAACGTAAAACACTGTTACATGATCTGCAGTACTAAAGAAACGTAAAACACTGTTACATGATCTGCAGTACTAAATGCAGTACTAAAGAAACAAAACACTATTACATGATCTGCAGTACTAAAGAAACGTAAAACACTGTTACATTATCTGCAGTACTAAATGCAGTACTAAAGAAACGTAAAACACTATTACATGATCTGCAGTACTAAAGAAACGTAAAACACTTACATGATCTGCAATACTAAAGAAACGTAAAACACTATTACATGATCTGCAGTACTAAAGAAACGTAAAACACTTACATGATCTGCAGTACTAAAGAAACGTAAAACACTTACATGATCTGCAGTACTAAAGAAACGTAAAATATTACATGATCTGCAGTACTAAAGAAACGTAAAACACTTACATGATCTGCAGTACTAAAGAAACGTAAAACACTATTACATGATCTGCAGTACTAAAGAAACGTAAAACACTGTCACATGATCTGCAGTACTAAAGAAACGTAAAACACTGTTACATGATCTGCAATACTAAAGAAACGTAAAACACTGTTACATGATCTGCAGTACTAAAGAAACGTAAAACACTATTACATGATCCGCAGTACTAAAGAAACGTAAAACACTGTCACCGTTATGACACAAGACATATCATCAACTCTCTGTCCAATCACAATATGACAACACATTTCTGAACCAACCCATCAAAAAGGTCACATTCTTGACTGGATCATTTCTCGTGATCATCACAATTCCGCTACTGACAACTGCTTAGTTCTTTCTACCCGTCTAACTTCAGCCCTTCCATCTGACCACTCTGCAATTCTCTGTTCTCTCGACATTTCTCCTCCTTCCCGTACCATGCGCACAGTGACTCGACGCAATCTCAAATCTATCGACCTCTCCACATTTTCATCTGATGCCTCCCGTCTCCTTTCTGAAAAGTCACATAACCTTGCCGATGAATTCTATACTACTCTCCACCATCTTCTGGACACTCATGCTCCAGCCACAACCCGTCTTTTACCTGACCGCCCCCCTACCCCCTGGCTCACTCATGAGATCGCCTGTGCAAAACGTGCCCGCCGCAGAGCAGAGCGCCGCTGGCGCAAATCCAAACTCACTGTACACAGGCAACTTTTCCAAGCCTCTAAAACAAAAGTATCCACCCTCATTGCATCAGCAAAAACAAGCTATTTCCAAACCAAAATCCTGAATGCCTCTTCTTCAAAAGAACTCTTTACAACCATGAATCATCTCCTTGGCACACGAAAAGATTTACCTCTCCCAACAAAACATACAAATGAAGAACTCCCATCTGTATTCTCCAACTATTTCACCACCAAAATACAAACTCTTCGTGACAGGCTTGACAGGACACCCTGTCAACCATGCCCACCTGACCCTTCCTTCTCTGGCACACCTCTTACTATTTTACCCCAGTCTCACAAGAAGAAATTCTCAACACAATCAGATCCATGTCGTTCAAAACCTGCGAACTGGATCCTCTTCCAGGTTCTGTCTACGCCGACTGTCTCCCTACTCTCCTCCCATTCATCACTGACATCATCAACACTTCTCTTCAAACTGGAACTGTCCCAGATTCTTTCAAGTCTGCTATTGTTCACCCTCTCCTCAAGAAACACAATTTAGATCCAAATGAACTGAAAAATTACCGGCCTATCTCTAATCTCTCTTTCTTGTCAAAACTCCTTGAAAAAGTCGTCCTCAACCAGCTGAACTCTCACCTGTCTGCCAACAATCTCCTCAATCCTTTCCAGTCAGCCTACCGCCAGTGCCATAGCACTGAAACTGCCCTACTACACATTCTCAACAATCTCCTCCTTGCAACTGATACTGGCAAAGTCTCTCTCCTCACACTCCTTGATCCTGTCTGCAGCCTTTGATACCATTGATCATGGTATTCTCCTTTCTAGACTTCATCATACTTTTGGCATCTCTGACATTGCTCTGTCTTGGTTCACTTCATACCTATCAAACAGAAAACAAACCGTTCTCATCAATGGCACTTACTCTCAACCTGCATACCTGACCTGTGGTGTTCCACAAGGATCTGTCCTTGGCCCTGTTCTTTTCACTCTTTACACCTCCCCCCTGTCCACCATCACCAACTCCCATTCTATAAAACACCACTTCTATGCTGATGACACCCAACTTCAAGACAGTGACTCACCTGATAATATACAGCGCCTGTTGACTCGCACCACTGAGTGTTACTCGGACATTAAGAACTGGATGACACACAATAGACTTCAGCTTAATGACGACAAAACAGAAGCTATCCTCATTGGCACCCGTCAGAAACTTTCTCAGCTGCCTCCTCTTTCTCTCCCATTATGTAACACATCAGTCCCAATTTCTGATTCAGCTAAAAACCTTGGTGTCTGCATTGACTCTACCCTCTCCATGAACAACTTTGTTTCTCAAACTGCCAGATCCTGCTACTATCATCTCCATCGTATAAAGCTGATCAGGAAGTATCTCTCTGTCGAAACAACTGCAAAACTCGTTCTCTCCTTCATAATGTCTCGCATTGACTATTGCAATTCACTCCTGTCTGGTCTTCCTGCCTCCACCATTCACATCCTACAGCGCATTCAAAACAATGCTGCACGCCTTGTACTCAAAAAGAAAAAAGCTGACCACATATCTCCTCTCCTGGCACAACTTCACTGGCTCCCTGTATCAAAGCGCATACAGTACAAACTAGACACCATGTGCTACAAAAGCCTCAATAACGCAGCCCCCGATTACCTGTCAAGCCTACTTGAGATCTATGTTCCCTCACGTACCCTCCGCTCTGCCTCTGATCCTCTGACTCTTCGCTTTCCACGCACTAAGCTCAATACCTATGGTCCACGAGCCTTCTCTGTTTCTGGTCCACTCTCCTGGAACAAACTTCCTCTCTCAGTCCGTCAGCAACCTACTTTTGTCTCCTTCAAGTCCGCTCTCAAAACTCACCTTTTCTCTCCTGCATAAAATCCTAACCTCACTCAACCCTCCCCTCTGCAGCCTGTCTCTGCTCGGAGGGAATCACATGGTTATAATATATAATTGTATGCTATGCTCTCTATAATTTTCCATTGCTTTTATTCTTGCTTTTATTGCTTTTATTCTTTCTCCCCATTTATAGCCATGCGTGTGTGTGGGTGTGTGTGTGTGTGTGTGTGTGTGTGTGTCTGTATGTGTGCGTGCGTGTGTGTGCGAGCGTGCGTGCCTGCGTGTGTGTCTGCTTGAGCGCTTAGATTTGATTTTATCAAGATTTTGCGCTATATAAATATTGTAATTATTATTATTACATGATCTGCAGTACTAAAGAAACGTAAAACACTGTTACATGATCTGCAGTACTAAAGAAACGTAAAACACTATTACATGATCCGCAGTACTAAAGAAACGTAAAACACTGTTACATGATCTGCAGTACTAAAGAAACGTAAAACACTGTTACATGATCTGCAGTACTAAAGAAACGTAAAACACTATTACATGATCCGCAGTACTAAAGAAACGTAAAACACTGTTACATGATCTGCAGTACTAAAGAAACGTAAAACACTGTTACATGATCTGCAGTACTAAAGAAACGTAAAACACTGTTACATGATCTGCAGTACTAAAGAAACGTAAAACATTGTTACATGATCCGCAGTACTAAAGAAACGTAAAACACTATTACATGATCTGCAGTACTAAAGAAACGTAAAACACTGTTACATGATCTGCAGTACTAAAGAAACGTAAAACACTGTTACATGATCTGCAGTACTAAAGAAACGTAAAACACTGTTACATGATCTGCAGTACTAAAGAAACGTAAAACACTATTACATGATCTGCAGTACTAAAGAAACGTAAAACACTGTTACATGATCTGCAGTACTAAAGAAACGTAAAACACTGTTACATGATCTGCATACTAAAGAAACGTAAAACACTGTTACATGATCTGCAGTACTAAAGAAACGTAAAACACTGTTACATGATCTGCAGTACTAAAGAAACGTAAAACACTATTACATGATCTGCAGTACTAAAGAAACGTAAAACATTGTTACATGATCTGCAATACTAAAGAAACGTAAAACACTATTACATGATCTGCAGTACTAAAGAAACGTAAAACACTGTTACATGATCTGCAGTACTAAAGAAACGTAAAACACTGTTACATGATCTGCAGTACTAAAGAAACGTAAAACACTGTTACATGATCTGCAGTACTAAAGAAACGTAAAACATTGTTACATGATCTGCAGTACTAAAGAAACGTAAAACACTGTTACATGATCTGCAGTACTAAAGAAACGTAAAACACTGTTACATGATCTGCAGTACTAAAGAAACGTAAAACACTGTTACATGATCTGCAGTACTAAAGAAACGTAAAACACTGTTACATGATCTGCAGTACTAAAGAAACGTAAAACACTGTTACATGATCTGCAGTACTAAAGAAACGTAAAACACTGTTACATGATCTGCAGTACTAAAGAAACGTAAAACACTGTTACATGATCTGCAGTACTAAAGAAACGTAAAACACTGTTACATGATCTGCAGTACTAAAGAACGTAACATGTTAATGATTCATACTAGAACGTAAAACATTGTTACATGATCTGCAGTACTAAAGAAAACGTAAAACATGTTACATGATCTGCAGTACTAAAGAAACGTAAAACACTGTTACATGATCTGCAGTACTAAAGAAACGTAAAACACTGTTACATGATCTGCAGTACTAAAGAAACGTAAAACACTGTTACATGATCTGCAGTACTAAAGAAACGTAAAACACTGTTACATGATCTGCAGTACTAAAGAAACGTAAAACACTGTTACATGATCTGCAGTACTAAAGAAACGTAAAACACTGTTACATGATCTGCAGTACTAAAGAAACGCAAAACACTGTTACATGATCTGCAGTACTAAAGAAACGTAAAACACTGTTACACGATCTGCAGTACTAAAGAAACGTAAAACATTGTTACATGATCTGCAGTACTAAAGAAACGTAAAACACTGTTACATGATCTGCAGTACTAAAGAAACGTAAAACACTATTACATGATCTGCAGTACTAAAGAAACGTAAAACATTGTTACATCTTGCCACAGTTTCAGTTTCTCAAGACGATGTCTCTGCACTAAGAACGAATTACATTCTTATGCACTAATGTCACAGGTGCCATGCGTATGGTGATCATGGCACAAGCCTTAAGCCTGCACATAAACCCATGAGCTGGCCAGGTCCTGAGACCCTGCCTAGCCTATGGTTTACCTAGTCTATATTTTATACTGATGCCACTTTCGTGGCCGTTCAAACAACCCCTGTGGTTGAAGTAAGGCAAAGTTGGGAGCTTCCGACTGCTAACTGTTGAGACTATAGTAAGGGGGAAAGAGCTGGCAGCTATGGAAGCTGGCGGCAGGGCAGGTTGCCTGAAAGAGAGTGAACATCAGAGTAGGGCGAGAGAGGGGTCTTCCATCCTTTCTTGGTCAGGAGGCTGGGCTGGACCTGGTTGGTACGTGTTGTGTGGCTATGTCTTGAGATTTGTCATCTCCCCACCTTGCCATTCGGTTTGTCCAGTGTCCAATGGAAACGCGAAAATATCCAGCATGCACACCCACTTCGGATGGAGTATGCAGACTAGTGAAGCAATATACTGCTTGTTGGCGAAACAAAGTACATACACTGATCCAAGATGGATCATGCAACGCATGGACAGCCCACGTTCGCTTGATGAAATGACTATCAAGTGGCATCAGGAGATTGGGAGGTGATTGTCCGAAAAGTGGTGAGGTACTGATGCTCCAGGTCCCATCTGCACCCTCGTGGCGTTTCTTGTTAACTTAAATTTTGATTTGGAAGTGGTGGCCAAGCAGGCCTATACAACATATCAACTCTGGTTGCCTAGCAACAGGCATTTCAGATATTCACAACAGATGGGAGAAGAGCATTCATGAGAATGGATATTACTCTGAAGGAATATGGGAAAGTAGGCCTACTGATCATTATTTAATTTTTTTAATCTTTTCGTAGAATCAATTGGATTGCCACTATGTTGCCTTTTTTTTAAATGTATATATATATATGTAAACAGTTTCGAATTTTCTTGAATGCATGTATGCACTTTGTTTCGCCCACAAGCAGTGTATTGTTTCACAGTCTGCCTATAAGGCAATGGTGCGGTCTATTCTCGAAAATGCAAGTAGCCTACTGTGTGGGACCCGTACAAAGAAGGACAGATCACAAAAATTGAGGCCGTGCAACGAAGATCAGCACGTTTCGTTTTAAATCGCTACAAAAGAGCCGCTAGCGTCACCAACATATTACACCACCTCGGATGGATATCTCTACAAAGCCGACGTAAGATCGCAAGGCTCACCATGATGTACAAAATCACTAACAACATGGTCCAGGTGGATTTTGGCAAACTACACAAATCCCAGGAACCAAAGTTGACAGCACCAAAGTAGAGGGACAGAAGAGCACACTCAAGACAGCTTGCTAGACTTCAGTGTTCACGGGACTACAGAATTTATTCGTTTCTCCCGCGAACCATCCCTGAGTGGAATGATTCATTGACTGAAGCAGTGGTTGAAGCCGCGTCTCCTGGCGTGTTCACGTCGGGAACTCGTATACTCCACCAGTAGGCCTAGTTTTTGTTTGTTTGTTTTTTTATGCGTCCCCCCCCCCCCCCCCCTCGTAAAAGTGTCAGAATTATCAACGTGTTGATTGTGGACACTAAACGACAAGAACAAGAACAAGTAAGCTACTCCATCCGAAGTGGGTGTGCATGCTGGATATTTTCACGTTTCTATTGGCCCACTGGACACTGACATGACATGGAGGATCTTTAACAAGCATACATGATGTTATCCATGTGGGTACTCATGAAGGGGATTTAAACATAGATCCCATTATTCCCTCCTCCCTATTTCAAGACCGTGCCAGCACATACGGTTTTGTGCAGACGCAAAGAGCCTGCCAGATAACTACAAACAGATCTGGATAGAACACATATGGAACTGCCTGAGTGCTTCAATTTCAGTTTTGATTTCTCAAGACGACATCTCCGTGCTCAGAATGAATTCCACATGCACTAATGTAACAGGTACCATGCGATGGAGAAGATTCAGACTGATCACGGCACAAGCTTTAAGCCTACACATAAACCCACAAACTGGCCAGGTGCTGAGGTCCTACCTAGACAGTTCCATAACCCTGGGGTCATAGTGGAGTGAGGTGGCAGAGACCTCAACTTTTCCTGGGGCCAGCACCACGAGGGTGGTGCTCATCCCCTCTCCCTTGATTGAAATTCATATTTATAATTATATTAAATTTTTCTCTCCAAAACATCAGAAAGGCAAGAAGACTAATTGGTCTTCAAAGGGTGGGACCTAAGAAATCAACCTATCTCTCCAATGTTTTATACCAGGGCAGCTGGGCAATGCCCTGCTCTTCACGATTTTTCAACTGCCATGGGATCTTTAGTGTGCTCAGCCAGAAGGCACATGGGTCCGACTTGTTTTTCATCCCCTTTCGAAGGACTAGACGTTCAGTTCGATTTTCCCGTCAAACTGAGGAGAAAAGTTGAGGCCTGAGTGCAATGAATCCCTCCTGAAAAAAATGAAAAAGTACCCACAGACAAGCCATCTACAAGTGTGTAAATTTACATAACACACAAGTGTATAAGTTTAGATGGCACAAGTGATTTTAGAACAGCGACTTTACCTTTTAGAGTGATAAAAAAAAAAAAAATCCACAAGCATATAAATTTAGATAGCACCAGAGATTTTAGAACTGCGACTTTACCAACTAGAGTGATAAAAAAAAAAAAAATTATCCACAAGTGTTTGACAGCACAAGAAATTAAAACTGCGACTTTACCATTAAAGTGATTAAAAAACTATCCACAAGTGTATAAGTTAAGATAGCACAAGAGATTTTAGAACAGTGACTTCACCAATTAGAGTGATAATTCTTTGAGAGCAAACTCTAAATAACATTTTTACTCCTGACAAGTTGTTGTTATGATCAATGTTTTCACAGTCTTTTTAATCGTGAGTGAAGAGTTTTTCAATTACAGATGTACTTTTTGACACATTAGAGGAGAAAAATGCATCTGACCCAAAATCTTTTGCTAAAGTTTCACAATAATAGCGTTTTCGAAAGCAAACTATCGAAGATAGAACATGTGTACACCCTCGTATGCCTGAGAACATCACATCACGTATATTGTTTTGCGGATAATTTATCACCAAAGTTATTTCAGCGGTCTTTAGAGAGTGGGAGAGGGAGGGAGGGAGACAGCGAGAGAGAGAGAGAGCGAGAGCGAGCGAGCGAGAGAGAGAGAGAGAGAGAGAGAGAGAGAAAGAGAGAGAGTTAATGTAAAATATCGGATTGGTTCATATTGTAAGTAGGCCTAAACCTAACGATATCCACGGAAACATATCAATCTGAAGCGAGCCTTGTGATGTATCAATCTGTTCGCGTCTGTGCCGTTCCCCGGCGCGCGCCCACACCCCCCTCCACATGAATTATTCTCCTGCGTAATAGAAATTGGTCTCATTTGAATATGGTACCAACCAAATTCATATTTCCCTCCATACACACACACACGCGCGCGCGCGCGCGCGCGTGTACACGCTCGCACCTCAATAACGACACTGTTAATAAATTAACAGGCGTGGGTATTCTGACCCACACTATGTTTTTCGATGAGCTCCCAGACTTTCTTGACTATTCCATCACGTGTGAGAGTAATCTTTTGATTGTTGGTGACTTTAATATCCATTATCAAGATCAGCATGACTCCAGAACAAGACAGTTTCGGGAACTCTTGCAAATGTTTAGTCTGTCTCAAGCTGTTAACGAACCTACTTTTCCTAGCAGTGGTCATATTTTAGACCTTGTAATTTTTCGTGACAATGATAATCTTTTACAATCTGCAAAGTGTAGTAATTATCTTATGTCTGACCATATTTGTATTGTCTGTCATCTTAGTGTTCTAAAACAAAATCAACACCCCAATTCAAATATATTCGTGCCATTCGCCAGATAGATCAGGCAGCATTTTCTCAAGATTTAAAAAGTGTCATTACTCATGATGTTTCTCTTTCTGATCTCAGTCTTGGTTTGCGAACAGTTTTGGATAAGCACGCGCCCTTACGTCAGCACAGGGTGCAGCAACGTCGCTCTGCCCCGTGGTACAGCTCCGTGGCACATGATCTTTTGCAACTTAAGCGTGAGCGCCGTAAAGCTGAGCGTCGCTGGGCATCGTCTCGCCTGACGGTACATAAGCAGATTTATGAAACCGCAAAACAGAAAATTGTCGATCTCGTCCATGATGCTAAAACTAAATTCTATTCTTCTAAAGTTGTTTCAGCAGTATCATGCAAAGATCTTTTTAGAACTGTCACAGGCATGCTGGGAAAGGTTTCCGATGTTACTCTGCCGTCCACACATGAATTATCTCAGTTACCAAAATTGTTTTCCGACTTTTTTACCCAGAAAATTCTGACCATCCGTGATGGGTTTCTGTCATCCTCTGACACAACTGACCAGTCCGTTATTTATAAAGGTACACCACTCTGTCAGTTTACTCCTGTTTCTGAATCATTTGTACGGAAGCTGATTACTGAGTCCCCCAAAGTCTCTTGTATTCTCGACCCCATCCCCACCCCTCTTCTCTATGACCACCTCGACACCCTTCTCCCCACTATCACTCGCATTCTTAATGAATCACTATCTTCAGCTTCTGTTCCCTCTGATTTTAAGACTGCTCTTGTTAAGCCTCTCCTGAAAAAGTCTTCCCTTGACCCCAACGTGTTGAAAAATTACCGCCCCATTTCCAACCTCCCCTTTCTGTCCAAAATTCTCGAGAAAATTGTCCTCCACCAGCTTTCAGCTCATTTGACTGCCAACAACCTTCTATCTCCCCATCAGTCAGCATATCGTCCAGAGCACAGCACAGAGACTGCCATCCTTCGTATCCTTAATGATATTCTCAATTCGTTAGATAAAAATAAAATTTCTGTCCTCCTCTTGTTAGATCTTTCAGCTGCTTTCGACACCATAGACCATGAAATTCTTCTCTCCCGTTTGGAACATACATTTGGTATTAGAGACTTAGCTCTTAATTGGTTTCACTCTTATCTTTCAGACAGGAAACAGTTTGTGCTAGTGGATAGTCACCGTTCAAATGAAACCTCCCTCGATTTTGGTGTGCCTCAGGGCTCCGTGCTCGGTCCTGTTTTATTCATTCTGTATACTACCCCTCTTTCTGATGTTATCCGCAGCCATTCCATTTCGCATGAAATGTTTGCGGATGACACTCAGCTCCTTCATTCAGCTTCTGTTGATGACTATCCTGATGCAATTTCTTCTCTCCAAAACTGTACCTCTGACATTGATCTCTGGATGTCATCAAATAAACTGAAACTTAACTGTGACAAGACGGAGGCTATACGTTTCTCACATCATGATATCAACACACTTTCTTCTTCTCTCCCTATAGGTTCTAGTTCCATTGAATTTTCTGACTGTGTCCGGGATTTAGGAGTTCTTTTAGATCATGATCTTTCTATGCAAAAACATGTCACTAAGATATGCCAGCTTTCTTATATGGAACTAAGACGTATTGCTTCTATCCGCCCCTTTCTTACTGAGGAAGCCACTAAAACTCTTATTTCCTCTTATATTCTTTCACGCTTGGACTACTGTAATTCTATTCTAATCGGCTGCCCTTCAGTTGTCATTCAACCTCTCCAACGTGTTCAGAATTCAGCAGCTAGGCTTGTTTGTAAAGCCCCTAGATCCCAGTCATGTTCTCCTCTTCTGAAAAAGTTGCATTGGCTTCCAGTTGAACAAAGAATCAAATACAAATGTTGCTGTCTCTGTTACAAAATTCTTACTTGCTCCGCTCCCTCTTATCTGTCTGAACTTCTTCAAGTGTATGTACCATCCAGAACTCTCCGATCCTCTACCGACACAAGAACTTTCTGTGTTCCCCGTTTCAACCGGAAACTGCATGGTCAGAGAGCTTTCTCCCACTCTGCTGCCATGACCTGGAACTCCCTTCCCTATCATATTCGCCATAAGCAATGTCTTCCTTCTTTCAAGTCTAGTCTGAAGACCTATCTTTTCACTCAATACTTTCATTGATCTTCTCTTTCTCTTCTCTCTCAGCCCTGATCATCGTTCCTACATATATATGTGTGTGTGTGTGTGTGTGTTTGTGTGTGTGTGTGTGTGTGTGTGTGTGTGTGTGTGTGTGTGTGTGAAGCATGTTTATGCGAGCAAGAGAGAGGGAGAGAGAGGGAGAGAGGAAAAGAGAGAGAGAGAGAGGCTGTGCGGGAGAGAGAGAGAGTGAGCAAGGAATATCGGGAGCACGGTAGAGAGCGAGAGTATGGTTGGGGTGGGGCAAGAGAGTGAGAGTATGAGTAAGAGTATGTGTAAGCGTGATAGAATTTGATAGTAGAGAAACTGAGTGGTTGAGAGAGGGAGTGTGTTTGGGTCTGTGTGTGTGTGTGTGTGTGTGTGTGTGTGTGTGTGTGAAGAGAAAGAGAGAGAAAATATTTTTGTATGATTGTCACTATTTTTAGTAATATTTGAATTTACTATGTTAATATGTCTTGTTGAACGTAAATTTTATGTTTTATGTTATATAGTGTTAGCAGCGGTATGTTTAAATTTTATGTTGGTGTATCTATTTGTATTTAGTTATATACTGATTTTATGTGAAGCGCTTTGTGCTCTGGAAAGCGCTATATAAATTGCCTTTATTATTATTCAACAACATATACACGCACACACATACACTCGCAGTCACTGACGCTAAGGCTACGTTCATACTGGCACTCACGACTGTAGTGCGAACGGAAAAAAACGTGTACGCGTGAGAAAAGGTGTTCATGCTTATCAGCACGTTTTCCGTCCTTGAGGAAGAAGGGAGGCTAACGTTGTTTATCTTTCTGGTAAACATGGCACTGACGGGGCGACAGAAACTGATTTTGTGGTGGTGGTGGATTCGAAGAAACCTGAAACATTGAACAACTCGCCGTTTTTCTGTGCACCACAGACCTATAATAAACGCACGCTTTACAAATGCACTCAAACAACCCATTCACAAATACACATAATACTCATGAACAAACACCGGCCCAGAGCACACAGACACAGAAAAACCGACAGACAGACACAGACAGACAGACAGACAGAGAGAGAGACACACACACACACACATACACACACGCAAGCACACATAATCACACACGCATGCACGCACACCCCACACACACACACACACACACACACACACACACACCCCAACCCCATCTCCTCCAATTTCTTTTGCAATGTTGTTCCATGCCTCGGCGATCACATCTCTGTTGAAATGATTTCTGTCAGACTTGTTCCAAAGGAAGGGTCGAGTCCTGACTTCGGAAATCAGCTTCTCGTCTTCCATCTTTTGTTAAAAAATGACTGAAAATTTAAGCACAGTACAGTCTCTTGACCCGCACACACGTACAGAAGCGTTTCAGTATGAACGCGCAGAGGATGGCCAGTGATAAAAAAGAAGGGTTGGCCTCGAGGTCACTTCTGTCCATCCGCACGCACGACTGAAGTGTAGCATGCACGTACGACTTTTTTGGCGGGTGTGGTCGTGCGTGCGTGTCTGTGGCAGTATGAACATCTTCAGCAGCGCAAGTAAAATAAAGAGTTTTTCCCACCAGCACGATTTTTGTCTGTCCGCACGACAGTCGTGAGTGGCAGTATGACCGTACCCTAACAGTGATACACTGACCCGTGTCACAGACTAGTCTAGCCTCATGTGCACACACACACACACACACGCTCTTCACCACAGTCAGTGACACACAGACCTGTGTGCTTTGAAAAATAAAAAAAAAAGTTCTGTTTTGTAGATTTTATGGTCCTACCACTCCCAGTGTATACGAGGACTAGCTATAGAAATTGCTCAAAGAAGCTTTAAAATTTTTTAGTTGCATTGTGAGATACCGATGCTTTTGTCGGTTCTTGGATTTTGAAAGAGTAAGGACCAAACAGATCGAAATACATGATAAGGTCAGACTGCACTGAGATCGCGTTCTGTTCTGTAGGTTTTAAACTCCAAGTCCTACCACTCTCAGAGTATACGAGGACTAGCGAAAAAAAAAATGATCAAAGAAGCCTTTAAAAATTTTAATAGCATTGAGAGATACCGATGCTTTATTCGGTTCTTTCGACCGTGGATTGAACGATTCGATCTGAGATCGCGGGATGCATGGATTCTATTTTTATATTATAGCTGATCTATGACGCAGCGTCTGAAGATCGCGAGTTTAAAGGTCATGATAAGAGGAAATTAATTTAGGGCATAATGTGATACGCATCCCTAGAAAAATATATGTGGAATTTCTCAGCGTTAATGACAACTATCCAACTCAAAGTCAAGCAGTTTTCAATCAATTCCAAGCATTCGTACCGAACCACAATGCGTAAGCCTACCGCAACGCAATGCGTGGACACACCAACGTGACCACTGTTGACCAATAAAAAGTGACATCATTGTAGTATCCCTCTAGGCCCTCGGCCAGCAATCTATCACGTGACTGCACATATCCGGTTTGGTCCTTTTACGCTTGTGAGCCAGACGAGCACGTAGGTAAGGAACTTTGTCGTACTTCATCGCCCGAATTGTAGAATTGATATAAGGCATCGGTGCTATTTATTGTAAGAAACGATATCAGAGACTCATTTTTGTTCAGGTAACCAAATATTTTACGTGCTTTTAGGAATATCGTTGTTCAGTTCGTGCCTAGACTTTCGCAGTTTTTCCGAGTACCGAGGGCCGGCGTCGCCATGCCACGTTTTCAAAACTAGTAACATATTGGTATTCGGCGTTGTTTCATTGATGTGAGGCAATGGAGAAAACGAGTTTAAAACGTTTTATTTTGTTTGTGTTGAAGCTGAAAAAGATTTTGCTTGGAATAGGAAAAGAAGGCCTAAACGGTTAAACGAGCATGCCCGTAATTTTTTTCTTGGTCAGCCGAGGTGATGGTGCAACAAATGAACAATGAACAATCAAGTGCAGTGTCTAGGACTTCGACCGTTAAATATGGCTTATATTTGGTTTTGAATGAACTTCCGCAACCTGATTTTGTTTGCCAACCCAGATACCGGTTTGAATAAGCCAGGCCATTTAAAATCGTCTGGAAATACAGGATCGATTAGAGTCCACGTTCACACACGTGTTCTTTGAGAGTTCGCTGAAAAATACCAGGTCTTTACCATCACCCGTTGATCTCGAGGCTATGAATTTCAGAGTCAAACGTGGGACGTAAGTTAGTAATAGATGCCGGAAAATGTTAACTTTATGACTTCGCCGAAAAAGATCTCTCGAGGCTATAAAATTCGGAGTCAAAACTTTGAACGTATAATTATTGGCCCATCCCACGGTGTGGTGGCTCCATACAACCCCCATCCAAGTATTTCATAGATAAATTCGTACACTCCTTAAGGGTAAGGGTCAATTCGTACACTTTTTAAGGGTAAGGGTATGGCGAGTATTTTGTGACCAGTCATTGTACGTAGTGTTGAGGGAGGTGGGCGATGATAAAGTTTAGGCCTAGCCTATACATTTCTGATTTCAAATGATTTGCCCAGATGACTGTTTACTTTAGTCTACATTTGAGAGACATTTAGGTCTTATGTTTGATATAGCATGTTCCCTTAGTTTGGATTAACATCCTTTAACGTCCTTAAGTTTGATATGGCATGTTCTCTTATTAGTTTGGATTAATGTCCGAGATTTAAAATAGTTGTCAATTTTCAAGGCCCGAGCTATTTGATCATATGTCAAAATGTTTTCAATACCTAGGCCTAAGCTGATTTGCTGATCATGTGTCAAATGTGTTTTCAGTACTTGAACGCAATTCGACAACAATGGGTAAGGAAAAGATTCACATCAACATCGTGGTGATTGGCCATGTGGACTCTGGCAAGTCCACTACCACTGGTCATTTGATCTACAAGTGTGGCGGTATTGACAAGCGAACAATTGAAAAGTTTGAGAAAGAAGCCCAGGAGGTGAGTATGGCTGATAGGCATAAATCGTAGTACATGATAAAATGTGATTTTTTTCTTCATAACGGACTGAGAGCAACAGTTGGTATATGAAAGGCCTGTAGACCTACATGTTTCAGTATTAACCTTTTGACTCCTGCACTCTGTCCCCAGCATCCTGCATTATCAACTATTCTAGCAAAACAAAAACTTAATCTTTGATTCCCTCGCCCTATCCACCAGCTTCCTGCAGGAAGCTGATGGAAAGGGAGTCGAAGGGTGCAGCTTTTGCGTTTGGCAGATAGGGTGCAAGAGTCAAAAGGTTAAGATTTCTGCTGAGCTTTGTAGGATGGTTGTATCAAAATGTAAGGATCCCAAGGTGTGCATGGAAGGAAACCCATTGAGGTATCTACCGCTGGTTGACACTTTAATCTCCAAAGGATTTGTGTCCCAAGTCAAAAAAAAAAATCTGTAGCATGTACAATAGAATAGGCCTAGGCCCTACAGAAGAAAATGATGTGGCTCAAATTTGCCAGAAAAAGAATTTTGAAGGTAAACGTAAAACATGTAGGCCTACCACTGGAAAATAAATATTCAAAAAGCCTAATTTTATTTGACATGAATATTGCAACCACTGGAAAACAAATATTTAAATAGCTTAATTTTACTTGACATGAATATTCCTGGCAGCTTTGTTGGCTGATAAGAAAATTCAAAAAGGTATGCACTGGCTGAGAAAGATGAAAAACTAAACTTAATGAGAAACTAACATAACATAGCCTACTGCATCCTTCCATGTAGATTCAGCACCACATGAATTCATTTTTTCTGCTTCACTAGGAATACTTGGTGAAAGAAGGAAAACATCCTACACATCAAGTCGGCAGGTCAATGCAGAAAGCCACAACTGTACCCAAGCTGTATATCTAGTTTCCACCATATTTTGTGGTGTAGAATGATGGAGATGCCCCTACAAGCTACATCCTTCTGAACAAATGACCTGGAGAAAAAAAAAGGATGAATCCTCAAGCTGTATGTATAACATTGCCTCGCTCAAGCAAGAGCATGGACACCTCATCTTGGAGAGAGCACTTAGATGGATATGATGGATGTGGCATATCTGAAGAGAGCAGGATAAGATGACCTAAATTTCTTGTCACTGGATGCCAAAAAGAATATGCATTTAAGAGAATACCTAAAACACCTTGCGATAGAACTCGAAGCCCTGAGTCACTTTTTGGTCACTTTACAGACTGGTCCAGAACAGATGGCAGTGGAGAATGCCTTGCCAATGTATATGCCAATAGCATAGTGTGCCATAAATAGCCAAAATAATGATTAGTAATGGGCCTTTTTACATTTATCTTTTTCAGTATCGAGGATTACACAGCTTGCACAATAACAGGAAAGTTTCCTTAGTTGAACTTGGTAAATGCTTATGCATATTTTGAATATTTCTAGAAATGTCAAAATTCATGTTATGGGTTGATTTGGTGCGATTTGTTGTCCACAAGGCGATAACAATTATTAGGCCTTAACATGTTAGGAATGTTGAAGTGTTGTAAAGTTTACTCTTGAGGAAACGCCCTTCCCCTTCTTGCTGCAAAGTCCCCAAGCTTGTGAAAAGATACATGTACCCTTGCAAAGGTTGATTGTATGTAGATTGTAACATTGATTGTAACATTGATTGTATGTAGATTGTAACAAAGCAGATGGTGGTTTGTGGTGAAAAATTGCCTAAACACAAAAATGATTTTAACGGTTGGTTGTTTCTTGATTTATAAAGGAATGTGGCTGTGTTTTAGAACCATAAACAGACCTGCCAACCCATACGATTTTGGCGTATTTAGTACGCCAGTTTACTCAAAATACGACCAATACGCCGACAATAAAAAATACGACGAAAAAAAAATTAAAGATAAAAAAATCAAGTACCATTAGAAAGTGAATTTTTGGGCTCAGAATGCTCTAGATTGCACAGATTTGCACCAATTCTTTAAAAATTTTCCGGGGGGGCATGCCCCCGGACCCCCCTAGTTAGCTTGCGCCTTCGGCGCTGCGCACTCAAAATACACCAATATTTTCAAAAATACTCCATTTTTCCTGGACAAATACTCCAACTTAAAAGTCAGGGTTGGCAGGTCTGCATAAAATTTGGAAAGACATTTGAGTTGTACTAAATAAATACTGCTTGGTTTGATTTAGGGCGCTGATAATGTTTAGGTGAAGTTGGACAATAATTTGCAAATTTTTTCTTGAGAATGGAATCTAGTTGGGCATAACTAATTATATTAGGTAACAGTAATGTCTTTCTCTTTTTCTCTTCTTTATTATTTTTTTAAAGATTCTACTTGCATTGATTAGATAGCGTGCACAATAGGCAGAGTTGAAATGAAATTGCTGTGTCTGATCTTGTGCTATGTTTATACCGTTTGTAAAACAAATGGGACAAGTTGATAACCAGCTATTCCCCTGCCCCATATTTCAGATGGGCAAGGGTTCCTTCAAATATGCCTGGGTGCTGGACAAACTCAAGGCTGAGCGTGAACGTGGTATCACCATTGACATTGCTCTGTGGAAGTTTGAGACTGGCAAGTACTACATCACAATCATCGATGCCCCTGGCCATCGTGATTTCATCAAGAACATGATCACTGGCACTTCCCAGGTAATTGATTTTTGTTTCATTATGGACGTCTTTAAGTCGTGTAGGGCCTATCTGTTGGTGGTTATGTTTAATCTGTACTTCTGTACATTTTTCAATTATTTGAATAAACATTAAAAAAAAAAAAAAGGCTCTGTTTATATAGTCTGTATAAATTTGCCAGTTTAGATTAGTAGGAACATTAAAAATGAATCTGTAGACTTGAGTATTGTCTATTAATTTGCCAGTAGTCATTTGAATTGGAGATTTGTTTATAATTTGAGATGGAGTTTTTTTTTTATCCAAGTAGCAAGTAGGCCATAAAAAGCTGAAACGCCCTACTCTTTTTATGTATGTTTGCTTGTATTGAAAATTTCAGTTCTGTGTTTATACGTGATAATTCTGATTTACAATACAGATTTTTGTTATGATTGTTGGTTTGTAATCATCAAAAGTATTCTGCATATGATGATAAATATAATTGAAAACCTGCTCAGTGCATTTATTATCTTTTAGTTTGTGGCCCTTTGGAAATTCATGTGCAGGCTGACTGTGCCGTACTGATTGTGGCTGCGGGTACTGGAGAGTTTGAGGCTGGCATCTCCAAGGAGGGTCAGACTCGTGAACATGCCCTGCTGGCCTACACCCTGGGTGTCAAACAGCTCATCATTGGCGTCAACAAGATGGACAGCACCACTCCTCCCTACAGCGAGGTAAGGTCATGCAACTCGTTTGTGAAAAGTTGCAGGGCCATGTGTATACTACTTAACAAATGATGCCATTTATTGTACATCTATCTATGACACTTTCAAAAAGTTTCTGATTACACTGGAGGCATGAAATTGAATGTTGACAATTGTGACTTGTGCGAAAACTTTTGCAAATAAAGTGACCCATGCCCTCCGAAAAAGCCTTGCCTTTCCTGATCCCTGCTTTATATTTGTTGAAAGACCCAAGTCATTTGGTGAATTTTGCTGGCTTTTGCCAACAAAAGTAAACTTAAACTTGAGAAAAGATTAGAATTTTATATTGTTGAAATATTTGTAGTATGTACTATACATTGCAGTGCATTCCATCCCTTTATATTACCCACTCACCCACCTATGGAGACAGATGAGAAAATACATTTCTACTGTATTATGCTTCTAGGCACGTTTTGGTGAAATCCAGAAGGAAGTGTCCAGCTACATTAAAAAGATCGGTTACAACCCCAAGGCTGTAGCCTTCGTGCCTATCTCTGGCTGGAACGGGGACAACATGCTGGAGGACAGCGACAAGATGACCTGGTACAAGGGCTGGGCCGTCGAACGTAAAGAGGGTAACGCCAGCGGCAAGACCTTGCTGCAGGCCCTTGACTCCATCCTGCCCCCCAGCCGCCCCACTGACAAGTCCTTGCGTCTGCCCCTGCAGGATGTCTACAAGATTGGTGGTAAGAAATTGTACAAATTCATTCAGTTTGGTTCCTTCCCCAAATCTTGAACCAACTATAAACGGGTGCTCGAAGGATTGCCACCTTTTGGTGGGAGTGGGTAGGCTTGCATGCCTCATGGACCTGTAGAACTATGCTGGACAGGTTGAAAGGTAGAGGTTGGACAGAGCGCAAAGTTGTTTTCCTCTAGGTTGGGTGGATTTGGGTCCTTGGGGCAGAAGAGGGGGATGACATAATAGAAATGGCAACGGGTTTGTTGCTGCCATACCATCTGTGGCATAATGGGCAGTGCATAGCCTCCAGCTTTGCGCATGGATAGCCTTTGCCAAGGCCTTATTTAAAAAGACAAATCTGGATTTGGGGGAGGTGGTGGTGATCAGTGGTAAAATTCTTAGTAGTTTGTGACAAATGTTTCATTGGCAGTGATCAGTGGAAGAGTTCTTAGTTTGTGACAAACTTTCCATTAGCCAACGGCGGCAGGCATTTTAGGTAGATGGGACAGAAGACTTGTAAACATCTTTCGGTTCAGGGTTTCTGTCGAATCTATTTGTACATTTGGTAAACTTGTCAGGAAAAATGGTGGTGGGTTAACCCCTTGAGTGCCATTTTTTGACATCCAGTGTTTTCCATGTGCCAGGGAAAAAATGTTGCATCGCTACCATGTACATTAAAACAACTGTTGCTTCCATATTTATGGGAATCTATGCATGAAATTACACAGAATGGTGCACTAGGCATTTTCAGATGATTTTTGTAGTAATTTTTTGAAATTACTACATATTTCTAATATTGTGGAAATTCCCGAAAAAAACCTCATAACCGCTCGCGATGGAAACCCGAAAAACAAAGGAAAAAATAGAAGATACGACCCTCCTGATGAAATCTAAGAGTATTCAGAGTTGGGCAGACTTCCTACGAAGAGATCACTGACAGCTGACGAGTTAAAAGAGCCACAATGTGCTAGTACACTGAGTGGCTTGACCGATCAAGTCGTCCCCTGAGGCACACCCTCCACCCCCACCCCCACCCCAACCCCACTCCATCATCCTAGTCTTCCCCTTGCCACTTCTAATACTACGCACTGACAGTGTGACATATAATTCTACAATGTGGGCCTGCCTGAAACATGTGCAATGTTGGCTAGCTGCCAGTATCGCTGTAGCCACGAACCCTCCCTTCCTGTTGGAGGGGGGGCTCGAAAAATCAATTCTTTTCGTGTTGAGCCTGCTGCTCATTTCAGACTAACAGCAAGTAACTACTGCTGTTTTCAACCTCTTGTGTCAGATTTGTCTACAGTCATTTACAAGTTCTTGACTCAACTCGCATGCTTTCAAAGGCTGAAAACATGCAGCATTGCAAGACAGTCCTGGTGTCAACATTTTTGCTGAAAAATAGTTTCTCTTTTCAGATAAATAAAACCAATCTGGTGAAGGTTGCATAGGTCAAAAAGCTATGTAAGAGAAGCCAGTCACTTTTATGAACCCTCTCTGAGATTGACAACATCAGTCGGTGCTTCTCTCCCATTTACATTAGGCAGAAACGTGCGTCAAACTACCTCCGTAAATTTCACGTATGTAGGCACCAGAGAAGGCTCCGAGAGCTCCGTAAATTTATGGATGTGGCACTCAAGAGGTTAAATATTTAAGCACATGATTTTCAGACGCGAGCGAGTGCTGGTGAAAAAGTTTTGTAAGCACAGAATGAGATTGGACATAAATGACTCGGCCTGTAACCGAGATTCAGGGTAGTCCCAGGTTACCCCAGTGTAAATTGAGTTCAACACTGAGGGTAAGAATGTAAAGTTGAGCCAGACGAAATCGGGATGTTTGACAGACCGGGATTTCTCGGAATCCAAGTTCAGCCTGTGACATGTACATGTGTAGAATACTGATATTGTTTACCACTGGTGTGTGTTATACTGTGATCTACAGTGTTTATGGTGTGTGCTGTTTGTACAGGTATTGGTACTGTGCCCGTGGGCCGTGTGGAGACTGGTATCCTGAAGCCTGGCATGGTTGTCACTTTTGCCCCCAACCCCATCACCACTGAGGTAGGCACACTGTCTTAAAAGCTACAACCGTTTCACCCATATAAAAAAATTATAATTTTTTTTTTTTTAATATAATATAAATTCATAAAGAAATGTGGCCATCTTGTTCATATACTTGAAATGTTTTTCTCCCATCTCATTTTGGAGTCGTGTATGTAAGAAATGTTACAGGACCTTTAGTTCTGACATACATGCTTTAACTTGTCGACATTTGTTTCATGTTATTAGTGATTCAGATGAAGATGATACCCAGGTAGTTCAAACATTAGACTTGAAATGACTGGGAGATAAGATCAAATATTTCTTGGCAGAATGGGTTGGGGATTGTTACCGCGCTGCCAGCTTGAAGCAGCTCTTCCCATAACATGTTCTGAGGGTCAGCGGTGGGAATTCTCACATCCGTGGATTTCTTTCCACAGAGAAAACTTTCTTGGGATTACTTGGGCCCTGTCCTGAAATATGAATATTTATATATGTGTGTGTGTGTGTGTGAGAGCCAACCGAGAAATTCATGCATAGAAATTATACAGTTCAGAGACTTGCTCTTTTATTTTTTTAATAACACTTTTCTGGACTTGTCAGCAGAATATCCGCTGATGCATAGCCTTGCTGTAGTGACCTGTCGGCGGAATGTCTGCTGGCCTTTTTAAAAACTCGGCATACTTAGCCAATGGTCATTGGGAAGTAACTCTGTATTCCAACATAATCTTTGGTCACTGTAGCAATGTTCTGTTACTTCCCTTTTCATAGTTTTGCACTTAGGCTTTGTTTACATTTTATTTTTTAACGACACCCTTGGTGGTGAACTGTTGTCAAAATGGCGACTTCCACAAAGCAACCGTGTGTTGAGACTTTTCTATGCTTCATACCACTGTGAAATTCATACTCACTTTTCTGCTGGAAATTCCATGGAGGATCTGACTCTGGACTGATGTGTATTCCTGCTGGATTGTCTGTGTATTGTGTTGGATACCTGACCGCCGTGCTGCCAGGACTTTGTTTTGAGCTGCTTGGATACATTTTTTCCTCATCTACTGAGATAAGATGCATGATCTGTGTACATGATTGTGCATGTTTTTCGAAACTCTTAAGATTTAAATTTTTGTTTGATATAAAGTTTGTTTTCCCGATACGTCTCTGAATTTGTATATTTTTTTTAAAAAATGCCCAAAAACGTGCGTCACAGGGGTTCAGCCACCTCCCAAACTCTGTGGCTAGAAAGAGTTAAGACGAGAAAAACTGTCTGAAAATGGGCCACAGTGCTGCCCAGATTTTACTTTCTTAAAAATTTCAGGGGAGCATTCCCGATGGCCCCTCTATTTCTACTTTTCAGCAGTTCCCATCCTGTAAGAGGTTATTTTCATGTCTGGCCAAGTCAACAGGCATGCAGATCTCTGGTTCTTGAACTCTGTATACGCCTATAGAACACCAAATATGCACATTAATTTGCTACACTAAGTTTTACTCCTTGTTAGTGTAGCGAAATGCTTTATGTAGACATATGGGTTAAATTCATTTGATGGTGAATGAAAACAGCTTGATTGGCTAGTACTGAGGAAGAAATTGACAAATTTTCAGTGTAAACCACAGGATATAACGGTCATTATGGGAAATTTTAATGCTAAGGTGGGACAGGAAGAAAAAGATGGCACAGTTGGATGTTGCAGTCCTGGCATGCGAAATGGAAGGGGAGGCATAGATGAATGTCACAGTCTTGGCACGCGAAATGGAAAGGGAGAGAAACTTGAGTGGGCACAAGTAAATGAATCCATGATAGGAAACCATGATTTGAGCAACTTGACTGAAGAAAAGGGACACTGATGAATGCAGGACACAGCACAAAAAAATTGATTACATCCTGATAAATAAGTAGAAATTCTCAACTGATAGCAAAATTTTGTCATATGCAGACTGATAACATAATACTGTAATGGAGAGAATTGAGGCAAACCAAAAATAACATTAAACTAAATCTTGACTCTGACAGGCAATCCAAATGTCCGCGAATTCGCAGATATCCGCGAAAGGGGTAAAAAAAAAAAAAAATCCTTGAAAGTATGGAGAACCGGGACTGGGATCATCGAAACTATTCAAAACAAGCCGTAAGCCCATGCACGGTTTTACTTTTGCAACTGTCCGTGAGATTTACGCATCCTGTTTCACAAGTGTCACTCTCTGTTCCATCGACGCATTGAAATATGAGTGTTCGTAGGGACTTTTTTCCCACTAAATGCTTCCATCGCTGACATTGATGAAGGCCTAAAAAATAGCTGGAAATGGGACTGGCTGCAGGAAGTGTACAATGGCAATAAGTTCGCTCGTTTCTGCGAGAAACTGAAGATCGCAGGTAAAGCATACTGCAAACTTTGCTGCTCGGAAATCGGTTACAAATCTGGCGGTAAACGAGCACTGGTTGATCACCTGAAAGGAAAGCAGCACAACGACAGGCTCAGGATATCAAACGAAAATTTTCGTTTGTCAGGTGAGGCAAAAGAGAGTGAAGATAATATGTGGACATATTTGGGAAGTTAGCCAGCAAATAAAACATCAGTGCATGGACAAATACTTGTACAAGTGTATTTCATTCCTGAGTTTATGGGTTTATCAGAGATGTTTGAATTGGTGACAACTTCAGATCCAGGTCATCCATAAAAAAATTCACCAGGTATGAAGTATTTGCATGATTTGTTCATTGTTAACAATGCTTGTGCTCTTTTTTCTTTTATTAAAATACTTGATTTATCTTTCACCAGAGGGGGTTAAATTTCCATTACTAGACTAAAATGTTTCAGCTTCTGGGGGTGTTGGTTGCCCCCAGACCCCCCCGCTAGGGGCTCTGGACCCCCGGCCTTTTTTTTTCCCCTTGAAACACATTGTTGCTTGAATGGATTGCCTGCTCTGAAGACAGATGAAACAATTCATGTAAAATTGGGTGTTAAAATTAAATTCAGTGCTCTGGAAGGTGTTGGTGACAGTGAGGAACAAAGGATAAATTTGAAAAACTTGGTAAAAATGTGTGAAGAAATCCTAGTGTAAAAAGAAAAGCAAAAGAAATTTGGGATGGAAAAGAGCAAGGTACAAAATGATGCAGAAGTCGTTGAATAAGTACAAAAAGTTAAGGAAGCTTGGCTAGAAACACAAGTGCAGAAAAGCAGAAGACCGACGTAAACGGATCAAGTTAATGTATAGAAATATTGAAGAAAAAGACGTGCCCATCAACTGATCGCTCAGAATCAAAAGAAAGTATGATTATTATGGAAACAAAATATTAGATTGGAGATGGATGGGAGAGTACACAGAGAACAATGTTATGGGACTTCGGCCATTATATTTGGCTGTTATTATGGAGCTAGGTGTGGGCGAACTTCAGATTCATGACAGTCCAACTTCAGCTGTTGTGTCTCGTAGCAGCAGGCAAACCTTTCTGGACATTTGAGGTTATGAAAAAATGAACAGTGTCGTGAGGAAAATCAAAACCCATATGTATCCAAATTTCCTGATATTTATCGTACAGAACTGTTGCTGTTGGGAAATCGGATGCTGTAGAAAATGTTTCTAATTCTTTGACTGTAGGGCCCCAGACTCGAAGCGTGAGCCCGAGGCGCACAGTTTAGTTTTCCACTGTCAAGCTGATTTGAGTGGCTAGTTTAAAACTGCTGTATATCATGAAGCTGTGGGGCATGTGTGGAATTGACTGATTTATCCCCATGATATTGTAAATTTAATTGCTTATTTAAAAGTATCCATGTTTTCAGTTTAAGTAAAACACGTTTTATGGTAAAAAAATGAGGGGAATTTTTTTTATAAAGCAAATATAATTCATAATAATCTTTTTTCATTGTGCCATAGGAATACACATCACTTTTGATTAATTTCCTGCATGGTTGGTTATCTGCCACAGTTGGCTGCATTTTAGGATACGTCTTGAATTTATGTTTATTGTGTAATGTTTAGGTGAAATCTGTAGAGATGCATCACGAGTCTCTGCCTGAGGCTGTGCCTGGTGACAATGTTGGCTTCAATGTCAAGAACATCTCTGTGAAGGACATTCGTCGTGGTAATGTGGCTGGTGACAGCAAGAGTGACCCTCCCAAGGCGTGCAAACAGTTTTATGCTCAGGTAATCATTTTTTGTTTGCCTAGTATATTAAATATAAGGGTTCCCGCCCCCCGACCCCTTTGTCTTTGTGTATGGTGCCAGAAGGGGAGGGACAGGTTTAACATGCACCCCCCTCCCCCCAGAAAGTCATTTGTTATGGGGTTTTTTGTTTTGTTTTGAGGTTAACCCTCTTGCATTCATAGCCAGAGAAATCCTATCAGTTTAGTGCCACTATATCTGGTAGTGGTAGCGGTTGTGAGCACATGTATAGTACTTGTTCATAACATGATGACTACAGTTTGTCAAAGAAACCCCTACTTGGTAGGAAAAGTCGAGTGGTTCAGAGAAAGAATGCAGTGTTCCCCATGGGCCTAAAATATTAGGAGTCATTATGGCCTTTGCTTGTTATTCGGGGGGAGCGGCCATTATCCATTTTTTTGGAGAGAAAAAAAAGGGGGGGGGGGGGAGGGGGGGGTTAACAAGTAAAATTGATACCAGGAACACACGATGTGGACGCAATGAAAAGTTGCGAGTAAAGTGAAAAAGACTGATTAGCAAGAATTGGCATTATCACTGTTTAAAACTGTTCAGTATATTTGTATTAACCCTTATCCTGGTTATAATTCGTACCTATGTAAACACTGTGTTTGGTCATATAACGAACAGAAAAAAACAAAAAAACGGTAGTAAGTTTAAATGAGCTATATCTCAAAAACTTTGTTTTTGAACAATAAATGTTATACAAAATATCTTCAAAACTAAATGAGGAATACTGCTCATCAATTCATTATCAAATATAAATCAACATGAAGGTAAACACCTCTGCCAAACAGGTAAAATGTCAGGTGAGGACAGGCGTGTTGATGACTTGTCAGTGGTCCCCAGAAGGACCAGGGGCAGGCTCACCAGGCTGCTGCAAAACCCTTATGTAATCCACCCTGCTGTGGTATATATTGAAGCATTCTGGCACACACAAGGTTACATCACACTGCTCACACTTGAAGGCCGACTGTTTGCGCTTGAACCCAGCACAATCTTTTTTGGGTCTGTTGCATGCAACAGTCACGCATGGGGCGTTTCCTCTTGGCTCCTTCTTTGGCAATGTGATGTACAGGCTTGTGCATGCCAGTCAGCCTCAGTGGGGGGTTTAGACTCTTCTTCCCTCTGCCAACTGGCTTTGGCGCATCAGGAGACTGGAGAATCAGCTGATGCACAATCTCTCTCCGGAACTGATAGTGTGTCAACGTATTGTTGGCAAACTTCCGGTGGAGACAGTAAGCATTGCGGAGTGCTACTGTGAAGAGATAGAAGAAAAGTTTCCTCCACCACTTCACAGTTTTCCTCAGCAGGGAATAATTAGCAATTATGTGTAATCTGAGTTGTCATATGAACATTTTATTTCATAACAATTTTGATAATGTTTCATAACGTTTGACAACAGCTGCGATCTTTCCCACTTAAAATGTACAAGATGCAGATAACGGTGTAAATGCACAAGATGCAGATGACAGTAACATTAAATACACATGTCAAGTTCAACTTTCCTATATGGTTATAAGTGTGCCATAACCAGTAAATTGGTACAAGTATGCCATAACCAGTAAATTGGTAGGCCTACATTGTTTTTGAGGTGGAAGTATCGCAAAAGCTTTGAAAATGTGTGTGTTCAGAGGAACATGGATGCAAGTGTGTTAACCAGAATGTGAAATTGGTACTTGATTAACCCTTTCGCTGCTATCATGTTTTGCTAAGACACATGCTAAGATTTTTTTCAGAAACAGACAAAAATCACGCTTATTATTTTCAATTGCTTATAATTCAGAAGGCATTGAAGATGGATACATAAAAGTATATATCAAATGAAAGGAAATTGAATGAAGATTGTGTTTATGACAATTTCAAAATGAAATAATGTACCAGAGTGTCACATGTACTCTTTGAAATGCAATAAAAAAAAAAAGTTAAAGTCAATGATGATGTAATCAAGTGATGCAGGAGCTCACAAGCAGTTTATAGCACACTTTGATTTGAAGATATAGGCTGTACAAAGGTCAGAAAGCAGTGTCCAGCCACAATATAAGCACAGCCTAGCCACACATAAAATGAAAGGGTTTTATTTCCCAGTGTCTATCCCCAGTAAAAACGCTTCTGAGTGTGGTAGTTCTGGAAGCAGTCTTCTAAACACAGTCCTCTCCTTCTCCCTCTTGCTCCCCTTCCCGTTCTAGCAGGCCCAGCAACAGCAGGTCCAGGCTGAACATCATCACCATGCTGCATTACCATACCTGTAGCACAGTGAAAGAAAGGATTCAAATTTCCACATAATTTATGAAATAAAAAAAAGACACACACACACACACACACACACACACACACACACACACACACACACACACACACACACACACACACACACACACATACATACACACACACACACACACACACACAAAACACACACTGACAGGTAGCATGCTACTCCCCCATGCCACGCCCCCTTTCATTTTCCTCAAGCAAACACTGCAAAGAAACCCAGTGAGTAGGCCTACTGCTTCTACCAAAATGACTTCATTACAACATTGTTTCTGTCAGTATTATCACTGAATGCTTTCAATTTCCTATAAAAAGTCACACCAACAGTCTCTGTCTCTCTCTCTCACACACACACACACACATGCACACCCCTCTGCTCCCACCCTACTCCTCACATAAACACACACAGGCCATGGAGATAGTAGCCTACTCCTCACACAAACACACAAACGCCAGGGAGATAGCACAGGGCAGAGGCCGACCAGAAAAACAAATCATCAACAAGACACACAGCGTGCAACGAGCGAGCGACGAGTGACACGCCCACAGGCACAGGTCGAACACACTGCCCACTCGGTCACTGGCTCGCTCGCTGACCAGGCCCAAACAAAGGGCTCAGCCATACAACACACACACTTCTATTTATAAATATACTGAGAAGAAAGCAATACAATCATGTTATAAAATGAATAAAGCTCTCAAATATACCTACCTGCATCTGGAACAATCGGATCTCCATAGGCCTACTCTGATTCAGACGATCAGTCACCCAAAGATTCTTCGACATCAAAATCTGGGTCGTTGGCATCAACTTCACGAAGTTCGAAGCCAGCTGGCTTGAAGTCTTCATCTCCACTGTCTTGATCTCGAAAAATCGCTTCAATAACTTCTGCAACTGTGTAGGTTCGTTGTGGGGCAGCCATAGCGCTTCAAAAACTGAAAGCTCAACTTCGTAGCACCTTGCCAATCGATCGTGATAAATTATGCAAATGATCTAAATAACTTGAACAAACGGCACTCAAAGAGCGAAGATTGTCAAGGGACCTAATCAAATCATAAATAGAACGATTCTGTGATATGCTAGACGAAAAGAGAAAGAGTGTTTGATACAGGACGATCCGCGATCGTCAACAGAGCATTGCAGACAACGGTTTCTATGACGATCGTCACTCGTCAACAGCGCAGTGAAGAGGTTAAATGGTGAAAACTGCAAGGTACTTTGTAGGGACATTACTCCTGAGAAGCATTTTCTGTGGACATTTTCTGATAAGACTGCCAGAAATTTTTGAACCTGTTCACTGCTACCGACCGAATATTCGGTCGGAAGAAACACTTCCAGTGCCACCAATTTGAGCCAGAAAACCCCAACACTTTCAGTGACGTATGAGATATCAATGGAAACTTAAGAATTCCCTCTATAAATAGATGCTAATTAGGTATGTGTGACGTTTTATTACGATCTTATAGTGGACGAACTCCCTTCAACACTGAGTGTCGATCGGACCTGAAAAACAACTTGTGCAGCAAAAGAAGTTGCAGAAATAACTACTTGTGGAGCTGATTCTAATTTGCAGTCTGTCGATGAGTGAAATTGACGATAATTTGGCGCATGCAGGCGATATTTTGGTATTGTCTGAAGTCTGACTTGACCTAGATAAGAGTTGGAGTGACATTATTAGCACTGGCGATCTTAAAAACAAAAGTACTGCTGCTCCTGGTGTATTGTAAAGTATACTGAACAAGAAAATGTGTAGTGTTGTGGGGTTTTCTGGGCTGGATGAAGTTGTTTTTTTTTCAAGTCAAAGAAGTTTAAAACTCCGTGGAACAGGCGATTCACCTTTTTATGTAGACTTCGGCACCGAAAGGATTAAGATCGGTGGACACTGATCTAGAAGTGTTTGGTGTGGGTTGTAAGACCGATTTGTCTGTCATTACAGGTTATCATCCTGAACCACCCAGGTGAGATCAAGGCTGGGTACGCTCCTGTGCTGGATTGTCACACAGCTCATATTGCCTGCAAATTTGCTGATCTGAAGGAGAAGTGCGACAGGCGTTCTGGCAAGAAGCTGGAAGACAACCCCAAGGCCGTCAAGTCTGGTGATGCTGCCATGGTGGATCTGATCCCCAGCAAGCCCATGTGCGTGGAGGCTTTCTCCGACTATGCTCCTCTTGGGCGATTCGCTGTCCGTGATATGAAGCAGACCGTGGCCGTTGGCGTCATCAAGTCTGTGGAGAAAGTGGAATCTAGCGGAAAGGTGACCAAGTCTGCTGCCAAGAAAAAGTGAAAATTACTGGAACCCTTGCCTGCCACACAGGTCCACCTGAACTGTCAGTCTTCATGTTGGGGTGAAAGCCCTTGCCCTCTTGTACCTGGCATTTGTCCATCATTAGGTTTGCTGCCCTTGAAACGACAGGCTCGTTGCATCTTGATTTCTTTGTCTGTTTGGCTTTTGCGGTCTAAGCTTCACAGAAAGGAATTCCGGAGGATATAGGCTTGCATTTAATTAGGCAGTAATCTTTTTTATTTTGTGTTCAGTGTACTAAAGACAAAATAAAAACCAGTTCAGGAATTATGTGATTTGTATGCTTGCTTTTTTGTGTGCATTTCGTCCAGAACTGTTTTATTCACTTTGTGTGATTTTAATGTGTGGCTGGTCATCCAGAGATTTTCATCATGCATGCATATACACATTCCTACATGCACAATTGACGGATTGAAGAGCAAGATGCAAGACTCAAGAAAAAGAAAAATGGTCATGCAAGTAAACATTCATACATGACAAGTAATGGACTGAGCAGTGAGCTGGAAGATGCTAGGGGATGAAAAAGCCCACCCTTTTAACTCTTTCGAGACGCACCCTAAAATGGCTGCTGAAACTCGAAACTCGGTTTTTGGTACTTTTTAAAAAATTATGGAGAATATCCAACGACAATAAACCTATCCTGTTATAGGCTATATGTTTTAAAAGGTCAATGGTTAAAAAAAACTGCTGTCGGTATAATCTCCCTTATAGTATACACGTAGTCTTGGTGAAAAAACCCATAGCATCTCCGCAGCTATGCGTCACAGTCGAGACACGGAGCTCCGCAGCTATAGCTATAGCTGCGGAGCGTCGCCATCAAGTTAACTCTTTGGCTCCAGCATACAGTCCACCAGCATCCTACATTGTCAACCATGTTATCAAAGCAAAAGTTGGACCCTTCGTCTCCCTCACCCTAACCACCAGTTTCCTGCACTGGTGGTTAGGGTGAGGGAGTCACAGGGTCGAACTTTTTGCAGTTTGTGGATAGGGTGTGGGAGTCAAAGGGTTAAGAAAACGATGGATGTGTTGTTACGCCTTGGTATTGCTGATGTCGGTATTACTGTAATACAAATCTTTTTACGTGCCCTTTACACCAGCTTCCTGCAGTCATGATCACGTGCCTTGCCACATGGCCGCCTGTATCAATCATCTTTTGTTGCAAATATATCTTCTACCCTTTCAATACTTAGCTCTGCAAAACTAGGACCGTTTTTATATTTGTCTTGGTATCCTTATGTTTGTATTCAGGTATGTTAAGAAAAATACTCTGATAAATTTGAGTGGTCAACGCCAAGGGTCTCAACTTTTTCACATCGTAACGCTAGCCTGCTAGCGTTCTCGAGGAGAACCACAGGCGACAGAACGCTAGGGGTATAGCGTTCAGCAAGCTCGCTGCTGACAACGTAATGCTAGGATTCTAGCGTCTTGAGTTAGAAAATTCCTACGTGAGGCCAGTTACGGTCTAAGTTATACAACCTCTTTTATAGTATCAAGTAACCATTTCTAAATACTGTGAGGGTGATTTCCTGAGTAAATAGTCTTATTTGAAGAATTTTTCGGGTGCGAGAACGTCACCCGAATCGTGTGCTTCACTGAAACAAAGGCAAAATGGTAATTTACTCCCGTTTTATATATATTTTAAGCCCTCTGTTTAAACTTTTATTTGCGTACATTTTTTAAATCCCCTTTCTGATAAATTGGAAAGGTCGGTGTCGGGGGCATCTCCTTAGCTTACGTGCGTGAATGCAAAAGTAGTGTAGGCTACATTTTCCTTTTTTTATTCTTGTTGAAGTGTTGTGTATGTTTTGAAATGGTTATAGCCCTTATATGACGCTATGCAGTCGGCTGGGCTTTAAACAAAACGGTAATTCTAAAGAACAGAAACGTGCACACACACTTTTTCTTTTTCCTGTTTTGTATGTTTTAAAGCGGCTATAGCCCTGATATGGCTCTACGCGGTTGGATAGGCTTTCACTAATGCGCACACTCAGGCTCACTGCCACACCCACCACTTTAAAAAACAGTTTTAACAGCCTGCCAGGCAGAAACCGTGACACTACAACGAGCACATGTCTTATCCCCACTTCTTGCACTGAATTGTCTTGTTAGCCCTAGCCATGCAGGTCACATTGAACTGCTGGCTTGCTGCCAATAACTACCAGATGCAGACGATGTTCCTACCTCTTCACAACTCTGACTTCATAGACCACCCCAGTTCAAATTTGGATGTCAGGTAGGCTACCATGTAAAGCTTGTCCAACATCTGCTGTGATGAAACAGTTGAAATCTTTGGCAGCGCACTTTTTTCAAAGCACTTGGGCCCAGTTATGTTTCAACATCATATCCCTTTATGAAAGCGATAAAATTTATCAAAGGGGTACTCAACAAAAACTATGACCACAACAAAGTGATTTGGTGCTGGCCTTGTTCATAATGTAGATGGACAAAGCTTTCTCATTTGTGTAAATTGGGACTACCCAGCTTTTAAATGGAGTAGGGAAAACTTTTAGTGATGTGAACGTTCATATAGGCCTATATCCTTGGCAAATGAAGTACACATTATGTGGACATAATATAGGCCTACTTATATATATGTAGGCCCCCTATGTGTATGTCTTTTTCACATCTTGTATATGTGTACGTCTTTTTCGCCCAAGGTTAAAATGTAGGCTACAAGCAAACTATTATGATGTAAACGTACATATAGGCAAAAGAAGTAGGCCTACACATTATGTGGACATAAATATCGACGGCCCGGAGCAAGAACCCTATAACTGACATTTTCAAAATTTTACAGGAGGAGCAAAAAACTTCCGCAATTTGCACTGGTGACTAGACTAAACTTCACCTTCCTGTTATAAAGGTTTTAGATGACGGCGAATCGCGTAGATGAAGTCATTTTGTGCGGTTTTTAACAGTTCCTTAGAAATTACAGATAGAGGAATCTGGTTGCTATATTTGTTGGGGCAAGAAACCTCTGAATACTATTGTCGGATTTTTGAAACAAAAAATATGAGTCTAGATTCCCCTATTAGCATTTGTCTGATTTTTGACCCAAACAAAACGACACAAACATGCTCTTTTCAAACAAGGCACAGAAGGATGGAGGAAAATAGAACCACATTTATTGAATACTTTGGATAAGATATTACATGGAGACATGCGTTTAAGCTCCTTTAAGATGGTAGATGAACTAAACGGAACTCTAGGAAGAACAAAGAATTAATATAACTGAACAATTTTAGATTTTAAATAACTAAAAAATAATTGTCCTCTCAAAAATGAAAACACCAGGCCCGGTATTTATATCAACATGCCAAGTTACTTAGCATAAAAACTAACTTTGTAGCTCTTCCGAACGTCATATAAAACTGTACAAATTAGCATACTTCTAAGTTCCCGACGATCTCCACATGAATACAAGGCCAGCTTTTCAAAACGTGAAATGCTGTTTTAATGGCTTTGACTCTTAAAATGGCGAACTAGTGAAAAAAAAAAAATTTACTGACTGACACATGATCATTTCATAAAACAATCAATGCACTGAAACTTAAGCAGCTATCTGGACTCTTAAAAGAACGAACTATTGAAAAAAAAGTAAATGAATTGACTGACACATAATCATTTCAGGAAACAAATTAACCAACGCACCAAAACTTTAGCATCTATTTGGACTCTTAAAAGAAAGAGCTATTGGAAAAAAAGTAAATAAATTGACTTACACATAATCATTTAAGAAAACAAAATTAATTAATCAATGCACCGAAACTTTAGCCGCTATTTGGATTCTTAAAAAAAGAAACTATTGAAAAAAAATTGACTGACACATAATCATTTTAGAAAACAAATTAACCAATGCACTGAAACTAGAGTCTATTTGACCAAATTTGAGTCCTGAATCATTTTTACATCAAAAGGTTAATCCACATATTTTCACCTCCTTTTACCTCCCATTCTTTGCGACAAAATTGGTATAAAAAAAACAAATTAATCAACATATCAAAACTTAAACAGATTTGTAAACTATTTTTTTTTCATCAACAGAATCTAAAACCTGCCAACCAAATAATTGTCATCTTTGAGAGAAAAAAATAACTTACGTGTTATTCTAACTGCTTTCACTTTTAAATATTTTAAAGATTCAATCACCCTCTGTCCCCTCAAGCCCCCCATCCCGCCCCCACCTGCCAAATAGTAATGCTGCTTTCTGTGTTGTCCACTCTACAGCTGGAAATGTGACATGTAGAATGTTTGTCCATGTACATCAGTGTTCAGCAGTCTTCTTTCTTCTCAACATCGCAGACTGTCAGCTCTTCATAGAAGGGATGGTATGCTGCGGGGATGGTTCGTGTTTGACACAGACTCAAAAGATCATCCTTCTTGGCACGTGGGATGCCAACCTTCGCATTGACATACTGAATCACGTGGCAGTCTTCAGCCGCTGTCACAGTTGCTTGGCTTCCTGCATTGCTGCTGCTGCCCCTCTTCCTTCATGTCAAATCGATCCTTGTCTGGGTGCCATAGGCTACATACAGTGCTTGGGGATCATCTCCATGTACGATGAACTGTTTCACAGCGGACCATCGTACTTTCTCACCCTCCTCATCAATGTTGAGGTTTTTCACGTTTTTGGACATTTCTTTAAAGTCAATAAACTCGCCAGCTGTCATTTCTTGAACAACATAGGGAGTTTTTGTTTTCCTTGCACTTCTCACTGCAGAATACCACTGCTCTGGTGTGTAGACGACTGCGGATCTTGTGGCACGTTCGATTACACTGTGTACAGAGTCATTTTCAGTCTCAGTGTGACCTTTTTCAAGGAACGTGAGGCACAGCTTATCCACCTTCAGTTTAGCATTCAATGTAGTCAGCATGAAAGCCACAAATTGATTTCTGTTCTGTCCTGGACAATTGTCTGAAAACAGGTGTACCTCACGGCTGTCTGTCTTTATTACTTTCTCTTCAATGAATCGTGCCAAGCAAGTACCGACTTCGTTTGGGCCTCTTCTTCCTTCATGTTCAGGCCACATAAAGCAGATGACTTCACTCGTTCCCATGTCGTACACAGTGAAGTTGTGCACATAGAGTTTTCGTTTGTAATAAAAGGCAGAGCTGTTGCATTTTGGACAAGGCAACAACTGTTGCATGTCAAAGCAACATGCTGCGATTTCTTTGCTGGAAACACTTTTTTCTTTTGCTTCAGACTTCAGTTTGCGTGCTGTTTCTTTGTTTTCTAAGTGTTTTTGATGTTTTTCTTTTCTTCATCAGAGGGTTTGCTGTTATTTTCAAAAGCAACACATTCATCACAACGATCCTTTTTGGGTCGGAAAAAAGACAAGTTGTACTCTTCAGTAAATATTCTGCGGTATTTGTCTTTGGATGCCACTTCTTTGATCCCCTCTTCTTTACATTTCTTCTCATAGAGTCTGTACATTTCGTTGATGCTCAAACTCTGATCCAGGTACTTTTTTGTAGTTTCTTTTCTGCAGTAGTGACTGTCAACATGGGGGAAGCTTTCAATGTGTCTTTTCATTGTGTCGACAACTTCCTCTGACCATTTTCTCTGTTTTCCATGCTTTCCTGACAATGACTCTTGGAGCATACCAAATTCATCTTTTTTGTCAACAGTTCCTTTTACAAAATCCTTCTTTATTCCCAGTGTCCCTAGGAAAAATACCTTGCAAACTTGCACTTTGACGCCTTCTTTCATAAAGTAGTATCTGTAAGTGTTGTGTCGGCGGGATTTTTTCTGACATGTTGTTCTTTTGATCCCCTCCTTATCCACCAGTGAAGCTATGAAAGACCGTTGTTTGTTCTTATCTCCTAAAGACCAAAAATTGTCAAAAAGCTCTTGCCTTTTAGCTTCAGAGAACAGCGAGTTACATTTCCTGGTGCATGTGGATAGGCATGGAGATGACAGTTCTCTTGCAGGAATTTCTTTTCCACTTTCATTGATGAATCTCTGTCCACTGTGCCGCAAAGACTTTGTTCTGTTCTTTTTCCAGGAGCTTTCATTCCTGGTTCTTTTCCTAGATCTTCCTCTTTCTTCTTTCACACCATCTGCTTGGATTTTGGCAGGTTCTGATTGAGATGAAGTACAAGGCGTGTCTTTTGAAGTCTTTGTGTCCTGATTGGCAGATTCTGGTAGAGATGAGGTGCTTGGTGTATCTTGTGAAGTGCTTGTGCCCTGACAAGACTTTGAATTCTTTGATGTTGAAGGTTCTGGAAAGACTCCAGGATTTCTTTTGCCTTTTTCTCCTCTGAATCTCAGCCAGACATAGCTCATCAGAGTCTGATGAATTCAGCTCACAATCCTTCATTGAAAAATATTTGTCATAGTCACTGTCGTCGATTTCTGAGCTGTCATTCTGGAACATAAAAGAGAGAGAGAGAGAGGGAGAGAGAGAAAGAGGAGAATTAATACATAGAAAATCTTTATTCAGTTTAATTAGATAAGTACCAAATACATTTCAACTCACCTCGAGGAAATAAGTAGAGGACCTCAGAACTCAGAAAACTTCATTCACATAAGGACAGAGGCTTTAGACAGAGCCTATTCTTACAAGAAATCGAGAGGTAGGAAGAAAAGGAAATGAAAAAGTGAGGGAGTGAGTTAGGGACGAGAAAGACAGAAATCGAGCGAAACAAATGAACAGGGAAAACAGATATCAAGAAAGACAGAAAAAATATATGAGATGGGGAGAGAGATAAGAAATAAAGATAGAGGGAAACTAGGAATAGAGATACACACACACACACACACACAGAGAGAGAGAGAGAGAGAGAGAGAGAGAGAGAAAGGGGTTGGGATAGTGGAGAATCCCATAGCGAGATTAAAAAAAAAAGAAGTATGCTGACAACAAAAATAGGACTAAGTACTAGGTGCTCTCCCTTATGTTTATCAACTGCCAAAAGTGACCTTTTCAACTTCTAGTTTGCAAATGAGAATCATAACCAAAGAATATTAGTGTAATGCATTCACCATATATCAAATATTTATCTGTGCGTGTGCGTACACTAATTTTTCTTATTTCACAGCTACACACAGCTAAACGAAGGATCACTTACCTCAAACTCATTGGCATTGTCGGCGTCCATCTTTTCCTCTCCCAACACCGACTTTTCGCCACGAACACGACATGAAAAAATCGTGCAAGAATCAGTCACACCCACATACTTCCTGTCATAATGACGTAATTAGTTGTAATATTGTCGGGGCAAGAATACTCCACTGCACAGTGTCGGATTCTTACCCCAGAAAGAAAAAACAGGCAGTACCAGTCAGAAACCACTAACACCGAGTAGTGGTTTCTTGTCCCAACATTATGATAAAGTATCCCTGAATGACTGGCGACCACAGCTCCAGCAGTCACCTGCACGCCATTTTGGTTGCTGATCACATGGGCACAACGTCATCACTAGTGGGGAGTTATTGTCTATAAATAGTAACATCAACCACGTGTGTCAGTGCAATCACCGACCTAAAATATGTGTGCAGTGCAACACTTGTTTACCCCTTCGGTTACCTCGCGTTTTTTGGCTTTTTCCGCGTTTTTTTCGGCATTTTCCGGAGTTTACTGGTCTCGATCTAGATGTAAACATTACCACGTGTTTCCTATTTTCGGTTTCAAATAAAAACACACAAACAGTGATGACGTTTTCACCCACGTCACCCACGTGATCAGGGTTATGGTCGCCAGTCATTCAGGGATATTTAATGCATGTTTGTGGGGAAGGACTGGTCAAAGCGAGTAGGTAAGGGTGTCTTACGTCTCTTTACATCGAAGGTAAGGGTGTCTTACGTCTCTTTACATCGAGCAGAACCGAAAACACCCGTAAAAGTGCGTGAAATTAGCTCCAATTATTTTCGTATTCTATTGTACAACATTACCAAAAGGTGTGTCTGAAAATGGTAAATTTGTGACCGTGTTAGATAGAGGATTCTTTCCGCAACAGAATTGTAGAGCAAAGGGAGGTAATCACGAAAATGAAAAAAAGTCATTTTTGGAAATCTTGTTGCTTAGGGGGTTCTTGCCCCGACCCGTCGATATGTATATAGGCCTACATTATGTGTGTGTGTATGTCGAAGGAAACAGACCAAAAGCAACATAAAACTAAATCTTGGACTCTTAATTAATTAGACCTTTTTGAAGTTGACAGAAACGAACACATTATAAGAACGAACGTTGGAAGACCACCCATAATGAAGCATAATCATGATGACAAGGAATAGAATTCGAAAGAGAAATAACAGAACCGTGTGGATTTGTGGAAGGGAAAGGAACTACCGGTATTAATGCTGTATTGGCCCTACATCCTCAGAACTATCAGAGAGGTCGATCGAGATGAAGAAGGATTTATAGCCTATTTATGCTTTGTTGATTATACCAAGGCTTTCGATCGGGTAAGACAAAGAATTGATCAACCAACTAGAAAGAATATTGATTGAAAGATCTACGAATAATCAGAAATATGTATTGGGAACAAACTGCTGCAATGAGAACAGAAAAGGATATAAGCTCTTTCCAAAACACCAAAACAGGTGGTGGACATGGTTGTTTTGTCACCAGATCCGTTTTCACTTTACAGCGAAAACATGAGAAACCTGGTGGTCAGTAAAAAACATGAAATCCCCTCATGCAAAATAACAGCAAACAGCACAACCTTGACACAGGTTGACAAGTTTAAATATGCCTACCTGGGAACGATAATTTCACCAGACGGCAGATTGCACATCGGAAAAAGCCAGCAGAATCAGCCAAGCCAAAAAGGCATTCAAGAAGACGAAAAGCATTCTTACCAACAAATGCCTATCAATTAACATCAGGAGTTATTGAATAATATATAGAACCGATAATGTTATACGGTTGTGAGACATGGACAGTGAACAAGCAAAGCCAGAACAAGATTGAGGCAGCCGAGATGTGGTTTCTAAATGTCGAGAGTTCCATAGACAGCAAAGAAAACAAACGAGACAGTCTTGATGGAGGCAGACACAAAAAGATTATTCATAAGGAAGATGAGGAAAAGACAGGCAACATTTATAGGTCATATTATGAGGAATGGAAAATTGGAGCACCTGGTCACAACGGCCGAAAGCAGGACGGACTTACTGAGTGGCTGAAGACAGGATGGAATAGGTGCTTGAGGCAACAAGAGACAGAAACAGATGGAAGGCCATGATCGTCAATGCCATGTGGCAAGGCACCTGATGATGATGATGTGTACGTCTTTTTCACTCAAGGTTAATGTGCAAGCTCTACCTCGGTCATATCCAACATCTTAATAACTTCATGCCAGAAAGCTCAGAACATTCTTCAAGTCTTACATGGACTGGAGTGCTGACAAACCCATCTTCACAGAGCTTTAATTCACTCTTAAACTGGACTGTGCCTGCGCATTGTATGGCTCTGCAAGATCCTTACACCTTAAACTATTGGATCCCATTAACCATCAAGGTCTGCTCTTAGTACGTTGAGAACAACACCTGTATACAGTTCATATGTAGAGGCAGTGGAACCCTTCCTCTGTCCAACCGTAGACTGAAATTAACTGTCCAACCATAGCCTGAAATTAATAGTAAATTTCTGCTTGAAACTGTTCTCTGAACTGGAAGACCCAGCCCATGACTCTCTCTTAAAATCCAAAATTTCAAACTGAATTTGAAAAAAATCCGGTCACCCTTTAGGAATTTGTATCCGTTCTGACATGTGAAAAGCAGATACACATTTAGCAGTTGTTCAGACCTCTCCAATTTTCCAGACACCCCATCATGGACATTGAAAATATCTATGGTCTGTTTTGATCTTGCTTCCTTTTGTAAAGACTGTGCCAGTTCACTGGCAAGCAAGTTGTTTATGCAATGTCAGAATTTTCTCATCCCACAGAATATTCACTGATGAAGGTGTTCACTGTTGGTGCTGCTGCCTTCTGTTCCGCTGTTCCCAACTGTTCATTTTCAAAACACCTTCCTTCTGACAGTTCTGTATATAGGCCTACTGCTGAACTGACTGCTCTGGTATTGGCACTATGAATGGTGTCCCAATCCGAGCATAAAGATTTTCTCATCTTTTCTGATTCCCTTTCTGCTTTGCAGATGATTGCTTGCCAAAACATAGTCATCCAGAGTTATTAAGTTTTTCCAACTTGTTTTCCACTCTTACAAGTGAAGGTCACCCCCCGTGGGGATGCCAGGGGCTTTTTCAATATAAATAGTATCCCCAACTGAAAATTCTGTGCTAGAAATTTCTTCGTCACTCTCTTTGTTTCTGCTTTGTTCCTTTGCTTTCTGTCATTTCTTCCAATCATTTTCTGCCTTGCTGGTCCATGCACCTGTATGTGTCCAACAAAGTCTTGGCTATTTTACTTTAGGATTGATAATTAGGTAGGGGCCTACAGGTATTAGGTGCAATTTTGGCATTAGGGAGGTGAGATGTGTGGAAGCAATTTCAGGTAGTTTAGGCCCATTTTTATGTTTTGGTGTCGTTCAGCATGCTTAAATGTGTATTCAAGTGTTTTTTTTTATATTACCTGTGCAATAATTGGAGTGGTCAACGTTTGGCGTATGTCCTTGGATTATGTGCGCAAATGAATTGATAAGCGTAGGCCTACTTTTTTTTTTTCCTGTTGGAAGTTTTAGGCCTATATGTTTTGAAGCTGTCATTGCACTAATATGGTTCTACATAGTCAACTAGGCTTTAAACAACAATAAGTGAAAGTCACCACATTGTTTTTTCCTAGATTCCTCTTTGTATTGGTATTGGAGGCAACAAAAAGCCTGTCTGCCTGGCCAAGCATGTCACAAGGGAAAATATGTCAAAATCCTTCATTCTTTACACAGACCTGAAAGCCAAAGTACAGGGTTACATGAGAAATCTTTGGCAGGAGGATTGGAATAAGCAGAAAGACATACTTTTCCTAATCCTCCCCAACCTGAAAGATTTCTCCCATCTGCTTCAGGGAACTGTAGGAAAGAGTGTTACGTAGGTTACACACATGTCACACATCCCACATTCATTCCTAGCTATTGGAAAAATGATTAAAAAGTAAACAAGCACCGTGGTGTATACTAGGGGACAAGCTGTTAAGCCTCAGACACCTGTTTATTTGAATGCTTGGACTTGCACAATGTGAGACAAGCAGAACACATCGGACTCCTTAAAAAAAACCTTCAGAGATGTCCCTCTGGATGCAATTTTCCAGTTTTTACAAGAAATCAATAGGCCTACATTTCATCCGAAATAATTTTACATTATGAGAACATATTTTAGACTTGCAAGGATAATGGTGAGCTTGGTTTCTAACTACTGACTTTTTACTTGGGTGTTGTTTTTAATGTGGTATTGGCCCCTATATGGCTCTAAAGTAGTCAGCTGGGCTGTAAGCAATATGAACTTTAAGTACCGGTAAGTGTACTTTTGGCTCTAGGGAAATGTGAAATGCGGAAGAAGTAATCAAATGTGGAAATGTATAACCAAAAAAATTGAAGGGAAAAAAACACTTTAATGCTTTTCAAAAAGTGCATTTGTAATCAGTCTGGAAATACTTGATCAACAAATAAAATATACACAATACTGATTTGATTATATATTAAAAGTAATGTAAATGACGGGCAAAATAATAACAAAAAAATCATCCAAAAGGTATTTGATACACTGTATACAATTGTAGACATTGAGGAAAGGTCACATGCATTATAGCAATAATAGAAAACATACAACGGTATATGTCCAGTTTAAAATGGACAACCAAACAGCCTAACTTCTGAATACAGAAGTTCACTGACTCAAGAATCAGAAGAAATATTTTAAATGGGTGTGGAAGATTGGCTACACATTCTGAGTGTACGCTTTTTTTCTATTCAATTATAAAAATCTGCCAAATGGCTATTGGTAGTCTCCTATTTTATTTTCATGGCATACTACCAATATTAAAACTTTAATTTCTAATCACGCAGTAACCCTTTGACTCCCGCACCCAATCCACTAACTGCAAAAACTCAACCCTTCGACTCCCTCACCCTCTGGTGGATAGTGTGAGGGAGTCAAAGGGTTAAGTATAACCACTAGCTTCCTGCAGGAAGCTGGTGGATAGACTGAGGGAGTTCAAAGGATTAAGTTTTTACTTTGCTAGCATGGTTGACAATGCAGGTTGCTGGTGGACAGGGTGCGGAAATCAAAGGGTTACGTTAACCTTTGCCATATGCCATGGGTAAAAAATTCACCTATACATGTAAAAGGCGATATCTCCATTATGCTTTTGCACCATCTCTCCCCCCTGGGGATGCCAGGGGCTCTTCCAGTATAAACAGTATCCCAACCTTTTGGTAATTCTGTTCTAGAAATTTTCTCTTTGTTATTACATTGTTTCTGCCTTATTGCTTTGCATTGTCATTTCTTCTTATCGTCTGTTCACCTATATGTGTTCTATAAATAAAGCTTTACATGCTTTCTCTTAGGACTGATGATTCTGTGCATGTACTGGCTCTAAAGGAATGTGCAGAAGCAATTGTAGGTAATTTAGGCCCATTTTTATATACGTTTTAGTGTTCTTAGTTATGTTTGTATTCAATTTTTTTTTAAACTCTTATTGTCCGTTAGGGGTTTTAAGGAAGGCTTTGCACTATGCAAACTGTCAAAGAGGGGGTCAGGTCAGTAAAATGATAACTTTTTTTTGTATCCAACCTACATCAAACATTTTGGTACGCCCATGTTTAGAATAAAATTGTGCATCTTGTGAATAATGATACATTGATATTAGTGTCATATTGAGATAATTAAAAATGCTAATTACAGACACATTTTACAGCACAGACAAAAAACAGTTATATGGTTGATACTCAAGAGAACTATAGCTGACCAGGTAATCCTAGTAGCCTACATCCAAAGTCAAAGAAAAAAAGATGTTCCTTGACATCCTAGCAATAAGTTCACCACCACAAAAAATGTCACTGTTGCTTTATTTTGATGCTTTTCACCTCTAATTGACTTCAGGTCACATCCCCTAAAATGACAAAAACCAGACACTTTAGCAGTTACACATGTCACAACTTGTTCGTAAGTTTTCTTTTCTATAGTGGCTGCAAATTTTCTAGTGTAGAACCATTATTTGATGCAAAAATATGTAAAAACCTCTAAAAAACAAAGAAGTGTGTGCTCATCTGTGGACTTTTTCACTGATCATATGACGTCAGGTGAGTTTCAGAAAGTCGTCATTTCTTTGAATAAGAACCTGCTGAAGTGTCACCACCTTCCAAAGAAACCAATCATCATTTGAGTGTCAGAAAACTCTCATCACGGTCACTGATGATATTATTGCTATTACTATCGTCCAGTGTTTCTTGAAACAATTTTATCGCCTGCTCAGTGATCAGTCTCATAGGGCACCACCCACCCGATGCCATGACAAATCAAAACACAGCACAAGATGCAAAAAATAAACAAATAAACCCCCCCCCCCAACTTTAAACTACTTCACCAGCACAGAAAAGCGTGAAATGAAAGTGGAAGTATGTATTGCCGTAGAGCAAGCCGTAACGCTGGCTGATGTCGGAAAAGACTGACTGTCGCAATCAAGATGTCTGGTAACTTAAAAAGCCATCTGAGTCAGCTCGCTGTCCATTCAGGTTGGGCAGAAAGCCGACTTGGTCAGCTTGCCGGACAATAAGAGTTAATCCCCTGGTGATAAATTGGATGGAGTGGTCAACGCTAAGGGCATATCCTTAGATTATGTGCGTGAATGGATTGATATGTGTAGCCTACTTCATTTTCTTTTCTAGATGTTTGTTTGTTTTTTTCCAGTGAGGTACGGTATACTTTTTGAGATGGTTATAGCCCTGATATGGCTCTGTGCAGTTGACTGGGCTTTAAACAGCAATAACAATGCATCATCTCCATAAAATGTTATGACCTTGTTATAAAAGGACTGATGCATCTGTACAATAAAAATGTATTGTTTATGAAAACAAAACGGTTATTAAGATAAATAATGTTTCAAATGGAAGGTATCTTTTCTTCTTTTATATATCCTCATGGGTGTCATGGGGAGAAAGCTGGATACACTAGAGTGCCCATCAGTCGATGTCTTCCTTGGTCTACCTCTCATTATACTGTTATGTTTTGTTAGTATGCTTGTTGAGCTACCTGGTGGAATTGTATTCTGGTCAGATGATCAAACCCCTTGCCTGGTAATTCTCTGTTGATAAATATGATGATAGACCAATGCTGTTCCACCCATGTCATGTCATGTCATGTCATGTCATGTCATGTCTTGTCTTGTCTTGTCTTGTCTAACTGAAAGCTCTTCTCAAACAAAACCTCACAGGTTGTAATTCAGGAAGATATCTTAAGAGATAAAGGAATCAAATTTAACTCAAAATTTTTTGAAAAAATAAAGGGATGGAGAGAGAGTATGGCAAACTGAGGAGAAAATATGGCAAACTTTTCTAGTTTTAGAAAGTCATGGGCTATGGATATATTAAAAAAAAAAAAAAAGTTGTCAATAACTGTATTCAATGGTATGGGAGAAAGAAATACAATTGGAAGAGGTGGGTGTGGAAGAGGAAAGACAAAAACAGAGCTGCTGTTTCATCTTCTCCATCATGTAATTACAATAAATTCACATGTATAAGACAAAACAGTCCATGCCAAAACATGCTTGATACACTTTATGGGCAATGAACATTACCGAAAGCTTTCAATTAATAAAAACAGCAATAAAACATGAAATAAAAACAAGCAAAGTACCAGCATAGCTGCCAACCCTCCTGGATTTCCCGGATTTGAAAAATGATCCCGGAATCCTGGATGTCAAAAAAATCCCGGATTTTGAAAGTCTAGTGGAAAAACTACTTTTTCATGCTTAAATATGTCAGGAGAGGCCATTTTTGTACCGGGTACTTTGAATTGGTGAAAAATCAATAGCTTCAGAGTGCGACCCCCACAAGGGGCTCTGCCCCTTGACCCCGCCAGCTGGGACCTAAGCAGCCCCCCTGGACCCCCCTGGCTGATGATTCCTGTTTTTTGAACTGCAAAGGTTGGCAGCTATGACCAGGAACCACAGCAACACACTAGCATTAGGACTCATAATTAAAACAAAAGCCCAATAATAATTAATAAATACAAGAATTCACAAGACACACAAGCAATGTATATGTACACATGCATGCATACCCACACAGAAAGAACGCTGTGCTAGTAGGGTACACATCCCACCAGGTCTGTGATCCTTGACCCAAGTTGTCATCCTCTGTCTGTCATTTACACATACGCACATACACACACACAAAATGCACAAACAAAAGCTAGGGTACACTCAACCTGTTAGGCATGTGACCTTTGAACAGGATTCAAATTTATATTGCTATAGCCCAGCCGACTACTAGAGCCAGGTCAGGGCTAACACCATGTCAAAAATGACAACCCGGTTAAGTAAAAAAATGGTTAAAAACCATGCTCGTGACAAAGAGTTGTCCTAGAATCTACACACACACACACACGCACGCACGCACGCGCGCGCGCACACAGAGGATCCTACAGTAGGATACGCTCCGCCTGTTAGATGTGTCTTTTTGACTGGGTCTGTCCATCTGGGAGCTAACCTAGACCTTTAGTTCTTCATTCACTCTGAGCCTGTGACACAGGTAACTGTTTCAGAAGTTTGAAGTTAACCATTGAGAAGAACTACAGCAGTTGTAGTTTTGCAAATGAAGGTGGGGAAGCTTTATGTAGCTTTCCAGATTAGGAAAGACAAACAATTGCCAATTTGTACAATTATGAATGAAGGTACTGGTACAATTTCTAGTGTTAAAGATTTGCAAAACTGTGTAATTAGGAGAAAGAGTAATTACAATTATGAATGAAGGTACCGGTACAATTTCTACTGTTAAAGATTTGCCAAACTGTAATTAGGAGAAAGAGTACAATCTCTATAGTGAAAGAAAGTAACGCTGACTAGTCCTGAAAGATCTGGTGACTCAATTATGGGTACAGTAATGATCCATAATTAGCACCATAAGTTTCAAAGTAAACGAAATTGAATATTTTGACATTCTCTGTTCTCTAGAACGTCTGCTGGATCCTAGAAGCCAGCAAGTCAAGGTGCTGGGTTGCTACTCTCATCATCTGTTTCATCGGTTCAGATCATCACTTGTAACAGCTAGGCTTACCATAACTCTGGACCCACATGCTGAAAAGATTACATATAAACGACAAAGCACGTAGGCCTACTGATCTACTTTACTGCATAATATTTTTATCCACATTTCACTAGGCCTGACAAGTGACCCGAATCAGCCCCGGGCAATTCCATACACGCTCTGCCCATATCTATTACCTGCATAAAACCTATGTGCTGGCAAGGTCTTGAAATAGAAACAGGCAGGTCGAGAGGGTGACATAAAATGAGCCGAATGATCTGGAGCACAGATATGGGCAGTGAAAGGCCAGTTTTTATGTTGTGTCCGAGATACTGGACCTGGAGACCACAGTTCTATCAACAGTTATGTTGTGACCAAGATGCTGGACCTGGAGACCACAGTTCTATCAACAGTTATGTTGTGACTGAGATACCAGAGCTGGAGACCACAGTTCTATCAACAGTTATGTTGTGACTGAGACATTGGACCTGGAGACCACAGTTCTATCAACAGTTATGTTGTGACTGAGATACCAGAGCTGGAGACCACAGTTCTATCAACAGTTATGTTGTGACTGAGACACTGGACCTGGAGACCACAGTTCTATCAACAGTTATGTTGTGACTGAGATACTGGACCTGGAGACCACAGTTCTGTCAACAGTTATGTTGTGACCAAGATACTGGACTTGGAGACCACAGTTCTATCAACAGAGCCGGACAATCCATGAGAAAAGACCACCACTTCTGGCATAACCGAGGACCAAACCCAGAACCCCTGTGTTATCAGCATAAAGCTCAAACCAACTGAACTAATGGACCAGGTAAAACCTGTGGCCCTGCCCACATGAGGGTCAAACCCATGGCCTCTGTGTTACCAGTATAGCTGTATAACCAACTGTGCAAATGGGCCACTATGAACAAATCCTGCAGGCATGTTTGTCTATAGGACTTAGTGGCCTTTGATCAAATCTTGCAACTCTCTTTTTTGAAATACAGTTGAAATACAAAGGGCAACTCGAAATGATAACAAATCACAAACACTCTCAATTCAACAAAATAAGGAAAAAGGGTACAATATGCAATATCAAAAGCTTCGTGAACATTGAATCAATTTGAAAGAAGAAAGTCCTATACAGTGAACACTGAAACAATTTGAAAAAGAAAGTCATATAAAGCGAACACTGAAACAATCTGAAAATGTCATATAAACCATAATTTTGACAACAGTTCATCATGCATACCCATTACCATTCTTCAACTACTTCTGACCAGTCAGTTGAATAGATCACTCAAGATGAAGACAATAGTCACTCAATACTGTATATATCATTATCAAAACGAAACAAAATTTGTTCAAAATTATGCAAATACAATTCTGAGTACCAAACAAAACTTGTACAAAATTATGCAAATACTATTCCTTCTGATTACCAGTACCTGTAAACCACAAATGTTTATTTTTTAACTACTACCACCATCCCTGAAAGTTTTTTCCCCCATTTTCTAGAAATTATTTCTGTTGAGTTTTCTCCTTTCCTTCTGTGATCCAAGCCAGATACGTGTTCCATGCTAGTGCCACAAAATTCACGAACAGAACCCTGCACACAAAAGCAATGTACTTTTGAGTATTTCAGACAATTGCTCAGACAGCAATACTGCTGTTAAAAAATTAAAATGCATTATACTGCTGTTCAAAAATTAACAGATTGTTATACCACAAATCTTTCATTTGAAAATGAACAATTAAGAGATTAATTATTTATCAGAAAAAAAGACTCCCAGTACTAACTGCATTCACTGTTGAAGCCAGAAACACACAAAAACAAAATAAGAATGAATATTTACTTCGCAAAACAAGATAGGCGCAAACCTTCAGCCATCTGGCCTCTTCAAGTGTACACAAAACTCAGGACAAAGACAAGAGTTCTTCTGATCGTACTGAGCTGCAGAAAATGACTGATGACACCACCATGTTCCATAACACAGCATCTCCCCTTCAAACAGCCATGTTCAGAAGCAATTTTTCCAATTTTCTTTTTTTCAATTTATTGATTAATCTGGGAGAAACACTTTTGAAGTTGAATACTGCTAATTTTAACACAAAATCTTCTAATTACCAGGAAATTTCTTACCACTTAAAACAAACAAAAAAACAACAAAAAACAACACCAAACCAAATCAAAACAAACAAAAACAGAAAACAACAACAAAACTTTACCAAAACTGCTGCCTGAATTGCACCATTACTTCCAGATCACATCTCATTGCTGGTTGGGACATAGGTGGAATGAGATTAATCTTTAAACATATTTAAAATAAAAGAATTTGGATAAAGGGCCTACATTATACTCTGCTTAGTCTGGGCTATGGTGAATATATAGTTATTCTTTGACACTTGCTGAAAAAAATGATATAGGTCCACATTCCTGTCTGCCATACCTAGTAGGTGCATGTCTTGTTTTTTCTGATAGTGCAATGTTTTATTTGTAAAAGTAAGCATTGTGAATGACTAACACAGTACATACATGCACCATAATTTTCAGATGACAAAGTAGGCCTACATGACTGCACCATAATTTTCAGATAATTAAAGCAATATTTTTTTCACTTGATTTTAACCCCATTATCCTAAAAAGCTGAATACCGGTACCAGTTTTTATCTCTCCCCTTCCTCTCTCTGTCTCTCTCTCTGGTATACAGAGAGAACATACGTTTGCCCCTCTCTCTCCCAGGTATACGTTTTAAAACTGTTGACAGGAGTTACTAGTTGTTTCACTTGTTCTTGTTTTCCTTTGCTATTCTCTGTCTGTCTGTCTCTCTCTCCCCTCCTCCCTCCCCAGGTATACCAGGGACAGAAGCAGACAGATACAGCTGAGACAAAGTATATACTTTCCCAGTATAAATACCAGGGAGAGGAGAGAGAGAGAGAGAGAAAGAGAGAGAGAGAAAGAGAGAGAGAGAGAGAGAGAGAGAGGGAGAATAATTCTCTCTCCCAGCTTTATATGTTGGAGAGAGAGAGACTCCCTCTCTGTTTGTCTGTTGTCTATTGTCGGGCGGTCAGTTGTAGAAGCCATTATGATGATATATTATACAACTTGGGTGCATATGTAGCGAGTTCTGATGAGAACTTCTCTGTCTAGGCGTTGTCTCGATAGGTCTGCTCATTCATAACTTCAAGAGCAGTGGCTGTTGTGCCAGATAAGTACAAACTGTATGTGTTCATGTATGGACAAGAGGAGGGTGTGTTTGCAAGTTTGTACATCATATATCTTGTTATTCTTTGCTTCTTCCTTCTTTTTGTACAAATATCTGCAACAATAGTGCATTTTATACTTTTATAATGCTGTATGGTATTTACATAGGGTCTACAAATTTCACTTCATAATTTCTGTCAAGCTGAAAGCAGGATCCGTATCAGACGATACACAGAAACAACTAAAGACCAAATAGGACAGTTTCACTCTTCTTGATTTTGCTGATAAAACTTGGTTTGTGCCAGACCAAGGACCTAAAAAATGTATCTGTTTTTAGGTATGTGGTGCTAGTCACTCATGGCGTGGCAGTTAGATCCTGATCTTTAGAAAGTGGCATTCAAATTCTGCTCTTTATAATGTACAGGTCATTCCAGACCCACAATTAATGGTGATCAAGGTTTCTTCTTTGAGAGTATGGATCTGCTCAGACCCACGATGTATGCAGCGTTTTGTTGTTTATTTACTCATTTGTTTACTGACAGAAATAAACAATGTTTGGTAGGCCTACATATGTGGGGCAATACTTTATTGACAAAGTCATACAATTTTGTGAAGGTGGCTTAAAAACTGACTCAGTTATCAAATGCAAATCGTAACTGTGGATCATTTTATATCCATGACGTATGGGAAAGATCAAAATGCATATTTGATATTCTGCATGTTTTACATAAAAGAGAGTTGAGGCACTGGCAGGGCTGCCCACATCTTGACCCCTGACCTGGGAGTTCAGAGAAAGTTCCACACTTTACACACCAGGGACAAATAATTTGGCAGACTGAGGAAATTCTCTCCATCCTTCACCCACCAAGTGGAGGTGTCTAGGTGAATCAGGGCCCACGACCTTCCAACTGGAAGTCCAACATTTACGCAACCAACTACCATGCCTGTCAACAGAATTGACAAGGATTTCCTAGTGTGGGTCATCAGATAGCAAAGGCTTTATTAAATATTTGCCTTGATAAAAAAAAAAAAAAATATTATTCAGAAACTGACTGTGTTGTTATGACAAATACATCATTAAATCAGCTGAAACATTATAAAAAATCTCACAAGGAAATAAACAAAAACAATATTGCAGACATTACAGCCTGCTGAATTCATGTAGGCCTATTCGGTTTTCTTCGCAACGCGAACATTGATAACTCGGTATACATATGCAAAAATAACCTTTAGGCAACCAGTTCTGTTCATCTCAATTTTGGCAGTGCCTCATACACAAAATGCCTTACATTTAAAAAATACATTTAATAACTAGGAGTTTGTCTTGTGTAAAGAATTAGGCCTACCTCAGAGCCTACAGACACTCACCTGTGTTGTAGAGGCATGAAAAAGAAGTTGATGGCTTGCGCAGCAGGCCAAATCTGAAACATACAAGGCATGTCTATTTAATCATAGTGACTTTTCAAACAATTGCAGAATGAAGGTGCCAGGTACAATAAATGTGGATACAAAATGTAAAAACATGGTATAAAATCAAAATAGAAAGGCAACAAGCAAACATGTTATTCAAACTTACAGAGAAATTTGTTCTTGTTATCCTTCACAGCTAATTAAAAAATTAAAAGAGATATTAAGCTTTTATCCATGCCAAGGCAATTTAGCATTTTGAAATGCTGTACAGTCTCCAAAATGGCTTCAACACTTGTAGGTCTACATACATAGCCTGAAGCATGTATACACAACAACTGCAGGTAAAATTTCAGAAAGTGAAACACCTTCAGATTATAATTAACAAAAAACTGAAACTTCTCACATACTGAAACACCTTCAGATTATAATTAAACAAAAAGCTGAAACTTCTCACATACTTTGTTAAACTGCAGTCTGTTTGCTTAAACTGCAGTCTGTTTGCTGCTCTTTAGAACAGAGGAGAAAACACAAAAATACTGTAGGCTACTATGTTTGAATTTCCCAAAGATGGTGGAAAAACATGAGCACATTACATCACAAATTCTCTGTTACGCAGGTCCCATTCAATCAAGATTAAAGGCCATAAGCTTTTTCACACAAACTTTAACTGCAGGTTCTAGGATTGTTTTATACTCAGTTTAATTCATACACTTACCTTGTAATTGTTGATCAAAATAATCAAGTAGTCCTGCAAAATTGGAACAAAAGAAATGACAATCAAAATTCATGCACATATTGAGAACAAAATCATTATCTGACAGAGCAAATTAATGCACAGACTCATTTTGATTTATTGTATAAACAATAACATACTTTCTCAATGACATACTTTCTATTTCACACATCCTATAAAAGGCAACAGATTTCACCTCAAGCTGAATGAACTCTTGATTCCCTTACCTCCCACCAGCTTAATGCCTTTTGAGCTGTCACAACAAAATGATGATTTCCCCTAAATCTGTTTAACTCTTTTCCCGCCATGGTCGCAATCAAGCGACTTCCTGTACGACCGCCATGGTCGCATTTGTGCGACTTGGAGGGGTCATGCTAAATGATAACTTTTCACGCAGGTACAAAGCTTCTGTCAGCTCCACTAGTGAATGCAGGTGACTGTGCTATTTTTAAACTTTACCCAGCGACCTAGTTTTTCTGCAGTAAGGCCGAAGTGTGGCTTTGTTAACTGTCGGAATTTACGTCACGTTTTCTCCGAAGCGTTTTCTCCAGAATGGCTGCAAATCGACATGCATTGTCTACCACTCCGAGTAGAATAAGCAGACAGATGACTTTGTGTGTAGATTTTCCATTGCTTTTCCTCATCTGTTATAATGATATCTGGCGCACAACTCACGAAATAAGGTCAGTAGTACAACTAATAAACCATATGAAAAAAAAAAGTTTTTCCTTATAATAAGATTATCTGTGGAATAATCAATCAAGTACATAAACATAAGCAAGCATTCATATACAATACAACATCTGCCCTTTACACAGCAAAAAAAAAAAGTAAGTGAAAATCTTTAATAGTCTTTGAGATATAAGCTTTTAAAAATGCATACTGTGCTACAAAATTGGCTGCCCAAAATATACTTGGCACCGAGGAGTGCCGTTTCTGGGGAAACTTGGCAGTGAAAGAGTTAATGAACGTATTGTGATTAACGAGTGCTAATTAACTACAAAAATTAGCTACAACTGTCTCTTAAAAAGATAAAAGCTGTGTACAACCAATGAATCACGAATGCTAACCACCACCATCCTCATAGGCATTGGTGGTACGCACAGGCACAGCATCATCCTCTTTTCAGACAATGGAAAAATGAGCTGCCTGAACAGGTAAACCAAAAGAACATATAATCCCCTAACCAGCATTAGGACAGGTGGAAATAAAATGTGAATCATGGGAACAGTAGTTAGTGATTTTAGGGGGAAAAATCTTAACTGCACATGCTTCACCATGACTCATGAGGGCAGCATAGTACTACAAAGGAAGAGGCTAATTTGGTTTAAGTTCTTGTAGTGATGTTCTGCAATGGAAGACTGTCTGATGTGAAACAACACTAGAAAAAAAAACTTCTCACTACTGAGAGACATCACAAGAGCAGAAATGGATGAAGATAAGTGGGCAGCATCCTGAAGCCATGATTTACTTGACGGATCCACATGAGATTGATGCAAATGGATTTTGTGTGTGGTGTGACAAAGAGATGAAGCCGTGGGCATATGGGCATGCTTCTGCGAGTTTCTGAGCTCTCTTCAGGATAACTAAATTTTCCTTTTCAGTAGAAAATTTTCATCCATTGACAGAAATATGCAAAACTGTGGACCATTCTAAAAGAAAGCCTTGTGTAATGGGACAGACCATTTCAAGATGCGAGCTTGGCACTGACTGACCAAGGTGCAAGCTGTTGTCTTGATCTCTTGCCCTACACCAAGGAAAGAAACCTCTGACACTGTCCATACTGAACAAATGGTAACAGTGAGTGTGCCCTTGATTCAGTAGAGAGCTGAACCCATGGTCAAGAGACCCTGAGCAGCGCTCAAAAAAGCACGGACCAGTGATGTCACCTACGTGCTGTTGGAGTAGGGTCCAAACTTAAACTGCCTTGGAAAGCAGTGCAGAGTCCCATTTCAAGCTCTGAGTCTGGCTATGACAGAGTGGTGTCTGCAGTGCAGAATCCCATTTCAAGCTCTGAGTCTGGTTATGACAGAGTGGTGTCTGCAGTGCAGAATCCCATTTCAAGCTCTGAGTCTGGCTATGATAGAGTAATGTCTGCACAGTCTAAAGCCATTGGCTTGATTGGCAACACAGCTGTACAATCCCTTGAAAGGCGCAATCTTGGTGGCCCTGTCAAATCAGATTTTGTTGAGATTAAAACCTTTGGCTTGGATAGCGCAAGGGAACAAGAAAAGAGACTCAATGGGCTGAAGAGCAAAGCAACAAAACATAGGGCTGAAATGCAAAGCCAACAAAACACAGGGCTGAAATGCAAAGCAACAAAGCATAGGGCTGAATGCAAAGCATAAGGCTGAAATACAAAGCAACAAAACAAGGGCTGAAATACAAAGCAACAAAACACAAGGCTGCACTCCAAAGCAACAAAACATGAGGCTGAAATACAAAGCAACAAAACATAGGGCTGAAATGCAAAGCAACAAAACATAGGGCTGAAATGCAAAGCAACAAAACATAGGGCTGAAATGCAAAGCAACAAAAACATAGGGCTGAAATCCAAAGCAACAAAACATAGGGCTGAAATGCAAAGCAACATAACATAGGGCTGAAATGCAAAGCAACAAAACATAGGGCTGAAATGCAAAGCAACAAAACATAGGGCTGAAATGCAAAGCAACAAAACATAGGGCTGAAATGCAAAGCAACAAAACACAGGGCTGAAATCCAAAGCAACAAAACATAGGGCTGAAATGCAAAGCAACATAACATAGGGCTGAAATGCAAAGCAACAAAACATAGGGCTGAAATGCAAAGCAACAAAACATAGGGCTGAAATCCAAAGCAACAAAACATAGGGCTGAAATACAAAGCAACAAAACAAGGGCTGAAATCCAAAGCAACAAAACATGAGGCTGAAATCCAAAGCAACAAAACATGAGGCTGAAATACAAAGCAACAAAACACAGGGTTGAAATGCAAAGCAACAAAACACAGGGTTGAAATGCAAAGCAACAAAACATAGGGTTGAAATGCAAAGCAACAAAACACAGGGTTGAAATGCAAAGCAACAAAACATAGGGCTGAAATGCAAAGCAACAAAACATAGGGCTGAAATACAAAGCAACAAAACATAGGGCTGAAATACAAAGCAACAAAACATAGGGCTGAAATACAAAGCAACAAAACATAGGGCTGAAATGCAAAGCAACAAAACACAGGGTTGAAATGCAAAGCAACAAAACATAGGGCTGAAATACAAAGCAACAAAACACGGGGCTGAAAAGCAAAGCAACAAAACATAGGGCTGAAATACAAAGCAACAAAACATAGGGCTGAAATGCAAAGCAACAAAACATAGGGCTGAAATGCAAAGCAACAAAGCATAGGGCTGAAATGCAAAACAACAAAGCATAGGCTGAAATGCAAAGCAACAAAACATAGGGCTGAAATACAAAACAACAAAACATAGGGCTGAACTGCAAAGCAACAAAGCATAGGGCTGAAATGCAAAGCAACAAAACATAGGGCTGAAATACAAAACAACAAAACATAGGGCTGAAATACAAAGCAACAAAACATAGGGCTGAAATACAAAACAACAAAACATAGGGCTGAAATACAAAGCAACAAAACATAGGGCTGAAATGCAAAACAACAAAACATAGGGCTGAAATACAAAGCAACAAAACATAGGGCTGAAATGCAAAACAACAAAACATAGGGCTGAAATACAAAGCAACAAAGCATAGGGCTGAAATGCAAAGCAACAAAACATAGGGCTGAAATGCAAAGCAACAAAACATAGGGCTGAAATGCAAAGCAACAAAACATAGGGCTGAAATGCAAAGCAACAAAACACAGGGCTGAAATACAAAGTAACAAAACATAGGGCTGAAATACAAAGCAACAAAACATAGGGCTGAAATACAAAGCAACAAAACATAGGGCTGAAATACAAAGCAACAAAACATAGGGCTGAACTGCAAAGCAACAAAACATAGGGCTGAACTGCAAAGCAACAAAACATAGGGCTGAAATACAAAGCAACAAAACATAGGGCTGAACTGCAAAGCAACTCTTTCGTTCTTTCTACAGCCAACTTGGAAGACAGGGCAATGCTTCATCTTTACTCCTCACTATCTGATTCTCAACTGTCTATATATATATACATTTCACAGTGAACAGCAATCAGTTATCATTTAAACGAATATCATGCCGTGCTGTTATCCGCACGCTGTTTACTGTCAACACACGTCACATCTCCCTTTCTTTAAGGAAACAAAATCAATTAATCATTTTTCCTATCTTTCAGTCCATACGAAATAAATGTGTTTCCCACCTTTATCACAACATTAACTTAACAAACACTCATTCTCACTCAAGGGCCCAATCATTCATTCACCTCATTTTATCTCTGATCATTATACTATCCATCATCATCATGTCCATATTTCGCAATGCTTTCAGTTTATCTGATTGTGGTAGAGTCTTCAGTTTCATTCATATTTCAGGAAATATGGCCTTTTGCTTTGTCTTCCAGATCTTGTTCTGTAAGGAGATTTGATTTGATTGATTTGATTCAGTTTTACGTCAGCACCCACCTCAGGTGATATGGTCAACGGGGATAACCATCCCAGGAAAATGGGGGCAATGGGGGACTTATCTAATCCTATACTGACACCACCAGAACAACAATGATGCTAAGATGGGACAGTGAGAAGGCCAGATTTAATGTAGCGCACCCCGGGATTCGAACCCACAACCATTAGCATGTGAATCCGACGCTCAAACCAACTGAGCTACAGAGGCCCGCTGTTCTGTAAGGAGAACTAACTGGTTCGGGTTGTCCTGTCCTTGTTTGTTTGATAACTTCATCTGGCTCCTTGATGCTGGTTGTCTCAGACATTTTGATGACTGGTGACTGATCAGATGAGTTCTCACGGACAGACGATGCTGGCGTCCTGACATCTGTTCCAGTTCCAGTTTTCTTGTTATCTTCCAGCATCTGTTTTGATGGAATGATGATTTGCTGTTGCTTGCCTGATGTGTCGCTTTCCTGATGTCTTCCAGAAATCATCCTTCTCTGGACAAGTCATTGAGGGTTGATTGTCTGCCGAAGCTCCGTTTCTGTTGTGTCTCGTAGATGACGACGATTCCTTCTGTACTGACGTCCGTCCTCTGTGTGAATGTTGTATGACCGGATGTTCACCTGTTGGTCTACTTTGGCGCTGATCCACTTTTTGGATCCTGGAGGTTGGAATTTCACAATCTGTCCCGGACTCAGTTCTGTCAGCTCTACTGCGCTTCTGTTGTAGTAGTGCGCTTGCTTCAGTTTCCTTTTCTCAAGTTCTTTCTTGATTGGTACAACTGTAGGCTGGAGTAATGTCTTTGACGTTGGCACTTGTGTTCCTGTTCTTCTGCCGAACAGTCTCTGAGCAGGCGAACTGTTTACAGTCTCTGTCGGGATGTTTCTCAGCTCAAGTAAAGCGAGGAAGGGATCTTGATTGTTGTGTTCTGCTTTCTTCATGCACGTCTTTGCAGCCTTCACCGCGCTCTCTGCTTTTTCATTGGACTGAGGGTAGTGTGGTGAGCTTGTTACGTGTTCAAACCCATATGTTTTTCTGAACTTTCCAAACTGGTTTGATGTGAATTGAGTTCCACAGTCTGTTGTCAGGCGTTCTGGTATTCCATGTCTTGCCAAGTGTCTCTTCAGACAGATGATGACCTCTTTGGATTCTCTTGTTTGTAACCGATCAATCTCAAAGAAATCAGAGTAGTGATCGACAGTGACCAGGTATTCATTGCCATTATGTTCAAAGATGTCACAAGCGATGTGTTGCCAGGGCAGGTCAGGGATCTCTGTGCTGATAAGTGGTTCCTTCTGCTGACCACGTTGGTATGTGTTACAGGCGCTGCATGTTTTGACAAAATCTTCAATGTCCATGTTCATCCTGGGCCAGTAGACTACCTCATGTGCTCTTCTTATGCAGCTCTGAATTCCTGAGTGGCTTGCATGAAGTTTCTCAAGGATGTCTACTCTTTCGCTTTCAGGTATAATTACTCTGTGGCTTTTGAAGACAAGTCCGTTGTGGACTGACAGTTCCTCCCTGAAAGGAAAGTATTGTTGTAACTGTAATGAAAGTTGTTGTTTCTCCTCTGGCCAGCCTTGTAGAATGACAGCTTTCAGGATTTTCATGGTTGCATCTTCCTGAGTTGCTTGCTGCAGACTGTTCAGTCTCTCTTGGCTGATGGCCAGTTCTTGTAATGAGTCTGTTTTCTCCAGGTCTGTGAGGAAAACGGCTTCCTTGTGGGTGACTTGCTGTTCCGCTTTTCTACAGACTGCTCTGCTGAGGGTGTCAGCCAGGTGCATCTCAGATCCACGCTTGTACACTACCGTGTACCTGAACTTCTGAGTTCTGAGTAGCAACCTCTGAATCCTCTTAGGTGCTGAGAGCAGGCTCTTCTTGTGAATGGTCTCTAGTGGTTTGTGGTCGGTCTCCACCAGGATGTCTCTTCCATAGACGTATCTCTCAAACCTTTCCAGACAGAAGAGTATTGCCAACATCTCCTTTTCTATTTGAGCATAGCTTTTTTCTGTCTCGGTCAAGGCTCGTGATGCGTACTGAATTGGTTGACCATCCTGCATGAGACAAGCTCCAAGTCCAAACTGTGAAGCATCACACTGAAGGGTGGTTGTACGCTTTCCTGAAGAGTCAAAGTAGCGAAGTACCGGTGGCTCAGAGAGTATCTTCTTCACTGTCTTCAGGGCTTCTCCGTGGACGTCTTCATCCCATCTGAAGTGGACGTCTTTTTTTTACCAGTTCTCTGAGTGGTGCTGCTGCCTCAGACAGGTTTGGTGCAAATTTCTGAAGGTATCCGACTACACCGAGTAGTCTCTGTACAGCTGCTTTGTCTTCTGGCACTGGGAGTTGTTGGACAGCGTCCAATTTCTTTGGGTCGGCTTTCAAGCCTTCTCTTGAGAAGATGTGCCCCAAATATGATATCTCTGTTCGTTTCATCTCAACCTTCTCCTTATGAGTTTGATTCCAGTCTCTCGGCATCGTTGTAGCAAACGGTTCAGGTTGGTATCATGAACTTGTGCTCCTGCTTCGTCGGTTGGTCCTCTGCCAAAAACAAAGATGTCATCATGAACCGCCACCACGCCTGGCAGTCCTGCCAGAGCGATGTCAATCCTCCTCTGGAATTCTTCTGAGGCTGGTGAAATACCAAAGGGCATTCGTTTCCATCGGTATTTGCCAAAAGGCGTCTCAAATGTTGTCAGGTAGCTGCTGTCTTCGTCCAGTTCAACGTGCCAAAACCCGTTTTTCGCGTCCAGGGTGTGAAGTATTTTGCATCTTTGAGGAGAGGCAGTACGTCATCAATGGTTGGCATGGGGTACTCGTTTCTCCTGAGGGCTTTGTTCACTGGCTTAGGGTCGATGCACAGTCTGACTTTCCTACTGCTCTTTGTTGCTACGACCAAACTGCTTATCCACTCCGTTGGCGTGTCTACTTTAGTGACCACGTCCAGTTTTTTCAACCTCTTCAGCTCGTCCTTCACTTTCTCTTGCACTGCTATCGGCCACTTTCTGCAAGGCATCTTCACTGGAGCAATACTGGGGTCTGTTTCTAGGTGTAATTTCCCTTCTAGTTTTCCTTCTCCTTCAAAGACATCGTTGTACTTTGTGAGCATATCTTTTGCATTTTCCCCCTCTTTCTGATTCGCCGCTATCGTTGCAATGTTCTCTTCATTGATCATCAACATTGCATGTGCTGTACAGCTTTCAGTCCCAGTACTGGCTTACAGTCCGTTTTGGTGATCGCGAAGTTGACTTTGTATATCCTTCTGTTCTTGGGGTTTTTCACTCGCAGCACTATTTCCCCCACAGGCTTCATTTCTGTTCCATTGAACATCACCAGATTCTTCTTCGTCTCTTGCAGGTCAGACTTCCTTTCATCTCCTGTGGCTTCTCTGTACAGGCTCTCAGACATCACGTTTGTTGTTGCACCTGTGTCAAGAAGAAATGTTACCGGCACATCATTTATCAGCATTTTTGCTCGTATGTTTCTCTCCTTTTTTCTGGTTTTGTCTTCGATCCCGAGGATTTCATTATCGCTTTCAGTGTCAGTCTTTTCTTCTTCGAAGTGCCAAACTCTTGTTTTCTTTTGATTTTTCTTGGGTGTTCTGCAGCATGAAGCAAAGTGATTGTTTCCTCCACAAGCTTTGCATTTTCTTCCAAATGCTGGACATTTCTCTTTTGCTCTTGGGTGCTTTCCACCACAATATCCGCATTTCTCTCTGTACTCTGGTTTGTTTCCTTTGCTATACTGCTTTGCTGTCTTCTTTTCTTTGAAAGTTTGGACTTCCTGCGTGTCTTGCGTTTTTCTCATCATTTGGACGGTTTGATGTTGACTTCATTCATGCGCTCTGCACGTATCAATACATGCAGTCAATGTCAGCTGTCGCACTTCCAGTAATTTTGATCGCAGAGTCTCGTCATGTACACCCAGTACGATTTGATCTCTCAACAGTCTGTCTTCCAGTGTACCATAGTTACAGGTCTTGATCAGTCTCCACAGTTCTGCTACAAACTGTTCGATAGATTCTCCTGCTGCTTGATGTCTGCAGTTGAATCTGAATGCTTCGTAAGTTTCATTGGTTGAACCCACACAGTATTCTTCGAATTTCTGGAGAACGGTGTCAATGTCATTTCTTTCAGCTTCATTAGCAAATGCCAATCCTTCAGAGATGTTTATAACATAAAGCCCGATGCAAGAAAGAAAAACTGCTGTTCTGTATGTTGAGTCTTCTTCTATCTGTGTTGTCACAATTTCATAGCTGTCCCAAAGCCTCTTGAATTTCCTCCAGCTGCTCTGCAGGTTTCCTCCATTCACATCAAATTTAGGAGGCAAGGGAATCTTGGCATGTCGTCGACTGGCTCTTCTCTCTTCTTGTTCATCTTCCATGGTTTCAACTTTAGTCTTCAATATTCTGGATTTTTGTTGGAGTTCGTAATCACGATTCTGACACCATCTTTCGTTCTTTCTACAGCCAACTCGGAAGACAGGGCAATGCTTCTTCGTCTTTACTCCTCACTGTCTGATTCTCAACTGTCTATATATATACATTTCACAGTGAACAGCAATCAGTTATCATTTAAACGAATATCATGCCATGCTGTTATCCGCACGCTGTTTACTGTCAACACACGTCACAGCAACAAAACATAGGGCTGAAATACAAAGCAACAAACATAGGCTGAAATGCAAAGCAACAAAACATAGGGCTGAAATGCAAAGCAACAAAACATAGGGCTGAAATGCAAAACAACAAAACATAGGGCTGAAATGCAAAACAACAAAACATAGGGCTGAAATACAAAACAACAAAACATAGGGCTGAAATGCAAAGTAACAAAACATAGGGCTGAAATACAAAGCAACAAAACATAGGGCTGAAATGCAAAGCAACAAAACATAGGGCTGAAATACAAAGCAACAAAACATAGGGCTGAAATACAAAGCAACAAAACATAGGGCTGAAATACAAAGCAACAAAACATAGGGCTGAAATACAAAGCAACAAAACATAGGGCTGAAATGCAAAGCAACAAAACATAGGGCTGAAATGCAAAACAACAAAACATAGGGCTGAAATACAAAGCAACAAAACATAGGGCTGAAATGCAAAGCAACAAAACATAGGGCTGAAATGCAAAACAACAAAACATAGGGCTGAAATACAAAGCAACAAAACATAGGGCTGAAATACAAAGCAACAAAGCATAGGGCTGAAATGCAAAACAACAAAACATAGGGTTGAACTGCAAAACAACAAAACACAGGGTTGAAATGCAAAGCAACAAAACACAGGCCTGTAATGCACAGCAACAAAACACAGGCTTGTAATGCACAGCAACAAAACACAGGCCTGTAATGCACAGCAACAAAACACAGGCCTGTAATGCACAGCAACAAAACACAGGCCTGTAATGCACAGCAACAAAACACAGGCCTGTAATGCACAGCAACAAAACACAGGCCTGTAATGCAAAGCAACAAAACACAGGCCTGTAATGCACAGCAACAAAACACAGGCCTGTAATGCACAGCAACAAAACACAGGCCTGTAATGCACAGCAACAAAACACAGGCCTGTAATGCAAAACAACAAAACACAGGCCTGTAATGCAAAGCAACAAAACACAGGCCTGTAATGCACAGCAACAAAACACAGGCCTGTAATGCAAAGCAACAAAACACAGGCCTGTAATGCACAGCAACAAAACACAGGCCTGTAATGCACAGCAACAAAACACAGGCCTGTAATGCACAGCAACAAAACACAGGCCTGTAATGCAAAGCAACAAAACACAGGCCTGTAATGCAAAGCAACAAAACATAGGCCTGTAATGCAAAGCAACAAAACACAGGCCTGTAATGCAAAGCAACAAAACACAGGCCTGTAATGCAAAGCAACAAAACACAGGCCTGTAATGCAAAGCAACAAAACACAGGCCTGTAATGCAACAGCAACAAAACACAGGCCTGTAATGCACAGCAACAAAACACAGGCCTGTAATGCACAGCAACAAAACATAGGCCTGTAATGCACAGCAACAGAGGGGGATTCGTGAGCACTGTGAGAAACAAAAAAACACACTTCAAATATGTTTTGTCGTCTAATCCTGCAAATGTGTACTTTCCCCTTGGAAGAAGACATACACAGACAAAGAAACACACAGAAACAGACACAAGCAACACATGATCATGAGAAAACGTATGAAAAACTTAAAACGAGAACAGGAAAAAAGATGATCATTTGCCAAAGAAAAGAGAATGGCACAGCAAAGCATAACCCTATATAGATCTGGTGGACAGGCTGGATAAGGGAGTCAAATGGTATTTTTTTGCAGCTGGTGGACAGGCTGAGGGAAACAAAAGGTTACACACACATGCATATACAAACACACACACAAATGTAATGTCTGTGTAACACTGCTATCAACCAAAAAGTATACTGGGACACAGTATATTAAACACATACATAACTACAGTAACTGCAATGGTAACTTGGTCTGCATCTTCCTCACACAAAAACAAAACACAAAAACAAACATATCACATATACACACATACTCAACACATTATATGCTTAGGATGACTTGTTGTTATTGTTGTTTAAAGCCCAGTCAACTGCACTGAGCCATTGGGGACTACAACCATCTCAATAAGTACACCATATATCTCACTGGAGAAAAAACACAACCTTGAAAAGAAAATTAAGTATACATGTCAACGCATTCATGCACATAATCTAAGGATATGCCCCTGGCACTGACCACTCCAGCCAATTCATGACCAGGTGCAGGGGATTTAAAAAATCAAACCTGAATACAAATATAAACATAACCGAGGGCACTGAAACATATTAAAACCAGGCCCAAAGTACCTGAAACTGCTTCTGCACATTACATTTCCTTAGAGACGAAAACACACGCAATACATGTACCCAAATATCACTCTTAGGAGAAAGTATGCAAGATTTTAACGAATAAATACAGATGAATGGACCAGCAAAGCAGAAAATGATAGGAAGAAATGACAGAAAAACAAAGAAGCAAGGCAAAAACAAAGAGAGTGACAGAAAAGAGGAAATTTCTAGAACAGAATTTCCAGAAAGTGGGGATACTATTTACGCTGAAAGAGCCGCCGGCATCCCCATAGAGGTGTTATATGATTTATAAATTATAAAGTATATTTCCATGATAATGGTTTTTTGGTTGTTTTTGTTTTTGGTGTTTTGTTTCATTTTGTTTTGTTTTGTTTCGCTTTGTTATTCTAGTGTTCTGATCTTCTCCGAGATGCGTGCATGTACAATATTTTGCCCACATTGTGCAGGTGACATGTTGCTGCACACAGTTTACATACTCTGATGTATGTCCATGCTGGGTGTTTTTATGTTCCCATAAGCCAATATAAAATGACATGACGTACAGGACCATTAACATGCATATGTATCTCTCTCTCTCTTTCTCTCTCTTGCTACATATATATATATAGTGTGTGTGTGTGTGTGTGTGGTGTGTGTATATCTATATCTACATATGTATATATGTAGAGAGAGAGAGAGAGAGAGAGAGAGAGAGAGAGAGAGAGAGAGAGAGAGAGAGAGAGATTGATTGTTATTGTTATGTTATTGTCATTGTTATTGTTATTGTTTAAAGCCCAGCTGACTGCGTAGAGCCATATCAGGGCTATAACCATTTCAAAATACAAAAATTCAACAGGACAAAAAAGAAAGGGAAATTAAGTACACATATCAATGCATTCGTGCACATAATTTTAAGGACATGCCCCTGGCATTGACCACTCCATCCAATTTATTGCACAGGGGATTTAAAAAATATACCTGAATACAAATTTAAGCATTCCTACGAACACCAAAACATACATAAAAACGGGCATAAGTTACCTCAAATTGCTTCCGTTTATCTCAACTCCATACAGCCAAAAATACATTTATTACATGTATCCAATTATCAATCTTAAGAAAAAGTATGTCAGACTTTATCAAACACATATAGATGAATGGACTAGCAAGGCAGAAAATGATAGAAAGAAATGACAGAAAGCAAAGGAACAAGGCAGAAACAAAGATAGATAGATAGATAGATAGACAGATAGACAGATATTTAGACAGATAGATAGATAGATAGATAGATAGATAGATAGACAGATAGACAGACAGACAGACAGACCGATAGATAGACAGACAGATAGGTAGATAGATAAATACATATTTGATCTTTTTTGTTTGTGTACACAAATGAAAGGGGAACATCTCCACCCATCACAAACTAAGCAGAAGGTACCCACACAGGAATGAACCTAGACCTGAGTGGAAGTCCTTTGCACCTGTCTGTCATCTATAAAATTTAACACCAGCCACTTACTCGTTTAACTTTCGCCATGATTTCTTGCCGGTCATCTCCCCTCAGCACGCCCATACCAGCCACAAAGGTGAACAAGACGACCGGCGCCCCAACTGTCTGAAAATCAACAACAACGTAAGGCATGCAGTGTACGAAATGTTTACATTTATACTTGTTAAGTCCTTTGACTCCCGCACCCTTTCCATCAACTGCAAAAACTTAAGGAAGCTGGTGGATAGGGTGAGGGAATCAAAGGGTTAAGTTTTTGCTTTGCTAGCATGGTTGACAAGGCAGGATGTTGGTTGGCAGGATGTGGGAGTCGAAGGGTTAAATTTCTGCTTTTGATGGCATGGTTGACAATGCAGGATGCTGTGGACAGTGTGCAGCAGTCAAAGGGTTAGCTTCATGCACATAACTTTGTATGTCTCAAATCAGAAACTTGTTAGCTAACCTGTCAATGGTGAGCATGGGTTTTAACTCTTGTCTTTTGTCTTAACCGGGTTGTCGTTTTTGACATGGTGTTAGCCCTGATATGGCTCTAGTAGATGGCTGGGCTATAAGCTATATGAACTTGAACCTGCCAATTTAGCTCTCTGTCACTGGTCCAAACTTATGCAGCTGTCCATGACTCTCAAGTGATACACATGTGATCACTTGGACTAATCAGTGATCCTCCAGTGCTGAATACTTCCAACTGATCTTCATTCTTCACACTCCATAGAAAGGACGCACGCAAGCTGACTTTGTCTTGGCTTTCTCTTTCTTTAAGTTTTGCTGTAGCTGAATTAGACTCTGCCTTTATTTTTCCACCCCTGTTTCCCCATTTTCATCATCTTTTGTGGTAAACAAGACCACTGGTGCCCCAACTGTCTGATGAAAAGTTAGGTCAACAATGTGTACAACGTTTATATTTACAGAGTTATGTATTACAGCCACCTGAACATTCTTGAGTAGTAAATTCATTCAAAACAAAGAAACATTCCAGTTTGATCATCATCAAAATTTAACCTGCCCACAGGACAATGTACACATTACATAATCACTATTCTCTACTGAGACAGGCAATCAATAACAAAAACCATACACAAACAAGAACCAGAAAAAAACATGAAAAAAGAATCAGAATGTGTATTTAATACAACCAGACAAGACAGGCGCAAATTTTTGGCCGACTGGCCTTTGTCAAGTGGAAGATCACAAACAAAACAAACAAACAAACATCAATACAAAAATCAGGAGAAAAAGACTGAAACTTCCCTTCTGCTTTGTCCACTGTGAGAAAAGGACTGAACTGACTAAAATAACACCATAATGTGTTTGTGAGTAAATATGTCAGAGCAGAAGTGAGATAAATTTTGTAATTTTCCTGGTTTTCCCTTCAGCCCCTTGGCTGTTGGTTTAGGATATTTTTCTTCCTATTCCAAGGTCAGACTGGATTCATTGCACTAGGCATGATCCATTTACATCAGCCATACCTCTTGATTATATTAATCAAAGGACATAACTCTTGAGAATTATCTCCCATGTTGTATAGAACTTCTCAAATCTAACACAGTTTGCTCTACCCATTCAGCTAGCATAGAAGCAGATACAAAGTACAAAAACAGTAAGCTCAGAACACTCTTGATTATATATTTTCCCATTCAGTCAATCATATGCTTATATTTTCTCTTATGCATTATTTAATAGAAGGATATTTTACATTCAAAAAACTACTCCTAGCTAGTGCATCATAGTTTTAATTTTAGCCCTGGACCCTCCACAGGATAAAACAATATCAATATGGCATGATCACTTTTCGAATTGCAGAATTCATCTCACTTCCACTATGACATCATATTTACTCACAAACGTGGATGAAGCAGCAGGGAAGTTTCAGTCTTTTTCTCCTAATTTTTGTATTTGGTGTTTGTTTGTCTGTGATCTTATGCTTGACAAAGGCCAATTGCCTGAAAATTTGCACCTGTCTTATCTAGTTGTATTAAATATGCGTTCTGATTCTTATTTCATGTTTTTTTTTCTGGTTCCTGTTTGCTTGAATGCGGACAGTCACACTTGTTTTGGATTTCATGCACAAAGATGCCTGAACCCGTTTGCTCTGACATACATGCAGACAAGGTTTGATTAACATCTTGAGACAAACTCAAATCAAACAGCTAGGAACGGAAAATTTCATCCTGAACAGGTTATTTTGCCATTACGTAAACAGCCACATTAACAAATGCATAATGATGAAATGAATAAGCAACTACAATACATAACATGTACACAAAGAAGTACAGTGTTTACCTGATCAGTCACAACCATTTTTAGTGGAGCGAATTTGGTTCCAGTGTACAACTTGTCCAGTGCCAGGTACCAGTAACGCATTATGGGGCCCTGAACATGTCATAAACACTGAAGAGTACTGAGTAAACAGCATGCGTGTGCACGCACGCACACACACACACATGAAGAGCAATATATAACAAACTAGAAAAAAAAAAGACTTGGACACAGTATGGCTGGTCAACTTATTGTTGTTTAACTTATTGTTGTTTAAAGACCAGTTGACTGCGTAGAGCCATATCTGGGCTATAGCCGTTTCAAGACATACACAATACTTTAATAGGCCAAACTACTTGGCACTTTTATGACTTACACAACTGTTAACACGCATACTTACATTCTGCATGAGTCTACATATGAAGGGGGTTCTGGCACGAAACAGGTGTGCACAAATGTTGCTCTGGGAGATCTGGAAAATCTTCACTCTTTACCCACCATGCAACAGGTAGGCCTACCCAAGCAAGGTCAACCCCCGATCTTCTTATGTCTGATGGCTTACCAATTTGACTATCACACCCATTAAGGAGCTATAATGAGCCACAGTAACATGAAAGGAACACAAAAAACTTCCTCCCCCAACCCCTCTCCACAACTGACCAACAACAGAAACCAATAACTAAAACAAAACATAAAAAAACAGCCTCAAACAAAACATAAAAAACAGCCCCAAACAAAACATAAAAACAGCCCCAAACAAAACATAAAAACAGCCCCAAACAAAACATAAAAAACAGCCCCAAACAAAACATAAAACAGCCCCAAACAAAACATAAAAACAGCCCCAAACAAAACAGCCCCAAACAAAACATAAAAACAGCCCCAAACAAAACAGCCCCAAACAAAACATAAAAAAACAGCCCCAAACAAAACAGCCCCAAACAAAACATAAAAAAACAGCCCCAAACAAAACATAAAAACAGCCCCAAACAAAACATAAAAAACAGCCCCAAACAAAACATAAAAAACAGCCCCAAACAAAACAGCCCCAAACAAAACATAAAAACAGCCCCAAACAAAACAGCCCCAAACAAAACATAAAAAACAGCCCCAAACAAAACAGCCCCAAACAAAACATAAAAAACAGCCCCAAACAAAACAGCCCCAAACAAAACAGCCCAAACAAACAAAAACAGCCCCAAACAAAACATAAACAGCCCCAAACAAAACATAAAAAACAGCCCCAAACAAAACATAAAAAACAGCCCCAAAACAAGCCCAACAAAACATAAAAAACAGCCCCAAACAAAACAGCCCCAAACAAAACATAAAAAACAGCCCCAAACAAAACATAAAAAACAGCCCCAAACAAAACATAAAAACAGCCCCAACAAAACAGCCCCAAACAAAACATAAAAACAGCCCCAAACAAAACATAAAAACAGCCCCAAACAAACAAAACAGCCCCAAACAAAACATAAAAAAACAGCCCCAAACAAAACATAAAAACAGCCCCAAACAAAACATAAAACAGCCCCAAACAAAACATAAAAAACAGCCCCAACAAAACATAAAAACAGCCCCAAACAAAACATAAAAACAGCCCCAAACAAACATAAAAAACAGCCCCAAACAAAACAGCCCAAACAAAACAAAAAAACAGCCCCAAACAAAACATAAAAAACAGCCCCAAACAAAACATAAAAAACAGCCCCAAACAAAACAGCCCCAAACAAAACATAAAAAACAGCCCCAAACAAAACATAAAAACAGCCCCAAACAAAACAGCCCCAAACAAAACATAAAAAACAGCCCCAAACAAAACAAAAAACAGCCCCAAACAAAACATAAAAAACAGCCCCAAACAAAACAGCCCCAAACAAAACATAAAAAACAGCCCCAAAACAGCCCCAAACAAAACATAAAAAACAGCCCCAAACAAAACAGCCCCAAACAAAACCAAAAAAACACCCCAAACAAAACATAAAAAACAGCCCAACAAAACATAAAAAACAGCCCCAAACAAAACATAAAAAACAGCCCCAAACAAAACAAAAAACAGCCCCAAACAAAACAGCCCCAAACAAAACATAAAAAACAGCCCCAAACAAACATAAAAACAGCCCCAAACAAAACAGCCCAAACAAAACAAAAAAACAGCCCAACAAACATAAAAACAGCCCCAAACAAAACATAAAAAACAGCCCCAAACAAAACATAAAACAGCCCCAAACAAAACATAAAAAACAGCCCCAAACAAAACATAAAAAACAGCCCCAAACAAACATAAAAACAGCCCCAAAAAACAGCCCCAAACAAAACAGCCCCAAACAAAACATAAAAAACAGCCCCAAACAAAACATAAAAAAACAGCCCCAAACAAAACATAAAAAACAGCCCCAAACAAAACAGCCCCAAACAAAACATAAAAAAACAGCCCCAAACAAAACAAACAACAAAGAAACAAAAACAGAAAAGGAAAGAAAGAGAATTTAACCACCCCACAAAAATATTTGTTTAAATAAAACTTTTCAGATGCATCGATCAAAAAAAAGGATGTCATCTCTTGAAATTTTGCCGTTTAGATTTGATCATATCACAATTATCAGCACAGTAGAAAAGAGATCAAACCGGAATAATACATACAGAAAAAGGCCCATGAAAGTCAAGCAACAGGATGGCAAAGATCAAGTGGGAGAGAAAGGAAAAAAAAAAAGTGCTGACAGCTTGGTCGATGATATCAACACTCACCAAGGCACAAAAGCCCAGGACGAAGAACCTTCCTGACCGGACAATGTTGTACTGCTTGATCGTGTTGCCCTCGATCAACAACTGACTGAGGCCATCCCCTGCTGCCATCAGTGTGCCTGTGTTTAGCCACACACATGAATTATAGCACAGACACCAGTGAACTAGGCAGGAAACGGACTATAGACCGGGAGGTTGTGGGTTTGAATTTATTCTGGGATTTTTCTGCCTTGACTGGCTCCTATGCAGAGCACATAATGCTGCTAGCTCACCGAGAACATTGGGATCACACAGTCGAGTCTCATCCACTTCATAGATGTGTCATCAAGTCTCACTTACATTTCCACATTGTTTTGCCCATTCTGTGTAAGCGGTATACTGCCTGCATTACCTGTCTTCAATGTACACTGTGTAAGCAGTATACTGCCTGTATTACCTGTCTTCAATGTACACTGTGTAAGTGGTATACTGCCTGCATTAACTGTCTTCAATGTACACTGTGTAAGCAGTATACTGCCTGTATTACCTGTCTTCAATGTACACTGTGTAAGCAGTATACTACCTGTATTACCTGTCTTCAATGTACACTGTGTAAGTGGTATACTGCCTGCATTACCTGTCTTCAATGTACACTGTGTAAGCAGTATACTGCCTGTATTACCTGTCTTCAATGTACACTGTGTAAGCAGTATACTACCTGTATTACCTGTCTTCAATGTACACTGTGTAAGTGGTATACTGCCTGCATTACCTGTCTTCAATGTACACTGTGTAAGCAGTATACTGCCTGTATTACCTGTCTTCAATGTACACTGTGTAAGTGGTATACTGCCTGCATTACCTATGTACACTGTGTAAGTGGTATACTGCCTGCATTACCTGTCTTCAATGTACAGTGTGTAAATGGTATATTACCTGCATAACCTGTCTTCAGTGGCTGTACATGCTAGGTGTTTTCATGTTTCCTTAACCACTGAAGAGTGACATGATTTACAGTATTTTTAATGATAACATCTGCTGTTCTATACATTGCATTAATCCCTAGACTCCTTCAGCCTGTCCACTAGCATCTTGGTAATCATGACAGCAAAGCAAATATATAATCCTAGGACTTCCTCACCCTATCCACCAGTTTCCTGCAGGAAGCTGGTGGATAGGGCGAGGGAGTCCAAGGGTTAAATTTTTGCTGGTGGTGGATAAAGTGTGTGAGTGAAAGGGTTAATAGATCTGCACTTGTGCTGACCTAAAAAACAACAACAAAAATCTCCACCCTTTACCCATCAGGCAGGAGATACCTACACTGGATCTAACCCAGATTTTTCAACAGCACAGCGATCAGCATGATATAAATGTCAGCAGCAGTGTGTGTGTGTGTGTGTGTGTGTGTGTGTGTGTGTGTTGTGTTGTGTTGTGTTGTGTTTGTGTGTGTGTGTGTGTGTGTGTGTGTGTGTGTGTGTGTGTGAGTGTGTGTGTCTGTGTGTGTCTGTGTGTGTGTGTGTCTGTGTGTGTGTAGATGTTTCTTTTTGGATTTTTCAAGGATCGAGCCATAGAACTGACTGATAAAGATCATAATGATGACATATAAAATACAGAATGTTGTGAATAACGTCTGAATTTCACCACCAAAGTAACAAATAATCAGTGCTGTGTTAGGTCATCAATTTGTCTTATTTATAGCTACTATGAACTACATCTATAACAAACACACATCTGTCTCCTTTTTATTGTAAGCAGACTACACTTTATGTTTACTGGATGTAAACATGGAAACAACGACAAATTAATAACAAAACATGCAGTTACATGCTACCCATTCTGACCTTTATGTCACCCATGGGAAAGCACGGATAAACTCCAGTATACACTGTCTCTGAAGTGTAATCTTGCAAGCATAAATGTATGAGGCATGTATGCACTATGCCCCACTCTGTCTTATGCTGTTATTCATGCCATTAATCTGGAAAAGTCAAATAGAGGTGATGACATACAGCATTGTATCTGATTATGTGAAGTATGTTGTCACAAGCAAATACCTATCAAATAACAGAACTAAGAGGATGACATGCTGAGTCATCTATTGGATACATGCTCCAAGTAGTGGAGTCCAGGAATGTTTCAACATAGGATTAATTGCAAAAGAATTTGAAATCAGTGCATTTATTTGCTTACACTATTCCTTACAACATATGTAAAAAGTAGGGAAAAGTAAGTTTCGCGAGATGTTTAAAAATACGTTTATTACAGCAGAATCTTTCACTTTCGCGCTTTCGCATTTTTTAGCGTGGTGATGAGGCTGCGCATTGATTTCTGTATCAACAAACAATTGCGTCGACCATAAACCACGAGGAAAAAGATCCTACAACTTGTGAAAGCGGCTTACCAGGTGAGTACTCTAACTTATATCATGTTGAAAAAAACAATTGTAAGAACTTCCACCATCTATCTCTTAATTTTTCCTCCTTCTGATTATTATCGCGATCGTTGACTAACTGGGATGTGTCGGATCGGAGGGCTAGACTCAGACCAGCACATGGTGCGTTTTTCAGCTATTCTGTCAAACTACTATTATTCTAAGAAAACTATTATGTACATTTCTTTTACAAATAGCGTGTATTAATCATTACAGCTCTGTATTTCCTTCGTTTTGTCTTTATTAGTAAGTTCTCCTTATAAAGTTTTATTTACGCAGTGTTGTTAGTAGACCATGCTGGCGAAGAGGTAGTGCAATCTGCTACTAACTTGAATTTTTTGGGGGGGGGGGGGGAGCGCGGGTTCGATTCCCGCTAAAGGCTATTTAAAAAAAAAAAAATTAAAATATAAAATGTAAATTTAATTTGCTATTATTATTGTTTGTGCCGTTTGCTTTGCTGTTATATCCCATATTCTCTCTTTCTCTCTTTTTATACTATTGAAATTAGCAGTCTTGTATAGATAATAGCGTGTTTTCATTCCTTTTTCGTTATCTTTTCTTTTGAATGCCTTTTTAATTTTTGTTTTATGGGCGGTTTTTTGTTTTTGTTTGTTTCTTTCTTTCATCTTAACTGCTCGTTGTTCTTCTCTGTTATTAAGATTTTTTTTTTTCGAATTGTTTCAGACCAGTTGGACACAGATGTTTGCATTTTATGCAAGCAGTCCCTGAGGAACGGTCAAGAAACAGTCACCCAAACAGAAAAAGGTGTTGCTGGTCTTCGGAAAGCAAGTCGAAAGAGAGAGGAGACTAGCCTGGATTTTTATCCTGGCCAGATTCTGCACAAAATCTGTCGACATGAGTTCTGTAATGAATTTATAATTCAGCGCGATTTAAAAGCTCGACAAGTGCAGTCATCAAAGTCAAAGACATCTCTTCGCTCTTCTCAAACAAAATTTGACTTCGCCAGTGACTGTATCCTCTGTGGGACATCTGTAAAGGGCCAAACAAAGAAAGGTGATGTCTCTGTGTACCAAATCCGCACATCCAGTTGTCAAGCTACTTTGGAACTTGCATGTTTGCAACGAGGACCGGGTGACAAGTGGGCCCAAATAGTAAAGGGGCGGATTGAATATGCACAGGATTTACATGCTGCTGATGCTGTTTACCATCAACAGTGCAATGTGAATTTTAGAACTGGACGAAATATTCCACAAGCTTATCGGCCTAATATAGCAGTGGCAGACAACAAAAAAGGGCGACCAGAGGATGAAGTTCGACTTGCAGCATTTTCCAAAGTAGTTTCCTACCTGCAGGAAAATGACGATGAGCAGTTAACAGTGGGTGATCTGTGCCTGAAAACGCGCGAGTATCTTGGAGATGAAGAACCTTACTCCAAAGACCACATGAAAAGAAAGCTACTGAAAACCCTTGGAAGTGACATCATTATCACAAACATACAAGGGAAAGCAAATGTTGTCACATTCCAGATGACTGCGGAGAAAATCTTAGACCGCTTCTGGAAGACAGAGAAAGAACAAGATTTATTGGCTGACAAAATGAGAATAATTGAAACTGCTGCCAAACTCTTGTTGTCTGACATCAAAGATCTGAATTATCCCAAGGATGTCTATCCAGCAAGAAAAGAGGTCAGTGATGTTTCTACAAACACTGATGCAGAAAAAAAGGGAATGTAAACTGAAAACTGCTTCCATTGGTCAAGCGATCATGCATGCCATCAGACCAAATACCTTAATACCACCTCTGCAATTGGGACTTGGTGTGCAAGTGCATCATCTTCATGGATCCCGGTCTTTGGTAGAACTGTTAAACAAACTTGGATTCTGTTCGTCGTATCATGAGGTCCAACGCTTTGAACAATGTGCAGCCTATAGTCAAGGCACAGATCTTGTTGGTGTGGGTCCTAACAGTTTTGTGCAGTTTGTTGCTGATAATGTGGACCACAACTTGAGAACATTGGAAGGTTCAGGGACATTCCATGGGATGGGAATCGTAGGAGTGGTCACACCCGGTCAAAAACATACAAAGGTGATCCACCGCAACACTAGTGTAACTGCACGCCAAACTTCTGCCCTGGGTCAAATCCCACTCCGTTTCTTCAGTCCATCAAAGACTGATTTCTCACTGAAGTTTGAAGAGTTGCGGAATTTCACCTTTGAAGATACCACCAGGAAACTAGACCTGTTATGGAAAATATCATGGCCTCTACGGGCACCACGTCCTGGTTGGTCAGGATTAATGCAAACTGTATCAAATGGAGACTATCCTGGTCAGAGCACTGTGACCTTTCTGCCCATGATAGACATGCAGCCCACAGACATAAGCTGTGTGTATTCCACCCTTCACTTTGTCTGTGATCTTGCAGTCAAATACAAGGTCAAGCCAATCTTGACTCTTGACCAGCCCTCATGGTGGAAAGCACAGTTGATTCTTGATAGTGAACCAGCTGACAGCCATCTACGGTCGCTCATCTTACGACTGGGTGGATTCCACATGCAGATGAGCTATCTGGGAAGCATTGGTCATCTTATGACAGGATCGGGACTGCAGCAGCTGACAGTGACATTCGTGATGTACAAGAGAAGGCCTGTTTGAGGCGTCTGATACATTTATGTAGTTGCATGGCTTGATATGGGCAATTGAACTCTATCTAAAGATTCGCATTCCATATTAAGGTAATCACACGCTGAATAATGCTGGACAATAGTGCTTCCACTAACAGTGTCGGAGGCGCTGTAGCTCTGCCGTCTAAAAACATTACCGAGGACATTACATTTGTAATTTTTTGTCACAGTTTCTTGAATATATTTATTTACCTGATGAATGTGAATGTATCTCGTCAAGACCTTTCGAACGAGGTGCTACATGATGACATTCGGATTACTATGAGAAATGTTAGTGCTTCGTTCCGATGTGATGACGTCATTTCGTTAATTAGACCCCCTTCCGACATTGCTCTCAACCTACTTTTTTCATATGTTGTTTCAGTGTCAATACTCAAACTATTGGACACAAAATCAAAACTTTTGCAATTAATCCTAAGTTTGACTCTTATTTTACATTCCTGGACTCCACTAAAGTAGTTATGTGCATATCACTGTCATGAATGAAATGATGTTAAACTGCACAATCATTCCTCCTAGTTATAGTTTTACAATAGTAATAACCATGTTAAAACTATCTAGGTCAGTGCATGTGCAACTGGTCAGTTTTCAATCAATAATATTTGATTGGCTCTTATCACATATATATGCAATCAACACTTGATATATATTGGAAGTTAAATTTGACAGGAAAAGAATAAATAATATTGCCCTTTTCCATACACATTATTAGACATCAACCATATTTTCACTAGGCAGTAAATTTAAAACCTATTAAAAAATAAATTAATTAAAACTGACACATGGTTTCGCATTAGAACATTCTCGACGAGGAATTATTGTGCAGTTTAACACTGTTGATGCTAATTATAGCCTAGCCCAGTATCTGTTGATTGGCTGGCCATGTAGTAGCGCAGCGCTTCGGCACACAATTTGTGTACAAACTATTGTCTGGGAGTTTCGGCAGGCTGTTACATATTGGCTATTATGTAATATTTGTTTGCCTATGTACCATAGGCACTGTAGAATAAAGACAGTTTGCTCTAAGTTCTGCATGTCTGCAATGAAATAATATGTGTGACATCAATTTAATGACTGGGGCCGTAGAAAAATGCCATAATGACGACAAAGTTCATGGGCCCAACTTTGGAACACATGAACTCACGGCAGATCTACTCATTGTTTAGGCAGATATGACAACAGGATCCTAAATGATAATGTATTACTTAGGTTTTTGGAACGCTCAATACATAGCTATGGATGGACAGAGACTGTAAAATAAAAGTACAACTTGGCTGAGAAAACGCAAGGCGTTTTTGATCTAGACAAACATACTACACAAAGCTCTCTGTTATAATTAAATGGAAGAATGATCCTTCAAGTGATCATAAGCATTGACTTGAAAGTATCTACAGATGGGGCTGACACCACAATCTCTACATGATTTGTGAAGTAGTTGCCTCCGAGTCTGATACTCAGTCAATGGTGAACTTTGTACAGTTTCAAACTGTTTCCTCCACTATGTTTACTGATGTAGAACTTGAACTTTGGCCACTGTATTCGGTACATGCCATAAACAAACTTTAAGACACTGGGCTGGGTTGTCCAAGGGAAGCAAGCTGCTCACGGTTAGACTTATCTCTCGAGTGAGGTAAGCTGTTTGTATCTCTGCATTGCACATCTTCGACATCCTGGCACAGACAGTTGTGGTATGGGTTCCAGAAAGTGTGATCATACTGAAGGGTGCACAGGTGCTTTGTAGAGCTGGAGAAAAGTTTTCCTGGACAGAGGTCTGGTTGATTTGGGTTCTCCCTCTCTCAACACAGAGGTTCATGCACCCATCCCTTGCTCAGAATGTGACTATATCCAGGGCAACTACAGTGAAACATGCTGATACAAGAATTACACACATGTGCATCTTCCCACTATCCTCTCACTCCTCCAGGACACAGGGTGATGGACTTACACTTACAGTCACACAGTGTAAGAAACTAAGATGTGCATGCACCTGTGGCTATGCCTATGATGCATGCCAACACACATGTATGTGCATACCCTCCCCTTACACAATCACAACAGGCAAACACACTTACACATACATTCATATGCACAACAAACCTGACCCCACCCCCGTTATCTATCCATTTGTCAACTGACTTTTAACACGCATTACGAAACCAGACCTCACCTGTAGTTGAACACATGGTCGCCAAAGGATATTTGGACAGGACACGGAGGTAACCTCTCCACAACGTAGCCATAATGCAGACAAGACTTGACCTATAAGCTTTAATGCACTTGTCACGAGCGGATGTCGACGTTGTGGTCGTCTGCAATAGGTGGTCAAATACAAGAAGCACCGACCTCGTCGCACTCTCCACACTTTAGAGGGCCGCCATTTTGATTCGGAGTATTGCACTTTCTTTTTGTTAATTATTCCTTCCGGGTTACCAATAAAAACTCCTTTTAGCCTATGTCAATATTTCATTACAGATTCAAAGAAAATTTAGACTATAATGATTTACTAGCTGAATAAGTGTTCAGAATTAAAATTTACAGAGCAGAATAAAGTGACTGATAACATAAATACTTGCGTCGTCTGCTATCAGTTTCGTCGTTTTGGTGTTGCGACCGGGTGAAGAGTGTCACCTGATAAGCTTATCATCCCACATTTCAGCTCTCTCTCTCTCTCTGACTCTGTGGAGCGTGCGGCAATGGAGAGGTTATGTTGGTCTCCGCGGCGTGCAATCACAAAGCCAATTTGCCTCCGCCAGCTGCCGTATGGCATTTGAGTTTATGTGTTTGGTTAGGCCTATATCATATGGTGGTATTACAGCTGTTGTTGATAAAACGTCCAATGGACCTAATTTCTTGTCAGTTTCGATGATATCTATGTTTTCCATTTTATTAACAATTATTGAATTAGCCAGGCAAATGGCACAATGATATATATTCGTTCAGTCAATACACACTGGGCTGGCGTGATGGCCAATAACCTGATGCTCAGTTTACAAGTAACCACATCTGGTGGTGCAAACGCATACACACACAGACACAGGCACGCATGCATGCATGCTTAGACAAGTAGAGACAGAGTGTGGAAAGATACAGAGAGAGAAAGAGAGAGAGTGAAGAGAGACACAATGACAATGATACTTTATTTTCCAACAGTAAAAGTTATTGGCTAGAAGCCATTTTTCAAACTTGCTGTTGCTATTCTATACACACGACATTTGTTTACAGCAACAAGTACAGCTTATGAAAGATACATGCTGAATACTAAAATGTAAGATAACATTACAATGAAAACAAGAAACGTACACAGTCAGCACTTAAAAATGGATAGATAGATAGATAGATGGATAGATGAGCAAGTAAATAGATTAATGAACAATAAGTAAAGATAGGTGGAGGAGGGGAAGGAGAAGCAAGAGAAGAAGAAAATAAAGTAAACAAAATAATAATAATATAAAGTAAAACAAAGTAAAATAGAGGAAGAAGAAAAATTACATGTGAGAAAAGTACAGACGATAAATTAAGTGTCAAATAGATCAATGTTCTTACAATCAAATCAAAGAAGACGAAATCAACTTGCTGTCATTATTATTACTACAGCTATTGTTATTACAATGAAAAATTAACACTGCTACAACAATTACTATTACTACCACCACTACCACTACTACTAAACACAATAATAATAAATGGAGGTAAAAATAGCAGTTCAGAAGGATGATAAATAAAATAAAAATAATATAAAAAAGGGAGGGGTGTAAACATTAGGTCGATTGAAGGCACAAACATAAAATTCTGTAGGAGAAAGAGAATCAACAGATGATATGACATCAAATAGACAAATGTATACATAAATGAAATAGAGAGAAAGAGAGAGAGAGAGAGAGAGAGAGAGAGAGAGAGAGAGAGAGAGAGAGAGAGAGAGAGAGAGAGTCATACACACAGGAACATAGCTGCTCGCATATATGCCAGAACACACGTCAAGAGAGACAGAGAAAGAGAGGCCATACACACATGACAGAGTGCAAGAGAGAGAGAGAGAGAGAGAGAGAGAGAGAGAGAGAGAGAGAGAGAGAGAGAGAGAGAGAGAGATGTATTTTTTAGTCCTCTATCAGTTCAGTTGGATATTAACTTCTGCTATCTGACTGTCTCCAGAGTTCCTTGCTACTGGTCAGCATTGTAATTCATAACGAAATGATTACAGAAGAAGTACACAACATTGTCTTTTTTAGCAACATACTTTATAGGAACTGAACATAACATAAAACCTATTGGTCATTTTAAGAAGCATCAACACACACACGTACAACATTTTCATCAGTAACTTTTCAGGAACTGAATATAACATGAAACGCATAGATCCTTTTTAAGTAGCATCAACACACACACATACACACTCTCTCTCTGTCAATACACACACAAACGTTTTCTCTCTCACACTGTGACATACATGTGGCATACTGGCAGGCACACACAATGCACACACACCAGAACACACACACACATACACACGCACGCACACACACACACACACACACATGCGCGCATACACACACTGTAAAACACACATACAACACTGCATTGAAATGTTCGCTCTTGATCCAACAGACAGTGAAATAAGCTTCTCCACCTAATTAGTTTGCAACTGTAGTTGTGAGCGAAACACACAAAACTGGTAACACTCTTTTTTTCATGCAGTGATTATAACGTAATAATTATACAATGGTTTTATTTCTTCTTCATTCATGGCAATATTAACACAGGCAGTGAACAGGGAAGTAATAAGGTCACTTTCTGTCCTCCTCCAGCATCATTTCTGTCATAAAGTGTGGTGAATAGGACACAGCTCTGGTACAGTCTCAGCCTGGTGTTGGTGCTGTACATCATTTCTGTGCCATAAAGTACACCATTTCTGTGCCGTAAAGTACATCATTTCTGTGCCGTAAAGTAGGCCTACATCATTTATGTGCCATAAAGTAGGGCCTATATGATTTCTGTGCCGTAAAGGCCATCATTTCTGTGCCGTAAAGTGGGGTGTAAAGGACACAGTTCTGGTACAGTCTGGTGTTGGTGCTGGACATCATTTCTGTGCTGTAAAGTGGGGTTGACAGGACACAGCTCTGGTACAGCCTGTTGTTGGTGCTGTACATTTCTGTGTTGTAAAGTGGGGTTGACAGGACACAGTTCTGGTACAGTCTGGTGTTGGTGCTGTGCGTTTCTGTGCTGTAAAGTGGGGTTGACAGGACAGTTCTGGTACAGCCTGGTGTTGGTGCTGTACACTTCTGTGCTGTAAAGTGTGGTTGACAGGACATACTTCTGGTACAGCCTGATGTTGGTGCTGTACATTTCTGTGCTGTAAAGTGGGGTTGACAGGACACAGTTCTGGTACAGCCTGGTGTTGGTGCTGTACATTTCTGTGCTGTAAAGTGGGGTTGACAGGACATAGTTCTGGTATAGCCTGGTGTTGGTGCTGTACATTTCTGAGCTGTAAAGTGTGGTTGACAGGACACAGTTCTGGTACAGCCTGGTGTTGATATGCTGTACATTTCTGAGCTGTAAAGTGGGGTTGACAGGACATAGTTCTGGTACAGTCTGGTGTTGGTGCTGTACATCATTTCTGTGCTGTAAAGTGTGGTTGACAGGACACAGTTCTAGTACAGCCTGGTGTTGGTGCTGTACATTTCTGCGCTGTAAAGTGTGGTTGACAGGACACAGCTCTGGTACAGCCTGGTGTTGGTGCTGTACATTTCTGCGCTGTAAAGTGGGGTTGACAGGACACAGCTCTGGTACAGCCTGGTGTTGGTGCTGTACATTTCTGCGCTGTAAAGTGGGGTTGACAGGACACAGCTCTGGTACAGCCTGGTGTTGGTGCTGTACATTTCTGTGCTGTAAAGTGTGGTTGACAGGACACAGCTCTGGTACAGCCTAGTGTTGGTGCTGTACATTTCTGTGCTGTAAAGTGTGGTTGACAGAACACAGTTCTGGTACAGCCTGGTGTTGGTGCTGTACATTTCTGTGCCGTAAAGTGGGGTTGACAGGACACAACTTGAAGAAATCTCTTAAGCTGAAAGAAAAGCAAAGAAGAATTGGATGACAAAAGAAATTTCCGACTTGATGGATGAAAGCAGGAAAGTAAAGAGAAAAAGAAGAAAAATACAAAAACATAGATGTCTTGTCTTGTCTTGTATTAAAAACGCGTTCGTGTTCTTCTTTCGTGTTTTTTTTTTCTGTTTCATAGATAAGGAAATTAGGAATAAATACAATGAAGCTAAGTAAGTTTACATACAGTCTACATACTCTGTACCCTAGGTGGTTTCATGTGTCTATGACTAACATAGGCCACTAGACTCTTGACATGATATACAGGATGGTCAACGTGCGTATAGAATGTTCTGTGTGCATATACACACAAAGGGGGGTTTGGGCACTTACAATACAAGTCTGCACATGCACTGACCTAAGAGGTAGGGAAAAAATCTCCACCCTTTACCCACCAGGTGTAGGGTACCCAGGCGGGATCAAACCCCAGACTTCCTGACTGGCAGCCTAATGTTTTACCCACTTGACTGCCATGTGTCAAATCCTCTTAGATAACGTGGGACAGATTTTGTGGAATGATTCGCTCTTTTTTACTGTCTTATTTGTCTCAGTCTATTGGTGAGGAAAATTTTCCATATTAGATAAAGAAACGACCGTAACTGGAAATTGTTTAATAAATGCTATTATTATTGGATAACAAACTGACAGATACTGTGAAGTAATTCTTTTTTTTTTCAATTTTTGCAGAACTGCAGGAGGCTTGCTTGTTGCATATTTGAATATCACTGAAATAATCACATTTAATGTTGAAAATATTAGTGCAAAAGTCCTGCACTTTTCTTAGCACAGAACGTAAACATTTAGTGCAACGTTTGGTGTCATGTGTAATATTTAGCGCTCCTATGCTTTTAAGAAATTTCATACTCAAAGTTGTCCAGTTAACCAGAGTAAGGTTATGGAGACCTCACTTTTTTGATGGTTGTGCCGATAGTCAGGAGGACTGAGGGCTGCACCATTTTTTTAAAGTGCCAGACCGTCTTTGCAGTCAGATTAGGAGATGGGAGCCCTGCCTCTTATTTCATGTATTAAACGATCCCTTATAATCACATGCACACACACATCCATTCGAAACACACATAAAAAAAGATATACAAATTGATAGTTACTTTATTTCATGGAACAATGAGTGCACATCAGGTATGTACATTTCTGTGCCGTTCATTATGTATCTGGTTTTGCTGCCTTGTACTTGATGAGTTATCATAAACTGTTTGGGGGAACTGTAATTGTTGCAAATTGTTGAGAGTGACAGAAGGTTAACCCTTTGTGAAATTTGACTCCCGCATCCTGTCTACCAACCGCAAAAACGTAACCCTTTGACTCCATCACCTTTTCACCAGCTTCTCTCTGATATACCTCTCTCTCTCACTCTCTGTCTCTTTATCTCTGTCTGTCTGTGTCTGTCTTCTCTGATATACCTCTCTCTCTTCATTTCTCTATCTGTTCTTCTCTCTTTCCCTGCCTTGATTTTGATTTAGTTCAGTTTTTACATTGACACCCACCTAAGGTGATATGGCTGACGGGGATAACCATCCCAGGGAAGTGGGGGAAGGGGGACTTTTCTAATCCTATACTGACACCACCAGAACAACAATGATGTTAAGATAGGGTCGTGAGAAGGCCAGTTTTAATGTAACGCACCCCGGGATTCGAACCCACGACCATTAGCATTTGAATCCAACGCCCAAACCAACTGAGCTACTAGGGCCTGCATCTCTCCTGGCACCAACCAAGCCTGAGATATATAGACACCTGAAGCACGGATCAAGACATCTGAGCAACATCCTCAATGCTTCCTCTGTGAAATGGATGAAACTGCACTATATGGTCCCAGTATTCTCAAATAACCCACAGCACACTGAAATGTGGATAAGAGCCAGCTGAGGTGAAAAAAAACCCAACAACACCACTGATATGAACTGATGGGGCTTCGTCCTCAAACTTCCCAGTCATCAGTCCACTGTGCTAATCACTTCACCACGGTGACTCGTCTGCTTTGGTGGATTATTGTGCGGAGTGTTTGAAGAACGCCTTGGCCGAGTTGGACTCCATGGTGACGCAAGTCATGCGCAGAAGTCTGACAAAACCGGACTTGGTTCCCACCGCTAGCCAGGGCTGCAGGCCTTGTTGGGGTTGAAGCACACCTGTATAGATGGACACAAACATGACAGTAACAAAATGAAATACCTGTACAAATGGACACAACAACATGACCAAAATGAAATACTGTACAATGGAAAAACATGACAGTAACATGAAATACCTGTACAGATGGATATAACAACATGACAGTAACAACATGAAATACCTGTATAGATGGATGTAACAACATGACAGTAACAACATGAAATACCTGTACAGATGGATGTAACAACATGACATAACAACATGAAATACCTGTACAGATGATGTAACAACATGACAGTAACAACATGAAATACCTGTACAGATGGATGTAACAACATGACAAATAACAACATGAAAACCTGTACAGATGGATGTAACAACACAGTAACAACATGAAACACCTGTACAGATGATGTAACAACATGACAGTAACAACATGAAACCTGTACAGATGATGTAACAACACATGAACAACATGAAAACCTGTACAGATGGATGTAACAACAACACAGTAACAAACATGAAATACCTGTACAGATGGATGTAACAACATGACATAACAACATGAAATACCTGTACAGATGGATGTAACAACATGACAGTAACAACATGAAATACCTGTACAGATGGATGTAACAACATGACAGTAACAACATGAAACACCTGTACAGATGGATGTAACAACAACAGTAACAACATGAAACACCTGTACAGATAGATGTAACAACATGACAGTAACAGCATGAAACCTGTACAGATGGATGTAACAACATGACAGTAACACATGAAATACCTGTACAGATAGATGTAACAACATGACAGTACAACATGAAATACCTGTACAGATGGATATAACAACATGACAGTAACAACATGAAATACCTGTACAGATGATGAACCAGACAGTGACAACATGAAATACCTGTAATAGATGGATATGACCAGACAGTACAACATGAAATACCTGTAAGATGGATGACCAGACAGTACAACATGAAATACCTGTAAGATGGATTGAACAGACAGTAACAACATGAAATACCTGTACAGATAGATGTAACAACATGACAGTAACAACATGAAATACCTGTACAGATAGATTAACAACATGACAGTAACAACATGAAATACCTGTACAGATAGATGTAACAACATGACAGTGACAACATGAAACACCTGTACAGATAGATGTAACAACATGACAGTAACAGCATGAAACACCTGTACAGATAGATTAACAACATGACAGTAACAGCATGAAACACCTGTACAGATAGATGTAACAACATGACAGTAACAGCATGAAACACCTGTACAGATAGATTAACAACATGACAGTAACAGCATGAAACACCTGTACAGATAGATGTAACAACAGACAGTAACAGCATGAAATACCTGTACAGATAGATGTAACAACATGACAGTAACAACATGAAACACCTGTACAGATAGATGTAACACAGTAACAACAAGAAACACCTGTACAGATAGATGTAACAACAGAGTAACAACAAGAAACACCTGTACAGATAGATGTAACACAGTAACAACAAGAAACACCTGTACAGATAGATGTAACACAGTAACAACATGAAACACCTGTACAGATAGATGTAACACAGTAACAACAAGAAACACCTGTACAGATAGATGTAACAACATGACAGTAACAACATGAAACACCTGTACAGATAGATGTAACAACATGACAGTAACAGCATGAAATACCTGTACAGATAGATGTAACAACATGACAGTAACAGCATGAAATACCTGTACAGATAGACACAAAGGCTGAATGAAAAATAACAAATGATGACTGTTTGCCATCTCACCAACAAACAGAAGGTGGGGATACTGTTTGTACTGAAAGAGTCCCTGGCATCCCCAGGGGGAACTACAATACAAAAACTGATCTGTTTACTACAAATCATCATGCTCATTTAACAACACTCTCAATGATGCAGCTGTAAAAGGATGAGACTTGACTGTGTGGTCCCAGTCTTCCAAACAAGCCAAGAGCATACTCAACTCTGAGCAGAAGCCAACCACTGAAACAATTTTCCATGAAACTTGGTTGCATCCAGTGTGCGACGCACTCCTTTCATTTTATTACTTTTCTGTTTTTGTGTGCTTCATACATTTTTTTCAATGCTCCTATTCTTAAATCAAATAAGCTATTGTCAGATTACTATTTTTTACATGACCTTGGTTTACAAAGTGTTTGCATGTGCATGCATACGTATAAACAAAATACATACGCAGTACATATACATACATAACACACATACATACAAACATGATGATAATGGATTCTCCCGTCAATGTAACAGATTTGAAGGCATACTGGTCCTTATCACCTTCATTTGGTATACAAGACTGATACTGAAGGCATATATTCTTCCACAGACGCAGCATGGGAAGGAGTCTTGCGGCCTTGGGTTCCGTTTCCGTAGGTCCCTCTTGTGTCAAACAGCAGCTGTTCTGCACTGTTGAAATGTGACTGTGCCTGTATACACTTCTGTCACCAGCTTACTCTGTCTCAGACAGTTTCTTCCCAGTTGGTCGTGTTGTTGCCACAGCTGATAAAGTCGGCCCTCAGTGTATGGCATCGCTTTAGCAGTCTTCCGTGGTCACTGTGTCCTTGCATCAACTTTCCATACAACTAACAAGAGATGCAGTTGTCTTTCATACGGACACCATCTCCTTCCCATCAAAGCTGGTGTTTTGATGATTAGACACTCTATACCTGGCAAGCTCTATACTTGGCAAGAAACATTTCTTCAGAACTTTAAAGTTAAACATTTCTATCTTGCCATTGCACATCTTGCTTACATGTAACTGTTGGAAATGTTCAAGCTGTTAAATGCATTGTTCCAGCTCACCTGTGTGTCTGAATGTTTAAAATGTAGAGGGGATGGGCAATGCTCTCGCCTATGATGTTCATCGTTTCACAGATTTAGCGGTCTTTCCTAGTCACTGTGTCCTTGCATCAGTTTTCCATACAAGAGTACTACTGAGATGTAGTTGTCTTCCATATGGACACCATCTTATTCCCATCAAAACTGGTGTCTGATGTTTTTAGACACTCTATACTTGGCAAGCTCTATACTTGGCAAGCAACATTTCTTCAGAACTTCAAAGTTGGTCATTCTATCTTGCCACTTGACATTGCACACATCATGCTTACATGTAATTCTTGGTAATGTTCAAGCTGTTGAATGCATTGTTCCAAATCACCTGTGTGTCTGAATGTTTAAAATGTAGAAGTGAATGAGTAATGCTCTCACCTATCTTCATCGTTTCACAGATGCTGTAACTGTGCACACATAGAATGGCCTCAGCAGATCCAGTCATACACACACATCCCACCCAAACACATGCATATCCACAACAATCACCCCTCCCCAACTCTGCCCCTTTCCCCATTTTCCAAACACACACGTCCACACAGAGAAAATGACACTTACGGCATAGGCATCAGCAGGCCGGAATTTATCAAAGTTAGTACGTATGCTCTCCTTCTCTGTTTCTTTCACGATGAAATCTTTTTTATACTGCACACAAAGTTCAAAGTATTTAATTCTTTAACACCTTGTTGGGATCTGGAGAATAACAAAATCAATTCATCATCATTCAATGACACAAATGAAACACTGCAAAAGAAAATAATTAAAAAATTTAAAAAAAAGGAGAGATTAAATGCATTCTCCATCATCATCATCATGTGCCCTGTCACATGGCATTGGCGATCATGGCCCTCCATATAAATCTATCCTTTCTCAATGCAAGTACATCTCCCACCCTCTCCATCCTCAGCTACCCTGCAAGTCCGTCCAGTATTCTCTCCCTGGGTCTACCTGGTGTTCTCTTTCCCTCCAACTTTCCTGTTGTGACCAGGTGCTCTAAATTCAACCAAACGGCCTTCACAGCACTCAAAAAAAAAAAAAAAAAAAAAAAAAAAAAAAAGAAAAGAATAATTTCACAGAAAGATTCTTTCTAGGCAAAAATAGATTTTTGAATTTCAAGGTTTTCTAGACACTCAAAATTAAAATGAACACATCTAGTGCATTCACTGCATATTTTCAGCCTAATCTATCCTCCTTGGAAAGCATTCATGTAACAAGTTTTGCATATTCTGTCTGCCCTTGAAATTCCCCTCTATCTACACAACTCAATTTCAAGTTTGTGACAGCTGCACCAAAATCTAATCAGTGGAAAGACATAAATATTAATGATATGTATTTTCCTATTCCAAAATTTGTTTTAAAAATTCTTTAAGGCAAACAATTGGAAGCCATTTTTGAGAACACCATACCATTCAGTTTAAAAATTTTGTTGCAGTAAATCACTAATATTCTTACAGAGCACAGATTTTGACGGAAAACCAAAAAATTTGAGTTTCCCAGACAAAAATCAATGATCTCTCTCTTTCTCTCTCACACACATATACATGTTTACACAAACACTCACATATACAACCACATGCGCACAATTACTTTTCACCGTCACATATTATAAGTTTCCCAGACAAAAATCAATAATCTCTCTCTTTCTCTCTCACACACATATACATGTTTACACAAACACTCACATATACAACCACATGCGCACAATTACTTTTCACCGTCACATATTATAAGTTTCCCAGACAAAAATCAATAATCTCTCTCTTTCTCTCACACACACATATACATGTTTACACAAACACTCATGTATACAACCACATGAGCACAATTACTTTTCACCGTCACATATTATAAAGACAGTAATTAAGGCCATAACGGCAAAATATGAAGCATAAATGTAACAGACATTAATATATAATATATATATACAATATGAAAATACAGTGTGCATGTCAGTATGTATGTGTGTTAGTGTTGTGCATGTGTGTGTGTATGTGGAGAGGGTATGTATATGAGAGAGACAAAGAGAGACAGGGGAAGAGGGAGAGAGACAGACAGGGAGAGAAAGAGGGGAGGAGACGGACAAACAGACAGGGAGAGAAAGAGAGAGGAGACAGACGACAAACAGACAGGGAGAGAAAGAGAGAGGAGACAGACGGACAAACAGACAGGGAGAGAAAGAGAGAGGAGACAGACGGACAAACAGAGAGAAAGCCTGTTCACTTAAAAGACAACAACAACGGAAAAAAAGAAAAAAAGAAAACCGAACAAAGGTACCAAAAGAATTTTAGCTGTTCATTTATGGTTAGATTAAAAAAAATCTGGACCACTGTTACTCATTTTGCGAGTATTCATCTGAGTATGCACATACCAGCAATGTGTGCATGTATGTAGGGCCTATATGTGTGGGATGCATGCAAACATACACATGCATGCACAACAACGATAACAATGAAAGCTACATGGACCACAGCAAAAGCTCTCATCTGCCTCATGTCAGCCTCCAAAGGCCAGGTCCCACTCCCCAACCTCCTCGCTTTATCATCCTCAACCCTGATCTGGTCAGCTATCCATTGACAGCTGTCTTGTTGGGGAATGTCTGTGTGCAGACATGTGGGTATATGCATGTATTTACTGTTATTTTAATCTCTTACCTGTTTATTTATCCACATATTCCTTTATTTTGTATCTATTTCTTCACTTCCTTACTTGTTTCTTACTTATTTACATACTAACTTACCTACATACTTACTTACTTACTTACCTACATACCTATCAATGATTAAGAAAATACTGTCTTCACCTAGTTGATAGACAGCCAAGCATTTGTGCATCGACTTGGGGGGTGGGTTTTTTTCCGTCATGCGAGACGAGTTTATACAAAATAGCTAGTTGTGTTGTGTTGTGTTTCAGATCTTTAATTATTTCCTATATATATATCTATCTATATATATATACATATATATATATATGTTCCTGTTTTTTAAAGGTAAGATACATAGATACACATGTCATTTACATGTGACCAAGATCACTCCAGTGATAGGCTGATAAAATACGTTTGAAATATAGACTAGGTAAAACACAGGCTAGGTAGGGCCTCAGGACCTGGCCATCTCATGGGTTTATGTGCAGGCTTTAAGGCTTGTGCCATATCACCATACACATAGCACCTGTGACGTTAGTGCATATGGAATTTGTTCCAAGCACGGAGACATCATTTTGAGAAACTGAAAATGGGTGGGAAGTGCACGGTTGTTTAAACCGACCGCCGGGCGATCACTTAGTTTTCGGACACGGTGCCAGCGATTCGCACGCGAGAGGCGTGTTTTCCTGCTTACCCGCTGCGCTACACGGCCCGTCAGCGGTTTTGAGCTGTGAGTCATCAGTAGGCAAGCGGGACTGTGTGACTGCCTTTGTGTGCCGCGATTACTACTGTTTCTACATTTCCCGCAATACTGCTTTGGTCATTTAGCCATATATGTAATTATCAATCTTACCGAAAAGTAGACTCTCTCCTCTACACATAGATATCAAACACGAACTGGTTTGTTGCCATAATGCGTAACGGGATTACACAGAAAAGGAGAACGATTCTGAAAATATCGCGCCTTCTCTGTTTCATGAGAAAAATAAGCCAACTTCCAACAACGAAAACAAGAGTTCACCAGTTATTACAGCAGAAAGAAACACATACAGAGGAAGAGTAAAGTATGTTTCAACAGACTGACTTATCAAACGGATCTTTTTTGGCTTCTTGTGGAGGTAGCGGTGGGTAAATCGAGATCACTGATAACGACATAGACTCCATTATCTTTCACACTAGCACCAACATTTCACTGATAGTCTTGTATACGGCAATCTCCTTACTGCCATAGTAGGAACGTATGCACACATGTCCGTGCAAGAGTCAAGATTGGGATCACGATACTGAGACGACCATTCATTAAAAAAAATGGAAAGACATAGAGAGTGATAGAGAGAGACAGAGAGAGGGGGGGGGGGGGGGGGAGAGAGAAAGAGAAACTTTATACATTTACGAGAACTTTAGTTTCACTGGTATTAAAAAGAAATAAAAACTCCTGAATATCATACCCACTTAACTACACTGAAATCTTTCTGTTTGCCTGTCTGTCGCTCTCTCTCTCCACAACACACACACACACACACACACACACACAAACAAACAAACAAAAACAAACAAACAAACAAAAACAAACACGCACAAGAATACTATGTATTTTGCTTAACAATGATAACAATACTCAAAAGTCAAGTTTAATTACTTATTTCATTCATGAAATGTATACACATAAACACCCAAGCAGACAGACAGACAGACAGGCAGACAGAGAGAGAGAAGAGAGAGAGAGAGAGAGAAGAGAGAGAGAGAGAGAGAGAGAGAGAGAGAGAGAGAGAGAGAGAGAGAGAGAGAGAGAGAGAGAGAGAGAGAGAGAGAGAAGAGAGAGAGAGAGAGAGAGAGAGAGAGAGAGAGAGAGAGAGAGAGAGAGAAAGAGAGAGAAAGAGAGAGGAATACTTTGCACTTCGTTTAATGTCTTTGGGCCCTTATTAATTGTCTCATGAAATGTGCATGCACACACACACACATACACACACACACACGCACACGCACACACACACACACACACAACAAAACAAAAGAAAATAAACAGAGATAATCAATGACTACAACATGCAAAACCTGACTCTGGTCGTCTCAGTACACTGATATTTCAAACGAAAATGTCCAAGGCAACACTATACACAATTATCAAGCACAAAGGAATTCTGCCACAGTGTGTACGTGGTAAGCGTTATCCAGAGGACTGAAATGATACCAACATTCACTGAAGACTCTAAAGATTAATGAACTGCCAGAACCAGTAACCACCAACCACCTTGCCGGCATCCCTGTTTACCTTAGCTGTCACATGTGTTATTGCGATACGCTATACGTGGCCCCTAAGCCGCGAAACATGAAAAATGAAAAACAGCCGTCCTCTACAGACAACATTCTTCTAATGTGTGCCTTTACTTTTATTCGAGAATTGGCATTTGGATTTTACCGGCGTTGGAACATTGATCATTTCACGGTCGAAGATTGAAAATCATGCCAACACCGTCTTTCATTCTCTTTCTTCCCTGTGCGTTTAGTTGGACACTTACATGCACGTAACGTGTTGAGTTACATATCATTTTATTGAGAAAAATCTCAGCATTTTAATGATGCACATTACAGACCAATACAAACAAAGCTCTTGAGAAAATTAGTGGAAAACTGAAGTTACTTGGTTGTAACAATGTAATAGTTACTACTGCGCTTATACGGCGTAGCGAGATCGCCGGTAACAAGGCGGAGCTACGAGCTCGTATTTCTAGGTCAGGGCAGCACTCAGTGGGCTTCGCGTTGCTACAGCTGCCGCCGCGGGACGAAACTAAGTGATCACCCTTAAACAGCTGTGAGTGATGTGCATCATGTTTTATAAGCCAGGCTCGAACTCAACCATTCATTTTCTTTTTTCATGAGCTGCAACTTGTATGATCATGAAAGTGATGGGCACTGTGTAGTCAAGTGAGTACATGTTGGACTTCCAACTGGAAAGCTTTGAGTTCAATATGCCTGGACACCTTCGCCTAGTGGGTAAGTGTGGAGATTTCTTAATCTCCCACATCATGTGTGCAGACCTGCCAGTGCTTAAACCCCTTTTGTGTGTATGTGCATGTTAAATACCAAATATGCACGTTAATGATCTTGTAAGTCATGTCAGTGTCTGGTGGATGACGGAAACATGAAAACACCCAACACGCAAACCCACTGAAGATGCAGACAACACAGACCAATGTGGTCTGCTGACACAAATGTTTGAGTTCTCTATGATATGATATATGATATGATATGATATGATATGATATGATATGATATGATATGATATGATATGATATATGATACATGATAAGATACGATATGATATATGATATGATATATATGATACGATATGATATGATATGATATGATATGATATATGATATATATATGATATGATAGATAAGATATACATATGACATGGTATCTTTCTCAGACTGGTTAGGCCTTATGGCATGTATCCACTCTTCTGGATCAAGCCTATTTTCCCTGAAACACAGTAACATCAGATCACTAATGTACTGTCCACCTTGACGCCCAAATGATGTCAAGCCTATTTTTGAAAGCCTGGAGGGATGGTGCAGTAACTACCTAGAGGAGAGGCTGTCCCAGGAATTGACAACTCTTTTCCCATTCAACTATCACATGTCAAGCACTCTTCAAAAGCTGATATTACAACCCTGATGAAACAATGACACGGACACAACACAACATGCACGTACCCCCATCATTCTGTCCTTGAAAGTGATATGCAGATCCTCAGGTGATGTGGCCTTCTCTTTACTACATGTGGACTCTGCAAGCAAAGACAAAAGGTTTTATCAGTTCATCTAGTATATAACTGTATCTCAAGGTTGTATTGCTGTATGACAAATTTCCTAATGAAAGGACGAAAAATCATTTGTTATCTGTCTTTAACCCTTTGACTCCTGCACTCTGTCCATGAGCATCCTGCATTGCCAATCATGCCATCAAAGCAAAAATTTAAACCCTTTGATTCCCTCACCCTATCCACCAGCTTCCTGCAGGAAGCTGGTGGATAAGGTTAAGGAATAAATGAGTTAAGTTTCTACAGTTGATGGATAGGATGCAAGAGTCAAAGGGTTAATCTTTTTCTTGTTCTTGTTTCCCTTCACACTTGGGAGTTTAGTTTTGAGGATGAAATAAATCAACTGCAGTAGAGCATCCACAGGCTTGTACAGCTTCTCCCAAAAGCTCAAGCTTGGCCAGATCTCTTTTAGCAACCAGCAGCTCTCATGGTCCTAGAGAATGTGTTCTGTTTCATCACAGGGACACAAGGGGGTGGTACAAATCAAAAGCACAGGTTCTTGTGGTGGTTCATTCTACTAAGACCAGTCTGTAGGCAAAGGATAATGACATGCTCTTGCTGGGACATATAGTTAGTGTCATATAGTTAGGTTGTTCTGAACAGAGACTTGACAGTCTGTTTTTAATCGTTCATGAACAGCACCTTCCATGTGTACTTGAATATTCTTCTGCTTTTATATGCTGTCTACATGGTAAGGTCACATGTAACAATGACTATGGCCGCTGTTTTCCAGTTCCTGCTCGCTGCCAGAGCATGCCTTGCTAAGATGCTCTCTACCCCTTTGACTTTTGCATCCTGTCCACCATCATCCTGCACTGTCAACCATGACAACACTTCAAAAACTTTACCCTTTGACTACCTCACCCTATCGCCCAGCTTCCTGATATAAACTGATTAATCAGTATTGTTTAGTATTTGTCATATATATAGTGTGTGTGTGTGTGTGTGTGTGTGTGTGTGTGTGTGTGTGTGTGTGTGAGTGTGTGTGCGCGCGTGCTTTGTGGTGTGCGCGCGCAGTGTGCGTGTGTGTGAGAAATATTGTAACAATTCAGGGGACGTGTTTTATCTCTAAAAATTTGTTTCCTATGCACAGATTGTTGACTTGGATGTCTTGTGTATACAAAGGCTGTCATTTGCAATCTGCATTTTGACACTGTCTACATCATTTACATATGGGAGTTCACTTGACTAAAACCTGACTGTCTAGACAGGCATTTTGACTTTCCTGCAGGGCAGTCCATAATACCTGTTATGGATATCACCACTGTATACAGGATTTATATTTTAGTCGCAGTACACACCTACCTCCCAAGTGCTGCTCTGAAAGGATCTCAATGGGTAAGTGGTATTCTTGTCTGATGTAAACATTTGTGTTACACTGCACAGTGCCATGGTTTGCAAAAAGGTGCCTGCAGGCCTACCTGTGACTTCAGCCCTCTACATTTTCTGTAGGGTTACCATCCCCCCCCCCCCCCCCCCCCCCCCCCCCCCTTAGCTCATGACCAAAAGACCTACACTGTGACCCTTCATGCTGTGCTCTCATAGTGACCTCACAAACACAGACGCAGACACACACATGCAAGCACATACACAAACACATACATGCACTCAAACGTACATGCATATGTGTACACACACACACACACACACACACACACACAACACACACACACACACACAGACACACAGAGACAGATATGGTGTTCGTCCATTGGAATGACGAAGATTGTCTAATCATCCGGGAATTGGGTGGTGTGGTATTGTGAATATGGAGGTGGCTGGTCAGTTTGATTTGTGCCTGAAAAGTATCTGGCAGCGTGGACAGGGAATGATTGTTGCAGATGGTGGGTTGTTGGCTCTGTTCTTCCTGGCCTGCCTACATTCCTTAGCTGTGCTGGTTCTGTTGGCTTTGTAGATTTCCGAGCTCTTTCGGACAGTCAGTCCACTTTCCTCTGTCCAGAGCTGTCTCTTCCCATGTATATGGGCTGATGTTGAAGTTCTTCAGTGACGCTTTGAGAATATCTTTGAAGTGCTTCTTCTGACCTCCCTAGGAGCATTTACCTTGCTGTAGTGCAAATAAGGACATCAGTGTCTTGGATCTTGTCTTGCCACATAATTCCAAGAACATTTCTGAGGTGCGGAAGTGGTTCAGCTTCCTGGCATGATGTAGAGAGATCGTCCATATTTCACACCCATAGAGCAGTGTGGTGAGAAGTGTGGCCTGGTACTCGTTGATCTTAGTCTGCCAGGTGATGCTTCTTCTCTTCCATAGTTTGTCTGGAGTCTGCCGAAGGCAGCACTCATTTTGGCAAGTCCGGCATTCACCACATTATCGATGACACCATTTCTGGAGAATAGACTTTTCCTGGCACTGGTTGACTTGTCTTTTTCGTACTGATCGTTATGCTGAAGTTGTTGGTTGTTGCAAGCATCAGAGAATTTGTCAACACTGTGTTACCTGTCACCCTTGGGAAGGTGAGTAGAGGGAACAGTTATCGGCAAACAGAAATTAACCCTGCTTTTTGCTTGAGATTGAAAAGTGACCCGTCAGTGCGGTACCTGATGCCCACACCTGCGTCTGAGTCTTTGAAGGTGTCTGTCACCATGGCTGAGAACATGAGACTTAACAGGATGGGGGCAAGAACACAACCCTGTTTCACTCCAATGGAGACAAAAAAATGGCTTGGAGATCTCTCCATTGTCTTCAACTCTGACCAGCATGCCATTGTGTAGTTATTGTATGATGGTAATGAATTTCCTGGGACATCCATACTTCACCATGATCTTCAAAAACCCTTTCTGCTAGCAATGCCAAAGGCCTTGATCAGATCTACATAGGTGTAGTACAGGTTCGTGTTCTGTTCCTGACACTTCTTCTGAAGCTGTCTAGCAGCAATCACCATACACACACAGACACACATTCACATATACACAGACAGACACACACATGCAAACAGCAGACAAACAACGAGACACAGAGAGACAGAGGGACAAGCAGACAGACACACACATGCAAACAGCAGACAAACAACGAGACACAGAGAGACAGAGGGACAAGCAGACAGACACACACATGCAAACAGAGACAAACAACGAGACACAGAGAGACAGAGGGACAAGCAGACAGATACACACACATCAGCTTACCTTTATCACCAGAAGGATCTGCATCTTGGTTCACTTTGAGTTTTGAGCAGTGAGTGGTAACACAGGCTGTGAACACACAACACAACATTTGATCATTATCATACATCATTTTTGTACAGTCACTTCTATCAATTCATTTGGACTCACTACATTTCTCTGCCAGTGCACAGGGTTTTGCACAGGTTCATGAAACTGTTGTTTAAAGCCCAGCCAATTGCGCAGACATATCAGGGCTATAACCACTTCAAAACATACAAAACTTCAACAGGAAAAAAAGAAAAGAAAATTAAGTACACATGTAAATGCACTCAGGCACATAATCTAAGGACATGCCCCTGGCATTGACCCCTCCGTCCAATTTATCGCACAGGGGATTTAAAAAACACCTGAATACGAATATAAGCATACCTAAGGACACTAAAACATATATATAAGAACAGGCATAAATTACCTAAAATTACTTCAACATATCTTACCTCCCTAGAGCCAAAAATGCACCAAATATATGTACCCAATTATCAATCCTAAGAAAAAGTATGTAAGACTTTATTGAACACATTCAGGTGAATGGACCATTAAGGCAGAAAATGATAGGAAAAATAACAGAAAGCAAAGGAACAAGACAGAAACAAAGAGAGTGATAGAAAAGAGGACATTTCTAGCACAGAATTCCCAAAGGGTGGGGATACTATTTATACTGACGTCACTGACTGAAATTCTGCCAAGACAGAGAACTCAGCTAGAAAGGATAGCACATGTTACATACAGTAATTGTTCATGAAGCTCGAACGGATGGATCAAAACAGAAACTGGACCAGAACAGAGAGACCCTGACATCACAAGCTGTCACTGCTGACATCATCTCCATCTCCCCACGACACCCATGATAGTACAAGCTGACAGATAAAAGAATGATGTTCTGTTTCATAAAATGTTTATGTGACTGACTTTATTTTTGACATGATTTTCATTGGTCCTGTAAGTTTTACCTGATGTCTCGGCAGAACATACTTTTAAAGGGATCCCTAAAAGTAGATCTTTCAGAAAGGTGGCAGAATGTTCAGATTTGGCCTCAACTAAACTTGAGTTCTAGGTTTGCTCCACTGAGCTCGATTTTTCCTCAGTTGAAATGGAAAATCAAACTGAACGTCTAGTCCTTCGGAAGGGGATGAAAAATGAGTTGGACATGTGTGCTTTCTGGCTCTGCACACTAAAGATCCCACGGCAGTTGAAAATCGTGCAGAGCTGGGCATTGCCTGGCTGCACTGGTATAAAACATTGGAGAGATAGGTTGATTTCCAAGGTCCCATCCCTTGAAGACCATTAGCCTTCTTGCCTTTCTGAAGTCTTGGTAAAAACAAAAAAGTGAATATGAACTTGAATCGAAGGAGAGGGGATGGGCCCACCCTCGTGGTGTTGGCCCCCGGGAAAAGTTGAGGTCTCTGCCACTTCACTCCCCTATGACCCAGGGTTATGGCACTACCTAGGTAGGATCTCAGGACTTGGCCAGCTCATAGGTTTATGAGCAGGCTTAAGGTTGTGCCGTGATCGTTCTGGATCATCTCCATCACAGGGCACCTGTAACGTCAGTGCATACGGAATTCATTCCTGGCGTGGAGATTCTCTTGAGAAATTAAAACTGAAACTTGAACCAATTTTCATTGCCGTAAAGTGCAAAGCGCTTAAGGACATGCTTCCTGGGATATGAACAATATACATATTCACTACTATTATTATCATTATTCGCCCACACACACACACAATCACACAAAACACACCCTCAGAGACAAAAATACTGACCAGTCCTTTGCGTCGTGCAGTCCTGCTGTTCCCTTTCTGCACGTGGTGAAGAGGCACACAACAACACAAGTACACCAGACCCGTGGAGTCAACCGATGCCACTATGTTGAACCAGGGGTTGTAACTCATGTCCTGAAAAAAAACCCCAAAGGGACTGAAATCAACTACAGGTCACACATGCATGAAAAGGCCATGGAGATAAATTGGACATGACATTCAAATACAGCAGGATGACATCACCTGACTGTTCTTCACAGGACACCAGAAGGAAGATGCAAGAGACGAAGACCCAAGAACACCTGATAATGAACAGTGGAAGAACTTGGGGTCATGAAACACACTTGGTGTACCATACAGAGGCTAGCCCAGAACAGACAAGAGTGGTGGATCTTCATTACTGCCCTACATACTAATAGCATAATAAATCCAAAACAAGTGTGACTGCCCGCGTTCAAGCAAACAGGAACCAGAAAAAAAATGAAAAAAGAATCAGAACGTATATCTAATACAACCAGACAAGACAGGTGCAAATTTTCGTGGACGAAGCAGCAGAGAAGTTTCGGTCTTCTTCTCCTGATTTTTGTATATGCTGTTTGTTCATTTGTGATCTTCTGTCTACTCTTGACAAAGGCCAGTTGGCCAAAAAATTTGTACCTGTCTTGTCTGGTTGTATTAAATACACGTTCTAATTCTTCTTTCGTTTTTTTTTCTGGTCTCTAATAGCATAATAACAAGTAATTAAGGACATACACACATATGTACAAGTAAACATACACACATATATATACATATGCACACAAGCCTGTCCAATCCACCAACATCACCATCTTGAACCAAGAACCGGAACTCATGCATTGAAAACAAATAAACAAACAAACAAAAAGAGAACAAATACAAATTACCACCCCCCCCCCCCCCCCAAAAAAAAAAAAAAAACACCAAAGAAAAAAGCAAACCAACAGAAGTCAATGACAATATTCACCGTTCTCATACATATATACACACATATCCATGGATGCATGCACATGCATACTAACACACAATACAAAAGCACACACACACATCATATGTACAGATTCTGCCAAATTAAATCAGGGGCTTTAGCTTGTATTCTTACAAACACACAAAACAATACTAAAAAAAACAACTCATACTAACTGATCTTTCTTGTTCAGCAAAAACAAAATCAACAGCAAAAAGAAAAAAGTCTGTCTCCTCTTGGTGGTGTCTCAGCCTGTGGGGATATATATATATTTAACTATCGATATTTAATGTACGCATGGATCTTGTCATTTTGTATAATGTAACATGTTGTTTGTAATATGTAAGATCCTTCATCATAAATCATTCTTGTATAGTTCTATTTTCCAAATCTTCTGGATTCACTACCCATTACACATAATCAGACTTTTCATGGAGCATGGAGAACTGAAACTGTAAGGTAAGTGAACTATATTTCCAGCTGTTGCGCAGTCTGAATCTTCTGGTGGGCATGCATGCTGGGTGAGTTCAAGTTTCTGTAAGCCAGCCAATGACATGACTTACAGAATCTTTAACATGCATTTTTGATACCGTGCATGTGTATACATATGAAGGGGGTTTAGACACTGGCATGATGACCAGAGAGACTGGAAAAATGTCCATCTTTCACCACCAGGTGGAGGTGTTCTGGCGGATTAAACCCAGGACCTTGTGGCATAAAGTCCAATGTCCAATGTTTACCCACTTGGCGGCTGCACTGTTTTTATGTTGTTTTGTTGTTGTTGTTCCTCCTTCATTGTCAAAGAAGACCACGACTTCAATTTTGACTGGGGGATTGCTGATTGTGGGTCCGAAGGTGGCTGGTGAGGCCAATCCAGGCCAGGGAGACTCGCCCACACGTAGGGCAAAGTGGGTTGGTAATACTGTAGAACTGGAGGTCGCTTGCACCTTGCACGCTTCTCGTTTTCTTCGAGCTTCTGATGTACGTCTTCTCTCTGCTGTTCTTGCTCCAATGGTCAGCTTGCTTTACCAGTTCGGTTGATCTAGTGCAAGCATCTCCCAGGTATTGGGGTCGATACCCAAGTCATTGATGGATACTTTGAGGCAATCTTTAAAGCGTTTCTTTTGGCCACCAACTGAGTGCCTCTCCTGGCTCAGCTCTCCAAACATAAGTTTTTTGGTAGTCAGTTTTCAGACATTCTCACCACATGTCCAGCCTGTCTTACTTGGGCTTTCTGCATGGGGGTATGTATGCTGAGAGTGCCGGCTTGTTCCAAGACTTCCGTGTCCGGGATCTTGTCTTGCCACATAATATGGAAGAGTGTGTGGAGACAGGTCAGGTGGAAGCGATTGAACTGTCTGGCATGCCTGCTGTAGACTGTCCAGGTCTCACTGATGTCCAATATCCATGTTTACCCACTTGGCTACTGCACCGAAAGGTTTGGCACAGCCATACTTCAGAGGCAACTGCAGCCCCTGCTGCACCGTGCTCTGTGATGGCATTCTGTACCGCTAGGGGCCCAACTACTGAACACTCTCTTGAGAGTGATATCACTGTGCAACAACAATGTCACTACAATCTCTGTCATGCATGGGGGGCCTACATTCATGGTTCGGATGACTGTCCGACATCTTCCTTGTTATTGACGGCCAGCCACCAATACGTAATGTCAACACAAAGAAATAAAAAATATAAAAAACCTACCCATGTGCAGGCGGCATGCATAGCCAGGGTGTAGTTAGCTCTGGGAGCCCCGGACCCAGTAGGAAATCCATTGGTCAGGTCAATGGCGTACACAGCCCCTGTGTAGCTTGAAATAAAAACACAATTTCAGTTTCTATAGTCCTAAAGAAATACAATACAATACAATACAATGCAATGCAATGCAAAACAGTACAATGCAATACAATACAATGTGATACAACAGTATAAGACAATACAGTGTGATACAACACAACACAATATTTCTAATTAAACAAAAGAAGGAAATGAAGAGTGTTGTCCACTGAAGTGAGAGGTACCAGGCCTGTAGGTGTCTTCTAACAAACCATGGTGCATATAATATAATGTCAATGTCTACATCAGACAAGAATGACATTCGCGCTGCCGACTGGAAGGCTGTGGGTCTGAATCCCCATCAGTCCCTTCAAAAATAATTGTGGGATTTTTCGGCTCTAACCAGCTCCTACCCAGAGTTGGGAGTGCTATGGACTCATTGGGAAGACTGGGACCACACAGTCAAGTGTCATCCACTTCACGGATGCATCATTGAGGGTGTTGCTCAAATTTTCTGACCAGCACCGCAGGTTCTGTATCTCTGGGGCCTGGTTGATGCCAGGATATATTATGATAGTAAGCATAGAGCACAGCCCTGTCTCGCAGTCTCAATCCCAGATGGAACTCCATAGCGCCATGATTATCATCTTCATTGACATCATCATTATCACACTGTAAAAACTGTGCCAGCTTCTGCGGCCATTCAGGTGGTGTAGAAAATGGGATGGGTCGGAGAAAAGAAAAAGGTGAGCGCAAAGGTAACTTCCCTAAAAGCAATGATCCTATTGAAAAAAAATGACATTTGCCCATTGAAGTCTCTTCAGGGTGGAGCAGTTCCAGCTCCAGCACCTCAACAGGAACTCCTCTGATGACCAAGATCCATGGCTGCCATCAGGAACTATTACCATTATTAATGATTAAAGCCCAGCAGATTGCACAGAACCATATCAGGTTTACAACCATCTAAAACAACATCATCAACAACAACAAAAAACAAACAAAAAACAAACAAACAAAAAAAACCCCCAACAACTGGAAAGAAAACCAACTAGGCCTACACATATCAATGCATTTGCACAACAACCTAAGGGCATAACTCTGGTGTGGTGCTGACTTTATGCTGAATTTATCATCAGAGGGTTAAAATAAAATGACTTCAAATGTATGGCCACAACTAAGTACACCAAAAACATACATAACAGGGTTGAGGGTTGGGGAACGTAAAGCAGTAAGAGAGAGAAGATGGGCACCACCCTCATAATGCTGGGTGTAAGAAAAGTTAAGGTCTCTACCACCTCACTCCCCTATCAGCTCCCGGAGATAGAGCAACTCTTACACCTTTTGGATTTTGGAAACACATCTTGGCTGTTTGGTTCTTGTGATACAGCCATGGACTCAAGATCTGATGTCTCGAGTTCAATCCCAGCCCGCAACAATAAAAATGGCCTGTTTGTTGCCCATCTCAATGTTTCCATCATTCTGGCCTTGTCAGCTTAGTGTTTCAAAGATCCTTCTCCCCATCCTCTCCCCACATCAATTCAAGAACTTGAAGGCCTAAACACACAGGGTTTTGCACAGGCTCAGTGAGTCTGCCAGATAACTGCTGACAGCTTTGGGTGGAGCACATATGGAATTGTCCGAGTGCACTGATTCCCTCTTGAACAAACTCCAGACTCGCAGGTACAGAAAACAAAACATGGAATGTGTTCTGTAAAACAGACTGACAGAAGTATGAGTCTTACCTGTCACGCAGGTCGTCACAATACACGATGGCATCAAGGGATGCAGATCCATAGGCCACAGAATGCGTTGGTCCCTTCTCCAGCTGCATGATATCTGCACATCACGTACGCATCCCTTGCATTACTAAATTACCATTGCATTTTCACCAATCCAGTCTTGTTACACTTAATCAGATCAGAATCCCTTGTATTACAAAATTACCATTGCATTTTCACCAATCCAATCGCGTTACCCTCAATCAGAACATGAAACATTTCAAAATTGTTTCCGTACCTTCATTCAGTCACTCCATTAATCTGTTTGTCTGTTTTGTTTGTGCATAGAATACTATCCCCTTTTAATGATTTGTGTAATTTGTAGTCAAATAATTCACAGAAAGAAAAAAAAAAAGGGGGGGGGGGAAGGAGGGCACCAGCATTTCTTATATATAGGGCAAGGGAGACAATTCATAGCTTGCATTGCTGGGTGGACTAAATAAAATTGGACTTGTGTTCTTTTTTGTGTTGAAGACTTATGTAGTTTCAGTTGTGCCCACTTTTTTTCCTGTCTCGTTTTCAATACCAAATAATGGCCAAAGAAGCTGGGACAATTTGCACAATAGAATGATGATGATGAGAATGATGATAATGATGTTAGGATTTAGACAGCTAGACAGGACTGTACCCTACACTACTATCATAATATATCCTGGTATCAACCTGATGTGAGATACAGACACCTGTGATGTTGATCACGAGATCTGAGCAACACCCTCAATGACGCAGCTTTGAACTAGATGAGAGTTGACTGTGTGGTCCCAGTCTTCTCATTGAGCTTACAGCATGCCGAACTCCAGGTAGGAGCCAGATGATGCTGAAAAATCCCACAGGGATTTTGACAGAACTGATGGGGATTTGAATCCACAACCTCCTAATTGGCAGTCAGTCCATCAGGCCAATTCTATTTTTGAACAAGACCTTGCAAAAAAAAATTTTGGGCATAAATGAATGCCAGCACTGTGGTCAGACATTCCACACACACACACACACATGTGCGCGCGCACATGTATGCTATAATTTTGTTTTTATATGCCTAATAATTTGAACGCATGTATTACAACATAGCAAATTGCAGTCTGAGCACAGAATGCTATGACAGAAGCGTAAGACACGGCAGGTCAATGTATGTATACGTCTATGGGAATGTGTAGAAGTGTAGGACATGGCTGGTTGACTTATGCATATGTCTATGGGGATGTGTGCACAACTGGTGCTGTGCACACACATAATGTTCATGCATATCACATGTCGATGCATACAATGCCTGCACACACAACAACACACACAACTACAAAACAACACTAACACAGAACACACACGACACAGACAGACACACACACATACACACTGACACAGACACACGCGACAACACACACAAACACACATACTTGGATAAATAAACAGAGGAGCCCTGGTATCCTTGAGATCCCACACACTGATCTCGTTGTTCCAGCTGCCTGTTGCAAAATGGGTAGGGTCCACCCAGCTCCAGTCGATGGAGTAGATTTTGGCGTGGGCGTAAAAAAAGCGTACAGGGGCCAGGGTGTCAGGGAGACCTTCAACAAGGGAGACGTGGTGGTCAGGTGCCAGATGTGAACAAAACCTGCAATCACAGATGTCGATGATGATGAGGATTGATGATGATGACGATAATCTTAATAATCAAGGTATGCAGATTGTTTCCTGTTACTGTTATTTTTGTTTAAAGCCCAGTCAATTGCGTACAGCTGCATCAGGGTTATAACCGTTTCAAAACATACACAATACTTCAACAGAAAAAAAAAGGGTAAAGAAAATTAAGTACACATATCAATGCATTCGCGCACATAACCTAAGGAGATGCCCCTGGCATAGACCACTCTGTCCAACTTATCGCATAGGGGATATCAAAAACCACACCTGAATACGAACTGAAATATAACTAAGGACACTAAAACATATACAAAAACGAGCATAAATTACCTAATATTGCTTCAGCATATCTCATTTTCCCTACAGCCAAAAATGCACGTAATCATGTTTCCTAACTACCATTTCTGATATCAAATTTTAACATGATATAATAAAGATAATGAAGATGATGATCACGATGATGATAATCATAATGATCAAGGCTTGTCATCACCATCATCAGCATGGCATTGGTGATCATGGCCCTCCATACGCATCTATCCCTTGTGCAAACCACATCTTACACCCTCTCTGTCCTCAGCCACCCTGCAAGTCCATCCAATATTTTCTCCCTGGGTCTACCTAGTCTTCTCTTTCCCTCCAGCTTTCCTGTTGTGACCAGGTGCTCTAATTCCCCTTTTCTCCATGGCCTCTCATTTGTTTTCTTTGCTGTACATGGAACTCTCAACATTCTTCTTAGATAACACATTTTGGCTAACTCAATCTTGTTTTCACTTTGTGTGTTATTTCACAACCGCAAAACATTATCGGTTCTGTATAACATTCAAGAACTCTCTTCCCGATGTTAACTGATACGCATTTGTTGGTTTGTAGATTGTTTCATAACTACTTCCTCTTGTTTTTCTACCTTAACTCCATGAAGAGGCACTGGGCTGCATCACTAAAGAATGGTTCGTCGTGTTCTTCCCACTCTGTCGGCTGTGTGCCACAGCCTGTGTCTCTGCAAATGATTTCTTTGTCCAATCTGCAATGTTGTTGTCTTCCCCTCCAGTTCCCTGGAGGACTGATTTAGTAAGGCCAGTGGATCTTGTTACGTGGCCATGTCAATGTAGTTTCTTTTCTTTACTGAAGTCAGCAGATGTTCATATGGTCCAATATGCTGCTTGAATGGTTTGGTGCACTTGTTCACCGGTGATATATCAATGTATGTGATGTTTAGTATCACCAGACTGATAGAAACATTAACATAACTAGTAAACAGGTTGTTTTTTTTAATGTTGAAGGCTAGATAGAAACTCGAGATATGAAATAATGAATCCACCACTCTATCAAAAGAACAACCAGCCTGTATTTAACACACACATGCACGCACGCACGCACACATACACAAACACACACATACGCGCCACACACACACACCACACGCACACGCACGCACACACACATACACACACGCGCGCGCACATACACCACACACACATACACATACACGTACAACACACGCACACACTACACACACACAGACAAACAGACACACACACAGACACAAATACAGACACCACACACATAATTCCAATACAATGTTGACTGCGATTTCAGAAAGCAAGTATTTCCAGACTTGCTATATTCCTGACATGCATAACTTGATTTTCTGGAAAAACACAGGATCACTGGATTGTAAATTTCACCATATTTTATTATCATTTCATGTATACGTAAGTCATCTTCAGAGGGTCAGATATTCTATGAAACCATACCTCGTACATAACCGGCAGCAATGAAAGCACAGTCTTGTCCTTTCTGCCAAGCCACAGACAGGCAGGCCCCGCATGCTTGAAAAATAAATAAATAAATACATACATCAATCAATAAAAAATAAATAAATACATACATACATCAATAAAAAGACAAAGAAAAGATGTGACAGAATGTCTGCACACTTTATACCATGGATGAAAATGACAAATTAATCATAATAAATAGGCCTACATACAATGACACAAATCTGAACAGACATAAAATGACACTACATGTACAATGGTACAGACAATATGATATGGGAATCATTATAAAGAAATTAACTTCATTGTTGTTCCAGGCATAACAATTGCTAAGATTTCATTAAAAAAAAAAAGCCTGGAAGAAACCCAAAGATGCCCAGGATAAGGTGATCTCAATGACTGATTCTGCTACATCTACAAGGGTTATCTGTGAATGTGAACATTTATCAGGTACATTCTGAATTGTTAATTTTGTTTATCTTTCTTAAAGTATTATCTATTTGTTTATTTTCATTATCATTATGATTGTACAAAATAATACAAAATACAAAAGTAAGCGTCAAGTAAGCCCTGTCATGCAGTCTTAAAATCTGAAAGGGAACTCCAAAGCACTATCACTATCAACCCCATTCACATCACCACAGCACTGTGAAACAAATGAGTAAATAAAGAAAATCAATCAATCAGTCAATTCAATCAATCAATCATTCAATTCAATCAAATCAATCAATCATTCAATTCAATCAATCAGTCAATTCAATCAATCAATCATTCAATTCAATCAAATCAATCAATCAATCAATAGCCCTATGAAAAACTTACTGTCAGGATCCATGCACTTGAGAGTGAGGGAAGGACGGGGCTTGAAGCATGGGGGGATGGAGGATTTCTTTCTGGAGTTTTCTGTCCTCGTCTTTATGTCACATACTGCCTCAGGGGTGGGGATACTGAAACAACGTATTGTCAATATTATCAATACATCATATTTTATATTATCAATATGTTATTATTATATCATCATTAATGTTTAAAGCCCAAATGATTGTGCAGAGCCATATCTAGGCTACTACAATCGATTGTTGTTCAGAAGTAAACAAAATATCTCAATGAACTTCTGTTCATCAACAGACAGAAGTTGTCAGTCACGTGACATAAACAACAAATTGACACAAAGGCTATACACACAGAAGTCAAGACATTACTTCCCTCCTTACCTCAGAATGTTTGTCTTTTTAAAAATTCTAAGCAAGGGAGATCACTTGAGGCAACCATGTAATTCAAGCATATATGTGACCTGTTCTCACGAATGGGGTCACAACTTAATTTTGGGGGTATAGAGATATTATATCACCGGAAAGCAGAAAAAATGCTTTTTCCAATGATGTATAATTCAACTGTCTAACTGGAAAATTGAGCGAGTTACAGTAATTTAAAGGGAGTGGGTGATGGGACGGCCATTTTGAGAAAAGCAGAGTTAAAGAAGGACAACAAAATTCTGTGCTTTTTCCTTAGCAACCAGTATTCTATCTTCATCAAACTTAGTGAAGTGATAGATAAAGTGGTTCTGCACTACATACTAGCTATTTCGCGAGCTGATTCCAACGGTATGTGATATGCTGAGGCCCTGTACGGTTTCATGGCCTAAATTAAAGCTCAAACACACGCATTTTCACGGAAAAAAATCTGCACATTCTCGATGGGTTATCACTTTAAAATGTTATTTTTACACTCTTTCAGCCCAAATTTCACTTTAATCTTTGCCATAATTGATAGATTAATGGTCAGACAATGTGTAGGAACAAAAATGTCAAATCACCCAGATCGACCCTCACCAACTTTTCAGGCCCGTATCTCAGTTCACACGTTGCGACTTGTTACCCCGTTCGCAAGAACCAGTCACATATGATCAACTCCTACAGAAATAACTAAAATAACATATCAGCAGTGACAGAATACTGAAATGACACTGACAACACAAATTTACAACATAAACATATACTTTTGAACCACTCGCCATGGCATAGTGGTTAATGCAATGGACTACCGACTGGAGGGTTGTGGGTTAGAATCCCCATCAGTCCCTTCAAAAATCGTGTGGGATTTTTCGGCTCTAATCGGCTCCTACCCAGAGCTGGGCATGCTATGGGCTCAGTGGGAAAACTGGGACCTCACAGTCGAGTCTCATCCACTTCACGGATGCGTCATTGAGGGTGTTGCTCAAATCTTCTGACCAGCACCACAGGTGTCTATATCTCTCGGGCCTGGCTGACGCCAGGATATATTATGATAGTAAGTGTAAAGTACAGCCCTGTCATGCAGTCTTAATCCTAGATGGAACTCCACAGCATCATGATTATCATCCTCATTGACACCATCATCGTTGCATTATAAAAACTATTCCAGCTTCTGTGGCCATTAAGGTGGTGTAGAGAAATGGGATGGGAAAAAAAAACCAACAACAAAAAACCATATACTTTTAAGGCATGATGCTGGAGGGACATAGCCACACAACACACGCCAGTCAGGTCCAGACCAGCCATCGGACCAAAAGAGATTGAAAGAGCCCTCCTTTGCTCAGCTCTGGGCCTTCGTCTCTCTACAGGCCAATTGGCCCAGCTTACCCAGCCACCAGCTCTACTCCCCTTACTCAAGTCTCTAGTGTTTTAGAAGGAGTTACATTCAGCAGCTCATAGCACTGTTTGGACACTAATTTACTCTCTACCTCAGCAAACTGACACTGAAAGCTGTTGTTATGTGTGTGCCAAAGCCTTTATGAAACAAATAGCAAGAATGATCAAAATAAAATGAAAGAAAGAGGAAAAAAACAACTGAACTTGGTGTTGCACAATTTCATTATGTGAAGTCACACAGGTCATCATACCTGTACACAAGAACATTACTGTTGTAGCCAGCCAATGCCAGTAAACCCAAGCGTGGTACACTGTCCCCATTCTGAAACCACACACAAACAGCAAATTATCTTATTACTACATGTACTCATCAGTCAAAGTGTTTAACCCTTTGACTCCCGCACCCTGTCCACCAACTGCAAAAACTTAACCCTTTGACTCCCTCCCCTATCCAACAGATTCCTGCAGTTTTAGCTTGGCTATCATGGTTGGTAATGCAGGTGTACAGGGTGCGGGAGTCAATGGGTTAACTCAGTGGATTACTGATCATTACATCATCATTGTTATAGAGCCTACACTGATAAGAAGCTGGAAATAGGAGACTAGAAATAGGCTACTAGTACTGTCAAAGAGAAGAGAGAGAGAGAGAGAGAGAGAGAGAGAGAGAGAGAGAGAGAGAGAGAGAGAGAGAGAGAGAGAGAGAGAGAGAGAGAGACAGACAGAGAAACAGAGAGAGACAGAGAGAGACAGAGAGACAGAGAGACAGAGAGACAGATGAGGAAGAGGGTGGATGGTGTCGAAGGGCAGGCTCACTCTCAAATCCTGACACACGTGTCTGACAGTGGTAGTGAAAGCGCTGGCAGCTGCTGGAAGGAAATTGTTCTCTGTGGGCAGATCACACAAATACACTTTTGTACATGTGATACTGAGCTGGTAATCTTCCTGCTCAGTTTATTCACCAAAGCGGACAACATGGATTGATTTTTAAAAACTTTGACTCCCACACCCTCTCCACCAGCATCCTATTGCCAACCATGCTAGCAAAGTATAAACCTGACCCTCTTACTTCTTAACACTATCAACCAGCATCCTGCAGGAAGGTGGTTGATAGGGTGAGGGAGTCAAAAAGTTAAGTTTTTGCATTTTTTGCAGCTGGTGGATAGGGTGCAGGAGTCAAATGGTTAACTGGACTGTAAACTGAGGCAGTCCAGGGTTAACCCAGTTGGCAACCAAACATTTTTGGACAAGAATGAGGGAAAAATTCAAGTCCAGAGCAATCAATCTGTGCCATGCTACATGAACTTCCCTAAAGGGTGGGTAGCCTGGCTGTCTCGTGTCAGCTGGGAGATCTCAACCCTGTGTCAGTATACTTACATCAGACACGGCATCAAGGTAACCGCCTCGAGGACACCAAGCCAAGCTGAGCACATGACAGAGGTTGTGTGCTATGGTAAAGGACAGCTTTAAGGATGGACAATCTGGTGACCTGCAACACAATATTCAGGTTTCATTATTTCACTCTTGTCATTCCGCACAATTCAATTTAGATGTACAGCTTTGCTGACCCAAATATATAAAAAAAGACTGACTCATGGTCAAGGCCAACTGAGCATGCTATGGGCTCACTGGAAAGACTGAGACCACACAGTCAAGTCCCACCTACTTTGCAGATGTGTTACTGAAAATGACCAACACTGCAGGTCTTTGTAACTCTCAAGCCTGGTTGAGTCCAGGAAACATTATCAATGTAAGCGTAAGTACAGCCCTGTCATGCAGTCTTAATACTAGATGAAATTCCATAGAATCATGATCCTCATCCCCATCATTGTTTTGAACCAGATCTTCTGAGATTCCCTTTTGACAAACAGAGAACGAACATTCAGCGCATTTACTGGCCACCCCCTAACAGATAAAACAAATTCATCGATACCATGTCCTTTGATGTGTTTCTGGACTTGCTTCAATACTCTAACAACCTACCTGGAAAAACATAATTCTTTCTGAAAAGTTTAATTTCAATTTTGATATGACTGATAACACCTATACCAGAAAGTTTTGTGAACTTACTCAAATGTTTGGTTACTTGCAGTCTGTTTCTGAACCAACTCACTGGAATGGCCATATTTTGGATCTTGGCTTCTTTACGCCGGATGATTGTTTCATCCTGTCTACGTACCTCAGACATGATTTAGAAATGGATCATACTACTGTCATGTTCACTCTTGACGTTTCTAAACCTAGACTCAAACCTTCTGTTGTCCACCTCTGTTGTTGCCACAAATTAAAACACGCAGTCTTTCTCTCTGGACATTTCTCAGGCTTTGTCTTCTGGCTCTTATCTGTGTATACTATTACTTTCTCCCTTACATTCTTGACAAACATGCTCCTCTCTGTTTCTGCACCGTTTCTCATCGCAAACCAATCCCTCGGTTTCATGATATTTCTGATGATTTCAGTGCCTTGAAAAGTGATTGCTTTAGAGCTGTGTGCAAATGGCTTTAAAGTAGACTCATGGTGCACAAGCAAATTTGTGACTCTCTTTAGCAGGAAACTGCTATCTAGTAGAGAAATCTGGGACTTCCCACTATTCACTCAAGATTCAGATAGTCTTACTAGCAAACAGTAGTTTCATAAGCTTAACACAATTCTGATAATATTTTCATTTCACCTTTTCCAAGCTGCATTCCTTCTGATGATCTGCCTTAACATTTTTCTGACTTGACAACAAAATTCATACAATTTGACAAAGCTTTCCACCACCTTTATCTACATTGTCAGTTCTGCGGCCGTCTCTGGTAAAAAAAACTATGCTCTTTGAACCAGTCTCTGAGACAGGTATTTTAAAGACACTCAGGGGTATTCCCCTCTAAATCCTGTGAACTGGACCCTACTTTCACAAAACTTCTGTATGAGAATCTTGAAGCTCTTCACCCTATAATTATAAATCTCATAAACATGTCCTTTTATTCTGGAATTGTTCCATGTGATGTTGAAACAGCTGTTGTCAAAACCTCTCTTTAGGAACCTTCTCTCAACAAAAATCTTTTGAAAAACTATCTCAGATTTTCCAAAATCTTCAAGACCTGCTGAACTCACCTTTTCTCCTCCGCATAAAATCCTAACCTCACTCAACACCCCCCCCCCCCCCCCTCTGCAGCCTGTCTCCGCTCGGAGGGGAATCACATGGTTATAATATATAATTGTATATGCTATGCTCTCTATAATTTTCCATTGCTTTTATTCTTTCTCCCCATTTATAGCCATGCGTGTGTGTGTGTGTGTGTGTGTGTGTGTGTGTGTGTGTGTGTGTGTGTGTGTGTGTGTGTGTGTGTGTGTGTGTGTGTGTGTGTGTGTGTGTGTGTGTGTGTGTGTGTGTGTGCGTGCGCGTGCGTGTGTGCGTGTCTGCTTCAGCGCTTAGATTTGATTTTATCAAGATTTTGCGCTGTATAAATATTGTAATTATTATTATTATTATTAACTATATCATACTGCCAAATATGTGCTCAATGCTTTTTGTCCATACTACAAAAGTACATTTTTCATTGTTTACAATTTGAATTTCTTTTAAAATTACATTTATTGCTAAAAATCTTTTCATTCCTCTAATTTGGAACCATTTTAAGCTTATGTCTTGCATTTTTTTTACCTGAAAGAACTATGAATTCCAGATTACTGTTGTATTAAGTTTACTTACTCAGTGTTATTATCGAGGGACCCCGTGGTCCAGAACTGAATCAGTCCCGGGCCTTCCCCGCGTTCGAACACGGCCCAGTTGCCCCACATGTCCCGTCCTGCAGACACTGCTAATACTTGATCACGACTGCCGTCCTCTGCATCCAGGGGACACCACTCCATCGCACGCACTGGTCCACCAACAAAAGCTGTTGCTTGCTCTTTAGATAAAGAAAAACAAAAAACAAAAAATCCCAGAAACATGGATTTGATTAGACTGTTATCTTACAGGTTCTTTTTAAATATATATATTTTTTATGAAAAGAAGTTATTTCATACTGACTAGAAGTGTGTGTGTGTGTGCACACATAATCTAAGGACATGCCCCTGGCATTGACCACTCCATCCAATTTATCGCACAGGGGAGATTTAAAAAACACACCTGAATACAAATGTAAGCATACATAAGGACACCAAAACATAAAAACGGTATACATTATCTAAAATTGCTTCCACATATCTCACCTCCCTAAGCATATCTCACCTCCCTAGAGCCAAAAATGCACTTACTACATGTACCCAATTATCAATCCTAAGAAAAAGTACGTAAGACTTTATCGAACACATACAAGTGAATGGACCATTTAAGGCAGAAAATGATAGGTAGAAATGACAGAAAGCAAAGCAACAAGGCAGATACAACAAGTGACAGAAAAGAGGAAATTTCTAGCACAGAATTTCTAGAAGGTGGGGATACTATTCATACTGAAAGAGCCCCCAGCATCCCCATGGGCAAAATAAGAGCCTAAAATCAGCACATTGGGGGAAAAATGTCTGAAGAGCACTCTCTTAGGAACTTGTGACACTATCTAACATTTATTTTCACTGTTGTGACAGTCCCCATTGTTCTTGCAGCATGTTCAAATGCATATTGCTTATAGCCCAGCCTATTTCACTGCTTGTCAAGTTTTGTTTCAATTGAACTTTTTCAAAGTCACAGGACCCTGAGAAAAATGCAATCAGGGTTTCCTGTCATAATTTTTTGTGTAAAAAAAGGAGATTGTTAAAATGGCTTACCCATCTTGTTTTCCCCCCCAGTCATTCCAATTCGACCGAGTTGTGTGTGTGTGTGTGTGTGTGTGTGTGTGTGTGTGTGTGTGTGTGTGTGTGTGTGTGTGTGTGTGTGTGTGTGTGTGTGTGTATGTAAAATTATATACATATATACATATATGATACATACATGTATATAGATATACATATATAATATATATATGTGTGTGTGTGTGTGTGTGTGTGTGTGTGTGTGTGTGTGTGTGTGTGTGTGTGTGTGTGTGTGTGTGTGTGTGTGTGTGTGTGTGTGTGTGTGTGCATGAGAGAGAGACAGAGAGATTGAGTTCAGTTCAGTTCATATTGCTTATAGCCCAGCCGACTACTAGAGCCGTATCAGGGCTAACACCACATCAGAAAACTAACAGATTGGGCGAAAGGTAGCTGATCTGTAAACACTTGATTGTATCGCGCCGACTCCCTTCACTGACAGGCCTACGGGAAGCAAGAGTTGTCTTTCCCAGGATAGCCTTGTTTTCACATTGCAGCCGAAATTAATCGGCAGATCGTACAGTTTGAAAAATCGAAATAAATTACAACTGCAAGGGACAAAACTGTCACTTGCCCGACAGACTAGCAGTTTTTGATTTTGACTCGCCCGACAGGATTTTTACTCGCCTCGGGCGACCCGGCAAGTGGATTTCGCAAGCCCTGTTAGAGCAAGAAGACAATCTTGAAAATGTACAGTCTAAATTTGAGAGGATTAGCCTTCCAAAAGAGCCCTTTGAAGAGAGAATTCGGCAATATGTTAACCAACATTCTAGTTCAGTGAATCCTGTACCAAAAGAGCCCTTTGAAGAGAGAATTCGGCAATATGTTAACCAACATTCTAGTTCAGTGAATCCTGTACCAAAAGAGCCCTTTGAAGAGAGAACTCAGCAATATGTTAATCAACATTCTAGTTCAGTGAATCTTGTACCAAAAGAGCCCTTTGAAGAAAGAACTCAGCAAATATGTTAACCAACATTCTAGTTCAGTGAATCCTGTACCAAAAGAGCCCTTTGAAGAGAGAACTCAGCAATATGTTAACCAACATTCTAGTTCAGTGAATCCTGTACCAAAAGAGCCCTTTGAAGAGAGAACTCAGCAATATGTTAACCAACATTCTAGTTCAGTGAATCCTGTACCAAAAGAGTTGTCACCTCATGCTGATTCCTTCCTTCCCAAAAATTCCTTTTCAGCTGAATTCTGCTTCATTTTGTAATCCCGCAGCAGATTTCTCTAAGTTCTTGTTAAAAAGAGACCTGGTTTTGTCGAGGCTCTCCAGCTTCAATGACAATCCAGAGATGTTTGCAATCTGGCCTACAAGCGTCTCAAATGTGATGAGAGAATTGGAAGTCACACCATTTGAATAGTGTGACCTACTCGTGAGATATCTTGGTCCTGAGTCGAGCAGATATGCTTTAACTTTACGTGCCTCAAACTCATCAGATCCAGAACGTGGATTGCAGCTTCTCTGGGAAAGGCTAGAAGAACGTTATGGTTCACCAGAACTTGTAGAGTTATGTCTTAAAAGCAAGCTTGATCGTTTCCCACAGCTCTCTAATAAAGATACCAGGAAATTATATGAGCTCAGTGATATCGTAGCTGGGATTCAGTGTGCAAAGGAAAACCCCAAGTTAGCGCCACAGTTTTCAGTCTATGATTCTTCTACCGAGTAAACTCAATTGTTCAGAAACTTCCTCACCCACTTCAGAAAAAGTGGATAACTCAAGTGTCTCACTATAAGAGAGAGAAGAGTGTATCATTTCCACCTTTTGAGTTCTTTGCCAACTTCATCAGAGAGATGAGCAGAATTCAGAATGACCCTGTATTTCACTCTGAGCCTCAATCAGCTAACGGAGTTCAGCAAGCTCCACACAAAGGACACAATGTTCCAATTTTGACGAGAAAGTCTGAAGTTCAAACCAACACAAATGATATGAAATGTCCAATTCACAGAGCCCAGCACTCTCTTTCCATCTGTAATGCCTTCAAAGCAAAATAATGGGAGGACCGTCAGCTTTTGCTGCGAGAAAGGAACATATGTTTTAGGTGTCTTTCATCCAACCAGCACACAGCAAGAAATTGTAAAATCCATGTCAAATGTGATGTATGCTCTAGTAAGAACCATTGTACTATACTGCACAGAGTCTGCACCTTCAAGTTGCCATCCTTGAGCACTTATGGCGGGGAGGGTCGACACACTCAAGAAAAGGAATCTTCCAAATGTACCTCACTTTGTGGACATGGAAACACAAGCAGATCCTGTGGCAATACAATTCTCATGAATGTTTTCCCTGATGGACAGCCAGACCAGTCTGTTAGAGCTTATGCTGTAATTGATGATCAGAGCAATCCAACATTAGCTGCACCTGAGTTGTTGGATAGACTTGATATTTTCTCAGAAGAAATTTCTTACAGTTTGACATCTTGCAGTGGAAGTTGTGAAATGAGTGGACGTCAGGCTCATAACCTGACTGTTCAGTCCCTGGATAGCCGTCTGAGTTTGAAATTGCCTTCATTCTTAGAATGCCACAGCATACCTGATGATAGATCAGAAATTCCAACTCCAGAAGTGGCAAGAAGTCATCCTCACTTGACCAAGATCGCTAACAAGCTTCCAGAAATAGACGGTAATGCTCGGATAAGCCTACTGATAGGTCGAGACTTACCGGAAGATCACCATGTTTTGGTGTAGGTAACTTCCCCCCACCCCCCATGTCACCCTTTGCTCAACACCTATCATTAGGAATAGGATGGGTGGTGATTGGAAACATCTGTCTTAACAGAGTACATAAACCTTCCTCGGTTCATGTCAACAAGATTTATGTGCGGATTGTGTCACACTCAGAGAAACTGTCTTTGAACCATGCCCTAATGCTTTCAAAATAACTGAGCGCAAACAGCTAGGAAGTGATCTGTTTCAAAAAACAAAAGATGATGAAAAAATTGGAATGTCAACTGAAGACAGAAAATTCATGGAAATCATGAACAAAGAGTTCACAATGAATGAACAAGGTCGTTGGACAGCACCACTTCCCTTCAAATCCTCTGAGCCAGTCTGCTTAAGCAATAAGTCGCAAGCAATCAGACGTGCCTATGCTCTGAAAGCATCTTTGGAAAAGAATGAAATTAAAAGAAAACACTTCTTTAAATTCATGTCAAAGATTCTGGATAGTGGAGCAGCTGAAGAAGCGCCTACAATACGTGGAGACAGTCCTTGTTGGTATCTTCCACTTTTTGGGGTCTACCACCCTAAAAAGCCAGATAAAATTTGAGGTGTTTCTGACTCATCGGCTACTTTTGAGGGAATTTCTTTGAACAAACTCATGTTTACAGGACCTCATATGACCAACAGTCTTATTGGGATTCTACTGAGGTTTCAACAAGATGTTTATGCAATAACTGCAGATATATGAACAAATGTTTTACCAGTTCTTTGTTCGTGAAGATCATGGGGATTTTCTACGGTTCTTCTGGCACAAGGACAATGATTTCAACACGCCCCTTGTCGAGTTCAGGATGTGCCCCTTGTCGAGTTCAGGATGTGTGTCCATGTTTTTGGTAATAACCCATCTCCTGCTGTTGCCACCTATGGACTGAGAAAATCGGTGTCTTCAGATGATGAGATATCAAGGGCTTTGTTTCACCTGACTTCTATGTAGATGACGGTGTTACCTCTTTGCCCCAGAGAGAGAAAGCTGTTAGTCTCTTGAAACGCACTCAAGAAGCGCTCATCAAAAATGGAGGAATTAAACTTTACAAGGTCGCTGCAAATGACAAAGAAATCCTACAAGCCTTTCCAGTGGAACATCTGTGTGAGGATTTGCAATCTGTAGATCTGTCCAACAGCTCGTTAGTTCTTCCTATGCATAGGTGTATAGGCCTTGACTGGAATCTTGATTCAGACGCATTTGTCATAAACTTGCAGCTGCCTGAGACTCACTTCACTAGAAGAGGAGTACTATCAGCTTTGCACAGTGTGTATGATCATCTAGGGTTCTTGGCTCCCGCTACTATCACAGGAAGAATTTTCCTTCAAAAAATAGCACCTGATGGCAGGAATTGGGATGATCCACTCTCTGTAAATGATCATAATCGATGGAATGTTTGGGAGAAATCTTTGCAATGCCTTCAAGGTCTTGAAATCCCCAGAATATATGTTCCTCATTCTTTGTCTCAGATTCCAAATGCAAAGTTACACATTTTCTGTGATGCTTCAGAGAAAGCTATTGCTTTAGCTGCATATGTGATGGCCTTTGACCAATTAGGTTTTGTCCTTGGCAAATCTAAAGTTGCTCCAGTGAGTGGTCACACCATTCCTCGACTTGAGTTGTACAGTGCAGTCTTAGCCACTGAACTGTATGAACTGATTTCAGAGCATCTGAATGTGAAACCCTCTTCAGTGACTTTCTACACAGACAGCAAGGTGGTTTGGGGATATCTGTGCAATGAAACTAGAGATTCCACACTTACGTTAGCAACCGTGCTGAACACATCAAAAGAACATCTGACCCAGTGTTGTGGAAATATGTTCCATCAGAGCTCAATCCAGCAGATGTTGGGACTAGATGCACCACAAATGATTTGCTAGTCAAGCAAAACATCTGGCTACAAGGTCCAAACGATAGGCTGAAATGTGTTTCCAGTGACATCAAAAAGACCTTTCCTTCAGTTTCTCCAGACTTGGACAAGGAGGTTCACAGAAATCTCTGGCCAATAGGACTGGTAGTGCACACCTTCACTGGTACAAATGACAATCTTGTTCGGAGTGCAGAAGTTTGCCTCATCAAAGACAAAAAACCTGTTAACTACATTAGACCCATAACTGAGCTTATTCCTCTTGCTTTGAGTGACATTATTAACTATTATGTTTGCTGTTTTATAGGACATTTTTAAGTGCTTTTCGCTGTATATGCGTAGAGTTCTGGAGGAAAGCACATTGACTGACTGAGACATTTGTTCTTGTTTTTTTTTTTTTTGGCTTGTTTTTAGATGTGCATTATATAACTGCTACTTTTCATTACTATTAGTGTTACAGTTGTCATACAATTGTCATACATATATATAAAACTAAATTATCAGTTTAAAGGTCATTTAACTTCACCTTTCGCTTAAGGTTGTCTTTACAGTAACTTGGTAAAGGGTGAAGTTCTTTCCGGGCCATGGTGGCCCATGGGGCTGGTGCTTGTTGGGTCTGTGGTGTTGGGCTACTTGAGTAAGGATAAAATTGATTGATGCTATAATTGTGTTGTTCACACAACAGACGGGGAGTGTTCTGTAACCAGAGTTTGATCTAGACAATTTAAATTGGTGGTTTGATTTATCGTATTTGAAAACATTGTTTTTTGTGAGGTTTCACTTAAAGAACATTTTCGTTTGAGATAACGTCGGTAGCTTAGAGGATCAAACACCAGCTTGACACTATGAACCCACTACAGCCCAGTGTCACATTACGTGACCTTTGACCCACTTTCGTCCCACTACAGGTTGGATAATTCATACTTTGTGCGTTCGCCACTACAAGGACAGTGTCCTTTTGAGTCATTAGAGTTCTTGTGTACGCCACATCATTGCCTTTGCTTAGTTCGAGCTTTTGGTAGACGCCAATACGATGGCAGCAGACCAACAGCCGCAACAGAAGCACTTCACGGCAAATATTCCAGTTCCAACAAAATTAAATGTTTCTTCAGACACTGAGGCGAACTGGTGTAAGTTTCTTCGTCAGCCGCAGAATATGAGTAGCTAACTCGGTTGGACAAAGAGGACTCCACTTATCGTTGTGCAGTCCTGCTCGCATGCATTGGTGAGGATGCACAAGAAATCTGTGAGGGTCTGCCGTTTGCAGAGGGGGAAGACAACAGAGACATCAAGACTGTTCTTGAGAAATTCAATGAATTTTGTTTGGGAACTACCCATTGTAGTATGTGGTGTCCGTGCGCGTAGGCATGTTATTGTTATCTGCCGTGCACATAGCCACAGCGATGTGTCGCGCATGCGCGCAAAGCGTTCGTGTTGAACGGGCCGAAAACAACTCATGATTCAAAGCAGTCTAGTGTCATAATATCATAGACGTATAAATAAAATAGACTCTCCACCACGTGACTTTCCGCGGCCCTACTAGAGCCAGCCAGCAGACATGTTTTGTGGGGCAACGCTGACACTGCGCGCCGCGCTACACTGTACTTTCTCTTTGAGATAACACAGAGACCGAGCACGTGTTCTGCCCGGCACATCTAATCACACTCGCGATTTTTTCAACACCAAAATCATGGTGCAAAACTGCTGTGTTGTAAATTGCAACAATAGGCGTTCAAAAGGAACTCCGTTTTCATTTCATAGGTAAGAAAAACTTGATTACTCTGTGTGTGAGAGAGAGAGAAAAAGAGAGAGAAGTGTGTGTGTGTGTGGTGTTATATCCATTTCTTATGTATGCGTGTGTACAATACAATACAATATTTTATTTATATAGCGCAAAATCTCGATAAAATCAAATCTAAGCGCTGAGACGACGGCAACACGCACCACACGCACGCACACACAACGCAACACCACACACACACACACACACACACACACACACACACACACACACGACGCACGCTCACACACAACACACGCACACAGCTATAAATGGGTAGAAAGAATAAAAGCAATGGAAAAAAAATAATAAAAAGCATATTATGAAGAGCACATTCAATACAACTATTATTACAATGGGATTTCCCTCCGAGTGGAGACAGGCTGCAGAGGGGATTGAGTGAGGTCAGAATTTTATGCAGAGGAAAAAAGGTGAGTTTTGAGAGCGGACTTGAAGGAGACAAAAGTAGGTTTCTGACGGACTGAAAGAGGAAGTTTGTTCCAGAAGAGCGGACCAGAAACAGAGAAAGCTCGTGGACCATAGGTATTGAGCTTAGTGCGTGGAAAGCGAAGAGTAAGAGGATCGGAGGCAGAGCGGAGGGTACGTGAGGGAAGATAGATCTGAAGTAGGCTTGTCAGGTAATGTGTGTATATATTATGTGTGTGTTTGTGTGCTTGCACAATTATGTGTTTGCGTGTGTATTTATACATGATTGTACTAGTCAACAAAATCATTTATGTTGTTAGACGTCGGATGTTATTTTATTTCTAGCTTTCCCAGGAAAGATCCTGAGCGAATGAAGCAGTGGATCAGTCGTATCAGCAGACAAACAGCAGATGGAAAGCCATGGCAACCAACCAAGTTTGACAAAGTTTGCAGTGCACATTTCCTGCCATCTGATTTCTGTCTTGGATTGGACTACAAGACCCTGAAAAGCTCAGCTGTGCCTTCAATGTTTCCCCAGTATCCAGTCCACAAGCAGGTACAGTCTGAGCGAAAGCGTCCATCTCCAAAGAGAGAGAAAACAACTCCCCAGCGCCACCGTTTCCAGTACCGAGCATCCCCCTGAAAAAGTTTTCGTGCAGGAACACAGCTATTGCTGTCCATCCATAACGGTCGATCTTGAACGCACGAAAGAAAAGTTGACCGAAACCCAGTCAAAACTGTCAGACAAAAGAAAAAATATAAAAATCTTAAGGAAGAAAGTCAAGCGCAGAGACTGCAAACTCGCCAGCTTGCTTGAGAAACTTCGACAGCGTCGTCTCCTCCATGATGAGGAAGTGAATCTGTTGAAAGAGAATTTCAGCACAGAGTCATTCACCCTCATTGAGAATGAATTACAAGCCCTTGGCAGACCGAAAAATGCTCAGGTATATTCTGACGATCTGAAGGCCTTTGCAGTAACTTTACATTTCTACAGTGCTGCTGCTTATGCCTTTGTGAGGAAACACCTCCATTTGCCACATGCCAACTCCATCAGGCGTTGGGCTTCATCACATTCCGTTCAACCTGGTTTCTTAACCGACGTTGTCCACTTCCTTAAAAGCAAATGTGAGTCAGAGCCAGACATGAAGGATGTGACCATCATGTTTGACTCCATGAGCATAAGGAAGGAAGTTGTTTACGACAAAAAGGAGCAAGCATACGCTGGTTATGTCAACCATGGCTACCTGCAAACTGCTCCTGCCGACACACTAGCATCAGAAGCCCTAGTTTTGCTTGCCGTTGGATTAAAAAAAAGTTTCAAGCATCCCATCGGATATTTTTTGATAGACAAGATTTCGGCCAGCCAACAAGCCCAGATCATCAGGCATGGGATTTCTCTTATGTCAGAAGCAGGCTTCAATGTGCAAGCAGTAGTCTGCGATGGAGCCTATGCCAATCAGGCCACTGCTCAGCGTTTGGGTTGCAAAGTTTCTGATCTTAACAGCATGGATCCAACATTCAACCACCCAGATCACCCAGAAAAAAAAATCTATTTTGTTTTTGATGCTGCTCACCTACTCAAAAATGTCCGCAACTGTCTAGCAGATTTGAAAATAGTGAAGTCTGGCCCAGAGGAAGAAATCAAATGGCAATACATTGTTGAACTCTACAAGCTCCAGTCAGAAAACATGCTGTATCTTGCCAACAAACTGAGAGCCAAACACATCGACTTCCAGCGCAACAAAATGAAAGTCAGTCTGGCCGCCCAGACCCTCAGTTCATCAGTGGCCAATGCCATAGACTACCTGCGTGAGGAACTGAAACTTCCGCAGTTTGCTGGAAGTGAAGCAACCACTAGATTCATCAGATGGTTTGATGCTTTGTTCGATCTCTGTAACTCCAGCAACTGTCTTGCAAAGGGTTTGAAGAGTCCTCTCAATAAAGTGAACATCACATCGAAAACAAAAACTTGGATGATGCTGTCTGCTACATCAAGTCCTTGACTGATGCTCTTGGCAGGCCTTTGGTCAGCGGAAAGAGGAAAACTGGGTTTTTGGGGTTTCTGGTGACTGTCCACTCGGTGACAGCCATTGCTCAAAAGCTGCTTTCCACGGAAGACTATCGGTTTTTCCTCACCTACAGGCTTTCACAGGATCACCTGGAAACCTTTTTCAGTAAGATCAGAAGGAGAGGTGGATGGAACAACAACCCCAACACCCTGCAGTTCAAGTGGGCCCTTCGAGCTCTGCTTCAGAAGAATGGTGTGGTAGCCTCAGAGAAAGCCAACTGCGCTGTCTTGCCAGAGGTCAACAACACTTTTTTGTGGGGTCTTCCTCTGAGGATGCCGCACCATTGCCGTTACATGACGAGACTGCTCCAGGGAAGCCAGCCAACCAAACACCGACGCTGAGTCCCCAGATCATCAACATGCTGACGAATCGAGGAGTGTATCACGACCACGTCCTGCATTACATTGCTGGGTTCATCACCAGAAAGATGACACAGAGGATTCGGTGTTCGGAATGCAGCAGTTTCCTGAGCAGATCAAAGCAGACGACCGAAGCAGCCACTTTCACACAGAGAGTGGACCGTGGCGGGCTGGTGTATGCCAGTGAGGACACTCTCAGGGTGGTGACAGCTGCCGATCGATCCCTCAGGCGACTTCTAGTCAGTGCCAAGGAAGGACCAGTGGCATCCGTGTCGGCAGTGACTACACGACTGGTGACCATGGAAGTGCTGGAAGCTTGCCAAAGCAAAACATTTGCTGGTCTCGGTGCCCACTGCATGGGACATCACTGTGTAGAAACGGAAGACAACCATGTGACACAAATAATCAAGGAGATCTGCGAATTATTCTGCAATGTTATTCTGACTCACCTGGACGGCTGACATGAGCGCTTTGTTCACAAGAACCGGGCATCACAACGCCACAAACTCACAAAAGCAATCCTTTTTCTTCATTTGTGAGGATTTTCATTGATGAAAAGAAGCCAGGAGCAGCAGCCAGAGTACAATGAACTGTCATACTGAAAACTGTTGTATCTTTCTGTTTGTCTGTCTGTCTCTGTCTTCTGTCTGCCTCTGTCTATCTGTCTGTTTGCCTGTCTGTCTCTCTGTATTTATGTATGTGTGTGTGTGTGCTTTTCCTGATCTGCCCTTGCATGCTATCTTTCGGGTCACGGTATTGATATTTTGCCGCTTAATCTCACCTTTAATGAAGGCTTTGTCTTTTCTTTGTCTCTGACTAGTTTTACAGAGAGCATTGTTCGTGTTCGTTTTTCAGTGTTTTCGTGATGTTTTTTTTTCGTTTTTTGTTTGTTTTTTTCGACTAGACTTGTTTTTTTTTTCTTTTACTCTGTGGAGAATTTAAGACAAAATTAATGTTATATGTTTTTATGGCAGGCACCTACTTATTGTTTTCCCATAACGACAAACCGTGATGTAGATTAGTTGATAACTAGTATTAGTTCTAATTTTCATTCTCATTTGACTGACTCATTATTTTGTCAGTGTTGCACTATTGTCAGTAGTAGGCCTATACCATAATCATTACATTCGTAGGTTCTAGACTGTGGAAACAGATGCTCCAGAGACAGGATTGTGTTTGCTCTGCGTGTGTACAACTGACCTAAACATAACCGGTGTACTGAGCCGGTGTGTGTTCGCACAGCTGAAAGCCACTCCCCTAGCTCATCAGTTTGCCCCACATTTTCCGCCATTGCTGGCCTTCTAATGGGGCCGCTGGCGCTATGAGCCACACAGCGCGCGTGTTTACTCCTCTTTACTTTTACCTCCATGCATAATATAGATCACAAAAGAATAACCTGGTGTCCCTGTCTGATGTTGGGTACGCAAGCAATGCTACATGGTGCCAGCGGAAAACAGTGGTAAACATTGCCATACATAGAAGGTAGAAATAATGACTGTGAAAACCGTGAACTGCGATTGTGAAGGTAGGTAGATTTTATCTCAGTATCTGATCGACATAGCATTGTTTAATGCAGCATTTATTTCGTGATGTCATTCAAACCACCTTCAGTGTTCGACTTTTCTGCGCCAGAGCAGTGGCCGACATGGCGACAACGCTTCCAAAGATATCATAGTGTTGAACTTTCAAAGAAATCATTTGATATCCAAGTATCATCCCTAATCTATAGCATGGGACCAGAGGCAGAGAAAATTTACGCAACTTTCGAAATTTCTCCTGCTACAACTTTTGATAATGTCATCACACTTTTCAATGAACATTTCACACCAAAGGTGAATGTAATTCACGAACGTGCAGTTTTTCACCAACGTACTCAACATCAGGGGGAAAACGTAGAGACCTACATTCGTGTCCTCTACGATCTCGCAGAACACGCAGAATTTCAAGACAAGGAATCCGTCATTCGGGATAGGCTTGTTGTAGGCTTACTGGATAGGGAGCTATCAGAAAAGTTACAACTCCAAGCCACACTGACACTCAGAGGCTACCCAGATAGCACGTCAGCATGAACTAATGAAGCAGCAGTTGTCTGCTCAGCGCTCATCTTCACACGTAGATGCAGTCCACGGACAGCGTGGTTCTAGGCGAGGTGGTCATGGTGGTTACTGTTGTGTATTGGGTTGTATCCCTTAGACCACTTGGTAAACGAGTCATTCCCAGAATACACTTCGGTTATCAACTCAATGGCGTCTCGCTTGTCTCTGTGAAATTGTGTGCTATCTGATCTGTCTGTACGCCCTCTAACACTCGCCATCCAAACACAACATGGTGTCAGAGTGAACTCGAAAGAACTGTAAGTAACGTTTCTTTGAAATATTTAGCGTTGTCGTCATTATGTCGTACAAACCACCGGAATCGTTCGCCTTCCACGAGCCGAGCAAGTGGCCGGCGTGGAGAGACCGGTTTTCAAGGTTTAGACTAGCCTCTAAACTCCACAAAGAGGATGAAGAAGTTCAAGTTAGCTCTCTTCTCTACACGATGGGTGCTGAAGCTGACAAGATTTTCACCCAGTTCAACTTGACGGAAGATCAAAGTAAGCGCTACAATACAGTGTTGGGCAAGTTCGATGATTATTTCATCCCTCAGAGAAACGTTATCCATCAAAGAGCAACATTCCACCGCAGAGACCAGAAGGAAGGGGAAAGCATCGAAGAATATGTACGAGCTCTCTATGAGTTAGCTGAACATGCGAACTTCGACAAAAAGGAAGAAACCATCCGAGATCGAATGGTCATAGGCATCCTGGACAAAGAACTATCTGAGAAACTTCAGATTGAAGACGGGGAACTGACGCTTCAGAAAGCAATACAAAAAGCAAGACGCCATGAAGCCGTTAAAGCAGAACTGACTCAGCAAAGAGGCACTAGTGAAAGTGTAGACAGAGTACACAGAAACAAACCTGGCAAAGCGGCACACGGTCACAGAGAACAGAGAGAAGAAGTTAGGAACTGTGGCAGATGTGGTTATTCACACGGCAAGAGGAGCTGTCCCGCATACAGACAGAAGTGTAAGAAATGCGGCAAGAACGGACATTTTGCAAAAATGTGTAAGACCAAGCTCAAGAACGAAGAAGTTTTCGTCAGGCAAGAAGCTGAAGTCAAAACAGAAGGAGGAGAACCAACTAAGAAGAAAGAAAATCAAGTTTTCTTCATTGACTCAGCAGGGACAGGGCAAAACAAACCTTGGAGAGTAGACCTAGACTTGTGTGGCAAGAAAGTTGACTGGAAAATTGACACTGGAGCTGATGTGAGCATCGTTAGCAAGAAAGTTTGGAACAGAATAGGCAAACCCAGACTTTCATCAAGCCAGAAAGTCACACTCCACAGCCCAGGAGGAGAAGTCAGGATGTTAGGCTACTTCCCAACAAGTATCCAGAACATTTCGACTGTAGTGTACGTAGTTGACAGTGCCGTCGACAATCTTCTCAGCAGAGAGATGTCAGTCAAGCTGAACTTAGTTCAAAGAATAGACTCAGCTACAGCAACATTCAGTGCAGTCAAATGTCAGCCAGTCAAGATAAAGCTCAAAGAAGGAACTGTCCCTTACAGTGTTACCACTGCGAGGCGTGTCCCGATTCCTCTGCACGAAAAAGTGAGAACAGAGTTGCAGCGCATGAAAGACTGTGACGTCATCGAGGAGATAAAAGAGCCGACCGAGTGGGTGTCGCCCATAGTACCTGTCCTAAAGCCAAACGGATCCGTGCGCATCTGCATAGATCTGAAGAAACTGAATCAAGCAGTTCAGAGGGAAAAGTATGTTATCCCCACTGTTGATGACATCATCCACCAGCTGCGAGGTTCTGCTGTTTTCTCCCAACTTGATGCTCAGGCGGGGTTTTGGCAGCTTCCCTCGACCCAGAGTCGTCGAAGTTGACCACCTTCATAACGCCCTTTGGGAGATACTACATGAAGAGGCTACCATTTGGCATCTCAAGCGCGCCAGAGATCTTTCAGAGAACCATGATGGAGATACTTCAAGGCATAGACGGTGTCATAATCTACTTTGACAACATACTCCTCCACACCAAGAACGTGCCTGAACACAAGATCCTCCTCAAGAGAGTGCAAGAGAGACTCCAAGAAGTCAGTCTCCAGCTCAATGAAGAGAAGTGCGAGTATCTCAAAGATGAAATCAACTTCTTGGGCCAAATCATCAGTGCCAAAGGCGTGAGACCAGACCCCTCGAAGATCGAGTCCATCATCTCACTCCAGGAACCTCAAGATCAGGCTGAGTTGCGCAGATACTTGGGGATGGTGAACTACCTTGGCAGGTATTTATCACACCTGTCGACAGTGCTGAAGCCCATGAATGAACTGTTGGCGAAGGAGAACGCATGGACATGGGGTCCTGAGCAGAAGAAAGCGTTTGAGAGATTAAAAGGCATGCTGACAACCGCTCCGACTTTGGCCTACTATGATCCAAAGAAGCCGACTGTCGTCGAAGCCGACTCCAGCAGCTATGGCCTGGGAGGAGTGCTGCTCCAAGAAACAGATGGTGAGCTCCGTCCCGTTGCCTACTGCTCAAGAACTCTGACAGACGCTGAGAAGCGATAAGCACAAATTGAAAAGGAGTGCTTGGCGCAGGTGTACGCATGCGAGCGTTTTGACCGATACCTTGTCGGCATGGAGAAATTTCAGCTGTTCACTGACCACAAGCCTCTGGTCCCATTGCTGAACACAAAGGATCTGTCTGACACGCCACTACGATGCCAGCGAATGCTGATGCGCCTGATGCGCTACAACGCAGAAGCCGTCTTCCAGCCGGGAAAGACTATGCTGACATCAGACACTCTCTCTCGCAGCCCTACGGACAGTAGTGAACCTCAACTGCTTGAGTCCGACGTAGCCCTACACGTCAACATGGTGACAACGTCATGGCCTGTTTCTGACAGAGTGATCAACGACATTCGCACTGAATCACAAAAAGACGTCAACCTGAGAACAGCCATCATGTACACATTGGAAGGCTGGCCCAAGTTCAAGGAAGATGTACAACTTGCAGCCAGAGACCTGTTTGCTATTCGTGGCGAGTTGAGCGTAGTAGATGGCATTCTACTGAAAGGAGACAGGATCGCTGTTCCCTACAGCATGAGACAGTACATTCTTGGCAAGATCCACGACGGTCACATGGGGATCGTCAAGTGCAAAGAGAGGGCGCGACAAGCAGTTTGGTGGCCAGGCATCACTAGGGACATTCTCAATACGGTGGCAGCCTGCAAACACTGTGTTGAGAAGCAACCTCAGCAAAGCCAACAACCACTGTTGACCACAGAACTGCCTGCTAGACCCTTCCAGAAAGTTGCAACAGATCTGTGCCAAAGGAAAGGCAAGAACTATCTTGTGTACGTCGACTACCACTCAAGATGGATTGATATCCACCCTATCTCAGGGAAAGTCACCGCGGCAGCTGTCATTGACAAGCTTAAAACCAGTTTCACCAGTTCTGGTATTCCAGAAGAGCTGATCAGTGATAATGGTCCCCAGTTCAAGAACGCAGAATTCCAGAAATTCGCCAAGGACTGGAACTTCATACACACAACCTCCAGCCCTCACTACCACCAAAGTAATGGAGAAGCTGAGAGAGCTGTGCGTACGGCCAAAGAGATGTTGTCTCAGAAGGACTACAAACTAGCACTGTTGTCATACAGAGCAACACCACTACCATCACTGGGAGTGAGCCCAGCACAGTTGGCACTGGGTAGGCAGTTGAGAACAACCCTACCTATGGCCCCAGCCAAGCTTCAGCCGCACACTGTTGACCCAGACACAGTGAAGAGCAGAGACAGTGTGTATAAGGCGAAGACCAAGGCCTACCACGACACACCTGGTGCACGACTCCTACCGGAGCTGCAGCCTGGAGATCCCGTTCTGCTGAACGAGGATAAGGCATGGCAGCGTCCAGGGGTAGTCTCGAGTCAGTGTGCGCCTCGGTCCTACCTTGTCCAGACCAGTGACGGGGAGAGGAGGCGTAACCGGCAACACCTGAGGCGAGACACCATCCGGTCCCAGCCAAACAATGCAGCGGCAGCACCACCAGCGGCCGAGAAGTCCACCGTTCCAGCCCAGTCAACGAGGCCCGAGGCAGTGATCCAGCTTCCTGTGGCGACGGAGGCGAAGGCATCGGCTGATCCACCAGATCCATCGGATCCGCTACGGGGGCCGCTCCAGGACCGACCACCGGACACTGGCTACACCACTCGCTCGGGTCGACACGTGACCAGGCCGACCCGGTTCCGCGATTGTGCTCAGTGATTTCCGAAGGTTCAGGAGAAATACACCTGAATACGTGTTAGGTGCGGGTGATTGCAGAATAGCCATTTAGGCTAGAGTGAATGTGGCATACCTGGTGTAGTTAAGGTATGCGTGTGGTTGAGACGAGTGAAGTAAGGTGTGAAAGACGCTATGCAGTCATCTTATTTGGTTTCAAGGAAAAGACGCTATGCAGTCATCTTATTTGGTTTCAAGGAAAAGACGCTACGCAGTATAGTATAGTAAGAATAATAGTAATATTAATAGTATTCAACTTAAAGGGGAAGGTGTTGTGTATTGGGTTGTATCCCTTAGACCACTTGGTAAACGAGTCATTCCCAGAATACACTTCGGTTATCAACTCAATGGCGTCTCGCTTGTCTCTGTGAAATTGTGTGCTATCTGATCTGTCTGTACGCCCTCTAACACTCGCCATCCAAACACAACAGTTACCAGGGCGGTGCCCATGGCAACACTGGTGGGCCTCGACACAGCAGCGACTCGCATTGTGGCACAATGCGGGGCAAACATAGAAGAGGCAGAGGAGGTGGATACAGTAACAAATGCAACAGATGTAGTAGGGATTCTCATCGAGGAAATGACTGTCCAGCCCAAGGAAAAACATGTCGTAGTTGTGGAAAACTGAATCATTTCTCTGTTGTGTGTCGCAGTAGACCGAAACAAACTGACACAGTAGAAGAGGCAACGTCTGACAACAACATATTCTTCTTGGGAGCTGTAGAAAGCAATGTTCCCCCGTGGTATGCAAAACTTGACATTTGTGATTCAGTCTGTCAATTCAAGATTGACACAGGAGCAGACATTTCTATTATGTCACGTAGCCAGTATGACAAGCTTCATTTGGCACCACCACTCACCCCAACAAAAGCAGTCTTGAAGTCACCAGGTGGTGTTCTGAAAACAGTAGGCCAGTTCAATGCCCAAGCCAAGCTGCATGGCACAGACAACCCTTTGTCTCTGAATATCGTCGTAGTCAACAGTGAGCTGGATAATCTCTTGAGTCGGAGTGCATTCCTTGCGCTCAACCTCATCAAGCGCGTAGAGAGCGTGGAACAGGGAATTTTCCAAAACACACTGGATGGACCGCCCGTTGATTGCCAACCTGTGAAGATAACATTGAAGGAAGATGCACAGCCTTATAGCATAACAGCTGCACGACGTGTTCCAATTCCTCTCCTTGAGAAAGTGAAAGCAGAGCTGGAACAGATGGAGAAACTAGGGATCATTGAGGAGATCACGACCCCAACTGACTGGTGTGCCCCAATGGTACCAGTCCAGAAGAAGAATGGCCGCATACGTATCTGTACAGACTTCAAGAAGCTAAATAAAGCAGTGAAACGAGAGAGGTACATCCTACCAACGATGGATGATCTACTTTACAAGCTCAGTGGATCCAAGGTCTTCAGTAAACTTGATGCTACTTCAGGATTCTGGTAGCTACCACTCGACAGTGAGACCGCAAAACTCACTACGTTCATCACTCCGAGTGGCAGATTCTTTTACAAGAGACTTCCCTTTGGAATTTCATCGGCTCCAGAAATATTCCAAAGAACTGTAGAAGGGATCCTGGCAGGCATGCAGAATGTGCTGTGTTACTTCGACGACATCCTCGTCTTCAGTGAGGACACAAGTACACACGAGAAACACCTGGATGATGTTCTACAGAAACTTCACTCTCATCATCTGAAACTGAACAAAGAGATGTCAGAACTGAGAAAGTCCGAGATAGAATTCTTGGGTCACCTGATCAGTGGGAATGGAGTGAAACCTGATCCAGCCAAGATAGCAGCACTCATGGACATGCCTGACCCAAAGAACATTCAAGAACTGCAAAGAATGTTGGGCCTGATCAACTTCCTGGGCAGATACATCCCAGATCTGTCCTCAACACTGCGTCCAGTCACCCAGCTGTTGTAGAAAGACCGGGCGTGGACGTGGGGTGGGCCACAGCGAGAAGCCCACACAAGGTGAAGACGGCACTGACTTCATCACCAGTCCTTGCTTTCTTCGACCTCACCAAGCCAACAACAGTCAGCAGTGATGCCAGCAGTTACGGTATCGGAGGTGTTCTACTCCAAGAACATGATGGAGTCCAGAGGCCTGTAGCCTACTGCTCACGCACCCTGACGCCAGCCGAACGTTCATACACACAAATAGAAAAGGAATGTCTGGCTGCTGTCTGGTCATGTGAAAAGTTCTCAAGGTACCTTGTGGGTCTTGAATCCTTCACACTCCAAACTGACCACAAGCCCCTTGTCCCCTTGATCAACACAAAGGACCTTCAAGACACACCCTTGCGTTGTCAACGTCTCCTCATGAGGCTGATGAGGTTTAGTCCTCATGCAGTCTACGCTCCTGGCAAAGACCTTGTGATAGCAGACACCTTGTCTCGCAGCCCCATACCTCACGAGTCACAGCAGGATGACTTTCAGCAAGTTCGACAAGATGTCGAAGCTCATATAGATCTCATCAAGTCAACTTGGCTAGCAACAGACAAGTACCTGGAAGAGATCAGCCGAGAGACAAGTCGTGACAGAGTGCTTAGCGCAGCAGTGCAATACACGGCAACGGGATGGCTGGCTTACCAGACTGACGTAGGCCCAGAACTCCAGGAACTATACGCTGTGCGGAACGAACTAAGTGTTCACAATGGCTTACTCATCAAAGCAAACCGGATTGTTATACCGACTTCACTGCGAGCCGGTATTCTTGACCTCATTCATGCAGGACATCTTGGCATCCAGAAACGTCGAGAAAGAGCGAACTCATCAGTTTGGTGGCCAGGACTTAACAAAGAAATTGTGAACAAAGTCCAGCAATGTGCTCATTGCGAACTCAGACAGTCATCGCAAAGAAGCGAACCACTCCAGCCTACTCCTCTCCCAGAACGACCATTCCAGATGGTAGGAACTGACATATGTGAGGTGAAAGGACAACAGTACTTAGTCTTGGTTGACTACTTTCCAGATACATTGAGATAGCCCATCTCCCAAATGTGACATCATCAACTGTCATTGCAAGACTGAAAAACATCTTTGCTCATCATGGCATTCCAGAGACTGTGGAATCTGACAATGGGAGACAGTTTACGTCATCTGAATTCCAAACATTCGCAAAAAAGTGGAATTTCACACACTGCACCAGCAGTCCGTACTTCCCTATCTCCAATGGGGAGGCAGAGAGAGCTGTTCAAACAGCAAAACGCATCCTGGAGCAGGAGGACCCGTTCCTAGCCCTCTTCACGTATCGTGCAACGCCCACAGGTCCGACACGATTGAGTCCAGCGGAGCTCGCCAAGTAGTTGAAGCTGAGAATTTTAAAGGTCATTTTGTGAGCTAAAAAGTTTATTTTTGTGGAATCTTCAGCTCTGGTGTCACCTAAATCACTTTTTACAAAGTTTACCAAAATAAACTGGGGGGATTTTGCACAAAGAATTTTTTTATATGTAATTTTTTTGCGTCGCCTCGACTTTAATCACGTTGAGCGCGCCATACCGGACACTGCGCGAATAAGCTTTGACCTTGACCGCGAACCAAAACAACAATGGCTGCTTTCTCTGAGAATTTTCCTTCTACATCAGCTGCGGAGTTCAATGAGCAAGTAAGTACACATTATTCTTAGTTGAACATTAAGCTGGTAATAGATTAGTCACCACTTTTGTGTTATACGAAGCAGGAAGAAGCTTGGAGTGATTTGCAGCATGATGTTCAGTGTTCGCTTATCTTCGCCGGTCTCACGAGTCGAGTCGAACACGTGCCACAACTGGAAACTGGTTTGAACGTCGATTTTATCACTTGCCTGGTGAACGTACGTTCTGTGCACATGCAAAGTATAGTCTACTTTGCCTTCTTTGAGTCTTTGTTATCAACGACAGCGTTTTCTGCGGCGCCAAGTCGCCTTTGATGGTATCCGGACTTTTCGACGGCGGACGTTTCGCCGACAGTCGTTTCGGAGCCGGACGTTTTGCCGACCGGACCTTTAGCCGACGGACCTTTAGCCGACGTACGTTTCGTCGACGAACATTTCGGCGCGGGACCTTTAGCCGACGGACGTTTCGTCGACGAACATTTCGGCGCGGGACCTTTAGCCGACGGGCGTTTCGTCGACGAACATTTCGGCGCGGGACCTTTAGCGTCAAGTGTGCGACGCCCCTTTACAAAATTCTGAGCTCACACATTTCTCTCGCCATTGTATCAATGTATCAGTGAACTCTCTCTCACTTTCCCTCCTCATGTGAACCGTTCAAACCGTGTAACAATCCCAGTATTTCTCTGCCAGTTCTCACGTTCACCTTCCACCTGGACAGTATTTCTGTTTGTCATCTGTCTCACGTTCCCTCGAGATAGTGCTTCCTTCATTCATGTGCAAGATTCTGAGAAGTAAGTAAACGTTGAGAGAGAGAGAGGGGAGAGAGAGAGGGAGAGAGAGGAGAGAGAGAAAGGGAGAGAGAGGGAGAGAGAGAGAGGGAGAGAGAGAGAGAGAGAGAGGGGGGAGTGGTAGTAAACGTTTAATGTCACTATCTGCATCTCTCTCTCTCTCTCTCTCTCTCTGAGAAGTAAGTAAACGTTTAATGCTTTCAGCTCGTTGTACAGTTGTACCACAAAACCAAAAATATATAGATGAACACAAGTTTCTGATTTAGGCCTATTTTAGAAAAAAATTAAAAAATATCTTATTTATTTGGTACACTTTTGTGGACCAGATTGGATCTGTAATTAAAAGGGCAGTTTTGACTGGAGCATATTAGTAACATCACGTTAAACTTTGGAACTTATCTAGTGCATCTGGTGCATTTCAGATGGAATTCACTTTTACAAAGAGGAATAAGCGAAAGCTGTTGCACGAAGGCTACGCCTATGTCATGGACCGCACCAAAGCCGACAACGTCACAATTTTCTGGCGATGCGAGAAACGAGGAGAGTGCAAAGGAAGGTTAAAGACAGTAAACGACGTTCTGGAAGGCCGTCCATCCACCCATTCCCATCCGCCAAGTGCAGCCCGTTGCCTGGCTTTGAAAGCGGTTGGTGATATAAAACAGCGCGCAGAGCAGTCTGAAGAAGCCACAAGTTCGATAATCAACAACTGCACAGCAGAATTTCCGCTCGCCGCCGCAGGTTCTCTTCCAAAAAAGGAGACTTTGGCAAGGATGATCCGAAGAAAACGGAAAGCTCCAGATAGCGACATCATCAGCGAGGAGCTGAAGCTTACAACGAGAGGAGAACAATTTTTAGCGTTTCAGACGGACGATATCGTTATTCTAACCACTCCATCCAATCTTGACGTTTTAGCACGTAACGCCCACTGGTTTTGTGATGGAACATTTGACAGCGCTCCGTTAGCAACACAACTTTACACCATCCATGTTCTTGTTGAGGATACTCACACTCTGCCTCTTGTTTACTGTGTGACACAAAACAAAAACAGGGCCACGTATGACGCGATCTTTACTTACCTGAAGGGTCAGAGAGATCTCAACCCAGAGACCATCACAATAGATTTTGAACGAGCCGCATTAAACAGCATCAGTGAACACTTCCCAACCACAGCCGTGCACGGGTGCTTTTTTCACTTTGGCCAATGTCTTTGGAGAAACCTCCAGTCGCTTGGACTACAAGATTGGTACTTGGAGCCAGAGAACTCTCTTCTCATCAAGACCATTCAGGCCTTGGCTTTCGTGCCTCCTGACGACGTCATCGAGGCGTTTCAACAGCTCATGGATTCGCTGGATGCCGACACTGACGAGACGATTTCAGACTTCCTCGCCTACTTTGAAAGTACATGGCTGGGCATTGTGCAGCGAGGACGCCGTCGACGCCCGAAATTCGACGTCGCCATGTGGAACGTCTACAATCGTGTGGAAGACAACCTGCCCAGGACTAATAACTCGGTCGAAGGCTGGCACCGTGCCTTTGATCAGCGAATGTCTGTCACGCACCCAACACTTGGCAGGCTTGTCAGCAAGTTACGCAAGGAGCAGGCAAGCACCGAGCTTATGATAGAACAGCATGCCATGGGCGTCAGGATGCGAAAAAACAAGCAGTACGAAGTAGTCAACACACGACTGCAAGCGCTTGTTGCAAGGTACGCACAGGATGATGTTTTAGTATTTCTCAAAGCTGTTGCGCATAATCTGTGACACAATCAAAGTGAACAGAAGTGTTGTAAGTGTGGTATATACTTTTATATTGTGTTTATCCCTCTAGGGCCATTTGTCCCATATCTGGGACATGATTTTACTGCATACACTGTTGAAATCAAGGGAGAGTAATGCTACATTAGATGCTACCACTTGTTTGGTTTGAGCCGTTTCCCTTGAATTGTTCCTCTTTTTTGCCAATCCAAGTTTTTGCTTAGCCAGGAACAGCCATTGTGTTTGCTGACTTCACATGTGAATGCCCTGCTCTCTCAACTCACGTTTTCTCAAGCTTCCTGCAGATAAAGGTGAGTAGTATCAAGCCTATCATACAATTATTTGGAAGAATCTAGAGTGTATCTATCAGTGCAAAACATTTTAAACACAAAATATTATCAAATTTGTGATAATCGATGCATTTGATTTATGTGATTCATATCTGGGACATAGGGCCTCTTGACAAAGAAGTCAAGGGAAGTAACCCTGTCTGCTGATTCATATATGGGACATTGGGCTTTAGTGCTGAGTTTTTGTTGTGGCATGAAAATTCTCTCTCAGTTTTGTGCACCAAAAATGTGATAGTTAGTGAATGCACCATAGAGTAATTGAACATTTCATCTTTATATATCATGATTTAAAAATAAATAGTAAAAGAAAGCAGTTTTGAACAGAAATTGTAACAGTTTTTGGAGTTAAATTTGCTTACTTTCTTTGATACTCTTTAGTTATAGTCATGTACTTACATCACTGTAAATGCTTTGATAATGTTTTTATTACTTGTATTATGTATATCTACTATTACTGTATATATATTTATTACTGAAAAATACTTCACATTCATTAACACAGAGAAATACTTGCATATTCACATGTATCTAAGGACTCTAGCTGTGATATCTTATAAGTAGTACTCAAGCGCGCGTGCCACACACACACACACACACACACACACACACACACATGCACACATGCACACGCGTGCACACATTTGCACATATCCACACATTTTGCCAGGCAGCTTGTACATATGTCCTAATATATTTTTTACTTTCTTTTTCAGATGTCAACCAGAGTGCCTGTTGCTAACGTTTGCCGCTATGTACGCCCTGATGATAGCGATTTTGAGTGTTCTGATAACTCGGATGAAGAGTGGCTGCCGGGAAATGGGGAGTCTGATGATGATGAGGAGCACGTGTACAGAAGAAGAACCAAGAAACGACGCAAGACTCAGAGAGACGCAGGGCCAAGCAATGACAGTGATGACGACATTCCTTTGGCACATCTAAGGAGTCGTCGCACTGAAGTGGCTGAAGATGATTTGCCTTTGGCCGATGTGGAAGATTTAGATGATATCCCACTTGCCCAGCTGAAGGACATTGAAAATGGAAACAACGAAGAAGATCTTGAAGCCGTCGCAGCCATGTTGGACAAGGAGGAACCATCCTGGACTGACGCAACATTTACAGTGGATCCAGAATCCATTGCATTCAAGGGCATGTTAGAACAACCACCACCTGATGGAGACACCAAAACACCATTCCAGTATTTCAAGATGTTTGTCACCTACGTAATGCTGGACATGATGGAAGAAGAGACAAACAAGTATGCCCTGTCCAAGTCGGGTATTGAGCTCAGAACCACACGCAAGGAGATCGAAATTTTCATCGGTATCTACTTGCGCATGGGTCTTGTAAAGGCCCATTGCGTCAGAGCGTACTGGGAAACTGGCACCAGATATGGCCCTGTTGCAGATGCCATGGGAAGAGAAAGGTTCAAGAAACTTGCTGCTTCTCTGCACTTCACCAACAATGAAACAGCAACAGAGGATGAAAAAGCTGATAAGGTCTGGAAGCTCAGACCTTGGTTGACAGCTCTCCGTGAGAACTTTCTTCAGATTCCAGCGGAAGAAAACCATGCTGTTGATGAGATCATGGTGCCTTTCAAAGGAGCAGCAGCCATCAAACAGTATATCAAAGGAAAACCCCATCCATGGGGGTTTAAGCTGTGGGGTCGGGCTGGATCATCCGGTGTCTTGTATGACTTTGATGTATACCAAGGAAGCAAAGATGGGAAGAAAAGAACACCATCTCGACTTGGCTTGGGGGGAGATGTTGTCATGCAAATGACGCGTGAACTCCCAAGAAATCAAAACTTCAAGGTGTTTGCTGACAACTTTTTCTCAAGTTTACCTCTTGTGTCAAGCTTGAAGAAACAGGGCATTCTATTCGTGGGGACGTTCCGATCCAATCGATTGAAAGGCTGTCCTCTCAAGTCGGAAAAGGAACTGAAAAAAGCTGGGCGGGGATCGTTTGATGAAAAGGTGGACATTAACTCGAACACTGTTGCTGTGCGATGGTTCGACAACCGTGCTGTGGATGTCATGTCCAACTACATTGGAAGTGAGCCTGTGGGGACAGTCTCCAGGTATGACAAAGGCGAGAAGAGAAAGATTCAAGTCCCATACCCTGCTGTCATCAATGAATATACGCGCTTCATGGGGGGTGTTGATTTGATGGACTCACTCACTGCCCTATACAAGTATCCGATGAAGTCCAGAAGGTGGTACATCTACATCTTCCTACACACAATATGCCAGTCCGTGGTCAACGCATGGCTCCTCTACAAGAGGCACTGCTCCCTGCTACGCCTGAAGCCAAAGAAGCTGTCTGTCTTCCAGGCTGAGATTGCTTCTGCTTTGATCAATGTTAAACGCGTCGGGAGGCCATCCCTGACTCCTCCACCTGTTCCTGCCAAGGCCTGCAAGCGACCAGTTGATGACGTTCGGCTGGATACCATTGGGCACCTGCCAGAGTGGACAGCCAGAAACAGATGCAAGAGGCCTGGCTGTGGCGCACAGTCATTCATCAAATGCATTAAATGCAACACAGTGCTGTGCCTGAACAAGGACAGAAACTGCTTTAGGCAATTCCATGAGCACAAATGACTGTAACTTGAGATTTCTGTGTCTGTCCCATATATGGAACATATTTCTGTCAGACAGTTAAAGCCCGCTGTCCCATATCTGGGACATTTCATCAAAGTCAAATTTCTGTACAAATTTACAAAATAAGGATTTTATTGTGTTTGTATATCATAGACTAATGAAAAGTTTCATTTTCAGAATTTTTTCTCTCTCAGTTCTTGCTTTGGGCCTTAGAGGGATATTAAACTTGGAGTATGTCATGTCACAAGATGATGAGAATGTTTTATATTGTTATATGTTATATACTTTTATATGTTGCCCATGCATAATGCGTCGAAAAGTCTGTCTGCGAAACGTCCGGTCGACGAAACATCCGTCGGCGAAACATCCGTTGGCTAAACGTCCGGTCGGCAAAACGTCCGACTCCGAAACATCCGACGGCGAAACGTCCATCGGCGGAACGTCCGCACACGCCTTTGATACTTTAGTTACGTATGGCGCGCCGATTGTGGAAAACGTGTGACTATTTCTTTTCGGAGCAGTAAACTGTTGTTTTAGAGAAAGATTTCTCGTTTACCTCAGGTTAAAATGAAGCTAATATAAGTGCTTAACTTATTATTTTACCCTTGAATGGAAATTTGCTAGAAATGAGTGTTCTTTTTACATTTTATATTTGTTGTTTCCTGAAGACGATTTTATTGAAAAGCTGATAAGAAGTGTTTTCTGTTTTCCTTTTTGGCCTTTTAAAGGAAACAACATGCTTGATTGTTGATGATTATTGCTCAGTATTCGGAGTTACCACATTTTCGTTGAAGAAAACGCTTTGAAATGTGTTGTTCAAACGGCCCAATCTTCTACTGTGTTGGCAGGTTGAAGGTGAGCAGAAATGCATCCTGTGTGGGCAGCAATGGCTGAGAACATAAACATTGTGCATGTTGATTCAGCTCTTCTTTTCCAGAGATTGGTGAGAGTTGCTGAGCTCATGCCTGATGTTCTAGCAGAAGCTTTCTCATTTGAACTGAGCAATGTACCAACAGCCCTGTTCGATTCGTCAGGACTTCTGAGACAGGCCAACAAAGCAGTTGTAGCCCAGTACCTCTGGTCAAGCACTGCACAAGTGAATGCTGAACTCCCTGACCATGTCTGCTTCGTCATAGATGGTGGTTCTCTTCTGCATCGATTGCCATGGCCTCGTGGTTCATCGTACAGTGAACTGATACAAATGTACATTGACTTTGTCATCAGAGTGTACAAGAAAGGAACTGTCGTCTTTGATGGCTACAGTCATGGTCTTTCAACCAAGGATGTGGCACACTTGAGGAGGAGACATGGAGGGAATGCAAGCACATGTGTTTCTTTTGATGGAAATATGCTGTTGTGCGACTCGAAAGAAAGGTTTCTGAGAAATCCATCCAACAAGCAGCGGTTCATTACCATGCTTGGCAGCGCACTGCAATCACATGGTTTCAACACTCGTCAAGCTCCGGCTGATGCTGACTGCATGATTGTGGAGACAGCATTGCAAGAGGCCCAAGAGGGGGATGTTGTCTTAGTTGGTGAAGACACAGACCTCCTAGTGCTCCTCCTTGCTCATGTCAAACCAGAGCACCATCAAGTGTACTTCAAGCCAAGTAGCACGAAGAACGAGGCTCGAATTTGGGACATTCATGCTGTACAAAGATCCCTTGGAGCGGTCATTTGTGACAGCATTCTGTTCTTGCATGTTATCGGAGGCTGTGATACAACCAGCAGTCTATTTGGCAACGGAAAGAGTCTTCCCTTGAAAAAGGTGAAAAACTCCACAGCATTCCAAAAACAGGCACATGTCTTTGGTTCCTCATCTGACAGAGATGAAATAATCTCAGCAGGGGAAAAGGTTCTGGTGATGTTGTATGGTGGCAAAGACGACGACAGTCTGAATACACATCTTCTTTGCAGCCAAACAAGCTTCCTCCTACATCTGCTGCTGCCAAGTTCCACAGCCTTAGGACACATTTTCAGGTACAGGAGTGGCTACACCTGGGGAGCAAAGAAACCTTCACGCTGGATCCTGCCGACTGGGGATGGGAAAGGAAGGATGGCTTGCTGCTTCCAGTCTACACAGACATTGATGTCACGCCTGAATACCTGCTCCAAATCATCACATGCAGCTGCAAGACTGACTGCCAGACATCAAGGTGTTCTTGTCGTCGACATGGACTGGTGTGCTCAGTAGCCTGTGGAGAATGTAGGGGAGATAGCTGCATGAATTCCGCAAGTAAAATGGATTTCCTTGGATTGGCAGACTCTGAGTCTGACGTTTCAGACAGTGAAATGTAGGCAGTGTTTGACTCTGCACATCATCTGAGGTGATGAAACATCTGACAAACCAAACTCACCGGTAACACGTCATTTCAGCGCCATCATTTTAGCGCCACCAATTTAGCGCCACCATTTCAGCGCGGAACATTTCAACGTGTGTGTGTGTGTGTGTGTGAGCTATTTTCTCACTGCTAGTCATACTGGGTGTGCGACACAACCACGAGCGTCTTTACCGCGTGTAGCACTACCGCGGGCGCAACACTATCGCGTGTGTAACACTACCGCGAGTAACACAACCGCGTGTAACACTTCGGCGTGTGTAACACTAACGCGTGTGCAACACTACCGCGCGTGCAACACTACCGCGCGTAGCACTACCGCGTGTAACAGTTCTGCGTGTGTAAAACATTTGTATTAAAAGCAATACTGAATTACAGAAAAAAATAAAACTGAGCACATAGTATCTCTTTCTCGGTCTTTCGCTCTCCCTCTCTCTCTCTGCCTCCCCCCTCCCTCTTCTCTCTCTCCCTCTCTCTCTCTTTCTCCCTCCCTCTCTCTCTCCCCCCCTCTTTCTGTCTCCCTCTCTCTCTCTCTGCCCCCCTTCTCTCTCCCTCTCTCTCTTTCTGTCTCCCTCTCTCTCTCTGCCCCCCTTCTCTCCCCCCCTCTCTCTCTCTCTCTTTTTGTCTCCCTCCCTCTCTCTCTCTCCTTTCCCCCCCACAATAAATAATATTGTGCCATACACATAAAAATGTCTTCCACATACTTTGATGAAAGGAATCCTTTTTGTGTCACAGGTTCTCTCTGACGGAACTCCTTTTCTGGCGTATGACTCTGGTCCAGGGGCGGACAGGATTCTCATTTTCGCTACACCCGATGGTCTTCAGTTGCTGTTTGAGCAGAGACACTGGTTCGCTGACGGGACATTCAAGACGGCTCCTGGGTTCTTTACTCAAATCTACTCGCTTCATGTACTTTACATGGAAACGACCATTCCGGTAGTTTTTGCCCTGCTCCCAAGCAAGTCACGTGCCACGTACGATAGACTTCTTCAAGCTTTGGAGACGCTCAAACCAGGAATTGCGCCAAGCACGTTGATGACAGACTACGAAAAAGCTGCGATCTCAGCATTCGGTGCAGCTTTCCCTGGATTGGAGGTAACGGGTTGCCACTTCCATCTGGCACAGAACGTCTGGCGTCACATTCAAGACAATGGACTCTCAAATGACAATGGACTCTCAAATGACTACAAAAACGACGAAAATTTCGCGAAATTGATGAGAATGCTGCCGGGTTTGGCATATCTGCCTCCTGGAGACGTCGAGCATTCCTTCGAAACTGTCTTTGATCCTACATCGCCTTTTTATGACGTACGTGGCCAACCAGTATTTGACTACTTCGAGGACACATACATCGGCAGACCTCGTCGTCGTGGCCCCCCGTCACTCACCACTTTTCGAAATGGGAATGTGGAATGTGCATGACCGAGTCCTTTCGGATGCAGCGAAGTCCAACAACAGTGTGGAAGGATTTCACAACGCTTTCCAGAACCACGTAGGGGCGTACTCACCAACTTTGTGGAAGCTCATTGCAGTCCTCAAAAAAGAGCAAGCGATGGTTCAAGCTGACGTTACGCGTCTTATTGGAGGTCAGGCTCCTGCCCCGAAGCGGCGAAAGTACAATGACTTACAAAAGCGTGTGAGAACCATAATCCTGCAGTACAATGCAGGAGATCGTTCTCTCATGGACACGATGGAGGGACTTGCATTTGCGTTCATGTTTTAGGCCAACTAGGCATGTTTTACAATGGAGAGACACCAAGTGATTTTAGTGATTTTAATGGACACCATGGGTTTTAGATGATTTATCATTAAAGTTCAACTTGTTCAAAAAAAATGTGATTAGCTAGTTTATGTGTTTAGCTAGTTCTCTCTCTCTCTCTCTCTCTCTCTCTATCTCTCTATCTCGTTTGGCCGTTTGGCGCTGAAATGTACGGCGCTGAAAACTCGCCACGCTGAAATGGTGGCGCTGAAGTGTCATGGAATCAAACTCACCACATGTCTGTCCCAAAATGTGCATGCTCTTCAACATATGCCTCTCCTCTTCTTGCTGTACAAAACCAGTAAGAATGTAGCTCGTCATCATTTAAGTGGTACGGGAGATAAATTGTTTATTATGACATCACTATCAACTCAGGTATTACCATCAAAATCATTCTGTGGTACAACTTAAAAGTGCACCAAAAGATGAAGTTTACTGGGCTAGAGCTTCAGAAAATATAGGAGCTGATATTATGTATGTTTACTTTTTTGTTGTTATTGTCCTGCTTAAAGCAAAACAATAACATTTCACGAAAAAAACTTTTTCCCTAAATATTTCAAGTTTGTAATGGATAAAATACACCAAACGTGCACATATTTTAAGCCTGTAATAGTAAGAAAGCACCAAATGTGTCCATTGTTAAAGGGGTAAGTCAAAAAGCAGTTTTACGTCTGGAGTCTGCTTAGGGGGTGGGGTGGGGACAATGATTAAAATGTTACACTATACTTTGCCAGAAGTAGTTCATGGTGTCACTTTTTGAAATTATGAAAGGAAAACTCCAATATATATTCATCATCATCCTTCAAGATGGAGAATATTCAAGAAATCTTGCCCCAAATGGTGTTTGTGTCTTACACTGGAGGGTAGGGTTATGTAATTCGTTACAGCAACAAACCTAATTAAGCCAAAGATTATTTAGCTTCACATTTTGGATTACTAAGACCTCATCCAACACAGAAATATGCAACAAGGTGTTTAAAAACTTGAAAAAAAATATCATTAGACTTGTCAAAGAAGTTGTTAATTTTCGAATGTTCCCAAAACGCAGAAACAGATATTGAAGGTATGGTAAATAACCATGCTGAGAAAAAAATTGCCCCAAAATAAGCGAGGTAAACTTTGTGGAATGTCATTATACGGTTGTTAAAGATATCATAAAACAACAAATTAATTTTTTAGCTCACATTATGACCTTTATGTATAAGCCAGCCATTCTCAGCCTTGACTAAACGTAGAGTTCCAGAATGATGAGATTGTGATCTTACGATATTCACGTGTTAGAAAAAGACTGAATTTTTTATTAAAGCAGGGGAGATCATATCACTCTCGCCTTCCGCCTGAACAGTAACGGTCGTGTTCGTCTGCTGCTCTGTGCAAGTGTGTCTTTGCTTGTGTTCGGCTGTTCACCTTTTCTTTTGCCTCCATCATGTCAAGTCACAGTGTTCACCCAACAGGTTATCGGCCCAGTACGAGGTACAATACGTTATTCTGGCAGGTGATGACGTCGATGTTGACCAAGCAAAAAACGAAGAAGCATACGCAGAACTTACCCAGTTTTTGGACGACAAAAGTTTGTCTTTGGTCATGCGAGATGCTGTAGATGATGGAACAGCCGCTCTCAAGATTTTACGTCAACATTATCATGCAAGCTCAAGCACGCCAAGAATTATCAGCTTGTACACAGAGCTGACTTTACTCGTGAAGAAGAACGTAGTTCAGGGTTTCATTGGGGATGAAAGTTTAATCTTTGCCTTCTTTTTCTGTTGCAGGTTCGCAGTTCATGTGAAACATTATCAGTGGAAGGGAAGCCCAGTTCAGCATCTACATCCATTGGCCTGCCTGCCTTCTCAGACAGAATAGCCAAGCAGAAAGCAAGGATCCTTGCCTTTGCTGCTGAAAAATCCATACCATTCAGAGTTGTACCTGACTTGGTGGACCTGTGTAAGACTGCTGCAGAGGATAAAAGAGCACTGACAAAGACTTCAATGTCACGGCAGTGTGCAACATATTCAGTGACTTGTGGACTTGCTGCAGCACTCCAGACAGAACTGAAAGAAAAACTGCGCACTTCCTTCTTTTCACTGAATGTGGACGAGGCAACGAACAATGCCAACGACAAAATTGTGAACATTTTGGTGCGTTTTTTTGATGATTAGTCAGGTGCAGTGCTCACTGCACATCTGTCATCGAAAGTAGTAAATCAGGCGACAGTACAGAACATTCAGGAGGCGATAATGGAGTTCTTACATCTGTCAGAGGATGGAAATGAAAGAACTGTTATTCCAGTCAGCAACATCATATCATGTCTCATGGATAACTGTGCAACAATGCGAGGGGTGAGAGGTGGGGTTGAGACGCTTTTACGAAAGGTAAACCCCATCTGCCTGATGTGGCTTGGGACACTGTCGCCAACGCAGCGAAGCAGCTCTTCAAGCCATTTGACAACTATTTAGAAAACATCGCATCAAATATCTACTATGACTTGGAGAAGAGCCCTAAAGCCAAGGACCTATTTGGTGAGATCCAGACTTTAGTGTCACAGGAGGAAGATGTGACTCCACTGCATGTGGTCCGCCCTTGTCCAAGTCGATTCCTACAGATGTTGCAAGTGACAAGAGCGCCTCGCCAGACTCATGAATGTTCTTCGCCTCTACTACTATGCCTTCCTGACTGTTGAGGAGCAGAAACGGTACAGATAAATGAATTTACCAACGCTGAATTTGAAACTTTCATCAGCATTAGTGTAGTAGACTCCTTTTGTTGACTGCATCATATGAATGTTGATTTGGTCTGATTCCCCCCTCCCTGTTATATGGGAATAACTGATAAAAAGTGGGAGGAAAATGACCAGACAATTCAAATAATTATTTCCCTCTCTCCCCCGTCCCCCAACATCTTTGAAAATGTTTCAGGTCTGTGGTCGAAGACATACTACAGCAAAACAGTGTATCAAGTGATGCCTCAGCAAGAATCCAGGTGATACAGATCAGCCAAGCCAAGCAGGCAAAATCGTCAACAAACCAGACCAGGAAAGACAGGCTCTTGACTGCCCTTTTCCAGGAATATGCCAAGTTCAGTGCATTTGTTGATCTGTACAGAGGCCTGCTGAACAAGTATGAGTCTTATACCAAGACATTTCAGAGAGAAAAACCCCTGTTCACCTTCAACATAGGCTTATGTTTGACATGATGCGAAAGATCTTGGTCTTGTTTATAAAACGAGAATGCATTCCAAGACCAGCATGAAGGAGCTGACAGCACTGGAACTGAAAATCGTGCAAAAAGAAGTTCAAGTGTCAGACAAAATCCTATGTGTAGGTGAACATTGTTTCTCCTCATACAGCAGTGCGTTAAAAGATCCAAAGTCCCAGTACTGGGTGAAGGACATGGCTCGAAAACTATGCCAAGGATATGAAGCATCAACCCTGATGCTTCTTCAGAACCTTCCGCTGAAAAACGAAACAATCCTTCGACTGAGTTGCTTGGACCCAGCAGCCTGTGGAGAACCTACGATAGTAACTGCACTGAAAAATTTGGCCACTTCCCTACCTCAGGTGATCCAGGCTGATTTGGGAGTGTTGGACTCAGAAGTGAGAAATTTCAGTGTGGACACTGATGTTGAAAAGCTGTCGTCTGATTTCTGTGAAGATGCCCACAGAATAGACATTGACTTTTGGGCCAAAGTTTTTGCTTTGAAGAGGGATGGCAACCAAGTACTCTATCCAGTTCTGTCACAGCTGCTTAAAGCTTTACTGTCATTTTTTTCGGGGCCATTGGTTGAGTCATACTTTAATACCATGGATGACGGTGTGAGAGCAGATCGGACAAGGTTGCTGGTGGAAAACTACGAAGCCTCTGCTGTGATCAGATCTGCTTTGAAAAACAAGAAAGTAACAGCCACCAGTCTCGAGATCACACCACAGATTGTCTCATCAAGACCAGCAAAGGAAGGTACTGCAAACAAGTAGAGCAGAGAAACAGGAGGAAGAAGGAATACCTTCCTCATGACGTCATAACGGCCGATGATCGGCCGTAAGGACCACTGCTGTGGTGTTACGGCCGATCACATCGGCCGTTACTATAGTGACAACTGCGTGCCGATCCAAGTTTTTAACCTGACTTCCAAGGGAAGCAACCCACGACAACACACTGTACTTCCTTTCAAAGCTTTGTTTGATCGAGTCGGTGGGTGTTTCAAGTGTTTATTGTTTTGAAAAAGTTTGGCGAGTTGTGCTCATGAAAAATGGCTGAATCAGAGCCAGGACCTTCAGGAACTGATCGTTACACTTCGAGACCTTCATTATTTGAAGTGTTTAGCGCTGAGAATAGTGATAGTGATGATGATTTTGATATCCCTCACGTTAGTGATGAAAGTGGGTCGAGTTCTGACGAACTGAGTAATTGTGATGAAGAGGATCCAGGATCAAGTGTTGGAATGCCTGTCACTGATGCTTTTGGCTGGTACCCAGTGGAAAATGAGGTTAGTAGGCAGCGTTTTGACCCCAATTTCATCGTGAGAAACCCCAAGAGCTCACAAAACATAGACAAAGAGACATGCACTGAACCAATTCATTTTTTTTCTTTATTTTTTGATGCTGATTTGTTGAGTACAATTCTTTTTGAAACCAACCGGTACGCTCAGCACTTCCTTTCTTTGCGTTCTACTGCAGAGTGGCTAGAGGAACACCCCAGTAGTCGTTTTCACAAATGGCCAGAGAATGGAATTGACATGAGCCAGCTGAAGAAATACATTGGACTACTTTTGAATATGGGCCTTGTAAAAAAGAACAAACTGAGTGACTACTGGTCAACCAGACCGCAGCTGATGACCCCATTCTTCAATGACACCATGACCTTCAACATGTTTTCCCTTATTCACAGGATGCTACACCTAAATGACATAACAACTGAGAAAAAAAGAGGAGAAGTTGGATTTGACACATGGTGTAAAATCAGACCTGTTCTGGATAAGGTCAATAGATCTTCCAAGCAGTTCTATGTACCATCAAAGAATGTGTCCATCAATGAGTCCATGATTGGAATGAAGAACCGTGTAGTGTACATTCAGTTTATGCCCAACAAGAGACATGCACGGTTTGGAATCAAGAAATTTCAACTCTGTGACTCAAATGGATATGTATTCCATATGCAGTTGTATGCAGGCAAAGATTTTGATGTGCATCATGAAGAAGGCCAGGCATTTGCGGTAGTGAAACATCTAATGGAAACATCACAGCTGCAGAACAAAGGGTACCATCTATATACAGACAATTTTTACACAAGGCCTCAACTAGCAGAATTTCTTTGGGAGAAAAAGACTTTGCTGACAGGTACTGTAAGGATGAACACGAGGGCCTTGCCTGAGGCAAAAGCTACAAGACTGAAAGTCGGCGAAACCAAGTTTTGGAGAAAAGGAGAAATGCTGTGCCTCTCTTTCAGACAAAAAAAGTCACAAACAAAGCCTGTTCTTGTTCTGACAACAGCACACAATGCAGAAATTGAAGAAACAATCATCAGGGGCAAACCACAAAGGAAACCAACTGCAATTTTTGACTACAACTCCTACATGGGTGGTGTAGATCTCAGCGACAAAAAGCTGTATCATTACGCTTCAGAGAGAGCAACAAGACGGTACTGGAAGAAGATCTTTCAGAATCTGATGGATGTGAGTGTGCAGAACTCATGGACTTTGTACAATCTAACTGTGCCTGAGGGAAAAAAACTGAACAGGGACAAATACATATTATCAATTGTTGATGATCTCTGCAGCTGCCAGCCTGTACCTCAACTACCTCCTGTGCCAGCTCCACTCTTACCGGATGCTGATGCTGTCATGGAGACACACCGCCTAGTTCTGTTGGAGGAGAAGAAAGAGAAAGACTGTTTTATATGTAGTGATAGGAGTAAAGACAAAAACAGTAGCAGAGGTAGAAAAAGAACAAGACACTGGTGCCTAGCATGCAAGGTTGGGTGTCATGAACACTGTGAAAAGCAGCTGACTCACAAGACAGGTCAGGGACTTACACGAAAGCAAAGGAGAATATAAGGTTAGTTTTGTACTGTGGTTGTACTGTTCTGTGCTGTGGTGGTGGTGTTCTGTCAAATACCACAGAGGTGACAGTTACAAACAGTGAAAACAAATTATACCAAAACAAACATTTTTATTTCTGTTTTATTACAGCTGTGCACAAGACAAAATTTCTATTCATATTCTTAGTCACGTTGAAAAAAAAAATCGCCAAAATTACATTTTTCTTGAAAAGGCAACAAAAAAATATATTTTCTGAAAGGAAAATGAATGCTGAATGTGGGCATAAAGAACATATGCTGATATAACTCAAACATAGCAAGTATAGGTTGGCAGAAGATGGAAGAATGTGATTTTTTTTTACTACCAAGGTCAAGGCCAAGGTCACTGTAGGGGTCAGCAATTTTTATGAAATATGTACAGCTTGACTCTTTGTCCAATACAGTTTCAGAAAATGTATATATAGTCTGGGGTTCTGATTTCATCCCTTGGGTGTTTTTTGGGTTTACTTCAAGGACTATCAAAAGTCCAATTTTGTCCTGATGCTGCGCAACAAATGTAGGTGACGCTTGTAGGGTTTAAGAAGAAAATGATGAAGGCAACTGAACTGCTGTTTTCAAAATCTGTGACAGGCAGTAGGAGGATGATCAGATGCAGGCCCAGCACTTCTCCAGCACATGCCTCTACAGATTCCAGTGACATCCGGAGCCAGTGCCCTGTCTCAAGTGTTCCTACTACTTGTCATCAGTCTTTTCCCCATCATCAATGTCTTGCACAGCCCAGTCCCTGTACTTTGTACAGCCCACTTCTGTACAGCCCAGTCCCTGTACTTCTGTGCAGCCCAGTCCCTGCACTTCTGTACAGCCCAGTCACTGCACAGTCCTCACTTCTGTGCAGCCCAGTCCCTGCACTTCTGTACAGCCCATCTGCACTGCACACAGCTCACTTCTGTACAGCCCAGTTCCTGCACTTCTCCCACAAATCCAAAAGTCCCTGGCATCTTTGCACAACCAGTTCCAGCATCTACACAGTGCCAAAAGGTGACAAAAGAGCTGCCATGAAGTCATCACAAGACATTAGATAGTTTCTGAAGAAATCTAGAATGGACATTTAACCATCTTCCACTTTTTTTTTTTAAACAATAATGTGTCTGAACTGTTACTGATGTTGTTGATTTTATGAACAAAGGCTACACTCATGTTGGCCTGGAAACACCTTATGAATTACTAGTGCTAATCTTCAAGTGATTTCTGTCTCCTCATCACTTAGAGGATTGTCAGATACTGTGTTATGGTCAGTTTGGACCTGTGTTATAAACACAAGGATACTGTTTGGCAGATAAACTGTGAAGGAGGATTGGAGCAAAAGAGTGATACTGACTGGACTGGTTTCTGTATTCTTAAGACTGACTTTGACAGAATTATTCAGCTGTTGCTTCTTCCAGACTGCAAAGGTATGGCACTTTTTCTTTCATGATTAACTAGTAATCTATCATGGTTAGTACTGGTGGTAACACTGCTATTCTGTTACCATACAAGTCAGAAATATGTCAATTTTTCTGTTCATTTGTTCATGCTCAGATTAAAGGAGAGATTCCCCAATCATCATAAAAAGGCTAATTTGCTTTCAGCTTCAGGGGGGCAACGCCCCCCTGACCCCCCAACAGGACTTCTGCCCCTGTACCCCGCCACCAAGGCCTGGGCAGCCCCTGGACCCCCCTGCCTTTCAGGTTTTTTTCTTTTTCAGGAGTTGCACCCATGAATCGGCCATACACTTGCATGCATTGCAGGTTCTTCTGGACTTTGTGTGTATACATATGATGCCCTTTCTTTTTCAGGGAAGGCCTGGTGCCACAGATACACCGCTAGATGCCGCTTATGAACCAGAATCCAGAGAGTCCGATGATGGAGGACCTGTTCCCTCTACATCAACGGGCAGAACAACCTCATTGAAGAGAAAAGCAGCATCACCCGCAGCAACTAAAGCCCTGTCTACAAAGAAAGCTGCAGTAAAACAAGAGAATGGAGACACACAGATCTGACCAACAGGCAAAAGCAACGCTTTCCCTGGAACCAGAGAGCTCTTGACTTGTCGAAAATGCCGACCTGTTTGAGTGCTTCTTTGACAAGGAAATCCTTGAAAGTTTTGCAGATTTTAGCGAGACATATGCTCGGTCAAAGGGTAACATGACATTTTCAACCACAACTGAAGAGATCCAGACGTTCTGTGCAATTCTACTTCTGTCGGGATACAATTCTGTACCAAGGAAACGAATGTACTGGTCTTCAGATGAGGATGTTGGAAATGTTGCTGCTCAGTATGCAATGTCAAGAAACCGTTTCCATGAAATGATGCGGTATTTCCACGTCAGCAACAACGCTCATCTGGATGCCAACGACAAGATGACCAAAGTCAGGTGGTTGCTGTCACACTTGAACGAGAAGTGTCTCGAGTACTTCACAGCTGTCCAGACACAAAATCTCAGCATCGACGAGTCCATGATGCCTTACTACGGTAGACACAGCTGTAAGCAGTTTATATGGGGCAAACCAATAAGGTTTGGGTACATGATGTGGATGCTGAGCACGCCTCTCGGCTACGCTGTCCAGTTTGACCCTTATCAGGGTGCAAGAGGACTCCAAGCTGAATACCCAGGCCTTGGGATGGGAGGCTCTGTGGTCGTCGATCTCATTGCAGAGCTGCAAGAAGAAGAGGGACATTCCTACCATCTCACTTTTGATAATCTGTTCACGAGCCTGAACCTGGTCGACGTGCTGACAGAAAAGAATATCGCCTGTACAGGAACCATCCGTTCAAATCGTCTGTAGGACTGCCCTGTGAAAGATGTGGCAGACATGAAGAAGACTGCAAGAGGAACCTCTGACTATGCCACTGAGAAAGTCTGGTCTCGCTGTTGTGCGCTGGAATGATAAAAACATTGTTAATGTTGTGTCCAACAAGGTTGGAGTGCAACCATTACAGACAGCGAAGAGATGGTCAAGGTCTGAGTCAAAGCAAGTGACCATTCCCCAACCATTCATGATCCGCCACTACAATCAGACCATGGGTGGCGTGGATCAGAACATAGGAAAGTACAGAACTGTCATCCGCTGCAAGAAGTGGTGGTGGCCCATCTTCGCGTACTGCTTAGACCTCACCATTCCAACAAGCCTGGCACCTCTACAGGAGCACAGATGCAGCCCAAACCAATCCCCTGGACCTTCTTGCCATCCGCAGAGGCATTGTCAGAGTCTACCTTGCTCGAGCTGGCCACGCAAGACCTGGTCGTCCAAGGGGATTTGTGTCTCTTGACAAGCGTGTCCCGCCAGAGGTCAGATTTGACCGTGTTGACCATCTGGTGGAACGCTGGCGCACACAGCTGAGATGTGGAGCTTGCGGAAAGAAGACCATGCATCGCTGTTCCAAGTGCAAGGTTGGAGTCCATGACAAGTGCTTCCAGCAGTACCACACTCCCTGAAACTATGACACATTGTGGTGCAGAAATCACCCTTGACAGTGACAGCTAGACATAGCAAACACAAAAACAGCAACATGAACCTGAAACTCTATCTTGTTTATGAGTATTCTTTCCCTTAACATGCGTGAAATATCTTACTTTTTTGTTTTCTGTTAGTAATCAAGAGCATTCCATTTTGTACAAAATCATGACAGTCCTGTTGTATCCAGTTTGTTTGATCACAGGTAGTGCATTTTGTTCAATAAAAGTTCTTTAGTTTCATCATTTTTCTGGTGTTCACTTTCTGAAAAACAGGAAACTCCTACCGGTACCCATTCGCGCCCACTGTCCCTTTTTTGGGATGGTCACATTTTGTTGTCCTGGTGACTAATTTCAAAGTTTTGATCACAAATAGAGCAACACATGTTCTTTATGGATAATTTCCCATGATATTACCTAATTTTCACTTGAAAAAAAATTTGGGCACTAATGGGTTAAGATATAAAATGTATATTTTCTTTCAGTTTCATGTTGCAGCTTTGATTTGCTTAGACAATGTTTAGTTGGTATTGATCTACTTAATTGCTGTATAGTTATTGAATGAGTGAGTGAAATTGTTTCGATCAAGTGGGGGTGTTGAGATTGTGATCTTACGATATTCACGTGTTAGAAAAAGACTGATATCTCCTCATGAATTTTTGATTAAAGCAGGGGAGATCATTCTCGCCTTCTGCCTGAACAGTAACGGTCGTGTTCGTCTGCTGCTCTGTGCAAGTGTGTCTTTGCTTGTGTTCGGTTGTTCACCTTTTCTTTTGCCTCCATCATGTCAAGTCACAGTGTTCACCCAACACAGAAATATGTGTTTCATTACACTGAGCAGAAAACTGACAACATTGACGATTTCTATTCTGAGCTCAAACATCTGGCTGCAACCTGTGGGTTTCACGACACCAATGCAGAAATCAAATCACAGTTGATAGCTGGCTGCAAGTCACAGATGGTGCGTGAAAAAGGACTTGCCAGCCCAAAGCTCAGCCTGGCAGATCTACTGATGTATGCACACACTCTACAGCTGACCACAACACGAGTACAGCTGATGACAGCAGATGGCCTACACTCCGAGGTGCATCGTGTTCAACATGGCAATGGAATCCGGGTGCAACGTGGTCAAAACAGCTCACTGGAAAGGCAGCAGCAGCCCTCATGGCTGTCCTGCTACTTCTGTGGTGGGAACTGGCCGCACGAGGGTGAAAACGCCTGGCCTGTGCTCAGCAAGCAGTGCCAATCATACGGCAAGATGAACCATTTTGCCTCAGTCTGACGCTCCAGCCCGCGATGGCAGAATCAACAACAGTCTGCTGGTCAGTCGCAGACTGCCTCACACCTCAACACAATCCATGGGAATACAAGTAAAGAAACCGAGTCTAGCAAAACGTTACAAATGTCATGAGTGATGTAATTATTTTATTGTTTCTGATTAGTTGCTGATAAATATTCGAATGAAAAATGTAGGCCTATAATGGATGCAGCATTTTTATTTTTCAAAGAAATTTAACGCCAAGCGCTGACTTAGATCTGTCCTTGCAGTTCACTGTCTGGTTTCTCATCAAGGTCAAGGCCACATAGGCCTACCCTGGAAAGAGAAGCTCGTGAGGAGGCAGAGTGGACTGTGTCTGCACAGGCAGCAGAAACTGATAGTTGTGATGATGATTACATTATTTATTTATTTATTATCATTATTATTATTATTGTTGTTGTTGCTGTTATTATTATTATTGTTGTTATCATTGCCAGTATCATCATCATCATCATCATAATGAATAAACATGTAAACAAATAAAAAGACAAATGAAATAAGTTTCTTCCTGTTTTTCAGATCTAAGTGTTCCCCATGCCAAATCAAGAAATCACACAGCGCAGCTGCACAGTGGTCTACAACCATGGAGTACTGGCAAGATTAAATACAAACAGAAGAGAAAAGAAAAAAGACTGATTCTGACATTCAGAAAGATTAATGTGAAGAGAGAAGATACATAAGTCCAGAAGCTGGAGGATGCAATCACCTAAGGATTGAAGCACAGAAATTCAATTCAATTCATATTGCTTATAGCCCAGCCAACCACTAGAGCCATATCAGGGCTAACACCACGTCAAAAAGAAAAGAACAACCCGTTAAGATAAAAAACAGATAAAAACCATGCTCACCAACAACCTTGCAAATCTAAAATGCCATTAACAGGCGAAGAAGCCATGGAAATGTTTGATGGTTTCCACTTCAATGAGGAAGAAGACAAAAACAGATTTACATAAAGTTATGAAGGCTTTTGAAGACTTTTGTGTAGGCGAGTCCCACGAAGCACATGAGTCATACAAGTTTCACACACGTCGACAGCAGCAAGGTGAAAGTATCGAAGCTTTTGTTGCATCTCTTCGTCAGCTGGCAAAAACCTGCAATTTTGGCAATGCTCAGTTGGAAGATCGCCTGATTAGGGACCAAGCAGTAAAAAAACCCAGAAAGCTTTTTATTTCTTTTATGTTGTATATATATATAGGAAATTCAAATCCTTAGTTGTTGTTTTTGCTCTGTCTTATCCAGGGCTACTTCAGCTGAACTATAGCTGGACTATAGTAGGACTACAGCTGGATTATAGCTGGACTACAGTACTGACCATATGTATGGCAGCATCTGCAGAACCCCCAAATATTGATTACGATTTACTGGCCAGTAAAGTAGCTGAAAAACTGAAATTTCCTTTGCCTGACAGTCGCATAAGAAAACGTGTTCCAAGAGGACCCTGTTATAAGTGTGGTATTCTAAATGACCACCTGCGTAAAGATTGTCCCAACTCACGGAATCCCAAGACAGTGGCTCAAGAAGTGAACAGACTCTGGATCCGAGACCCTAGAGGTTTGGGAAACGCAGATCAGTCATCGAGAGTGAGCCGACGTTGACTGAAAATAACCAGGTTCAACTATACAGTACAGTGGCCGATTTTGTGCAGGAGGGTGGATTGACTTTACATGCTGTAAGACTGCATAGTCCTTTATTATTGTCATTGTATGAAAATGAATGTGTGGAATTAAGAGGTTCTTTGAAATGTAGCAGTCAATATATAAACGAGTTAAGTATCCTTCCTAGGTCATGAGAACTTTTACCAGATGGTTTGCAAGTAATGCATGCTTCCGTAATTCCAAGTGTAAATACTGCAGAAACTCAAAATATTTGTTTGCAGTTAACGTTTAAAAATGTTTAAAAAGAATTGTGTAACTGTCAAAAGTTCAATTCTTTTGGCTGAACTTATCATTGCAGGTTTTTCAGGTGGTAACTTGGTTTTGGAAGGTTTGGTAGGTCCAAGTTGTGAGACCTTGTCTATTGTAAATGGTGTTAAAACAAACTGTTTACTGGACAGTGAATCACAAGTAACAACAGTATCTGAGTTTTTATAAGGAACATTTATCTGGATGCAATTTGAAACCCCTGGATATTGGTTTGACTGTCACTGGTGCTGGTGGACATTCTGTACCGTATATGGGTGTCGTATTTGGCTAGAATTCGGTAACAAGACTGTTACAGGGTGAAGGTCATTCGCCGAGCAGGTTGGAGTGACACTCAGCTCCGATGTTTTTGACTGGGTTTGGAGTGTTTTTGTGACTGCCTGTGCTTGATTTTTGAGGTGCAACTGTGTGATGTATTGTGCTACAGAGTGGGGGGGTTTCTGCCCCTCCATGTCAGTGAAACTTTTTGTGTTTTGGTTTTTTGTTTTTGCTAGGGCATATTCGCTAGGCAGCCATTTTTTTTCACCGACGCTCCCTGATCGTGGTTTGCGCCGTGACCCAGTTAGACCCGGTTGCTGTGACCTCGCTCGGTCTTGTGTGGTTGTGAGCGATACTTGTGCAGCTGGGCGCCAACAGTACACGCGTACCCAACTTCTCGCCGCTTCGCCAGCCCGACTGACTGCTGATGTCACCGTTGGGCTTCGCTTGTTGGGACTTGGACGGTGTTTGCCCCGGAAACGCCAGCGTCGAAGACGTAAACAAACTTCTGGCCCCCATCCACCCAGGGTTCGTTCTTTCCGTGGCATCGCATCCTACCTAAATGACACTCTCACCAGCGAAAAGGTGACCTCATTTCAATCCACTGACAGTTTCACATTGTGCCTGTTTAATGCTCAGTCTGTGTGTCCGCACAACAAAGCTGACTACATTGCTGACTATGTTTTTGAACATGATTTTGATTTAGTTTTTCTTACAGAAACGTGGTTAAAAGCACGAGGCCATGAACCAAAAATTAAACAGCTAACTCCTCCTGGTTACAAAATTAAATCTTTTCCTCGTTTTTCTCTTGGTGGAGGCATTGCTGTTTTGTATAGGGATGTTTTAGAGTCATCTCTTTCTTTCAGTCAGGACTTACCCTTTCAACATTTCTCTTTTGAATCTGTAGAAGTTGTCCTCAACACCCCAGATCAGACTGTCAATTTCTCATGCCTCTACCGCCCTCCCCATAGTAGTACAAACAACTTGACTGACAGCATGTTCCACCCAGAATTTGAATCTCTGCTTGATTTTTACTCTCTCAGAAAAGGCAAACTAATCGTTTTAGGTGATTTTAATTTTAATTTTGACAATAAAAATTCTCCTCACATCAAGCGCCTTTCTCTCTCTCTGGCCAACCACTCACTTTCCCAATCCGTGAACGAGCCGACACACAAGAAAGGGCATATCCTTGATTGGGTTATCGCCCGTGACTCTGACAAGCTGCTAACTTCAACTACAATTACAAACAAACTCTCTTCCGATCACTTTGCTGTTCATGCCATTCTTAATCTTTCAAAACATCAGAGAAATAAACGTTCCGTAATTCGTAGAAATTTTAAATCTATTGACATAAATGTCTTCACCACCGAAGCAGTCAACCTTCTTTCTTCCGTCAATGATTCCACTGACCCTGCCAGTTTATATACATCTGTTCTTCGTCAGCTACTTGATAAACATGCCCCTCCTTCTACCCGTGTTTTGCCAGACCGCCCTTGTGCCCCTTGGAACACACCTGAACTTCGTGACCTTAAACGTGCAGGTCGTAGGGCCGAGCGTAAATGGCGATCTTCAAAACTTGAAATCCACTGTCAAATTTTCCAGTCTTTTCGGAATAGGTTCACCAATCTCCTCGCTGAAACAAAGATCCATTATTTCTCCTCAAAGATTCTTGAAGCTAAATCCACAAAAATTCTTTTTGCCACCGTTTCCGATTTACTTGGAACCGACAAATCAAGTCCTCTGCCGTCAAACATTACTCTCGATGCTCTTCCCTCTGCTTTTTCCAAATTTTTCTCTTCCAAAATTCTTGATCTGCGAACAAAACTTGATTCAACTCCTTTTCAGTCTACGCTCCCAGATCCTCCATTCACGGGCACCTCTCTCTATTCTTTCTGCCCAGTGTCTGAAATACAAGTTTCAACCATCCTCAAGCAAATGTGTTTCAAATCGTGTGAACTTGACCCAATTCCAGCCTCTCTTTTCTCACAGATATACCCCCAACTTCTGCCGTTAATCACATCTATTATCAATTCATCCTTGACCTCTGGAGTTTTTCCATCTGAGTACAAAACTGCTCTTGTTCGACCACTCCTCAAGAAAAGCAACCTCGATCCTAACATCCTTAAAAATTACAGACCCGTTTCAAATCTTCCATTTCTGTCTAAGCTCCTTGAGAAAGTAGTACTACAACAATTGAATGATCATTTATCTCTAAACAATCTTAACTACCCTCATCAATCAGCCTACCGGGTAAATCACAGCACAGAAACAGCTCTTGTTCATATAGTAGATGATCTTCTTCTTGCTTCTGATGCTGGTAGAGTCTCTCTGCTTACACTTCTTGATCTGTCTGCCGCTTTTGATACCATCGATCACTCAATACTACTCTATCGCCTTGAGCACACTTTCGGCATTCACGGTACCGCCCTGTCTTGGTTCTCCTCCTATCTGTCTGATCGCTTTCAATCAGTCCTTGTTAACGGGATTAAGTCCGATCCAGTTAAGCTTTCTTGTGGAGTTCCTCAGGGCTCTGTACTCGGGCCTGTCCTGTTTACCCTCTATACTTTTCCTCTTGCCAATATCATTAATCAGCATGAAATGAAACACCATTTTTATGCTGATGATACCCAACTCTACAATAGCACTAGCCCTGAAAACCTTAGTTCTCTTCTGTCGGAAGTCTCCAGCTGTTACACTGACATCCAAAATTGGATGACCCAAAATAAATTACAGTTAAACGGAGATAAAACTGAAGCCATGCTTGTAGGCACCAAAAATAAACTAGATGCTGTTTCAATCAATAACATTCAACTCGGAGACAACACCATCCCTCTTTCGAACTCTGTCAAAAACCTCGGTGTGATTCTTGATAAATCTCTTTGTATGCAGAAATTTACCACCCAGACCTGTCAATCATGCTACCCTCAGATTCGACGCATTGGCTGCATTCGCCGATTCCTTTCAACCGATGCTGCATCTAAACTAGTAACTTCCCTTGTTCTGTCACGCCTGGACTACTGCAATGCTCTTTTATCTGGCCTACCAGCTTCTCGTCTCCTTTGCCTGCAACGCTTACAAAACACAGCTGCCCGCCTCGTCTTTAGAAAGAAAAAAATTGATCATGTTAGTCCCCTCCTTCGGTCTCTGCATTGGCTTCCTGTCGCTGATAGAATCAAATACAAAATAGACACCTTATGCTATAAATCTACTCATCATTCTGCTCCATCCTATCTCTGTGACAAGATCAAAATTCGTACATCAGCTCGCACCTTGCGCTCTTCCTCTGATACTCTTACCCTACATATTCCCAAGGTTAGACTCTTAACCGTTGGTCAGCGCTCTTTTTCTGTCTCAGGACCAGCTGCGTGGAACAATCTTCCCCTATCGTTCCAGACCACATCTACTCTTTCCGCATTTAAGTCAGGTTTGAAAACTCACCTCTTTCCACGTCAATGAATTTCTGAGGCCTTTTTCGCCGTTTTTTACTGCTATTTTTCCATTGTTCATAATTTCAGCATTGTATGGACATTTATGCCTATTTTTGACTTAATTGATTGTTTTACAAATGTTCATCTTTGAGTGCGATCCTGCGTGTGATTGGTGAGTGAGCGCGCTTTGATTTGATTTACCAAGATTTAGCGCGATATAAATATTGTAATTATTATTATTATTACTGCAGAAATAGTTAATAGCATGCTGGGAGTAAATGGAGCAAGACTCTGGAACCGTTGTACGAATGGTGCTTAGCGTGAATGAGTTTAGGGGCGCTCAGTGGAGTCGGAACAACGTAGAATAAAGCCAGGACAACCACGGAACACTACAATGGCCACGAGGATGGGATGAATCGCGCACAGTAGTTCACAAGTCCCAAGAAGCTTCTGACTTCACTTGCTGTTTCTGGTTCTCTGGCGCTCAGGATTGCCTCTACTTTCTCCTTTGTGGGATGGATCCCGTTTGCTGTCAGTTTGTGTCCCAGGAACGTGATTTCGGACTTTCAGAACTTGCACTTTTCTTTGTTCAGCATCAAGCCGGCGTCTTGAAGATGGGTAGGGCTTGGTATAATCGTCCATCATGTTCTTCTTTGTTTGGACCGTGGACTATGATGTCGACCGTCATGTTTGCTACTCCTGGTATTCCTTGGAGAACTTTCTGGATCTCATGTTGGTAGATTTCACTTGCTGCGCTGATTCCCATGACAAGGCATTTGTATCTGAACAGACCGCTGTGTGTGACAAAAGTGGTCAGGTCTCTTGTCTCAGGGTCTAATTCTAGTTGATGATAACCTAGATTGAGATCTAGTTTTGAGAACATTTTGCTTTCACTCATGTCCTGTAGGATTTCATCCATTGTCGGGATCGGATGCCGTTCTTTCATAACAGCTTCATTCACTCTTCGCATGTCAACACATAGACGAATGTCTTTGTTGGTTTGGGGACAATCACAACCGGACTGACCCAGGGCATCAGCTTTTTGACTGATTCAACAATGTCTTTCTCTAAAAGCTCTTGGATTTTCTCCTACACTTTTGTACGGAGTCCCAGTGGAGTGCATCTCATACGCTGAGCGATGGGTTTGACATTCAGATCAACGGTGAGCTTGACTTGACGATCTTTCAGTTTCCCGAATCCGGTGAAGAGTGGTTGAAAATCGTTGAAAATGTCAGTTTCTTCGTTGTTTGAGGACACGTTCTGAATGTTAATTCCCATTTTGAGAACACCCAGCAACATGGCAGTATCCCTGCTTAAAAGCCCTTCGATACGGACGTGTCTACGTATGGAAGTCCGGTTATATGTGCTCTCGCCTGTACCTAGTTTGGGACTGTATATCTCAAGTTTCAAGGTAAGTAATATTTTGGCTGTGTTTTGAAAATCTTTATCTACCGTGTTATGTATGTCTTTTGTCACTGAGTTTTAAACAATTCATGTACGAATGACCAAACCCATTAAGTGTCAGCAAGCAAAAGCCTGCTGCTGGGAAGTACGTATCGCCAGCTGACCTAATTTCAGACCTGCCAACCCATACGATTTTGGCGTATTTAGTACGCCAGTTTACTCAAAATACGACCAATACGCCGACTTAATAAAAAATACGACGAAAAAAAAATTAAAGATAAAAAAATCAAGTACCATTAAAAACGATTGAAACCAGCGCGATTTAGCGTAACGCGAAGTACTGGAGTGTAGCCACAACTCTCAACTTTAAAACAAATCTCGCGGTGCTTGAAGTTTTGTGCGCGAAGTTTTGTTTCCTCACCGCCATTTGCATTTTGCACGCATCAAGTTTTTAAAACAAAATGTCGAAACGTAAAAGTGACGACTCAGACTGTGTTGATGGAAGTGGATCAAAGAAGGCAGCAAGATCACAAACCTTTCTTGACCGATATACGAAGTTTCCAGGAATTAAAGTGTCGAAGCTGGGAAACAGTCATGCCTACTGCGCGTACTGTCAGGTGGATTTCTCCATTGCCAAATCAGGAAAATTTGACATTGAGCGGCACTGTGGAAGGAAAAGACATCAAGACCGCGCGAAAATGAAACAGGCTGCACTTGGTTCATTGTCAATTGAGACGTTTATGCCAAAGAAGACTTTATCTGCTGACGAACAAGATACAGTCCGCGCTGAAGCCATGTTCACTGAACTTATTGTGAAGATGAATTTGCCACTGAGTACAGCTGATGTCATTTCGAAAGAGACTTAAAGCAAGCTTCCACCATTCGAAACGCATAAAATCTTTCGTTTTCATTACACCACTGTACCCACTTAATATCAACCAATCTCAATAATATTTGGCACAACAATACTTCAAGCACTGCTGAATGCATATCTGGCATCAGGTGGAAGAATACATTAAGATTTTTTATGCTAATGAGCTTTTAAGGGTAGCTTCTACCATGCCAAAAACACGAAAAATCCGTTTTTTACATGATTTGGGTGCTTGGCTGGTTTAGATTTCAAAAACCCTTACGAGTTTTGCTATGTCAACAGCTATTGCAGGTGAGTATTATAAGTATTTTTAATTTATTTATTTCTGAGGTGGGTGCATCAAAAACGAAACAAGTGTTTACCTAATTAAATATTCATAAGCTTCAAATTTCAACATCTCAGATTCTACAACACTTAGAAACAAAATTCAAACACGGAAATGAACGTCGTTTCTCCTGCCGAGCCCCAAAGTTTGCCGGAAAGAACACCACAACTTATTGCAAGTTTATTGCAAGTAATCATCAGTTGCTGGGTGAAATGGGCAAAAGAAAGGCTTCATACTATTCCAAAAAGCGTGTGCCTCCACATAAGAGAGAAAAGCTGGCTCAAAAAGATGTATGAAGGGATGATCCAAGTGAAAGTGGGCCCTCTAGGCAACAAATGGAAGGCAAAGGTAGTTCTTTGTCTGCTTCTCCTGGTCCTAGTATGAGCAAGCCATGTGCATCGAGTGAGAAACTGTCTGGTGTCAGGGCAGAGTTTGATAAGGATGAGCAGCTGTCTGGTTTTCGTTTTGTCGACTGTGCATTGTTAGTTGATTTTGTGCAGAAGCTTTTGTGTCCTGAATGCAAAAAAACCATTGGCAGGCCTGCCTACCGTCCCGCGACTCGCGGGATTGTCCCGTAAATACAAAAAAAATCAAGCCTGTCCCGTATGTCCCGGAACTAAAAAATCCGTCCCGCGAATTGAAAAACTGCCCAACTGGCATTTTTTTTGCACCGCCAAAGCCGTTTTTACGCCATATAGGCTACTTCGCAGGACCTACAACGCCCTAAACGGCCCGGTTCTACCAAAGCAAGAAGAAGAAGACGACTGTTTAATTCTTCGGCCGAGAATTTTCGTCTGCTAATACTTGCACCCAGTGCAAAACAATCAACAGAGCACTTCCGTCTTCCGGTTAACGGTTCTGCGCCTGCGCAGTTGAATTATATCTGTTCAAGATGGCGTCGAAGCGTGATGCGAATGTTAGCGATGCTAGTGGAGCTAATTCTAAAAAAGTGAAGCGTACATGTATGTACAGTGAAAATATGCAGAGAAGTATCCGTTCCTGAAACCTGGGAGTGATGGTGCTGCTTTTTGTGGTATTTGTGGTCGCGAGTTTGGGTGCAAGTATGGTGGTATGAACGATGTTGAGCGCCACGTGACTGGCTCAGCACATCAGAAAAAAGCAAAAGAGAAGGAAAAGCAGCAAGAACTTGTGAAAGCCAACAAGAAACTGACGGATATGTTTCCAGCTTCGTCAAAGCAAGTCACAAATGAAGAGCTGAAAGTGATGAGGGCAGAGACTTATTTTGTGGATGCTGTGGTGGAGTTGAACTTACCAATGGCGTCGTTGGATACGCTAAATAAGATCGTAAAGAAAGCTTTTCCCGACTCCAAAATCGCCCAGAGCTTTCAGTGTGCCCGCAGCAAGGGGACTGCTGTTGCCAAGGAGTTGGCTGCCAAAACAACACTTAGCCTAGCAGATCGTCTGAAAAGGGGCCCCTTCACAATCTCAACTGACGGAAGCAATGATTCTGGCAGCTGCAAACTCTTCCCCCTGGTGGTGCGAACTGTGGACTATAGCCTTGAGGAGGTGCGCTCTGATGCCTTGTCTGTTCCAGCCATTGAAGGGTCGGCCACAGGGGAGAATATTTTTAAGCTGGTGGAGGACGAGCTGACTGCCCACAGTATCCCCTGGACGAACTGCCTTGCCCTAGGATGTGATAATGCGAATGTCATGGTGGGGAAGGAGGCTGGGTTGTATGGCCGTATGTTGAAGAAACACTCTAGTCTGTACCTGTCTGGATGTGTATGCCACCTGATACACATTGCTGCGGAGAAAGGTGCCGGGTGCCTCCCCTTCAGCCCCAGTCAACTACTGCTGGATGTCTACTATTACCTGGAAAAGAGCTCCAAGCGCATGGCCACCCTCAAGCTTTTCCAGGTGATGCGTGATATCGAGGAGCACACCATCTTGAAGCATGTCTCCACCAGGTGGCTCAGTATTGGGAAATGCCTTCCACGCATCATCGAATCCTGAGATGCGCTGTATGCCTTCTTCAAAGAAGAGGAAAAGGAGGCCTCCACCTCTGTTGCCAAGAAGAAGACAGGAGAGCTGAAGGAGATGTTCCACTCTCACACTAACCGGCTGTACTGCTTATTCCTCCTGGATGCCATCAAGGTGTTTGAGGACATCAACACCAAGCTACAGTGTGATGCCCCTATGATTCAAGTGTTGAAGGCCAAGCTGGAAAAGTTCTTCAGAAACCTGCTTCTCCGCTTTGTGAAGCCTTCGGCCATGCTCTACAAACGTGCACTTGAGGTTGACTTCATGGTGGAGTATAATGTCCAGTCTAAGTCAAACCTCATCATTGGAGACGGTGCTCGGGCCTACATCAAAAAACAAGAAGCAGACAAACACCACATGAAAGCTGACAGGATTAATGAGTTCCACAACAGTGTCATTAAGTTCTTTCAGACAAGCTGCAGCTACCTGAAGGCTAAGCTCCCCTTCTCTGATCCTCTCCTCCTCCATGCCCAGGTTGCAGATCCAGCAAAGCAGGTGGAGAGCAGCTTCACTGATGTGGACTACTTCCTAACCAGGTTTCCTGTACTAGCTGAGGGGCTATCTGCATCAGACCTTATGCTTGAATTCTCCAGGTACCAGTCAACGGACATCCGACAGTGTATCAGCGAGACTGAGAGAGCAGATGCCACCTGGTGGGCAGTCAGCAAGCTGAGAGAGGAGGGTGAGCTCATCTTCAAGCACCTGCCCAAGGTCATGCTGGCCATCCTCACAATCCCACACTCTTCTGCCCACTGTGAGAGGGTGTTTTCTGTTGTGAGGCACAACAAGACTGCATTCAGGGGTAGCATGAGCAGAGACACTCTGGAGGCCCTTGTGGTGTGTAAGTCTCGCCCTGCCACGGCTGTGAGCAGGGAGTATGGGGGAGAAGGACTTGAGTGCCTACTGCAGGTCTCTGGCCAAGTAGTAGGACAAGGAATGAGAGAGGACTGACTCAAAAGAGTCCAAAGAACTGTACATAATCTGTACATTTTTTCTTCACTTTAGTTAGTCTAGCTTTCAGTTTGTGTTTGGATTAAGCCTACAGCAGGACTGTGTGGATTAGACTTACAGGAGGACTGTACATATCTTCAGTTTAGTTTTTCATTGACTTCATATACAATCATCAGTAAATGTGAATTAGGCCTGCAGCTACTTTCAAATATTGTGGGGATGCAGAAGAATACAGAAGGCCAGTGCTGCAGATGCATCATTGAGGACCAGCATTGGAAGAGCTTTGTAAGGGTTACTTTCATACTATTTCACTGTTTAAATGTCATTGTGTGATTTGTATGTAATTTTGTGTGTTGTGGTGTCACTGTATGTGTGTCCCTGAAATTCAGTCTGTGTCCAGCGAATTTGAAATTTGTGTCCCTCAAGTCGCTTGAAAGGGGTAGGCAGGCCTGCATTGGGAGCCAGTCGACTTTCATCAGTGAAAGAAGAAAGAACTGATCTGGCATCAGTGTTGACATATGAGTGTGGCTGCAAATCCTCAGTAAGTTTTTCAACTTTTAAAACTGTCAACAAAGTATATGAGGTAAACAGGAGGTTTGCTTTGTCCATGTTTGCCATAGGTAGACAGCAGGCACATGGGAAAAGGTTTTTAGGGAACATGAACATTCCCTGTGCCTTGAACAAAACATGGGCTAACCACCGCAACATGGTAAAGAGGGCCACAGAGTCAGAGTTGCAGAAAGAAGCAGCCAGGTAGCAGCTGATGAAGTCAGACAGGCCTATGGGAGTGGGGATGTCACTGTATCAGGGGATGGGACATATCAACGTAGGGGTTTTCAATCAAAGAATGGGGTTGTCACAGTGCTTAGTGTAAATGGAAAAAAGTCTAAGGTTCTAGATTGTGAAGTACTATCGAACCATTGTGACACCTGCAAAAAACATGAGAAAAAGAAAGCTGGTGAGGAACTGGATAGGTGGAGAGCACTTCATCAAGACAGGGGTGAGTGTGATAGAAATCACACTGGTACAGCTGCTGCGATGGAACCAGCCGGTGCAGTTAGGGTGTTTTCAAGGTCAGAGGAGAAATTTGGTTGGCGGTATGTAAACTTTCTAGGGGATGGAGACAGTAAGACATACTCCACTTTGAAAACAGAAAACATTTATGAAAATGTGACTGTAAACAAACTGGAATGTTGTGGCCATGTTCAAAAGAGAATGGGAAGACAGCTCACCAACAAAGTGAATGAACTGAAAGGGAAAAGATTCAGTCATGGGAGTAGGACAGTCAAGGGTATAGGGGGACAGGGTAAACTGACTAAAAAGGCAATTCTCAGAATCCAGGGACATTATGGGGCAGCAATAAGGAAGAATGTGGAATCTAGACAAAATGAAACGGGATATCTGGGCCATCTTCACCATGATCCACTGCGGTGACTGGTGCCCCTCAAAGACAGGCCGAGGAGATGCAGACAAAAACTCGTTCCCAGATTATATATGTGAAGCCATTCGACCAGTGTTCGAAACTCTTACCCAGGATAGTTTGCTTGAGAGGTGCCTACATTGGGGGAGCCAAAACACTAATGAAAGCTTCCATAACTTGATTTGGGAACGTGTCCCAAAACTACCTTCGTCGGCCGTAAAAGGTTGTGTCTTGCTGTGGCTGATGCTACTATTGTACACAATAATGGAGAGCTAGGCAGGCTGAACATTTTCAACACTCTTGGCATGGAGCCTGGACTGTGGACCAGACAGTGTTTCACTGATTTGGACCAAAAAAGAGTGGTCAGCGGCCAAATACAGGCCAGTGAGGCAAAGCAGTTTGCTCGACGTTGTAAAGCACTCGCCGCAGCAGAGCAAGAGGGTGAAATAGAGCAGTATTACTTGCCTGGAGGCCATGAGTAACTTGGTGAGTCCAAAAACATAAAAAACATGCACCAATTTGTGAGGAAAAAGTCATAATGGTTTTTGCCCTTGTAAGGAGTTGTGCAGACAAAATCTAAACTTTAAGCTCACAGGCCCGGTTTGACTGCAATTTTTGCTATGAAATGCTGTTTTGTGGATGCCAAACGTTACAAATGTCATGAGTGATGTAATTTTTTCATTGTTTTTGATTAGTTCAGTTCAATTCAATTCATACTGCTTATAGCCCAGCCAACCACTAGAGCCATGTCAGGGCTAACACCACGTCAAAAAGAAAAGAGCAGCCCGTTAAGATAAAAAACCAACAGATAAAAACCATGCTCACCATCAACCTTGCAAATTGCTAATAAATATTCCAATGAAAAATGTATAATGGATGCGGCGATTAAAGAAATCTAACACTAAGCGCTGACTTAGATCTGTCCTTGCAGTTCACTGTCTGGTTTCTCATCAAGGTCAAGGACACATAGGCCTACCCTGGTGAGAGAAGCTCGTGGGGAGCCAGAGTGGACTGTGTTTGCACAGGCAGCAGAAACTGATAGTTGTGATGGTGATTATATTATATTATTCATTTATTTATTGATTTATTATCATTATTATCATTCTTCTTCTTCTTATCATTATTATTATTGTTGTTATTGTTATTATTGTTACTATCATTGCCAGTTATCATCATCATCATCATGAATAAATATGTAAACAAATAAAAAGACAAATGGAATAAGTTTCTTCCTGTTTTTCAGATCTAAGTGTTCCCCATGCCAAATCAAGAAAGCACACAGCCCAGCTGCACGGTGGTCTACAACCATGGAGTACTGGCAAGATTAACCTTTGAACTGTCATAACGGCGATGATCGGCCGTTAAGACCACTTACTGTAGCGTTACGGCTGATCTCATCGGCTGTTACATTTTGTTCGATTCTGTGCCGATCCAACATATATAAATTACCGAAAGGGGAGGTAAGCCTCAATGACACGCTACACTTGCAGTTTCCTGTTTGTTCGACAAGGAACGATGGAATTTTCGTTTTTGTTGTGTTTTTTTAGCAAGTTGAGTTGTGGTTACCAACAAAATGGCTGACTTGGGAGCAGGGCCGTCAGGTGTCAGTCAAACTTTATCGAGACCATCGCTATTTGAAGTGTTTGGACGTGAAGAAGACAGTGAGAATGAAGGTGAGGCTGTGAGTGTTGGAAGTCGATCTAAAAACAGAGAAGACAGTGACAGTGGAGATGATTTTGACATTCCTCATGTCAGTGACGACAGTGGATCGAGTTCATCATCGGATGAAGAAGATGTAGGCATCACATTTCTGATTGAAAGATCAGATAAATTTGGGTGGCATCAAGTACAGAATGAAAACAACAGGCTTCGGATGGATCCAAATTTTACTGTTAGACATCCTTGCAGTTCTAAAAACATCGATTTGGACACTTGCACTGATCCTGTCGACTTTTTCTCTTTATTTTTTGATGATGCTCTTTTGAACGACGTGTTACGTGAAACAAATCATTATGCTGAACATTTCCTATCTTTGGAATCTACTATTCAGTGGATGGAGAAATATCCAAACAGTCGTTACCACAAATGGCCAGAAGGTGGAATTGGCATGAACGACCTGAAAAAGTACTTGGGACTTCTTTTGAACATGGGTCTTGTGGGCAAAAAAAAACTGAGTGACTACTGGTCTACAAGACCTGCAATCATGACCCCATTCTTCAACAGCATCATGAACTTCAATCTTTTTTCTCTCATCCACAGGATGTTACAACCAGTGACATTACATCAGAGAAGAAAAGAGGAGAAGAGGGATTTGATCCATGGTGCAAGATCAGAGCTGTTCTGGACAAGTGAACCAGAGTTCAAAAGCATTTTATGTCCCATCTCGAAATATTTCCATTGATGAGTCAATGATAGGGATGAAAAATCGTGTTGTTTATATCCAGTATATGCCTAACAAAAGGCACGCCAGATTTGGCATAAAGAAGTTTGAACTGTGTGACAGCAATGGGTACATCTTCCACATTCAGCTGTATGCAGGGAAAGACTTTGACGTTCATCATGAAGAAGGCCAGGCATTCGCAGTTGTGAAAGATCTGATGGAAACATCCAGGCTCCTGAACAAGGGTTATCATCTATACACTGATAACTTTTATACCGGGCCATCACTTGCAGAATACCTTCTTGAGAGAAAAACTTTGTTGACAGGCACTGTAAGAGCAAACAGTAAGGGACTGCCAGAAGAAAAAAGTTCAAAACTTGGAGAATGCAAATTTTGGACGGAAAGGAGAGATGCTGTGCCTGTCTTTCAGAGAAAAGAAGTCCCAAGCAAAACCTGTGCTTGTCCTCTCAACAGCACACAATGCTGTGGTTCAAGAGAAAGTCATCAGGGGAAAAGAGAAAAAGAAACCAAAAGCTATTTTTGATTACAATGCTTTCATGGGGGGGGGGGGGGGGGGTGGATATCAGTGACAAACAGCTCTACCACTACGCTTCTGAGAGGCCGACACGACGATACTGGAAAAAAATATTTCAAAACTTTATGGATATCAGTGTGCTGAATTCCTGGATTTTGCACAATTTATCTGTGCCTGAGGGTAAGAAGCTCAAGAGAGACAAGTACATCCTTTCCATTGTGGAGGACCTCTGCAATTGCCAGATCGCAGCTCAACTACTGCCACCATTGGCTCAACTTTTACCTGATGCTGACGCTGTGTTGGAGCCACATCGCTTGATTCTGCTGGAGGGGAGAAAGGAGAAAGACTGCTTTGTGTGCAGTGACAGAAGCAAAGACAAGAAGAGCAGCAAGGGTCGGAAAAGAACAAGACATTGGTGTCCAGCATGCAAAGTGGGGTGCCACGAACACTGTGAACAACAACTGATACACAAGATAAACCAGGGACTAACAAGAAAGAAAAAGAGAACATGAGGTAGGCTAAGTGTGCTGTGTGTGTTTACTTTTCAGTGTAGTACTGTGAACAGACCTGTACACTCAAAACAAACCAAATATAAACACACAAGTACTTTTCCCGTTTTATTGTTACTATGCGCTGGACAGCTCGTTTCTTCAAATTTGCATCCACATCGGGAAAAAAATCAGAGAAAATTATTTTTTCATTGAAAAGTAACATACTTATACATTTTCTGAAAGTGTAATGATTGAAGAATCTGAAAATACTAATAAAAAGACAATATAAGATCACTATTTGAAGTAAACATTGGTTGAAGACAAGGTCAGCCTGGCACTTTTTCTTATCAAGGTCAAGGTCAAGTTCAAGGTCATTACACTGAGTAATTTTTGTCAGACTTTTTTTTACTGATATTCTTTGTTCAATATACTTTCAGAAAATGTATACTTTTTATATGTTCTAACTTCATTTATTATGTGTATTTTGCATGTATATCAAGTAAGTAGCAGAAGTCTAATATTGCCTTGACACTACACATAAAATGCATGGACGCTTTAAGGGTTAAATACAAACAGAAGAAGAAAGCAAAAAGACCGATTTTGACATTCACAAAGATTAATGTGAAGAGAGAAGATACAGAAGTCCAGAAGCTGGAGGATGCAATCACCTAAGAATTGAAGCAAAGCAAAGAGATGAGCAAGCAACGCAGCTGATATGGAAGACTTGGAAGAAAGGAAGAACGAAAGGATGGAGTGACAGAGTTATGAGGAAAAATACGATGGATGGGGAAAACAAATTAATGGATGCCATGCTGCAATACAATAAAATACAATACTCCCTTATACATCCAGATAGGAAAATTAAAATGTACATACACTGGACTCGCACCACATGTAGATTATTCTCACAGCCACTCAAAACCACAATCACAAATCAATTGTTGGATCAGGCGCTTATAGTCATATTAATTTAATTAAGATACTGGGCACACCGCCCCAAAGCGTCCATGTTGCCATTTGGGCAAATCGTCCGAAAGCGGCCGTCACCGATCAGGTCTGTTCGGCAGTTCTATATGTGGAAATGTCTGTACAAATCTTGAGAATTCTCGCCAGAAATGAGAGCTACAACGAGGCCACATGCTCGTTTGCCGCCATTTGCGAATCTGTTTAGTTTGCAGTGAATCTTTGTGATTTTTCTGAGGCAATCAATCAGTGAATTTTCAACATGGATTTCTTGGATGAGTCAGGAGATGATGAGCCATTTCTAGGCTTTAATTTGGAAGATATTGAAGCCCAAGAGGTACAACCAGGGTCAGATATCGACGTCAGTAGTGTCAGTAGTGTGAACACATCTGATCTGAGTGACTGGGATGATCGTGAAGAAGATTTTGATTCTGATATCGACGATCATGGCGATCATTGGCCAAGGGATAGATATGGATGGACCACTGACACTTCACCAATTACTCTTGAAGAATTCGATCAGGAAACTGGCCCAAACATCGATGTAGGGGAACATCCAACACAGCTTGACTTTTTCCATCAACTTTTTGAGCCACAAATGCTGACAAAAATCGTTGAGCACACCAATAAGTATGCCTTTGAAAAAAATTGCTCAGAAAGAAAATGGCAATCCTCTGTGGAGAGAAACAGCTGTTCCTGAAATCAAAACCTACTTTAGAATTTTGATTTTGATGGGCATTCACAGTTTGCCAAGGGAAGAAATGGATTAGAGCTCTGATGACAGACTTGGTGTGCCTGGCATCAACAAGGTGATGCCCTTGAAATGTTTCAAAAAAATCCAGGAATTTCTTCATCTGTGTGACAATGACAACTTGCCAGATCCAGCTGACCCAAATAGAGATCTCCTCTTCAAAGTTAGGGATCTTATAGATATGGCCAACAGAATTTTTCTAAATAATTCAAACCATCTTGTGAAATTAGCATAGATGAAGCAATGGTTCCATTCAAGCGAAGAAGTTTCTTTGCGTCAGTTCATGCCTGTCAAACCCATCAAATGGGGCATGAAAATATGGTGCGCAGCAGACTCCAATTCTGGGTACTGCCTGGTGGACCCTGCTGTACGCTGTGGCGTGTGGTGGGGATTAGTGCTGCCCTGCTAATTGTGTGTAGCCGGCTGAGTGTGTGTGACCAGCGTGACTCATGTATCTTTAAACAATGGACGTACACCCAGCGCGGTGTGCCTAGGATGGCACACTACACAGCAGACTTTATATTTCATCTTTTTTTTATTTCATTTCCATTTTATTTTTCTCAATGTCTGACAATGCGGCGATATACACGCTCTATGAGCGCAAAGAATGGTTTCAACACTGAAATACACTACACGAAAGACCCATACCAGGTCACGTTTAATTCTCCGTTCACCAAGTTGCCACTTTGGAGATACGTTGTGTTAGAACGATACTGTGGAGACTACAGACCCCTAAACACAACTTTCACTCTTAAAGAAACAACAAAAAACAACAAATCAAATCTAAACAACATTCCCAAAACTATTCTTACAAACATACCTCAGGAACTCTGGCATACATACATACAATTATACCAAGGTGACAGTTGTAAAATACTAACTCTGCACATCTACTACACAACAGGAAAAATACTTATACAAGGAAATCTGTGCCGTGAGTGGGTGGACATTGAATTCAACAAACTACAGTGTGTAGTGGACAACCTTGCAGCGTGTGATAGTCCTGTGTTAACAGAAGAGATTTCAGCTAACATCAACGAGCTGTCCACCATGTCCCATCTACCCCCAACATCTCCAGCCATCACTGACAGTCCGAATCGCTACCCACCCCCTCCTCAACCCCCCCTACATCTACAACTGATTTTCAGGAAGCACCCGCCATCCCTTTTCCCTCAATCCCCACACCACCAATCCCAGTGCCAACAAATGTGACGCAACGATCCCCCCTGCCCCATCCAACCCTTCCCCTCCCTCACCTTCTGTCACCCAGCCTGAAGCCGACACACTCTGTCCACCTTCCCTCCCCACTCCCCCACCATCAACTGAGAACCAGTGTGTCGTCGCCACTCGTCACTGCCCACCTTCACCTTCCACTGAGAGTCAGACTGAATCGGCCAGTACTACTCTTCCCCATGCTCTCTCTCCCTCCAGTGACACTCAGCTTGAGACAGCCACCACCACCCTTCCCCCTACTCTCCCACCTTCCTTAGAGACCAACACAGAACCAGTCCAGTCCCATTGTTCCCCTTTAGCCGACGGCAATGTCCCGTCAACCACTACATGTGATCCAGCAGCAAACAACGCCACCCCCAAAGCAGAACTCCTGCAACATGACACATATGGGCCTTTTTAAAAAAATGTTGTAATTTCTGTCCCAGAGGTTTGTAAAAAATTCTAAAAGCTGCTGCATAATCTCTTTTCACTTTTCCTACATTTCTGTGTTCTGATACGATCCAGTAATTGTTTGATAACACTTTTAACCCTCTATTTTATTATTTTGTTGGAGAAATCTTGCCTTCTTTGGGGTAGGGGGTAAAAAATGGCTGTCCCCAGGCAGATGCATCATTTTTACTGACCACAATAATGTGTTAAAAAGGCTGATTTTAAAAATTTCAATGGTAGGAATGAAATGTTTCAGTCACAAAGAACACATGTGTTGCAAACTACTGATTAAAAAAAATGTTTACTATTTGTTTTTAATTTTTGAAACCGAAAATTGGCATGTCCCTGGTTTTCATGTCATTCCTGTTACCGAGAAAAAATTGAGCTGTAAAAACTGAACACTCCCTGGTATCACTTCGAGGCTGCTGTTAGAATTATGTCATTTCCTTTGTGTAACTTACACAAGTGGTGGCTGCTGCTGTGCGTTCTTCTTTCTGACAATAAAGTGTCAAGCAGTTCTACGAAGTAAGTAGTGTCCATTTTCACAGTCATTCCTGTCACCGGTCGTAAACCAACTAAAATTGCATGTGTAAAATATTTTAATTATTGAGTAGAAAGTTAGAAGTGGATCAAAGTATTTGGCGCCAGAAAGCACAGTTATGCCATTGAAAGGGATCAGTTTTTTTTTTTTACTGATGGTCCGTCATTCCTGTTACCGTCATTCCTGTTACCATCAGAAGAGTAACAGGAATGACATTTTGGTAACAGGAATGTGGAAAAAATATCTATGAACATACTGCAACATACATTCTACAGTCAGTCTCACATCTCACAATCAGACAAAATTTCAAGAGTAAGAGACCAAGACAGGATTTGACGTCATAGAAGTTCTGTTGTTCCAGAAGCGATCTTCACGTCATGAACTTTTAAAAATTTTCTGGTCAGACTGCTCTCTCTCTCTCTCTCTCTCTCTCTCTCTGTGTGATAGACAGTGTGTGTGTGTGTGGGAGTGTGTTCCTGTTTATATATTTACACCGTTGTTCTATATTGACTGTTTGTATTCTGTTCACAGTAGTTAAGAGTGGGTTTGTTTTTGTTTGTTTGGTTGGTTTTTTTTTTTTTTTTTTTTTTTTGGGGGGGGGGGGGTTCTTTTCCTTTCTTCTTCTTTTCTTTTCTCTCATAGTACTTAATAACTATTTATACCATTTTGAAATTTCATTTTATATTGGAGTCCCTCCCTACTCAGGGCAAGGGCCGGACGGAAGCCAGTATGTCAGTGCTTATCTGTTACCCTTGTAAAATAAAGATGATCATCGTCATCATCATCATCATCATCTTTCTCTCTCTCTCACACTGTGTCTGTCTGTCTGTCTGTCTGTCTGTCTGTCTGTCTGTCTGTCTGTCTTTCTCTCTCTCTCTCTCTCCTATCCACACGTACTCCATATGAAGGTTTAGCAACACTCAAATGCTACTTCATTCCAGGGCAGGAATGGGTCTGTCAGCAGCTGAGAAGCAAAGGAGGTACAGGGCTAGGAGGGATGCTAATCCCAACACCAGGCAACAGTATCTCTTGAAAGAAAAAGAGAGATACCAGAGAGACAAACAGGAAGGCAAGAAAAAGTGTGTGAAAGATATGACAAGCCGAGAACATAGAGCGACAAGACGAAAGTGGCTGAGAAATCAACATGCTTGCAGAGCAAAGAAGAAAATGCTTGAAAAGCAACTAACACCACCATCGACACCTGAAGATATCCCTCCACCCACACAGAGAAGAACAGATGGCAAACGCAAACGGAGCCGCAAAATACAAGAACTGAAAAGAACAATCAGTGGTCTGGAGAGTCAGTTAAACATTGTGAAGGAAGCAGTTCTGAGCATCCCTCCGTACTAATGATATGTTTTATAAGACAAAGGTAGTCTACTGAGACTGTAGTATGGGACCTTAATGATATTACATGAAAAGCTAACTCGGATATGTTTAAGGTATTGTGGTTTTGGGGAAGAGATTAGAACAGCTCATCTTGTCAACTGACGTTTCGTGTGATTTGCGCACAAGAGTTATTGAGAAACAATCACAACATTCCACATGGTGGCAGCAGTAGTGGTATTTTAGGGCATTCTGAACATGGCAGAAGGAAATCCAGTTCCTCATCAAACGCTAAATTTACAAGTACCGAAGCAATTTGATGGAAATCCAGTCAACTGCGTAAAGTGGCGACAAAGGTTTGAACGATACGCTACTGCTTCAGGCCTTTCTCTCAGATCTGAAAGAGAACAGGTGAGCGTCTTTCTCTACTCAATGGGAGATGATGCTGATGACATTCTTACGACTTTGGGAGTTAGTGAGGAAACAACAAACCTCAGGGAACTCATCACTGCATTTAATAATAATCATTTTGATGCTTGCAAAAACATCATAGTCGAACGAGCGAAGTCCAATGTTGGTGGTTGTTTACTGTTGCTATTGTCACTAGAGTGATCTCTCGTGTGAGTAACGCAGCGAGTGTGCTACCCGGATGTTGAGATGGCAACTGGAAGGTAAAATAAACGTGTTGCTCCTAAAAGTTGGACTGGTCTGCTGTACGGGTACGAGAAAGCTTTTCTCAACATGGTGGCAGCGTAATAGAAAAGATTGTGAACCCATCTACCTCCTGAATTCATCATGGCTGACAATGACAGGTCAGTTTCGCCTTCCTCCTGTTTTAGATCTGACTGATAATAATTTGTCGGAGACATTTCGTTCATGGAAAAGACAGGTTGAGTTTTACCTACTAGCATCAGGAGCGTCTTCAAAACCAAAGGCCACACAATCTGCTATCATTTTGCACTGTACTGGTGTTCAAGTACAAGAAGTGTTTGAAGCAGAAGAGGACAAAAATGACCCAGTCAAGGTATTGGATAAACTGGCTGAATATTGTTCCCCAAGATCAAATGAAGTTGTGGAAACTTTCAGCTTTTGGAACCTACCATATCGATTTGACTCTTACCTCACAGACTTACGATCACGAGTAAGTCTCTGCAATTTCGGCATAGCCTAGCTTGTAACAGACGATAACTTACTTACTTTGCATGGTTTCGTATTTGTGACACGCACGGCTCTGCTACGAGAATCCGAACATGATGGAGTCCTCTTGTTGTATGAAACCCAAGAAAGTTAAACTCAGGGCCAGAAATATTTCAAAAGACCATGAGTCATTTGCTGGCTGGCATTCCCCGAGTCATCTGTGACATAGACGACCTTCTCATCCACGGATCCAGCCAACAAGAATATGATGACAGGCTCCATAGGGTGATGAAGAAGCTGGCAAATGCAGGACTGATCCTAAATCCAGAGAAATGTGAGTTTTCTCGATCAACGGTCAAGTTCCTTGGATACATCGTCTCTGCAGAAGGCATCACCATCGACCCAGAGAAAGAAGCAGCAATCACAAACTTTCCAAGGCCAACAAACATCACTGAACATCGACGTTTCTTAGGTATGATAAATCATGTTGCCAAGTTTGCAGGGCCCAGTCTTGCAGACCACAACAGAGCTCTAAGAGAACTCCACAAGAAGGAATCTGAGTGGACCTGGAAACTCCTCAAGAGGAAGCATTCCTGCAAATCAAGCGGCAGCTCACCTCAGCACCAGTGCTGGCCCACTACAGTCCTCATTGCAAAGACAAGACTGTCTTCAGATGCATCGTCCTATGGTCTTGGAGCTGTACTCCTTCAGCAGCAGGACGATGGTACCTACAGGCCAGTCTTCTACACGTCAAGGTCACTGACTCCAATTGAGCAACGATATGCACAAGTGGAAAAAGAGGCCTTAGGAGTCACCTGGGTGTGTGAGAAATTTTCAGAATTTATCACCGGCATAGAAGACCTCACTATTGAGACCAACCATCGGCCCCTTCTCTCTTTGTTGAAGACAAAGAATCTGGATGAACTGTCCCCTCGTATCCTGAGATTCAGGATGCACCTCATGCGCTACGCTTTCCAGATTGAGTACACCTGAGGCGAGAACCCGGTGACCGACAACACACTGCCCCGGGTACCAATCTCAGCACCAGATGAGGAGGACAAGAGACTGGAAGATGACACCAAGTCCATGATTGACCAGGCCATTTCCAACTTTCCAGCCACAGACAAAAGGCTGGATCAGATGCGACAGGAACTGAAAAAAGGCCAAGTTTGCCTCAAACTGATGCAGTTTGCCCAAAATGGATGGCCACAGACATGCTCAGACAATGATCTCAAGCCATACTGGGCAGAGCGACACAATATCAGCCTCCATCAGAAATAGAAAAGACTTCAAAAATACATATTTACAATTTCAAGAACATGAAATGTCCATTTCAGTTTGAGAAAGGGGGATGTGGCATTCGTTTATGCGCATTTGGTTGTATCCTCGTTCTGTCTTACTCTAGTCAATAATAATCTTCCCTCCAAACTGAACCGACTGAGTAGACACGTTTTTGTGTGCGATAGTTTAGCACCCATACACTTACAATATCAAGTAAACCCACAGCTGAACATAAAGGTTTGGGACCTACACCCACGACTGGAGTCTTTGTTGAAAGACAGAAAAAAACCCCAACCCAATAACAAGAAAACGTTATAGGGTGTCAGTATGGCAGAACAACAAGTGGGACAGCAATAATGAAGGTTTGCAGCAAACATTCCTCTTCCTTCCAAACTCGACATAGCTGTTAACAGAGGTGAGAATCTTGATTCGGCATGGAGACGGTTCCGACGTCAGTGGGACAATTATGAAAAGGCTTCCAGATTGAGTCTAGAACCGAAATACTATCGCACTGAAGTATTCCTTGCATGTGTCGGGATTGAGGCTGTCGATGTCTTTGATCCATTCAAATTTAATGCAGGAGAAGACAGCTGTAGATGTCTTTGATTCATCTTTGTGTGTATGCGCGCGCGTGTGTGGTGTGGTGTTTGTTTGTATCTGTGTACGTGTGTGTATGTGTGTGTATGAACTAATTAATGTAAAACGCTGTGAGTCCTTACCTATGTGTGGGAGAATAGCGCTGTATAAATGTAATTTCTTATTATTATTCAAGTTTGATGCAAGAGAAGACAAGGACGACATTAACACTGTGTCAAACAATTCTAATATGCTTTTCGATTTTTCGTCTGCTAAGAATACGATTTCCGGCAAAACGGGAAATGACCATTCAGTTTCATCCATGTGCTCTTGGAACTATAGTAACATAAACACTTTCACGGAAACGGTTGTTAACATCGAAACATCGTAGGTCATCCTTGTAACCCTAATTCAGAGCATGTTTCTCAAGGGTTAGATTCTTCATAGTTTTAATTTGTCAGTTTTTGGTGTGGTGTTTTTTCTTCTAAAAGCGGTTATCCCCCGTGACAACAAATTGTGGCCACTTGTATATAATTGTGTTGCTTTTTCTTAAAATTTAAAGATCTTTTCTTTTTTTTGGATTTAAAAGTTTTTTATTGAAAGATTGAACGTTGACTCGAAACCCATAATGTGAAATCACTCCACATATACACCTATACATACATACATACATACAATGATACATACATACATACATACATACATATAAGAATCCCATACTTCTCACACTCATTCATTCGTTCATTTAACTGCTTTTGTAGTTATTTCCTGACCCCAGAATGCTTGGCAAAGAAGATGCCACATCAGGTGGACATTGAGGACCCCAGCATCCAGAAACCTGACAAGACCATGTTCTTCCCAAAGAAAGTCTTTGAGTTGCTGAACACAAGAGAAGGTGTTAGCCACAAGAAGAAATTCGTGTGCAAAATAAAACAGGCTTATGTTGCATGTGCATTGAATCTTCAAAAGAAGATGCCTGTAAACAACCCTATTTTGAAAGGCTGTGCAGCCCTTGACTGGTCTGTCAGGACAACATCCACTGCTCAGAGCTACCTGAAGGCTCTTTCTAAGTTAGCTGTGACTGTTGTGGATGAGAAGACAAAGGAGAAAAAAAGAGTGCATGTTCTTGTCAAGCCAGATGAGGAAGAAGACTATTTAAAGGAAGTGAGTGAATATACTACATCCCCCAGCATTGTCACACCACCTCCTGGAACCCCCATTGATACATACTGGGCACGAGTTGATGGCACTAGATTTCCTATTTTGACAGCAGTCGCTAAGAAGTTGGTGAGTGCCTTCCATGGTCCAGCTGTTGAGTCATCATTCAGCAGTATGGGTGAGATACTACATGCTGGGTGCAGCAGGATGGACATTGCTACATATGCTTCCATTCAAACCACTAGGTACTTTTGGCTGCAAACAAGACATCAGCGATACAACATTTTGCAAAGAAAGATCCCGTTTCTGAGCCTGTGCCCAAGAATCTAATCTTGCTACAAAGATGCAGAAAGCTTGGGCTGTGAATGAGGAGAGAAAAAGCAGAAATCAACAAGCAGCCACTGACAAAAGAGTCCATCTTGGAGCTTATGTCACAAAGCCAGCAACTAAGACAGCAGAACGGATTAGAATTATACAAGAAGCACAGAGCGACAGAGTTAATACCTATTCAAAGAAACGGCCTGTCTCTACTGCTGCTCCTGAGGTGGAACTGAATAGAAAAAAGCAACAGAGACTGACAGAATCTGACACACCCTCTGAGGAGAGAGAACAAGACTCAGCTGCACCAGATGCCTCTGCTAAGAAGGTGCAGAAGACAGTCACATCCTTCTTCAAGAAGCTGTAATGCTATGAATTGTCCAACATGACATTGTACATATATAAACATGACTTCAGTGTTGAACTACTGACATTTTGAAATTTGCTTTGGACAGTATACAGTTACTGCATACACTTGCAAGAACAAGTTCTTAACATTTTGGATGAGTCTTTGACTGCCAAAGACAGTGCACCAGTTTAAACTCACTTCAGTTTCAAGAAGGTAATCATAATATGATTGAAGTTATGTGCATTGATCACAATCAGTATAGTCAACTGCAGTTTTTATGTGTCTTTGAGCATTTTATGATGAAGAATTTCGTTTGAAAATGTTCATATGTTTTCAAACTACTTTTGTGTTCTGGGATCAGTTATTGTCATGATTTACTTGTAACCAGATGCCTTTTTGTCCAGAATTTACTGTCAGGAGAAGCCTTAAAATGGGTCTAAAAAGCTATAAATTCATTTTCTTCCGGGGGGCTTTGCCCCCTGGGCCCCCACCCGGACCCTGGACCCTGGACCATATTTCAGAGTTTTTTCACATTTCCAATTCCCATGCCTGAACAATGGACGTACACCCAGCGCGGTGTGCCTAGGATGGCACACTACACAGCAGACTTTATATTTCATCTTTTTTTTATTTCATTTCCATTTTATTTTTCTCAATGTCTGACAATGCGGCGATATACACGCTCTATGAGCGCAAAGAATGGTTTCAACACTGAAATACACTACACGAAAGACCCATACCAGGTCACGTTTAATTCTCCGTTCACCAAGTTGCCACTTTGGAGATACGTTGTGTTAGAACGATACTGTGGAGACTACAGACCCCTAAACACAACTTTCACTCTTAAAGAAACAACAAAAAACAACAAATCAAATCTAAACAACATTCCCAAAACTATTCTTACAAACATACCTCAGGAACTCTGGCATACATACATACAATTATACCAAGGTGACAGTTGTAAAATACTAACTCTGCACATCTACTACACAACAGGAAAAATACTTATACAAGGAAATCTGTGCCGTGAGTGGGTGGACATTGAATTCAACAAACTACAGTGTGTAGTGGACAACCTTGCAGCGTGTGATAGTCCTGTGTTAACAGAAGAGATTTCAGCTAACATCAACGAGCTGTCCACCATGTCCCATCTACCCCCAACATCTCCAGCCATCACTGACAGTCCGAATCAGCTACCCACCCCTCCTCAACCCCCCCTACATCTACAACTGATTTTCAGGAAGCACCCGCCATCCCTTTTCCCTCAATCCCCACCACCACCAATCCCAGTGCCAACAAATGTGACGCAACGATCCCCCTGCCCCATCCAACCCTTCCCCTCCCTCACCTTCTGTCACCCAGCCTGAAGCCGACACACTCTGTCCACCTTCCCTCCCCACTCCCCCACCATCAACTGAGAACCAGTGTGTCGTCGCCACTCGTCACTGCCCACCTTCACCTTCCACTGAGAGTCAGACTGAATCGGCCAGTACTACTCTTCCCCATGCTCTCTCTCCCTCCAGTGACACTCAGCTTGAGACAGCCATCACCACCCTTCCCCCTACTCTCCCACCTTCCTTAGAGACCAACACAGAACCAGTCCAGTCCCATTGTTCCCCTTTAGCCGACGGCAATGTCCCGTCAACCACTACATGTGATCCAGCAGCAAACAACGCCACCCCCAAAGCAGAACTCCTGCAACATGACACATATGGGCCTTTTAAAAAAATGTTGTAATTTCTGTCCCAGAGGTTTGTAAAAAATTCTAAAAGCTGCTGCATAATCTCTTTTCACTTTTCCTACATTTCTGTGTTCTGATACGATCCAGTAATTGTTTGATAACACTTTTAACCCTCTATTTTATTATTTTGTTGGAGAAATCTTGCCTTCTTTGGGGTAGGGGGGTAAAAAATGGCTGTCCCCAGGCAGATGCATCATTTTTACTGACCACAATAATGTGTTAAAAAGGCTGATTTTAAAAATTTCAATGGTAGGAATGAAATGTTTCAGTCACAAAGAACACATGTGTTGCAAACTACTGATTAAAAAAATGTTTACTATTTGTTTTTAATTTTTGAAACCGAAAATTGGCATGTCCCTGGTTTTCATGTCATTCCTGTTACCGAGAAAAAATCGAGCTGTAAAAACTGAACACTCCCTGGTATCACTTCGAGGCTGCTGTTAGAATTATGTCATTTCCTTTGTGTAACTTACACAAGTGGTGGCTGCTGCTGTGCGTTCTTCTTTCTGACAATAAAGTGTCAAGCAGTTCTACGAAGTAAGTAGTGTCCATTTTCACAGTCATTCCTGTCACCGGTCGTAAACCAACTAAAATTGCATGTGTAAAATATTTTAATTATTGAGTAGAAAGTTAGAAGTGGATCAAAGTATTTGGCGCCAGAAAGCACAGTTATGCCATTGAAAGGGATCAGTTTTTTTTTTTTACTGATGGTCCGTCATTCCTGTTACCGTCATTCCTGTTACCATCAGAAGAGTAACAGGAATGACATTTTGGTAACAGGAATGTGGAAAAAATATCTATGAACATACTGCAACATACATTCTACAGTCAGTCTCACATCTCACAATCAGACAAAATTTCAAGAGTAAGAGACCAAGACAGGATTTGACGTCATAGAAGTTCTGTTGTTCCAGAAGCGATCTTCACGTCATGAACTTTTAAAAATTTTCTGGTCAGACTGCTCTCTCTCTCTCTCTCTCTGTGTGATAGACAGTGTGTGTGTGTGTGGGAGTGTGTTCCTGTTTATATATTTACACCGTTGTTCTATATTGACTGTTTGTATTCTGTTCACAGTAGTTAAGAGTGGGTTTGATTTTGTTTGTTTGGTTGGGTTTTTTTTTTTTTTTTTTTTTTTGGGGGGGGGGGGTTCTTTTCCTTTCTTCTTCTTTTCTTTTCTCTCATAGTACTTAATAACTATTTTATACCATTTTGAAATTTCATTTTATATTGGAGTCCCTCCCTACTCAGGGCAAGGGCCGGACGGAAGCCAGTATGTCAGTGCTTATCTGTTACCCTTGTAAAATAAAGATGATCATCGTCATCATCATCATCATCATCTTTCTCTCTCTCTCACACTGTGTCTGTCTGTCTGTCTGTCTGTCTGTCTGTCTGTCTTTCTCTCTCTCTCTCTCTCCTATCCACACGTACTCCATATGAAGGTTTAGCAACACTCAAATGCTACTTCATTCCAGGGCAGGAATGGGTCTGTCAGCAGCTGAGAAGCAAAGGAGGTACAGGGCTAGGAGGGATGCTAATCCCAACACCAGGCAACAGTATCTCTTGAAAGAAAAAGAGAGATACCAGAGAGACAAACAGGAAGGCAAGAAAAAGTGTGTGAAAGATATGACAAGCCGAGAACATAGAGCGACAAGACGAAAGTGGCTGAGAAATCAACATGCTTGCAGAGCAAAGAAGAAAATGCTTGAAAAGCAACTAACACCACCATCGACACCTGAAGATATCCCTCCATCCACACAGAGAAGAACAGATGGCAAACGCAAACGGAGCCGCAAAATACAAGAACTGAAAAGAACAATCAGTGGTCTGGAGAGTCAGTTAAACATTGTGAAGGAAGCAGTTCTGAGCATCCCTCCGTACTAATGATATGTTTTATAAGACAAAGGTAGTCTACTGAGACTGTAGTATGGGACCTTAATGATATTACATGAAAAGCTAACTCGGATATGTTTAAGGTATTGTGGTTTTGGGGAAGAGATTAGAACAGCTCATCTTGTCAACTGACGTTTCGTGTGATTTGCGCACAAGAGTTATTGAGAAACAATCACAACATTCCACATGGTGGCAGCAGTAGTGGTATTTTAGGGCATTCTGAACATGGCAGAAGGAAATCCAGTTCCTCATCAAACGCTAAATTTACAAGTACCGAAGCAATTTGATGGAAATCCAGTCAACTGCGTAAAGTGGCGACAAAGGTTTGAACGATACGCTACTGCTTCAGGCCTTTCTCTCAGATCTGAAAGAGAACAGGTGAGCGTCTTTCTCTACTCAATGGGAGATGATGCTGATGACATTCTTACGACTTTGGGAGTTAGTGAGGAAACAACAAACCTCAGGGAACTCATCACTGCATTTAATAATAATCATTTTGATGCTTGCAAAAACATCATAGTCGAACGAGCGAAGTCCAATGTTGGTGGTTGTTTACTGTTGCTATTGTCACTAGAGTGATCTCTCGTGTGAGTAACGCAGCGAGTGTGCTACCCGGATGTTGAGATGGCAACTGGAAGGTAAAATAAACGTGTTGCTCCTAAAAGTTGGACTGGTCTGCTGTACGGGTACGAGAAAGCTTTTCTCAACATGGTGGCAGCGTAATAGAAAAGATTGTGAACCCATCTACCTCCTGAATTCATCATGGCTGACAATGACAGGTCAGTTTCGCCTTCCTCCTGTTTTAGATCTGACTGATAATAATTTGTCGGAGACATTTCGTTCATGGAAAAGACAGGTTGAGTTTTACCTACTAGCATCAGGAGCGTCTTCAAAACCAAAGGCCACACAATCTGCTATCATTTTGCACTGTACTGGTGTTCAAGTACAAGAAGTGTTTGAAGCAGAAGAGGACAAAAATGACCCAGTCAAGGTATTGGATAAACTGGCTGAATATTGTTCCCCAAGATCAAATGAAGTTGTGGAAACTTTCAGCTTTTGGAACCTACCATATCGATTTGACTCTTACCTCACAGACTTACGATCACGAGTAAGTCTCTGCAATTTCGGCATAGCCTAGCTTGTAACAGACGATAACTTACTTACTTTGCATGGTTTCGTATTTGTGACACGCACGGCTCTGCTACGAGAATCCGAACATGATGGAGTCCTCTTGTTGTATGAAACCCAAGAAAGTTAAACTCAGGGCCAGAAATATTTCAAAAGACCATGAGTCATTTGCTGGCTGGCATTCCCCGAGTCATCTGTGACATAGACGACCTTCTCATCCACGGATCCAGCCAACAAGAATATGATGACAGGCTCCATAGGGTGATGAAGAAGCTGGCAAATGCAGGACTGATCCTAAATCCAGAGAAATGTGAGTTTTCTCGATCAACGGTCAAGTTCCTTGGATACATCGTCTCTGCAGAAGGCATCACCATCGACCCAGAGAAAGAAGCAGCAATCACAAACTTTCCAAGGCCAACAAACATCACTGAACATCGACGTTTCTTAGGTATGATAAATCATGTTGCCAAGTTTGCAGGGCCCAGTCTTGCAGACCACAACAGAGCTCTAAGAGAACTCCACAAGAAGGAATCTGAGTGGACCTGGAAACTCCTCAAGAGGAAGCATTCCTGCAAATCAAGCGGCAGCTCACCTCAGCACCAGTGCTGGCCCACTACAGTCCTCATTGCAAAGACAAGACTGTCTTCAGATGCATCGTCCTATGGTCTTGGAGCTGTACTCCTTCAGCAGCAGGACGATGGTACCTACAGGCCAGTCTTCTACACGTCAAGGTCACTGACTCCAATTGAGCAACGATATGCACAAGTGGAAAAAGAGGCCTTAGGAGTCACCTGGGTGTGTGAGAAATTTTCAGAATTTATCACCGGCATAGAAGACCTCACTATTGAGACCAACCATCGGCCCCTTCTCTCTTTGTTGAAGACAAAGAATCTGGATGAACTGTCCCCTCGTATCCTGAGATTCAGGATGCACCTCATGCGCTACGCTTTCCAGATTGAGTACACCTGAGGCGAGAACCCGGTGACCGACAACACACTGCCCCGGGTACCAATCTCAGCACCAGATGAGGAGGACAAGAGACTGGAAGATGACACCAAGTCCATGATTGACCAGGCCATTTCCAACTTTCCAGCCACAGACAAAAGGCTGGATCAGATGCGACAGGAACTGAAAAAAGGCCAAGTTTGCCTCAAACTGATGCAGTTTGCCCAAAATGGATGGCCACAGACATGCTCAGACAATGATCTCAAGCCATACTGGGCAGAGCGACACAATATCAGCCTCCATCAGAAATAGAAAAGACTTCAAAAATACATATTTACAATTTCAAGAACATGAAATGTCCATTTCAGTTTGAGAAAGGGGGATGTGGCATTCGTTTATGCGCATTTGGTTGTATCCTCGTTCTGTCTTACTCTAGTCAATAATAATCTTCCCTCCAAACTGAACCGACTGAGTAGACACGTTTTTGTGTGCGATAGTTTAGCACCCATACACTTACAATATCAAGTAAACCCACAGCTGAACATAAAGGTTTGGGACCTACACCCACGACTGGAGTCTTTGTTGAAAGACAGAAAAAAAACCCAACCCAATAACAAGAAAACGTTATAGGGTGTCAGTATGGCAGAACAACAAGTGGGACAGCAATAATGAAGGTTTGCAGCAAACATTCCTCTTCCTTCCAAACTCGACATAGCTGTTAACAGAGGTGAGAATCTTGATTCGGCATGGAGACGGTTCCGACGTCAGTGGGACAATTATGAAAAGGCTTCCAGATTGAGTCTAGAACCGAAATACTATCGCACTGAAGTATTCCTTGCATGTGTCGGGATTGAGGCTGTCGATGTCTTTGATCCATTCAAATTTAATGCAGGAGAAGACAGCTGTAGATGTCTTTGATTCATCTTTGTGTGTATGCGCGCGCGTGTGTGGTGTGGTGTTTGTTTGTATCTGTGTACGTGTGTGTATGTGTGTGTATGAACTAATTAATGTAAAACGCTGTGAGTCCTTACCTATGTGTGGGAGAATAGCGCTGTATAAATGTAATTTCTTATTATTATTCAAGTTTGATGCAAGAGAAGACAAGGAACGACATTAACACTGTGTCAAACAATTCTAATATGCTTTTCGATTTTTCGTCTGCTAAGAATACGATTTCCGGCAAAACGGGAAATGACCATTCAGTTTCATCCATGTGCTCTTGGAACTATAGTAACATAAACACTTTCACGGAAACGGTTGTTAACATCGAAACATCGTAGGTCATCCTTGTAACCCTAATTCAGAGCATGTTTCTCAAGGGTTAGATTCTTCATAGTTTTAATTTGTCAGTTTTTGGTGTGGTGTTTTTTCTTCTAAAAGCGGTTATCCCCCGTGACAACAAATTGTGGCCACTTGTATATAATTGTGTTGCTTTTTCTTAAAATTTAAAGATCTTTTCTTTTTTTTTGGATTTAAAAGTTTTTTATTGAAAGATTGAACGTTGACTCGAAACCCATAATGTGAAATCACTCCACATATACACCTATACATACATACATACATACAATGATACATACATACATACATACATACATATAAGAATCCCATACTTCTCACACTCATTCATTCGTTCATTTAACTGCTTTTGTAGTTATTTCCTGACCCCAGAATGCTTGGCAAAGAAGATGCCACATCAGGTGGACATTGAGGACCCCAGCATCCAGAAACCTGACAAGACCATGTTCTTCCCAAAGAAAGTCTTTGAGTTGCTGAACACAAGAGAAGGTGTTAGCCACAAGAAGAAATTCGTGTGCAAAATAAAACAGGCTTATGTTGCATGTGCATTGAATCTTCAAAAGAAGATGCCTGTAAACAACCCTATTTTGAAAGGCTGTGCAGCCCTTGACTGGTCTGTCAGGACAACATCCACTGCTCAGAGCTACCTGAAGGCTCTTTCTAAGTTAGCTGTGACTGTTGTGGATGAGAAGACAAAGGAGAAAAAAAGAGTGCATGTTCTTGTCAAGCCAGATGAGGAAGAAGACTATTTAAAGGAAGTGAGTGAATATACTACATCCCCCAGCATTGTCACACCACCTCCTGGAACCCCCATTGATACATACTGGGCACGAGTTGATGGCACTAGATTTCCTATTTTGACAGCAGTCGCTAAGAAGTTGGTGAGTGCCTTCCATGGTCCAGCTGTTGAGTCATCATTCAGCAGTATGGGTGAGATACTACATGCTGGGTGCAGCAGGATGGACATTGCTACATATGCTTCCATTCAAACCACTAGGTACTTTTTGGCTGCAAACAAGACATCAGCGATACAACATTTTGCAAAGAAAGATCCCGTTTCTGAGCCTGTGCCCAAGAATCTAATCTTGCTACAAAGATGCAGAAAGCTTGGGCTGTGAATGAGGAGAGAAAAAAGCAGAAATCAACAAGCAGCCACTGACAAAAGAGTCCATCTTGGAGCTTATGTCACAAAGCCAGCAACTAAGACAGCAGAACGGATTAGAATTATACAAGAAGCACAGAGCGACAGAGTTAATACCTATTCAAAGAAACGGCCTGTCTCTACTGCTGCTCCTGAGGTGGAACTGAATAGAAAAAAGCAACAGAGACTGACAGAATCTGACACACCCTCTGAGGAGAGAGAACAAGACTCAGCTGCACCAGATGCCTCTGCTAAGAAGGTGCAGAAGACAGTCACATCCTTCTTCAAGAAGCTGTAATGCTATGAATTGTCCAACATGACATTGTACATATATAAACATGACTTCAGTGTTGAACTACTGACATTTTGAAATTTGCTTTGGACAGTATACAGTTACTGCATACACTTGCAAGAACAAGTTCTTAACATTTTGGATGAGTCTTTGACTGCCAAAGACAGTGCACCAGTTTAAACTCACTTCAGTTTCAAGAAGGTAATCATAATATGATTGAAGTTATGTGCATTGATCACAATCAGTATAGTCAACTGCAGTTTTTATGTGTCTTTGAGCATTTTATGATGAAGAATTTCGTTTGAAAATGTTCATATGTTTTCAAACTACTTTTGTGTTCTGGGATCAGTTATTGTCATGATTTACTTGTAACCAGATGCCTTTTTGTCCAGAATTTACTGTCAGGAGAAGCCTTAAAATGGGTCTAAAAAGCTATAAATTCATTTTCTTCCGGGGGGCTTTGCCCCCCTGGGCCCCCCACCCGGACCCTGGACCCTGGACCATATTTCAGAGTTTTTTCACATTTCCAATTCCCATGCCTGAACAATGGACGTACACCCAGCGCGGTGTGCCTAGGATGGCACACTACACAGCAGACTTTATATTTCATCTTTTTTTTATTTCATTTCCATTTTATTTTTCTCAATGTCTGACAATGCGGCGATATACACGCTCTATGAGCGCAAAGAATGGTTTCAACACTGAAATACACTACACGAAAGACCCATACCAGGTCACGTTTAATTCTCCGTTCACCAAGTTGCCACTTTGGAGATACGTTGTGTTAGAACGATACTGTGGAGACTACAGACCCCTAAACACAACTTTCACTCTTAAAGAAACAACAAAAAACAACAAATCAAATCTAAACAACATTCCCAAAACTATTCTTACAAACATACCTCAGGAACTCTGGCATACATACATACAATTATACCAAGGTGACAGTTGTAAAATACTAACTCTGCACATCTACTACACAACAGGAAAAATACTTATACAAGGAAATCTGTGCCGTGAGTGGGTGGACATTGAATTCAACAAACTACAGTGTGTAGTGGACAACCTTGCAGCGTGTGATAGTCCTGTGTTAACAGAAGAGATTTCAGCTAACATCAACGAGCTGTCCACCATGTCCCATCTACCCCCAACATCTCCAGCCATCACTGACAGTCCGAATCAGCTACCCACCCCCTCCTCAACCCCCCCTACATCTACAACTGATTTTCCGGAGGCACCCGCCATCCCTTTTCCCTCCATCCCCACCACCACCAATCCCAGTGCCAACAAATGTGACGCAACGATCCCCCCTGCCCCATCCAACCCTTCCCCTCCCTCACCTTCTGTCACCCAGCCTGAAGCCGACACACTCTGTCCACCTTCCCTCCCCACTCCCCCACCATCAACTGAGAACCAGTGTGTCGTCGCCACTCGTCACTGCCCACTTTCACCTTCCACTGAGAGTCAGACTGAATCGGCCAGTACTACTCTTCCCCATGCTCTCTCTCTCCCTCCAGTGACTCAGCTTGAGACAGCCACCACCACCCTTCCCCCTACTCTCCCACCTTCCTTAGAGACCAACACAGAACCAGTCCAGTCCCATTGTTCCCCTTTAGCCGACGACAATGTCCCGTCAACCACTACATGTGATCCAGCAACAAACAACGCCACCCCTAAAGCAGAACTCCTGCAACATGACACATATGCATGTTCAACAGTACGCACAAACCGTGTGGGTCTTCTTGAAGCGATAAAACGCCATAGGAGACTGACAAAAGGCAACACCTTGTCTGGCAGAAAGAGAGAATGCTGGTTACCGTCTGGCATGACAAAAGAGATGTGAATCTGCTGTCAACCAACTGTTCAGATGAAATGGATTCTGTACTAAGGTGGGATCGGCGTCAGAATCGTAACGTGGATGTGCCAAGTCCAAAAGTGGTGAAACTATACAATGAACACATGGGGGGTGTTGACACAGCTGACCAGCAGCGTGGGTACTATAGTACCATCAAAATGTCCCACAAATACTGGAAGTACCTGATTGATGTCTTTTGTGTTTGATGCGTGCATCAATAACGCATACATCTTGTACGACAAAACTGTTCCCGTCAAACCAAATATCCACTATACACTCCTGGATTTCCGTTTGCACTTGGCAGATCAGCTGATAGGGGGGTTCACACGCAGGGGAAAAAAGCAGCAAAAAGGAAGATGCAGACATTAGATATGTTTTAAATTGTTGTTATTCAACACTGTAATATGGACTGGAAAAAAAGATGATTGTTATCATCATTAGACATTTGAAATGTCTAATTTTGTTGTAATTCAACACTAGTAAATGGATAGTGGTGAGTGTTGTCAAATAACACTCTGATCAAACCATGTTCTATTTAAATTTTAATAAAATATAATTTATGGAATAATCTCTGTTGAGATATGGAAGTCTATGATGATATTGATAGTTTCCAGAAAAGCATAATGGGAGTAAATAATGCATAAAACGGTCGATGAGTAAAGGTACACAGAATCAATCTGTTTAGTATGTTTTTTTGATGATTGAATATATTTTTTCCGTTTCAGTTGGTGCATTTCATGAGTGGATAATTAGAACAAAATATTAAATACTCAGTGCTATTTATGTTTCAGAGGTCTCCTAAGTCCTATGTTCGCCATCATTGTTGCATCGGATAATTTCAAAATCATTTTGTGATTTTGATTATTTCATTTAATTGTGATTTATTTTTATTAGGTTGTTTTCTTTCCAGTGTTTCGGAAAATTTAAAAAAATGTAATTGGATTAATTGGAGTTATTTTTTTCTTTTGATTTATTTTATAACATTTCTTATTTACTTAGATCCTCTATCATGTCTATTTTTGTTATTATTTTCTTTATTCTGAATATTACAAATTTATTTCTATTTCGAATCCGTATTTCCTTTTTAATGATACCCCCCTGAAGTTTAGGTTAAATTCCTCAATGGAAGGAGGGTTACATAAATTTTGGCACGCACCTCTGATGGGACTTATAGAAAAAAAATTATAAGGCTAATTAAAGAATTGCTATATGGTCAATAAATTGTTTGATGAAACATGATGGCGGACGCTGATACGGAGGTGGAAGCTGCAGCTGAGGCTGGAGTACACACTGGAGAGGAAGAAGGCATCTCTCTCCGGGAGGATTTTCTAGACATTGGCAACGAGCAGGCAGGTCAACAGGATGCTGGAGACAACACTGCAGGTGTCACTGAAGCGGAAAGGATTGCTTCTTTGTCCAAGCAACTCGCAGAAATTATCTCAAAATTGAATCCTCCAAATACACAAGTTTCTGTGGCTGCACCACAACCAGTGCCAAGACTGAGGGTGTTCACTGGTTTTCCTCCAACTGGTGGAAATGAAGTTGGTTTCTCTGAATGGGAAAACCAAATCAAACTGTTGTTACAAGAAGAAAGTGTCGTAGACATCAACAAAGTAAAATCTAGTCTCAGAGTATTGCTCGAGATGAGACTATTTATTGTACCACCGTTGAACAAATTCTTGAACGGCTGCAGGGGATGTTTGGAACATTGCAAACTGCTGATGATCTGTATCAAAGATTTCTGGGAAGACAAATCAAAAAGGGGGAAACAGCTTCTTCTTTCTTGTTGAGACTCTGGGGACGAATTACTGTCTATTAATAAAACAACAAAATTTTCTCCTGAAGAAATGAAAATCAAGTTGTTCAGAACATTTCTTATGGGTTTGGGGCCTGACTGCCGACTCATGGAAGTTGAATTGCGAACAGAGTTTGGTTTTCCCGGCGTGGCAGCTCCTGAGTTCTTTGCTCTCAAGCGACCAGAAGTTACAGACATGAATGGGTCACTTGGTAGTTTCAATACCACGCTTGCTTGCACTGAACTACTCCCAGAGGTCAGTCAACAATGTAAGATAAATAATATCGAATCGTCTAGCTTTCCAGAAATTCCAGTGAGTTGTGAAACGTACAATCACAGTTCACAAGTTATTAACCACAACAAGAAAACTATTCCAAAGGAGTAGTGAAGGACAGCATAAAGTGGGAAAGGAAGATATAAGTACACCGACTGACGAGAACTTTTGCGTGAATGACGAAACCTCGCGTTCTCTCGCTTGATCCAGAATCCTGACGGAATTCTGGAAAGCAAAATTGATATTATAGGCCCTTTCTGGGCGAAGATGGGGAAAAAAGTTCACTGTGCTCATCTGTTAGGACTACCTTCAAAAATAAAAATCTGTCGAGTCCTCTCTCTCCGTCTCTCCCTCCCTCCTCCTTCTCTCAGAATATACGAGAATAAAGGGAGTCTCTCTAATTTCGTATATTTGCTGTTGTTATTGTTTCTTCATGGTATGCTTATTTTACCGCAATATGTAGCTGTTTGTGCGAGGGCATGATGCAATGTAGCACACAAATGCTTGGCTATTCCTCTCATAAATAAACAATTATGTCTTGTCTGGTCTTATTGAGTCTCTCTCATACTAAGTGTCCCGTCTGTTTCATATTCAAGCTTATGTGACTGTCACTAGTGTTGGTGTCATATGATCTGGTTCAGTCATTCAACCTATTTCATACTTAGTCTCTTTGCTCCCTTCGCCTTATTTGCAAGATCTGATTTGTTAACACAAATACAAAATTTACAATTCAGGGCCCTGCCTTGATAACGAGAAACTGAAAGCAGAAATTCTGTGGACATTGAAGATGACTTTACACGTAGCCCCCATTACAGCTGCCGCTCATCTGAAAAGGCTGGGGAGCTGTTTTGACTGATGTTTTCAGAGAGTGAAATCGCCAGGAACTTCAGGCACGGTGAAACCAAATTATGTTTGGGCTTGCTCCACATTTCTCTGAGCACTTGAAAGATGGAGTAAAATCAACAGGACCATATGTTCTCTTATTCGATGTTCAGGCCAGTGCAGTTCATAATGCTTATAGCCCAACCGAGTACTAGAGCCAGTCATATCAGGGCTAACACCATGTAAAAAAAACAAACAACAAAAAAACACACACGAAACAAACAAACAAACAAACAAACAACAAATGTTACGATAAAAGACAACAGTTAAAAACTATGTTCCCCGTCAACCTTGCAAATCCAAAATGCAATTAAAGAAAAACAGACGTAAAATCAGATCAGGTGAAATCTATTGATCTCTAATAAAAACTGGAAAATTGCATCAGGAGGGACATCTGGGAAGAAATTCTTTAAGTAGTTCTTGTTCGATGAATCACTGAATCAGAAGAATAAACTGAACCTCATTTGCTTTTGGTACAGGAATACAATGAACACAAGATACCAAACTTCTAATTTCTTGGGCACACTAAGAGTGACGATTGCATGAAAAAAATTGAGTGTGGATTTACTGATTTTAGTCTCCCAAAGGCAAATCTTGTGAAGCTTTCCATGGATGGCCCTTTACAACCAGCTCAACAGTGATCTGATCACAAATCATGGCTGTGATGTAATACATGTTGTAAGTTGTGGACTTCACATTGTCCATAAATCCTTCGTTAAGGCAAACCAAAAGGCAGCTGGATTCTTTCATGAGTAGTGCGTATTGTTTAAGAATGTACTGGCACACAGAAAAGATTATATACAAGTTGCTGGATTCAAAATCCTGCACTCACAGGAGGCTAAAAAATACATCCGTAGCCAAACAGTGCAATGATCTGATACCATGACACCATCCTGGTACCCTTTATGAAAGCAGCAATAGAGAAAAAAAATCAGTCCCTGATAACAACATTTTCCAAATTGTGAAGGAAGCAGTTCTGAGCATCCCTCCGTACTAATGATATGTTTTATAAGACAAAGGTAGTCTACTGAGACTGTAGTATGGGACCTTAATGATATTACATGAAAAGCTAACTCGGATATGTTTAAGGTATTGTGGTTTTGGGGAAGAGATTAGAACAGCTCAGCTTGTCAACTGACGTTTCGTGTGATTTGCGCACAAGAGTTATTGAGAAACAATCACAACATTCCACATGGTGGCAGCAATAGTGGTATTTTAGGGCATTCTGAACATGGCAGAAGGAAATCCAGTTCCTCATCAAACGCTAAATTTACAAGTACCGAAGCAATTTGATGGAAATCCAGTCAACTGCGTAAAGTGGCGACAAAGGTTTGAACGATACGCTACTGCTTCAGGCCTTTCTCTCAGATCTGAAAGAGAACAGGTGAGCGTCTTTCTCTACTCAATGGGAGATGATGCTGATGACATTCTTACGACTTTGGGAGTTAGTGAGGAAACAACAAACCTCAGGGAACTCATCACTGCATTTAATAATAATCATTTTGATGCTTGCAAAAACATCATAGTCGAACGAGCGAAGTCCAATGTTGGTGGTTGTTTACTGTTGCTATTGTCACTAGAGTGATCTCTCGTGTGAGTAACGCAGCGAGTGTGCTACCCGGATGTTGAGATGGCAACTGGAAGGTAAAATAAACGTGTTGCTCCTAAAAGTTGGACTGGTCTGCTGTACGGGTACGAGAAAGCTTTTCTCAACATGGTGGCAGCGTAATAGAAAAGATTGTGAACCCATCTACCTCCTGAATTCATCATGGCTGACATGACAGGTCAGTTTCGCCTTCCTCCTGTTTTAGATCTGACTGATAATAATTTGTCGGAGACATTTCGTTCATGGAAAAGACGGGTTGAGTTTTACCTACTAGCATCAGGAGCGTCTTCAAAACCAAAGGCCACACAAACTGCTATCATTTTGCACTGTGCTGGTGTTCAAGTACAAGAAGTGTTTGAAGCAGAAGAGGACAAAAATGACCCAGTCAAGGTATTGGATAAACTGGCTGAATATTGTTCCCCAAGATCAAAATTCGAGGGCGGCCAAGTAAACTATGGTAAGTCGAGTGTTTGTCAAAATTGATGATTTTTGACTTGGTCATAGTACTAGCCGCCATGCACATTGTCTTAAAATGGTTTAGCAAAATTCTTAAAATAGAATAATCTATTACACTTTTGGAAAATATTGTAACTCCAATGAACACTTTTTGCGCGGCATAAACTATTGTAAGTCAAGTCACAATAGTCTTCGTGACGATTTTGGAAACGCACTGGATTGTAACTCTACTTACAATAGTTTACGCGAGACTTTTTCTCTGATATCTTCTATAGCCCACATGAGATACAATATATTCGCCATTGTACGAGTCAGTTGAATAACTGAAATTGCCTATCTTTATTAAATTTTGGTTTTCGTGCACCTTCATTAAGATTTCTTCAATAAAAAAAACATCGGCATTTCCTGAAAATGGACTTGGTTTCTTGAAACTTATTTTGCAATGTGAGAAGCTGGTAGTGCTGAAGAGTGATATCCCTTTTTTTCAAGCTAATTCCTGTTCCTGTCACATGTTCAAGTTATGTTCCAGTTTAGACAAGTGGTTTTGTCAATTTCCCAAGACCTTTTCAACAATCTTCCGAAGTCTACCAAGTGGAGGTAAGACAATGTGTGTGACGTTTGAAATATTAATTTGTTTTTGAACATTTTGTTTCAGATCTCGAAGGATATTGCCTGCTTTTTTTCAGTAATGGAAGGTGTAGGGGCTATACTATTGTGTGTCAGCCTCAAACTGGGGATGATATTTCAATGCATCTAGATCTATAGGCCTTTGTTACCGGTTGTGCTAGAAGGCCTAATTCTAACACTATCCTAATACTGAGTTGAATCTAAGGCTAATTACAGTGAAGTGTATAGATCTAGATCTAGATTGTTTTCCCATTTTGCATCAGCATCCATTGGGCATTGGATTTTGTTTTTCAGGTACTGGATAAGCCCCAGAACAGCATTTAACACAGAATATGTGTCTATTTTAATGAGTTACATTTATGTAGACTTGTTTGTCATTGTGACTTATGCATCTCAGTGACTAGGGTGTTATGATTTGAACTCAAGATGACGAGTTTCAGATCGATTTTTAGCCTCCATGATTGTGTTTCCTCATAACATCAACTTTCAAAGTGCGTGTGGGGTGTGTGTGGGGTGTGGATGTGTGTGTGTGTGTGTGATGTGTGTGTGTGTGTGTGTGTCTGGAGGGTGGGGCTAACTTCTTAGCATGAATTCTTACCATCCTCTATGAAACAAGAATTTCCCAAGTAATCAGCTAGGTGTGTTTCTCTTCCCACAGATCCCAGACCCTGCCTGAAAATGTCAGTCCTCGGCACTCTCCATCAAGCCTCCAATGTGTTCCGAAACAATGGACGCCAATGCATGAGCAACTCAGTGACAGCTTTCGTTCACCATGCCACAAGAAATGTTTCCTCCTGGGATATCAAAGATATCGATAGTGTCCTATTCCATGGTGACAAACTTCATTCTTTGTTGTTTGAAGCTTCTAGTAAGTTGTACCCTCTCATCACTGACTTTCCCAATCAATATGAAGCGTTTGGCTGCCAAGTTGATTTGAAAATAGAGGACTCGTATTCTGGCCTTTTAACAGCGACAGACGACACTTCGCCCTATTTCTGCCTGGAAACTTCACTCTCAAAAATGAGCAAGTTCGCCATGCTCATCATTGGTTCCAACACCCCATCATATGCATGTGCAATCATCAACAGTGACAATCTTTTCTACATCTTTGATCCTCACAGCAGGGACCTTGCTGGAATGTCGTGTCCAGATGGTGCTGCAGTATTGACTTCACATGCTTCAGTTGGAAAAGTGAAAGAATTTCTGATTTCTTTGGCTGGATCATTAGGGCTTGTATCATGTCCTTTTCAGCTGACAACATTGCAAGTGTCAGTTCAAGCAACAGAGCCGCTAAGATTTAACACTCTCCAGCCGGTCTTGTCTTCTACACGGGATGAATCGTCGGACTCTCATGTGCCTTTGGCTTCAATTAGACCTAGGTGGAGCAAAGACGACGATACAGACTCTGACGACGTGCCTCTTGCAGAGTTGCTAACAAAGGCTACAATCAAAAGGCGACGCATAGCAGTGGGCAAAATCCCCATCTATGACAACACCTCGGATCTCCATGATTGGAATTGGGAAGAGGATCCAGCATACAATCCTTCAGAATGTGAAGACTGGATTGAGAGTTCAGAGGAGGAGACCACACCCAAAATGATTCCAGCGCAGACAGAAACAGAAGCAAGCACCCCACTGAAATACATGCAAGTTTCTGTGGATGCCATGCGTCTCATCGCTGGTGGACCAGATTTCGATCCAGAGCATGTCCATTCAGAGTCATCTGGCCCAAGTTGCAGTAACACTGAACAATCAGGTATTACACAAACTGTATCGCTCACCTGCGAACAAGCATTCGAGTCCATCGATGTGCATGACAGCAGTATTCCATCAAATGACATTAGCTTGGAAACGTCACCGGAGCCTGTGTTGAAAATTCGTGGAAGGAAAAGAAGACGGGACACAACCATGTGGAAAGATGTACAGAGGAAGAAAGCACTGAACCTTGGGGAAGCATACACAAGCAGGAAAGGAAAAGCAGTGGACAGGAAAACAATGAAGACAGGATGTGGACCAATGTGTAGAATGCAATGCCATCAGAGAGTGAGCAAGGAGCAGAGAGAGACAATTTTTCACCATTTCTGGCGCACAGGAAGCGTTGACATGAGGAGACTCTATGTGTGCCACAATGTGGACATCAAAGACAAAAAAGTGTGCACAGTAAAACATTCAGATTCCAAAAGAAAGAGGTCGTTGGTGTATCACCTAGATTTCGAGGGAGAGAAAGTTCCTGTTTGTAAGACTTTCTTCCTACACACACTGGCCATTACAGATCAGTTTGTATTCACTGCAATTTCAAAGAAGGATGTGTGTGGGCACGTTGCTCCGGACATGCGGGGTAGACACACCCAGGAGACCCCTGCAATGAAGGAAGAAAAGGACATGGTGAGAGCCCACATCAGATCCTTTCCAAAGGTTGAGAGCCACTACTGCCGCAAGGACAGTGAACGCCAGTACCTTGGGGCTTCCCTCAACTTGGCAACCATGTACAGGCTCTACCGAGAGGACAGACAGCAAAAACAAGCACACACAATTGTATCTTCAACTGTTTATTGTGAGATATTCAGAACTGAGTTCAACCTCGGTTTTCATAATCCGAGTAAGGACAGATGTGATTTTTGTGTTTCTTTTGACAATCTCTCTGCAGAGGAAAAAGTCTCAAAGCAATGTGAATATGACAAACACCATCAGAATAAGCAAAAGGTACAGGAAAAGAAGGCAAATGACAAACAAGAAAGCCGTGCCAATGACAAGAAAATGACCTTGTGTTTTGACTTGCAGGAAGTCCTCATGACCCCGCACTCCAATGCATCTGTTCTTTTTTACAAAAGAAAATTGAACACATTCAACCTCTCAATCTTCGATCTGGGCAGCAGCCAAGCCATATGCAACGTGTGGCACGAGGGCATTGCTGCAAGAGGGTCAAACGAAATCGGCTCCTGCGTTTTTGAGTCTTTGAAAGCTGCCTATGAAAAGGGTGTCAAGTACATATCACTGTACTCGGACTCATGTGGTGGTCAGAATAGGAATAAGTATTTTTTGTCCATGCTTTGGTTTGCTCTAAATAAGTTCGGATTTGAGGAGATCGAGCATAATTTTTTCATTAAGGGGCACAGCAAAAACGAAAACGATAGTGTCCATGCAACGATAGAAAGGGTGAGCAAAAATGTAGATGTGTACACAACTCCACAATGGGCTAGCATCATGAGCACAGCAAAACAAACCAAGCCACGATACATTGTCAGGGAACTGGATGAGACTTGCTTTTTTGACTTCAAGAAGATTACTTCATATTTGAAAAACTTTGACTTAGACATAGACAGACAGAAAGTGCAATGGCTGAATATCAAATCCATGAAACTCATCAAAGACAGCCCAAATGTAGTTCAAATTCTCTATGACTACAATGGCCAATGCCACCATCTGAATTTGGCTCAGAGGATTAGGAAAGTTCAAAGCTTTGATTTTTGTGACATTAAACTTAGTGTTCTGAACAATGGCGTTGGCCCAGGTATCGACCAAGACAAATACAATGATCTTCAATCTCTTTGCCATTCCCAAGTGATCCCTAGAATTCACCATCAGTTCTTCAGTCAGCTGAAGATTAAATCAAAATGAATACTGGAAATGTCCGTTTGTTGATGATGCCACAGCTTCATTGCCCTTCGCATAAAGTTGTCATAAAATGCGTGCTGGTTTCCTTTCCCACAACATCACTCGCAACGCCTTTTTTTCTCCCTCAGTTGTAGGCAATATGGTATTCTGTTCCTTGTGGGCAATTTTGATGCGTCAATATAAATACTGTTTCGGGCTTATTTTTTGTTGCACTAATTTCAATAACTTTTTTGCCTGTACGTTTTTGGTGACAGTGAGCTTTAATGTAACATGTTGTAGAAATGTTATGCCCGAGCATTTTTTGGTATGCGTTCCTTTTGTGTTTCTTTTGTTTTCATTTTGGCTCCTTTTGTTTTCCTTTTCTTATTGTTACTGTTCCATTCAAAAGTGTTTCATGATTTTGAAGTTGCTCTAATGTACAGAATTTTTGTACTTGAGCTAATTAAAGACCTCCAACTTGACCTCATTGTTGCAACAAGTCAGCATGCGTGAGTGAGTGAGTGAGTGAGTGTGGTGTATGTGTGTGTCCAATCCAGTACAGATTCTGTGGAAAATAATGCAAGTTGCCCGCGAGGACCTGGGGTTTGTGCTCATTACCGCGCGTAAACTATTGTAAGTCGAACTTACCATAGTTTACGTGTGACCCGAGCGTTGGTAAAAGTATTGTAACTTGACTTACAATAGTTTACGTGTGGGTTTTTCTGTACGAAAATACGGTAAGTCAAATAATTTGCATATTATGCAAATTCCATGCAAATTGAAAACACACATACTATTGCCATACCATTTGTAAGGTCCCTGTTGAAAATGAAGTTTGTTCATCCAAAAAGTTTCCAGAAAATCAGTTTTTTGTCTCTCCTGACAAATTTGCAAAACATGACCTACCATAGTTTACTTGGCGGCCCTCGCGTTGAACTTAGCCAGATTACTGGACAGGAAGGTAGCTCAGTCAACTTTGATCAGGGTAGACCTCTCACATCTCGACCAACATTCCCCAAGCTTCCAGCATTCACGGAAAAGACAGATGACATAGATTCTTATCTGTTCAGATTTGAGACACATGCCACTAATCTCAGCTGGCCAAGGGAACATTGGGTCACATACTTGTCAGCTCTTCTGGACGGTACTGCACTCACTCTGTATCACTGTCTCTTAGAGGGTAATGTTGTCACTTATGACGTCTTAAAGGAGAACTTGCTCAAGAAGTTTCAATGCATTCCTGAAGGATTCATAAAAAGGTTCAGACAGGATAGACCAGGCGCAGACGAGCCTTTTGACACTTGTGCTGTGGAGCTGCGTCGCTTGTTTGACAGGTGGGTCTCTCTGTCAAAAATTGAAAAATCGTATGTTCACAGCTGCAGAGTCATATCGGCATGCTCACCCTAATAAAACACTTTCTCGCAGTCTTTGGTTCAGTGAGCAAGATAGAGTTCCAGGGAAGTTCTAAGAATTATTATGGTCAAGGAGATTCAGTGAGCAAGGTAGAGTTCCAGGGAAGTTCTAAGAATTATTATGGTCAAGGAGATTCAGTGAGCAAGGTAGAGTTCCAGGGAAGTTCTAAGAATTATTATGGTCAGGGAGATCGCTCTTTTTCTCAGGGCTCTAAGGGACAACAACGACCTTTTCCCCAAAGTAGTTACAGGGGCAATCGCGGTTTCCATAGAGGTGGTCAAGGTGCTGGTAGTTACCGTGGAGGTGGCCACTTCTGTCAGTCCAGTGAACGAAGTGGTCAAGGTACATTTTCCTGTTGGCTTTGTAAGCATACTGGTCACAAATCAAATACTTGTCCGTGGAAGTCAGGAAGGGACCCTTGTGGAGTATGCAGTCACCCAAGGGGTTCTTGCACGTTTTGTCCGAACAATGGACATTCAGTGGTAGTTCCTGAAGATAGTGACGGCCCAGAGCAGCAGTTTTCAGGATGTACAGCAGTCGTGTGATCAGTCAATCAAGATTTCACAGATCAATTGCACTTGCAGTCTGGTTCTGTAAATGGCGAGCCTTGTTCAATTTTGCGAGACACGGGAGCTACTGTATGTGGAGTCCACAAACGTTTGGTGAAAGGAGATCAGTATCTCAGAAAGTCAGTCAAATGTGTGTCGTTTGGTGGCCGTGTTGAGAAGTTTCAGTTGGCTGAGGTTCAGGTCCAGTCTCCGTATCTGTCTGGAGCTGTTGTATGTTGTGTACTGGAGGCTCCAGTTGCTGATATCATCACTGGCAATGTTCCTGGTCTGAATGATTCTGTGAGATCTGATGCAGAGGCTGTTTCGTATGATCTTGTTGGGCCGATTTCCCATGTTTCAAAACAAGGGCATTGTCGCTGCAAGAGTTCTGTTTTGAGGTTCGCCCCAATTCTGCCAAGTCGAATATCTTGCCGGAGCTGCTCTCGCGATCCTCATTTGATCAAATGGTTCCCTGAGTGCCCTCTCAAAGACAATTCGGTCATTGTCTTGTCTGTAAGGGGGGGGGGGGGGGTAGGGTGACGGGTGTGCAGTTGTTATTTTCACACTGCTGTTTTTGCATTTTCGCTGTTGTGTAGGGTGTTTTCGCTCATTTTGCTTTTGTGTATTGGAGCAACCAGTGTTGTTTTCGGTGTCTATATTCTCATTGGTTGAAATGGGAAATGTTTTGGGATTGGTTGTGAAGTTGAAGCATGGAGCGTGGAGTGCGAGGAGCGTGGAGTGTGTTTGTTGAAAAATCTGTGAGCTTAAATTCAGTTCTACAGAGATTGCCAGGTTAAGGGGTCACGTTTCCTTGCTGCCTGAAGAGAACTAAAAAAATTCTGTTTTGACATAAGCTGCTAATATGTTAGCAGGTTGGTGAATCTTTTATATTTTTCTAGATTACCCACCTCACCTGTTGAAAAAGACTAGAAATAACTTGAAAAAACAAAGGTTATGTGAAAAAAAACATGACCAGTGATTAAGGTTACATCATCAAGTTTGTTTAACCTTGACTCATGTAACAATGTGGAAATGGCACCAAAACTGTCACACAAACATATCAAGCTTCCCGGATTCTCAGCCCTCAGAGTGAAGTTTGTCACTTAGGTTCTGTCACACAGCATTGTGGCTGGAATTTCCACCACAGTCGGTTCACATGCTCTGCCAGAAGACGCAATGCGGCTGTTCTGTTTGTGGAGTGCATGGAACAACTGTTTAGCCCTTTCAACAGCAACACTGAACAGTAAACGTAGCAGCCAAAAGACGTGCCATGCCATTTCTGAAACGTCTGGCTACAGACAGATTTTTTCCCTTTTTTTTTAAAATGAAACTTGACATCACCGTCAACGCTGCTGAGCAAGAGCTCTAGACGTCTGCCACGCTTGATTGGCTGGAAAATGTCCATCCAAAGTCTTCTCTGTGGGACAATTTACATAACATGCATCAAGCCATTTTCCTGTGCACCAGCTGACTTAAACAGGACTGTGTAGAGAATGTGTTCTCTGTCATCCATGGAAAAGATGGACACCGAGACAATCCTGGCCACAGACAGTTTTAACTGTCACTGCAGCAGACGATGGTTGAGTCCACACTGTTAAAGAGCCCTTCAAGCAACTGCATGGATGATGGAGACCATGTTCTCTTAGCACTCAACAACATGACTGCCCACCGTGATCACACCTCTCCCTTTGGTCAGGCAAAGGAAACTTCTATGATGAAAGACAACAGTTAAAAACCATGCTCACTGTTAAACTTACAAGTCTAAAATGCAATTACAGAAAAATATATTCAGACGTAAAATGATATCAGGTGAAATCTATTGAGCTCTTGCAAAAACTGGACGTTTCGGAAGAGGATCTTTAAGGAGTTCATGTGTAGTGCTTATGTTTCACATCGTACAAGTCCCAGCAATCGCAGAAAACAAAAGAACAAGGCAGAAACAGACAGTGATACAAAGATGAAATTTCTAGCACAGAATTTCTAGAAGGTGGGGATACTATTTATACTGAAAGAGCGCCTAGCATCCCTATGGGGGAAAAACAAGACTGAAGAAAAAGAGACTGGAGATGATGCAAAAAAATAGAGATGACACAAAAAAGAACAAATGTTTGATTGAAGAGCTTAAACACTGTCTGCCTCCATCAACGATGACTTTGCGGCGACACAGATTCCATCTAGCTGGAAGAAAACAAAAAAGAAACTGATGGACACCTGAAGAAAAATCCTTGGTGCTCTCATCAGTTCCATACCTTTTTCTTTTACTTTTACTTTTATTGTTGTTTAAAGCCCAGCCGACTGCGCAGAGCCATATCAGGGCTATAACCGCTTCAAAACACAAAACTTCAACAGGAAAAGAAAAGAAAAGAAAATTAAGTACACATATCAATGCATTCGCGCACATAATCTAAGAACATGCCCCAGTGTAGGACCATTCTGTCCGATTTATTGCACACGGGAGATTTAACAAACACACCTGAATACAAATATAAGCATACATAAGGACACCAAAACATATATAAAAACAGGCATAAATTACCTAAAATTGTTTCCGCATATCTCAACTCCAAAGAGCCAAAACACACTTAATACATGTACCCAATTATCAATCCGAAGAAAAAGTACGTAAGACTTTATCGAAAAAATACAGGTGAATGGACCATTAAGGCAGAAAATAAGTAGAAATGACAAAGCAAGGCAACAAGGCAGAAACAAAGAGAGTGACAGAGAAGAGGAAATTTCTAGCACAGAATTTCCAGAAAGTGGGGATACTATTTACACTGAAAGAGCCCCCGGCAACCCAACGGGGGATAGTCCATACCTGTCCAAAGGCAGATAGGATATTAAGGACACTTTTGATGTTGCCCTCAGCTTCAACACTTGAGCAAACAATGCAAAATGTTAAAATCTACCCTGGATTTAACAGCAACATATTAAAAGCTCTCAAGAAGAAAGTGTTCTCCATGGTAGCAGGAAGGAAGATAAGTGCTGTTGTTTTTGATGTAATTACAAATAAAGAACTGTTATACAACCCAGAGAAAGACAATATTGAAGGCCTAGAAGACTTCAGCAATCATGAGACCATTCATGGAGACCAGCAATCAACAGACCATTCATGCTGTCAATCATGCTACTGTCTTCATGGTGTGTGGATTGATGCAACAGTGGAAACAAGCTACTGGATATTTCCTCTCTAGTGGTCCAGTAAATGGCAGGCAATCTGCTGAAGCCTTTCCTGTCGCAATGTGTGGAAGAACTAACTGACATCGGAGTGGAAGTGACAGCCATTGTCTGCAACCACGGTTCGAACAATGAAAAGCCCTGGAAGACCTTGGGGTGACTGACGACAAGCCTTACTTCATTCACCAAGAAAATAAAGTATTTGTGATTTATGACCAACCTCACCTTTTGAAAAATACAAGAAACACCTTGAAATAAAAAAATAAAAAAGAATTTGCGAAAAACAACATGAACATAGATTGGGATTACATCATCAAAAGTTTATCAACCTTGACTCACGAAACAATGTGAGAATGGCACCAAAACTGTCACACAAACATATCAAGCTTCCTGGATTCTCAGCCCTCAAAGTGAAGTTTGCCACTTAGGTTTTGTCACACAGCGTTGTGGCTAGAATTCTACCATGGTCACTTTACACGTGCTTTGCCAGAAGAAGCCACAGAGGCTGTTTTGTTTGTGGAGTGCATAGAACAGCTGTTTAACGCTTGCAACACCAACAGTAAATGTAGCAGCCAAAAGATGCGCCAAGCCATTTCTGAAACGCCTGGCTACAGACAGTTTTTTTTGGGTTTTTTTTTAATGCAACTTGACATCACTGTCGACGCTGAAGTGCAAGACCTCTAGACGTCTGCCATGCTTGATTCGCTGCAAAATGTCCACCCAAAGTCTTCTCTATGGGATGATTTACATAACACACATCAAGCTATTTTCCTGTGCACCAGCCCACTTAATCAGGACTGTGTACAGAATCTGTTCTCTGTCATCCGTGGAAAAGATGGACACCAAGACAATCCTGACCCCTGACAGTTTCAACTGTCACTGCAGCAGACGATGGTTGAATCCATACTGTTAAAGAGCCCTTCAAGCAACTGCATGGATGATGGAGACCATGTTCTCTTAGCACTCAAAAACATGACTGTCCACCATGATCACACCTCTCCCTTTGATCAGGCGCAGGAAAAGTCCCGAGTTCATATTGGTTACAGCCCAGTCGACTGTTATAGCCATATCAGAGCTAATACCACATCAAAAATGACAACCAGGTTAAGATAAAAGAAACACTTTAAAAACCACGCTCATTGTAAAGCTTACAAGTCTAAAATGCAATTACCATGATTCTACTCTACTGGTTCGTCATTATCACCAGAAAGTAGGACATCAAGGTTGTCACTTCACTGAAGGAGCCCTCCGTTCAGCTGGATTTTGGATCATCAGTGCCAGACGTCTCATCGCATCTGTAATTCGGCAGTGCCTTACTTGTAAAAGGCTTCGTGGTGAACGGGCCAACCAACAGATGGCAAGCCTCCCTGTCAACAGTCCTCCCTTCTGCCCCATTCTCACATGTTGTCATGGACGTTTTCGGCCTATGGTCGGTGGTTGCTAGAAAGACTAGAGGTGGACACTCCAATGCCAAAAGATGGGCTGTCATCTTCACCTGTATGGCTACTCGTGCTGTCCACATTGAAGTCCTTGAAGACATGACCAGTTCATCATTCATCAACGCACTCAGGAGATTCATCGCTCTTCAAGGTCCAGTGATCGTGGCACGAACTTCATTGGAGCCGCCAGAGAGCTGGAAGCAAAAGCTCTTTTTTGTTGAAGAAAACCTGTCCAAACACATCTCCTGAAGAATGGCATCACCTGAAGTTCAACACTTCACATGCCTCTCACATGGGAGGTTCATGGGAAAGACTTATTGGAGTTGTCAGGCGAATTCTGGATGCTTTGCTGCTGGACATGAGGTGCAAACCACTCACTCACGAGGTGTTGTGTACCCTTATGGCAGAAGTTTGTGCATGTGAACTCCAGACCTATCGTCCCCATCTCCCATGACCCTGACTCTACTCTGGTACTCACTCCATCCATGTTATTGACAATAAAGTGCGACAGAGATCAGGTTCCAGATGTGTCCAGTGACATAAGAGAAACCTACAAGAATCAGTGGAAACATGTCCAAGTTCTCTCAAACACTTTCTGGAAACGCTGGCAAGAAGAGTACCTGCAGTCACTGCAGCAAAGACGCAAGTGGGAAAATAAGGAGCAAAACATCGAGGAAGGAAACCTTGTGCTTCTGCACGATGTAAGGACGCACAGGTGTGATTGGCCGATTGGCTTGGTGATTCGCACGTTTCCTAGCAGTACAGACTCTCTTGTTAGGTCAGAGGAAATTCGTGTGGTCAGGGATCAAGGGCCAGTCACATATATCAGGCCAATTACAGAACTTGTGCGACTGTAAGTGTAGCTAAACCAGGAGTTTCAGCTAAGTGCTTAGAAAAGTGACTGAGTGCTTACATCACGTTTGCTGGTGTTAGCTGTGCTTCTTGCTCTTTGGACATTACTAGAAAGTTCTCTTGAAACCCCCAGAGAGAAAGAGGGAGAGAAAACATGAAACTGAAAAAGACTAGTAAAAGTTATGATATATTTTAATATGAATGCCTGTTGACAATATATATTCTTTGAACCGTTTTGAAGTATTTATTAATAATAAGTACAGATTTTTTTCCTGTGTTTCTTTTTCATTTTTGTTTAATATTTTTGAAATGTCATAGTGATATCAAGTAGATATCAGAGGGGGAGTGTTCTGGAACTAGACACTTATTTTGTCATTTTGAGGCGTTTTGTTCAGATTAAGGTTTTAAGACGTTTTACATCAGCGCCATACTCGTGTTTGTCGAGGTGGTGACTTTGTAACGGCCTCGTAGTCTCAAAAGCCCCCTGAAGTCCTCTCACCATGTAATTTATCTTAATTATTCTAAATTTGTTGTTTTCATGATAATTGGTAATCATCTTTCAGTATCCACGATGACAATGAGCATAGAAAAGAGATTTTGATGTTCTGTTTCGATCTATCTTCTGAAACTCACGCAGTACCGCAATTTGTTCAGTTCTGTTTCCCGTGCTCCAATATGAAGCGTTAATGCCATGTGGTGGTATGGTAATTTGTTCGGAGGGATGGTTCAGTGGCACAGACTAAAACTTTTAAATTGGTAAGTGGGTAATTCCTTTTGGTATTTACATCGTTAATAACTCCTTATCCTACACTTGATCAAAGACGTTTTGATGTGTGTATTGTTAGTTATTTCTGAATACCTTTGAAGGGAGGTATATTAACATGTCCTACTTTATATTTGAGTTAGACGTATTCTTAGTTTTCCTTTGGGTTTGTTTGTTTTCAGACCTTCACCACTATCTACTCGGATGCATTAAAGGAGTACCTTGGTGACACTCTCTGTGAGACTATTCTTTGAACGCATGGCAGCCCCTGCATGTTTGTTCACTGAACGCAAGACAGAACATAGAACAAATCCATGTCCGCGTGGCAGTGCACTTACTGTGACAATGCAGTGGAAGAAGAAGAAGATTGCACTGAGTGCTTCGTTTGTAAAAACTGGAGCCATTTGAAATGCACTGGCCTGTCTGGAGACACTTTTGAAACTCTCTCTGACCCGTTGCAGATAAAACCTGCAGTGGGTCTGCCAGCCTTGCATGGATGACCAAAAGGAAATCCAGTCAAAGCAGGATGCCAGACTGGACAAACTCCTGGACCTCATTCCACTTGTACACTCCCTTAGTGTCAGGATGGAAAAGATGGAGAAAAGCAAGGGAGAAAAACTGGAGGAGAATATTGAAGAGATGGTGGACAGAAAACTGGAAGAGATGATGGAAGAAAGACTGGAGATCGAAAAAAGGAAAAAGAATCTGGTAATTGTCAATCTGAAAGAGAGCACAAAAACAGGCATTGAAGAAAAAAGGAAAGATGACTTGAAAGCTGCCAAAACAGTGATAAGCAAAATAGTAGATCTGGACGAAGACGAGCTGGTAGAGCCCATAAGGCTGGGGAGAGAAGGGGAACATAGACCAAGAATGCTCAGGGTGACAGTGAGAGGGGAGGAGAAGAAGACAGAAACCATGAAAAAAGCTCCCAAACTGAACAAAGACAAATCTCCCAGAGACAGAAAACAAACAGAAAACAAACCGTTCTCATCAATAGCACTTACTCTCAACCCGCATACCTGACCTGTGGTGTTCCACAAGGATCTGTCCTTGGCCCTGTTCTTTTCACTCTTTACACCTCCCCCCTGTCCACCATCATCAACTCCCATTCTATAAAACACCACTTCTATGCTGATGACACCCAACTTCAAGACAGTGACTCACCTGATAATATACAGCGCCTGTCGACTCGCACCACTGAGTGTTACTCGGACATTAAGAACTGGATGACACACAATAGACTTCAGCTTAATGACGACAAAACAGAAGCTATCCTCATTGGCACCCGTCAGAAACTTTCTCAGCTGCCTCCTCTTTCTCTCCCATTATGTAACACATCAGTCCCAATTTCTGATTCAGCTAAAAACCTTGGTGTCTGCATTGACTCTACCCTCTCCATGAACAACTTTGTTACTCAAACTGCCAGATCCTGCTACTATCATCTCCATCGTATAAGGCTGATCAGGAAGTATCTCTCTGTCGAAACAACTGCAAAACTCGTTCTCTCCTTCATAATGTCTCGCATTGACTATTGCAATTCACTCCTGTCTGGTCTTCCTGCCTCCACCATTCACACCCTACAGCGCATTCAAAACAATGCTGTACGCCTTGTACTCAAAAAGAAAAAAGCTGACCACATATCTCCTCTCCTGGCACAACTTCACTGGCTCCCTGTATCAAAGCGCATACAGTACAAACTAGACACCATGTGCTACAAAAGCCTCAATAACGCAGCCCCCGATTACCTGTCAAGCCTACTTGAGATCTATCTTCCCTCACGTACCCTCCGCTCTGCCTCCGATCCTCTGACTTTTCGCTTTCCACGCACAAAGCTCAATACCTATGGTCCACGAGCCTTCTCTGTTTCTGGTCCACTCTCCTGGAACAAACTTCCTCTCTCAGTCCGTCAGCAACCTACTTTTGTCTCCTTCAAGTCCGCTCTCAAAACTCACCTTTTCTCCTCCGCATAAAATCCTAACCTCACTCAACCCCCCCCCCCCCCCCCTCTGCAGCCTGTCTCCGCTCGGAGGGAATCACATGGTTATAATATATAATTGTATATGCTATGCTCTCTATAATTTTCCATTGGTTTTATTCTTGCTTTTATTGCTTTTATTCTTTCTCCCCATTTATAGCCATGCGTGTGTGTGTGTGTGTGTGTGTGTGTGTGTGTGTGTGTGTGTGTGTGTGTGTGTGTGTGTGTGTGTGTGTGTGTGTGTGTGTGCGTGCGTGTGTGTGCGTGCGTGCGTGCGTGCGTGCGTGCGTGCTTGCGTGTGTGTCTGCTTCAGCGCTTAGATTTGATTTTATCAAGATTTTGCGCTATATAAATATTGTAATTATTAATTATTATATACATAAACCACGACCTCATGAAAAACCAGCGTGACAAACACAAAGCACTGAGAGAGGAGAAACAAAGGAGAACTGAGGCAGGTGAACAAAACTTGGCCATACGAAATTGGAAAATAGTGACACTCAAACCGGGCTCAAAAACCCAATCACACTTTGGCGGGGGTGCTGAGCCACCCCTGCTGGAGCTGGTTCTTCTGGCAATTGACTTCAAAGGCAAACATGTACATAGTGTTAATAACAAAAGTTCAGATTTTTTTCCATGTGTTACATTCTAATGTTGATGGTTTCTTGGACAAAAAAGAAGAGCTTTTTTCTAGGATCGATAATATTCATCCAAGCATAATTGCATTAACTGAATTAATACCTAAGAATTTACGAAATTTTTGTGAGAAAGAGTTCTGCATCCCTAATTTTGACATGTTCATTAATAGGGTTCACCAACGAGGTGTAGCCTTATATGTGGATAAACACCTGAATGCTCGAGAGTGTGATGTATTTAATGAATATAAGCATCAAGAAAGTGTGTGGTGTACTTTTGATTTTATGTATAATGGTAAAGTGTTGATTGAAACCCTAACACCAGTACGGTAGAGAATAATAACAAACTGTTTGAAATCTTAAAATCAGACAAAATGTTAAAATATGACAAGATAAGCATTATGGGCGATTTTAATTATCCTAATGGTCACTGGGATGGGAAATGGTCAGGGGAACAAGGAAATGAGATCATGAGACAGGTGCAGGATTCATTCTTAATTCAACAGGTGACTAAACCAACAAGAAGAAGACCAGGACAAAACCCAACTCTTGATGACTGGGTTTTAGTTATGATGACACATTTATTTCAGAGGTTGTTTGTATCGATCAGATGGGTAAAAGCGACCATGACATCTTATCATTTCAATTAAATTTGGAAAAGCTTAAAGCTACAGATCAAGTAGAATTTATTTATAATCTGAACAGTGGAGAAATACTCTAAATTAAGAAGTATAATGGTTGAACGCGATTGGAAGGCTATATCAGATATGGACGTAGAGGAAACCTGGAAGTATATAAAAAATACTACACATGAAGGAATGGAAAAGTGTATTCCCAAAATAGGGAAAAATGCTAGGAAGAAATATACCCCAGTCTGGATGAACAAAAAAGCTATGAGAAGCATTAAGAAGTACAAATCATTTAAAAGATACTTAAGTACTAAATCAGGAGTGAATTACATACGGGAAAGAAATAAGTGCACAAAACTGTTAAAGGTAACTAAAAAGGAATATGAAAAAAAGGTTGCAAAAGATAGCAAAGATAATCCTAAATTATTTTGGAAGTATGTTCAAAATAGGTTAAAAATCAATACAAATATAGGTGCTCTAAATAAACCAGATGGATCCTTGGCTGTAAATGATAAGGAAAAAGCAGACACTCTAAATGACTTCTTTGCTAGTGTTTTTACACGTGAAGATGTAATATACCCTTACTGGCTGAATGTGCATGTTCAAATGGTGTATCCTTGTCAGAGGTAGGAGTTACCCCAAAAGCAGTGAGTGACAAATTAGTTAACTTAAACTCAAATAAAGCACAGGGACCTGACCATACTCCTTCAAAAGTTTTAAAAGAACTAGGTGAAGAACTCTCAGTCCCACTATGTTCTCTGTTTAACAAGACATTCGAATCAGGTACTCTACCACAAGACTGGAAGACAGCTGAAGTAACAGCCTTGTTCAAAAAGGGTTCTAAAGCATATCCAGGAAACTATAGACCAGTCAGCCTGTGATATGTGATATGTAAAGTGTTAGAAAGCATTATTAGAGATTCAATAGTAACTCACTTTACGGATAATGATTTGTATACAAAGTGTCAGCATGGGCTTCGTAAAAAACGATCTTGTGTAACACAATCACTTGAAGTAGTAGAAGGTGTGACAAAAATATTAGATGATGGTCATAATGTTGATGTTGTGTATTTAGATTTTAAGAAGGCTTTTGATACTGTGCCCCATGAAGGTTACTAGTCAAATTGTCTGCTTATATGGTACATCTGACAAACTATTAAACTGGATACAAGGTTTTTTGAAAGATCGAGTACAGCATGTAAGAGTGGGTGGTGAAACATCAAATAAAGCTAAGGTTTTCAGTGGTATGTCTCAGGGCAGTATCCTGGGCCCAATACTATTCACAGTGTTTGTAAATGATTTGCCAATATCATTAAATAGCACCTGTAAAATATTTGCAGATGATACAAAACTATATGACAACACATCTCAATTCGCGGATTTACAAAATGATATTTATAAACTCCAAGATTGGTCAGATGTATGGAATCTATATTTCAATGTTTCTAAATGTGGTGTATTACATATTGGTAAAACCAACCAAGAACACACATATTATATGAGACAAAATGACAGCATAAAGCAGATAAAAGCAGTGCGTCACAGAGTTCCTGAGACTCGTCGAAAAGCCACAGTGATATGACCCAATGTCCCAGAGATATACCCCAAAGTCCCAACAACATGACCCAATGTCCCAAAGGCCCACCCCAAAGACCCACTAACCCCAGAAATCTTGTTATCCAGGATGAATCAGAACAAACTGACAGTGTTGGTACGTCGACAAAAGAAAACGCTTACAATCTCCGAACTCGTACTGTTTCAGCTGCCGGTGGTCCAGCAGCACGTACTGATGATGGAGCATGTAATAGCAACACCGGTATGACCCTTTTTAGAGAACAGGCCAGACGATCTGATAAAAGACGTGGCCGTGTTGCTCCCTCTTCCCAACCGAAAATTGTTTCCATGCTACAAAGCTGGCGTGCTGACCAGCAGGTCCATGATTTAAGAGTGATGCCAAATATGGCCAGTTCTGATGAAAGAAGAAGTGATAAGGAGGGGATAACAATAATGTTGAGCCTTTTGTTGGTGCAGAAAGTACTGAAGACTAGGAAAACGGCCGGCCCAAACAATTGTCTTTCCTCACTTATAACATTTCAGGAATTGTAAAGAAATTAAGTGATTTTGACTGGTTAAATAACATAAATTACATAGATAGTTTTGATATTGTGTCATTGATAGAAACGTTTGTAAACGAACATTTTGATATGTCCTGCTTGTTCAACAATTTTGATAAATTTATTTGTCCGGCTGTAAAAGCTATCGCACCATGGAAGAAGCTCAGGTGGGATAATTGTAATGGTTAAAAAGAATCTAATGAAATTTGTGAGTCAAATTGAGAGCAAACGTGGAAATATAATAACTCTGAGACTGTCCAAAGACTTGTTTGGCAATACAAAAGATGTGTTGTATTTGTCTACATATGTCCCACCACCTGGAAGTCCTTTCTATGAGCAGGCAGAAACAAACTGCCAAATATTGGAAGTTGAAAGACGTATTTTGGATCTATTGTGTGTACATGACTATAGTGAACCTGGCGAAATTCTTGGTCGCTGCCTCTAAAATAAGAGGAAAAAGTATTTTGAACGTACATAGGCTACTTGAAACTACATTTGTTTTCTACATTAGTACCTTTGAATATCCCATGTAAATACATTGAAGTGTGTTAATTAATTAAGTAATGTTGTACATAAATGTGTCTTAAGATCTCTCCCATGAAAGGGGCTGTTGGCCTAAATTCATTAAAATTCCGAGTTCAGAGCTTTCCCTCTCTCTCTCTTACAGTTACACACACACATTCTCACTAATATCGTCGGTGATATCACGTACTAGCGTAACCAACATTTAGGTCAAAATTGAGTTATAACCATCACACAATTGCAAATACATAAATCTAGGTCAACTCAAAGCGGCGTATCGATGCGTGCATTCTTTGCTGAGATACCGCCTCTTCACGTACTAGCGTGTGGCTTGTTTTCCCATAAAGTGATACAACGAACTAGCGTAATGGATGATACGCTAGTACGTGAGATCCGATTTGCATCCAAATGACCATACATTGTTAGCCACACAAGGTAGCGTAAGTGACTCAATGAAGTAGATCACTGTGAACTTTTACCCTTCTTTTCAATGGGAGTGTGCCGTAGGTCACGTCCGCCGGAATTGTGACGAAACTTTTGGCGCGTTGAACTCAGAAGAAAACTTGGGAAACAGGAGCTTGTTTCTACGAAATTTCACTGAGCACAGGTATGTTCAATTATTATTTACCTCTAGATCTATATGGTAAGCTTACAATTAGATTATAATGATTTATGTTGTATTCAATGGTGCATTTCATGTGTTAGTTCACTGTTAATATGAAATTCTCAATGACAAAATGTGCATTTTTATGTAGATCTAGCCTGCATGAAATATTTCTTTAATATTTGGCTGTCCCATGAACAACAACCGTAATGATGATGATGCTGATGATGATGATGATGATGATGATGATAATGGTGATGATAAAGATAAAGTAAGCTTACATAATGACAGGCTCCTTTCAATCAGGTGATCAAGTATGATGAAAGACAACTAGGCCTATATACTAGTATTTACGAATTGATTCTTTGTCACAATCTTATCATTTTACTTGATTCCCTGCTCCCATTCTCTATTCAAAATCACACTTTCTAAATTTTATGTTTGCTACATTACATTATATCATGGGAATTAGTGCACTTTTGGAAACATCCTATTCTTTGATATTGGCCAAAAGGCTGAGAAGTGATAAGTCAAGTGCTATACACTCTAGCACTTGACTTGACTTGGAAACATCTAATGCAATTTCTTTTTACTTTTTTGTCGTTTTATTGTTTCAGGAATACAAAAAATGTGCGTCAAGCATGGCAGATTTTAAAGGAGACTCTGACGAAGATGTTCGACTTATCAAATTGCAAAGTAAGCCAAAAGACATTGGCAGGCCTGGTCCAGAACATGCCACTGGTTTGCAAAAGCCAGAGAGTCAAAATGACAACGACTCTGATGATGATATTCCACTTGTGATTCTTCAAAGCAGATGCAAAGACAAAGAAAAGACAATTAACATTTCAAATGGACAATCTAATGAAATTCACGAGGATGACAATCAAACTCAAAGCACATTTAAAACTCTTGAGAACAGTAATGATGGAATAGAGGGGGCTGAAGAGGTCATGAGTGAAGCCAGCAGTAGTGAGGGGATGTCACTTTGTGAATATTATGATTCAGATAAAGACCCAGAGTTTAATCCTGGACAATGTGAGGTCAAACGATGCAAGAAAGAAGTGTGGGCAGCCTGTCCTGATTGTGAAATCTTGGTCTGTTTTGATCATTTCAACGAGGACATATCGTCTTGTTCCCAACACGGTAAAGTCAAAAGTAATAAGAGAGACCAAGGAAAAACTTGTGAGGTAGATAAATTGGCAATAGAGGAATCTGGAGCAGATAAGCGGGCAGATACTAAGACAACATTGAGTTCTGGTGGTCCCTGTCACATGCAAACGAATGAAAATGACTTTGAGGTGCCAAATGATGATGTTCACCATGACATGGCATTACCTGAAGATTATAATGTTGAAGGTAGTGCCAGGGAAGTTGCCAAGGAAAAGATGTCCCGGCCAAACAAACAGAAGGAAGCAAAACGTCAAAGAAATATGGGGCAAGAATATACAAGTAATGCCACAAAAAAGAAAATTGCTGCAAGAAAGATGAAAACAAGATGTAAAGAAAACACATGTGTGAGACAATGTTCAACGATTAGTGATGAACAGAGGCATGAATTATTTCAGTCCTACTATGCACTGGCAAATCTCAGGTTGCAAAGGGAATTCCTTGTCAGACATATAAAATGCTCCCAAACCAAAAGGAAAAGCAATCCAGAAAAGGCATCGCGAAGACAAGTAACCAAAAGCTATTTTTTTTACCATCAATCAAAATGTTGTCCCAGTTTGCAAGGTGTTTTTCCTTAACACCTTAGCAATATCAGAACAGACCACAAGAACCGCACTCAGCAAGATCACCTCGACAGGGACAATGACAAAGGACAACAGAGGAGGAAGACAATCAGAAACAGTGGTAGCTAGAGATCAGATGATACGCCAAAAGATTGAAGGTCACATCGATAGATTTCCAAGAGTTGAGTCTCATTTTTGCAGAGAATCGACCACAAGGGAATATTTGCACCCAGACCTGTCAAAAAGGAAAATGTACAACTTATTTATAAAAGAATGGAACCCTCGACCAAATCCACCAAGTTTTGCTCTCTACAAGAAAATTTTTAAGGAAAAAAATCTTTCGATACACAGACCCAAAAAGGACCAATGTTCTCTGTGCATGACCTATCTCAAAGGAGACGAAACAGTGAAGGAAAATCTTAGAGAAAGATATGAGATTCATGTAGGAGAAAAACAAAAAGTGAGAGAGTTGAAGGATCAATGTAAGAAAGAAGCTGTAGAAAATAAAACAGTGCTTTGTGCAAGCTTTGATCTGCAACAGGTCATCCATCTCCCAATCTCAAAGGAAAGCGCCCTATTTTACAAAAGAAGACTAGCTGTGTACAACCTTACATTTTATAACATCGGTGACAAAAACTGCCATTGCTTTACTTGGGATGAAGCAACCAGCAAACGTGGATCATCTGAGATTTCAACAGCAGTTTTCGAAGCCCTGAGGTTTTATGATGAGAAGGGAGTAAGAAAAGCCTATCTATTTTCCGATGGATGTGTCGGTCAAAATAAAAACTCAATAATGCCAGCGATGATGCTATATACAGTTAGCAAAAGCACCAATCTGCAGGAAATATCGCTCCGCTTCTTTGAATCCTTTCATAGTCAAAATGAGGGTGACTCAGCGCATAGTGTAATAAATCAGGCAGTGAATTCAGCAGGTGATCTGTTTCAACCATCCCAACTGACAACTGTTTTCAGTCTTGCCCGCCCTAAGCAGCCTTACATCATTCACCAGCTGCAGGTTGATGACTTTTGGGATTTCAAAACCCTATCAAAAGACCATCGTATTCTGGAAGCAAGAAGATGTTCTGGAAGTGAGGAGTTATTCAACTGGAACAGAGTGATGGAACTTCAGGTTTCAAAGCAACATCTTGACAAAGTGTTCTATAAAACAAGTCACTCTAATCAAGAATTTAAATCTCTATCTCTCAAAAGACTGAAAAAAAGCATTAACGAATATGATCTCCCTAAGCTGAACGCAGAAGCTAACAAGATCTCGAAAGAGAAGTATAATGATCAAAAAGTGCTCAAGCACGTGGCAACAAGGTGGCTTAGTATCAGACAAAGTTTAGGGAGGGTATTGGAGAACTGGGATGCTTTGAAGGTATTTTTTCAGGAAGACTCAGCAGAAGCCTCAACGTCCAGTGCACAGTGCAGACAGGAAAGGCTGAAAACATTCTTCAGGTCACCAACCAACCGACTATACTGCCTCTTTCTCCATGATGCTCTGCACTCTTTCGACATAATCAACCAAAGACTGCAGTGTGAAAGTCCTCAGGTTCACACCTTGAGGAGATCACTGCAGAGCCTGATGAGAGAGCTACTTGTCAAATTTGTCAAGCCTGTGGTCATAGCTGAACCAGTTAGGGACCAGCAGAAATCCAGACCAAAGACAGTCTTGGAGATCGACTTCAAAAATCCCAGTAACCACAAGAACATTGTTGTATTGAGTGCTGCAGCTGAATCTTTCTTGAGTAAGAAGGAAGAAAATCATCTCCGTGAAGAAAAAATCAAAGAGTTTCATGCCAAGACCAAAAAGTTTTATGTAGCTGCCTGTACCTATATGAAGGACAAATTTCCTTTGCAGGAGGAACTGCTGAAAAACGCAGAAATTGCTGATATTGATCTTCGTCTACAAGTGTCTGACAGCCAGCTTTCATACTTTCTAAAGAGATTTCCCTGCCTTCTTCCTGCAGACTGTACTACTGATCAAGTGAAAAGTGAATTTTGCTCATACCAGTCCCACCCTATCATCCCAAACCTGAAAAAGGAGAGAATGGACTCAACATGGTTGGCCATCAGGCAAGCAAAAGATGAAGCAGGCATTTGTCTGTTCCAGAACATTGCAACGGTTATGTTGGGCATTCTCACAATTCCCCACAGTAACGCCTCGTGTGAGCGTGTTTTTTCATGTGTCCGCAAAAACAAAACTGATCAAAGAGCTTCTCTGTCAGCAAAGACTTTGGAGAGCCTAATGGTAGTAAAGTCCAAGCCTGGCATGCCACACGAAAGAGACTTCACCATGGAGCAGCTGAAAAGGATCAAGTCTGCATGCTACAAGGAGAACAAGCCAGCATCAGCCACTAGTGAAAAAGATGCCGACAGTGATATTTAACATGCACTTTTACAGTACTTTTGTGGTTGGTTGGTTGAATAGTTATTGTCTCAGACTCGACCTCATGAGTTTTTCTTTGCTTTTCGAAAATTCAACTGACCCCAAACAGGAACAGACCTTTTTGATGTGTGTACAGTACATAATTGGAGTATGTGGCACTTCTTTCCTTGTCTTTTTGAAAAATATAACTGATCCAGAACAGACAGCTATGATGTGTGTACATAACTGGAGTATGTGGAATTTAGGGGGGTGGAGGAGTTTGAAAATTCAACAGATCCAGAACTTTGTGACATTGGAGTACTTGTTATAAAGAGCTGTCACGACTGTGTCAATGTGTGAGGGAAATAAACAGCCAGAAACAGCAGCCAGTGAAGGGTGAACATAATCCTGTAAATGGAATGCTTTTTGCTGGGCATTACTTCAGGTAAATTAATTTTTTGTGCTCTTTTGTACTTTTAATTTCCCTGTGCTGTATATTTATGTTAGATTAAAAGTAAAGACTGAGGCTTAATATACATTACTTCATGATGCATTTTTTTGTGCCTATAAAAGAGAAAAAGTTGGAATCACCAGAAAAACTCGGAGGTATTTACTGCAGTAGCATGAATGGGTTATGGTGCCTGTTGTATATTGAAAATGAAGTCACTTTTTAACTTCAAAAATGGCCTTATTAGAAAGTGAATTTTTGGGCTCAGAATGCTCTAGATTGCACAGATTTGCACCAATTCTTTAAAAATTTTCCGGGGGGGCATGCCCCCGGACCCCTCTAGTTAGCTTGCGCCTTCGGCGCTGCGCACTCAGAATACACCAATATTTTCAAAAATACTCCATTTTTCCTGGACAAATACTCCAACTTAAAAGTCAGGGTTGGCAGGTCTGCTTCCATCACGTCAAGCCTGGCAGCGCTGAAGGCATCCTCCGCAGCAGACATCTAACCTGTGTTTGCCAGCCTTGCCTGTCAGGACACCATGGCGACTGCCTCAACTTGAACATTGTGGGGCCATGGAAGGAGCATACCCTTGTTCCAACTGCAGATGGGGCTGAAAATGCCCTGCCTTCCACCACTGCCAACGCCCCCCTGCCTGCCACCATTGCTGAAACTCCCCTCCCTGCCCATGCCACCACTGCCCCCCTGCCTGCCACCACTGCCAGCGCCCCCCTGCCTGGCACCACTGCCAGCGCCCCCCTGCCTGCTGTCACTGATGACGAGCCCATAAGGACACAGGACCAAGACTCATCCAAAGAGTCGTCCAATGAAAGGTAAATAATTATAATTATTATCATGCAGTATTGAGCAAACAACTTTTTGTGTAAGACACTCATCACACAAACTTAAATCTCATTTGATAAATTTGCAGCTGCAAAGCAATAAGATTTCTATAAGCAAGTAGTTGTTTCAATAAATGTCTCAACAGAGGCTAACAACTGATAATTGAAAATGTGTATAGTTCAATCACACAGTAACTCATTCTGAACAGTTTAATATTGTTTTGATAATCTGATTTCTTTTTTGCAGCTTGCGCAAAGGAGTTTAATATTGTTTTGATAATCTGGTTTCTTTTTTGCAGCTTGCGCAAAGGATGCTGGGTCCGGATTGGCTACCCTGTCGGAAAGCGGATAGAGTTCTTCATTGGAAAGGTAGGCTATATGAATATATTTTTTTAAACTTTAAATTGAAAGTATTTCTTCCTGAGCTAAACTTTCTGTTCTTGGCTCTTTGAATGGAATAAAAAATGCTTTGACTTTCATAGGGAAAAACTTATTGACTGGGGTCGCAATTTAGTGATTCAAGATTCAAGGTTTATTGTCCTCCTGACAGGCAATTAATGTTGACATAACCATGACAGGCAGCAGTCTTGTTGTCTGTGTACTTAGTTTGCATTTTATAAAGAAATAAATAAATGTAGACAGACAACAAAATAAGATAGATGACAAAATCTTAAAAACAATCAAGATTAAAAGCAAGCGCAAATTGAAATTAGTTAGGCCGGGTAGGCCTACTGATGTTTTTTGTGCTTTCTTGTTTCAGGTGGTGCAACTGGATGAAGACAGCGGGGACCTGGAGATCAGCTTTCTGAAGTGCAGGGGGAGCTACTTCACCTGGCCAGAGCGTGGAGAGGATGTCTTCTGGGTGTCGCGGTCACAGGTTGACCAAGTCCTAGGGCACCCCCACATTTCTGCTCGGGGACAATATAAATTTGACTGATGTTTTTTCTTCATCATTTTTCTTTATCTCGTCTTCTGAGGACTGAAATCCTTCTTTTTGATGTTGCCTCAGTAGGAAGTTTGTTCTTTTGAAATGTTCATAAGTTTAAACACTTGAAGTAAGAATTGCTTATCTTCTTTTTTGCTGCCAGGACGTGCAAGCAAAAGAAGCAAAAATCCTTCTTTTTAATATTGCCTCAGAAGGAAGTTCCTTCTTTTAACATTTTCTTTAGTTTGGACACTTGAAGTATAAGTAAGACTGGCTTATCTTCTTCTTGCTGCCAGGAGATGCCAGCAAAAAAAGCAAAAATCCTTCTTTTTAATATTGCCTCAGAAGGAAGTTTCTTCTTTTGACATTTTCTTAGTTTGGACACTTGAAGTATAAGCAAGACTTGCTTATCTTCTTTTTGCTGCCAGGAGGTGCCAGCAAAAGTCAGACTGTAACCCATGAATTTAGCATTAAAAAGTTTGTTTTTACCAATAACTTGTCTTGTGTGTATGTTTTTTTGGGTGGATGTGAATGCATGGTGTCTTCGTTACACACGAGACATTTTTTTCCTTCTTCCTCACTCAAATATTTGGTTTAGATATTTTTACTTGAAGTTGGTTGGAAATGTTTCTGCATATAATCCCTTCACTTTGCAAAAAATTATTTTTGGTTATGTTAAACAAGCAGCATAGAAATAAAACATAACACTTTAAAATGTTTTCATTTTTTTACGCTGTTTTAATATCCTACTGCAAAGTCAATGAAATTCTCTGAACAAACTTAAATTTGTTTAAACAGTTAATACTCAGTGTTTTGATACTTATTACAACGATATTAAAGCCTTACAGTAAGCCATGGGGTTTTATAATGACATCACAAGGTGTTATAATGACATCACAAGGTGTCCTTGTTGCACGTGAGACAGAGGGATATGCCGCACCATCTGACCATATACCCAGCCATGCTTGAGCAATCTCATTTTTTTACATGCATAGCAGTAAAGTACACACCTTACTGTATCTAATACAATCAAAAGCTTCAGGATACCATCACTTTTTATTTTGAGCCCCCATGTCACAGAAATGGACCTTTCTCAGGAGAGTGACCCATATATATATATATATGTGTGTGTGTGTGTCGTCAGTCAGTCGTCGTCGTTAGTTCAGTGGGTCGTCGTTCAGGTCGTCGTCGATCATTCACCACGTCAATACTCTATTTGATCTTTCTTCTGCCAAGCCTAACCGTTGACGAATACACATCGAGAGAGAAAGAAAGGCAGATCTATCGATATCGACTGTTCACCGCGTAACTCTAATTCCGCGGGGACGGACGGTACCAACCATGGACCGCAGCCTCTCACGAGAGACCAGGGAGCCTCAACAGAGAAGAGGCCGAAAACAACAAAGACCCCCCCTGAGACGCTCACGCTCCAGGAGCCCAGAAGTTGACATCCTCTCCATGAGTAGTGGAGACGAGCTCCCCATCTTCAGGCACAGGAGGCCCCTCAGGAGTCAGTCCTCAAGACCAACAGGAGACTTCTACAGATGTGGAAGAGACTTGGACGGTGAGGAACTCCAGGAAGATCCCCAAAAATCGAGGAAGAGGAGGCACTCCAACGAGAGCTCCACTCCCCACAAAATCACCAAAGCCAGCACCCCCTCTGATGAGGAGGCGGATCAGGCTTCCACCAACCCCTCCCGAGCTGCACAACCTGAGGATACGACAGACGACCCCATGAATATCCGGCCCGAGGATGCGAAAGACCAACCCGAGGAAGACCCAGAACTCCTCATGCAAGATGAGTGGCAAGTGGTGAGGAGGCACCAGACATCCAAACGCCATCAAGCCCCCAAACATCCACCTCCCAGAAAGCCTATTGCCCCCCATGCAGACCACCCCGTCTTCATCCAAGACGCCAAGGGAAAAGGGATACTCCAAAACCAGGAATGGGACCTCGACGACCTCCTGGGAAAAGCTGTGGGCGAGGTCCTCTCCATCAGACCCATAGGACCAAGGAACGCCCCCTTCAAAGTGGTGGTGGGCTGCTCCACCACCCTTCAACAGCAAAGGTTGGCCAGACTCCAAAACATCGGGGGCACCAAGGTCACCTGCTGGATCCCCATCCCAACAGTGGCTGGCGTAGTCAAGGGCGTCCCGCTCCACCTCCAGCCAGAAGACATCATCCAAAGAGTCGACCAGAGATCCGCCAGGGTCAAACTGGCCAAGAGACTCACCCTCCGGAGTGGCGCCCCATCAAGAGCGGTGCTCCTTGTCCTAGAGACCAGCACCCTGCCAGCCACAGTAACCATCAGCAAGCAGGTATTGACCCTGGAGCCATACAGCCGACCGACTCTACAATGTCACAACTGTCAAGGCCTAGGGCATAAGACCCAAGAATGCAAACGCCGGTCCCCCACCTGTGCTACCTGTGGAGGCAAACACAAGAAGGGTGAATGCAATTCCACGGCCTACAAGTGCATCAACTGCGGGGCAACCACCCAGCAACCTCCCGCTACTGCCCAGCCAAAAAGGAGGCAAGCCAAGCCAGCAAGATCCGGTCGGCCAAGTACATGCCCAGAACAGCAGCCCTCCAAGAAGCCAAAAAGACCACCAAGGAACCGCCAAACGCCAAAGCCCCAACTGAAAACCCCACTATACCCCCGAATCGAAGCTGGGGTCAACAATCTTTTGCGGATATTGTAGCCAATCGACCAACAGAAACAATCCGCCTACAACCTCCACGACCCAAACCAAGGACAACACTCACCCTAAGAACTGGCCACCAACCTCCGCCATCACCACCAGCCCATTCCATCCAGAAAGAAACCGGAAATACAAACGCCAAGCCCACCCCCCAACCAGGACTCCAGCACCATCGGAGATCTGAAGGAAATGATGCAGCAAATTCTGTCAAGTCACACCCAACTTCTTCAGGAAATGAAGGAACTCCGGAAAGAGCTGGAAGCTGTCAAGGCGAAACACATCCAGCTAAAAGCCCAGCTAAAAACCAAGACCCCACAGCCTGAGTCAAAAATCCAGCCAGCCAAGCCGATGACTGCCCCAAAAGACAGGAGAATGACAACTCCACTGTCAACCACCTCGGAAGAAGCAGAGACTCTGCTACAACCCTCCAAGCAGAAGACACAACCAATAAATGATCATGGCGTCTAAACTGAACATCTTACAGTGGAACTGCCGGTCCATCTCCACCGGACTACCCAACCTCCAACACTACCTGACAGAGTACCCTGACATGGACATCCTGCTTCTCCAGTCCCTGAATACCAAGAAGGATTCCATCCCACACATCAACGGCTTCCACCCCCCAGCCTACTCGACAGAGAAAGGCAGAGTGATGGTAGCCACATATGTGTCAACCAGGCTCCAAACGACCCCGAACGACTTCAAACCCCCAAAGACCGAATGCCGACTCAGCCTCAATTGCGTCACCATCCCCACAAGATCCGGGAAGAAACTCAACATCCTAAATATTTACTACCCCCAAGGCAGCGCAAGTACAGGACACACCGAATGGCTTGCTGACCTCGACACAGCCAACCAGAGCTGGATCGTTGGAGGGGACTTTAATGCCCACAACAAGCTTTGGGACCCTGAGGCCAAGACCAGCTCCGACACCCAACTAGTCGAGGCAGTAGGCCGTTCGGGCTTAATTCTACTCAACAACGGCTCCCCCACCAGACTTGGAAGCAAAAACCAAAAGACTCGGCCATCGACCTGACCCTTGTCTCTCCAGACCTCGCCATGGATGCAGGGTGGGAAACGGGGACAGATCATCTCCAATCCGACCATCTCCCCATACACATCTCCACCAAACCTGAAGCCAAGAAGATTGAGATTGACAAGACCCCAGCATTCCAATACCACAAGGCAAACTGGGACCTCTTTGCAGCTCAATTGGCAGGCATTTGCAACAACCCCGAAAAGGACCCCAGACATGATGACATTGAGACCTATTATGACAACATCCGCCAAATCATTCTGGAAGCGGCCAACGACAACATCCCCCAAAAATCTCCATCATCCAAAAGAGAGCAACAATCCACAGCCATCTGGTGGACCGACTCCTGCTCAGCTGCAGTTAAAACCAAGAGACAAGCCCTCCGCAACTACCAAGTGGACAGAGCAGCCTCCAACAAGACTGCACTCCTGGATGCAACAGCTGCCTGCACATCAATCCTTGAGGAGGCCAAGAAGAACCACTGGGAGCAGTTTTGCCACGAAGAAATAAAAGAGCCCAAGGACATGGGGAAAATGTGGAAGAGAATCCAGCTCCTACGACGCAGCACAAAAAAACCGGAAACACCCCTCAACCACAACGGCAAGACCACCAAAACCAACCTCGACAAGGCCAACGCACTGGCCGACACCTTTGCCAGCGTCAGCCAAACTGCCCAACTTCCCCTAGAGGAACAGAAGCGGAGAAAAACAGCAGAGTCCACCTTCACCGATCCAGACATCAATGACAACACAACCCCTCACAACGCAGACCTCACCTACGCAGAAGTAGAGGAAGCCATCCGCAACTTGACAACCAAATCCAAGGCCACAGGACCTGACCCCATTTCCTACCATATCCTAAAACATCTCAACGAACCGACAATCAAGATGCTTCACGCCTTCTACCAGACCTGTTGGGAGAAAGGAGTAATTCCCAAGGACTGGAAGACAGCTGAGATCATTGGAATCCCCAAACTAGGAAAACCAGCCAACCTCCCCTCCAACTACCGGCCAATCGCCCTCACCCCCCATCTAGGCAAGCTGTACGAGAGGATCGTCAAAGACAGACTCCAACATTACCTAGACAGCAACAAGATCCTCCCACCCTTCCAGGCAGGTTTCCGACAAGGACGCAGCTGCTTGGAGCATGTCTACACACTCCTGGAGGATATCAAAGACCACAACACCAGGGCCAACAAAAACATCACCACTGCAGCATTCTTTGATATCAAGAAGGCATTCGACTGCGTATGGCACGCCAAGCTTCTGGACAAACTGAAATCCCTCGGAATCAACGGACGACTCTACCAGTTCATCCAAAACTTCCTTCATCAACGAGAAATCAAGGTAAAAGTGGGAGCTTCCATCTCTGCCAGACACCTCATAGACATGGGTGTCCCCCAAGGCAGCGTCATAGCTCCACTACTCTTTAGTGTGATGCTCCATGACATCGACAAAGCTACAACAGCCAAGGATCTCAGAACATCACTCTTTGCTGATGACCTAGCCATCTGGTCCCGTCACGTCACTCAAAACCAAGAAGATGCCTTGGAAAAATTCCAATACCGTGTCGACCAAGTGCAACTCTACATGCAAGAAAATGGCTTCCAACTAGCAGCCGAAAAAACTGTCTTCATGGTGTTTGGCAGAGGCCGCCCAACCAACAAAACACCCTACCTCATCAAATTAAATGGACACATCATCAGGCCCTCCAAAGAAGTCAAGTTCCTGGGTGTTACCATCGATCAACACCTCACTTGGCACTCCCACTTCAACAAGGCCATCCACCAAACCAGAAAAGCCCTAAACTCCCTCAAGATCCTGACGCACCAAAGCTGGGCAACCCCAAGCAGTCTACTGACTGTGGCCCGCGCCCTCATACGCTCAAGACTCACATATGGGCACCAAGTCACCTTCACTGCCACAAAGACAAAATGGAAGCAGCTCCAAACGGCAGACGTACAAGCCATCAAGACGGCACTTGGCCTCCCAAAGTATGCCAACACCATACTAGCCTACCAAGAAGCCGGCTGGTTACCAATCAAAGCGGAGTTCCAACGACTCAACGCCTACTTCGAAATCCAGCAAAGCACCATCCCCAACTCAACCGGGCCTAAAATCATCACAGAAGCTCGACCCAGAGACCAAGCCTTCCGACGCAAGCTACAAACAACAAAAAACACAACCATACCCCTACAAGACAACACCAGCCAACTCTGGGAAGCCTGCCAACTATCTCCCCAGGACGTCATCCCATGGCCCCAACTCCACCCTAAAAGATGGTGCCAAGAAAAGCCTTCCATCATCACCACCATCCCAGGAAACGTCACCAAAAGTGAAAATCTCAACCTACTTGGAGTACAAGCCAAAGAACTCCTGGCCACCAAGTACCAACGACATCTTCACATATACACGGACGGCTCCATCAAACAGGACCTCAAGACGGGAAGTGCTGCAGTCATCCCTGACTACAAAGTCATCAAAAGAGCAAGCATCAACCCCGGGGTCAGCATTTTCACGGCAGAGATGCAAGCCATCCTCATGGCATGCCACGCTCTCCTAGAGTTACCAGACCCCCCTGTCACAGCGGTCATCCTCTCCGACTCCAAGTCAGCCCTGCAAGCATTAAAGAAAAAACACAACGCCAACAGGAAGGAACTGATTGCAGAAATACAACTCCTCTTCCATCAAATCATTACGAGAGGTACCCAACTGACCCTGCAATGGCTCCCCTCCCACACTGGAATCAGAGGAAACGACATGGCAGACACAGAAGCCAAACGGGCAGCAGAGACAGGAACACCCATCAACCTCCGATTCTCCTCAACAGAAATCAAAAAGAGGATCAACAAGACAAGTATCCAACTCCACGACCAAGCCCTCAAAGAGACTTGTCAAGAAAAAGGCTGGCTCCATCAACCCACCAAGGCCAAAAAACTCCACAGAGGACTACCACGGAAAAACATCAAGATCCTCATCAGACTACGGGCGGGCTGCGCCCTAGGGATCCTCCAAGAACTCACCTGCCACTGTGGAAACCCAACAACCCTCCACCATGTCATCAAACCATGCCAGTTTCTGGCCAAGAAAGTGCAACCCCTCAAGGACTTTGCCGAACTCCATAATTTACCCACAAATGACTACCTGCTCCCCCACCCACAATTGGGACTGGAGCCCTGCCGACTGCTCTCCAATGCCATAATTGCAGCAGACATCACCAAATGGTTCTAAATAAAAACCGCAGCCGGTCAACCGACCAAGTGAGCTGCTGGCAGCCGGTCCCCGACCAAGTGTGCTGCCCACAACCCAAACGGACCTTCATCCAACAACATCCTCCGGACTTCACCATACCAGATGCCACAACCCACCTAGAAGTCGCACGCCCCGACAAGCCTTCAAGCAGGATAACCACCCAACCTGAGCAAGAAACGGAAGACAAGCCTCAACTCCTCCCCGGACAGCCCTCCTCCTGCCGCCTCTTCACCCAACCCCCACCCTCCCCCACAATACGCGAAAGCGAGTACCAGGTCCATAAGGGCGAAAGCCAATTGGACCAAAATCCCCACTCCATGTACCATGTGTGTGTGTGTGTGTTGCAGGTTGCTGGTTGGTTTGAAAAAATGTTTCCTTCTGTCAGTTATCCAGCAAGCCGTCTGAGTGGCATAATGGACTGCCTCTAAAAGAATCAAGGACATGGCTGAAGGTGGTTCGCAGGAGAAAGGACTTTATTTTTTTCTACAAACTTCAGTCAACTTTGACTTTGTGTCATTGTCTTTGAGCAGATGTGGACTCAAACAAGGACAACTTATGTCCCATGATATTACAAATTTGACACAGTCATCCGAACCCCCGAGTCTTACACAGGAAATTATTGTGGATTTGGAACACTTCCATAGCAGAGAGAAATTGAGAAGACAAGAACACATTGTCCATTTAAAAACAAAAGAAAAATTACTTGAAAATAAGAGATTGAAGCAGTTGAAGGAGGCCAAATTGGCATAGAAGAAGGAGATCTCATCAGTTCCAGAAATGAAAGCATTAATCGCCATCATTCTGAACATGGTACTCATTCGAAAACCCAATTTCAAATCGTACTGGTCAACATCCAACAGACAAAGAACGCCATGGTTTGGAGTGGTCATGGCCCAGGGAAAGGTTTGAGATTTTGCTAAAAAATTTTCACATGACTGACAACAAAAAACTCAAGAAACATGGTCAGCATGGTTATGATCCCTGTGCCAAATTTGAACCAGTTGTCACCCAAGCCAATGACACTTTCAGGAGGTATTACAAGCCACACAGAGAGATATGTGTTGATGAGAGTTTGGTAGGAACAAAGAACAGGACAGAACTCATGCAGTACATGCCAAACAAGCACCACCACAAGTGGGGAATCAAGTTCTTCATGCTGTGTGATTCTGTTTCTGCATACCTGCTGAGCTTCGTCTACAGAAGGAAGAGAGGAGATGAAATGAATGATGACAGGGGCTTGGCACACAGAGTGGTCATGAAACTGTTGTCCATGGGAAATTGCTTGATGAAAGGATATCACCTCTTTGTAGACAACTTTTTCACAAGTTTTCCTCTGGTCAAGCAATTAGCAGAAAACAGAACCCACATCACTGGCACTGTTCGACGCAACAAACTGGAGCTGGCCAAAGGACTAAAATCAAAACTGAATCCAGGAGAAATTGTCAACTACAGACAGGGTGAGACTGTGCACTGCATTCAGGGAGAGAAAAAAAACCCAGAAAAATCCTGTAACAGTTCTGTCCATTTATCACAAGGCTAGTTCAGTGCAAGTGGCTTCCAGAAGGCGCCGCCCTGGACAAGGTGATGCTCCAAATTATGTGACCAAGCCACAAAGCGTTCTAGATTATAACAAACAAATGGGAGGAGTAGACAGCAATGACCAAATCAGTGTGCCTCTCCTCTATCTTTTGTTGTGATGGTGGTACAGTACCGAGATGAATTTCTTGAGCGACGGCGATAAGGAGGCGTTAGTGATTGACAAAAGCGCAAAGAATAAATGGTCATGGAAATGGCTAAGTGAAAAAGACAGCGAGGAGAGAGAATTTCGGACGTGGTGCAGGAAAACCAACAAACTGGGGCTCGCGTTTTGCATAGTGTGCTCGAGTGAGCTGAACTACGGTTCCAACGGAAAGAAAAGGCTAATCAGTCATGGAAGCATTGCTTCACACCTGAAAGCTTTGAAGGTATGTTTGTTTTATGCATCACTATTTCGTATTTAATTTTCATACTCTCTCAGTCAGTGTGAGCTTCCGTCAAATCGAACTGAGTCATGAGTGACTCAGTCACTGACGGTTCATTCTTCTTCTTCTTCGTGCTCCCTCTTGAATAAAGGATGCACGCATTGATGTTGCGCAGCGAAAGGGGATTTGGTCAGAGATAAGTTCAAAATGATAAAAATGTGTGTGTGTGTGTGTGTGTTTTTTTTTTGTTTTGTTTTTTTTTCCCCCATGATTTCACGGAAGCTTACTCACTAACTCAGGCTAAATCTTTCGAAGAGGACTGGCATGGGTATGCTTTTACTACGCTAAACTGAAACACTAACTAAAACATTTTGAAAAGACAAGATTGAAAATAAAATTCAAGTCAAGTTGGGTTTTTTTCAACGATTTCACAGAAGCTTACTCAGGCTAAATCTTTCGGAGAGGACTGGCATGGGTATGCTTTCACTACGCTAAACTGAAACACTAACTAAAACATTTTGAAAAGACAAGATTGAGAAAAAAATTCAAGTTAAGAACTTTTCTTGACAGTGAGTCAGAGTGGAGATTTCTTAAACTCTGTCTCACTCAGTGTTAAAAGATTTTACTTTCAATCTATTTCAGGTGTTAATGTGATTGATTGTTATGAAAATGAAATCTCAATTTGTATCGTTTACATTTTTTTTTAAAAATTGTGAGACAGGTGAGGTTGCATTTGCAGGCACCTGTTTGGAATTAGCTGAATCTGATGTAAGCATCTTACGTCAAGCTGATGTTTTTAATATATGCTGTTTCAGGCACGTTCAGAGTGTGCCAGTATTACATCGTCAACTGTTGGTGGGAGTTCTGTGGCTGACAGAGTTGCTGAACAGCGCGCGGTCATCACGACTTTCATTGCAGAGCACTGCCTGCCATACAGCCTTGCACCGGATTTACTCGCCCTCTGCAAAAAAACTTCAGAAGACAAAAAGGCTCTGCAGAAAGTCACTCTATCGAGAACCAGCGCCACATATGTAGCTACGCATGGAGTGGCTGCTACTTTGAAGGAAGAACTTGCTGAAAAGTTGAGAGAAACTTTTTTCTCTGTGAACATTGACGAGGCGACAAACAATGCGATGGACAAGGTGTTGAACATTATTGTACAATACTATGACGAGGAGAAAGAGGAAACTGTCACTGCACACTTTGCGTCCATTGTAGTGAACATTGCAACTGCAGAAAATCTGTGCAAAGCTGTGTGTGCGGCATTTGAAGACAGCAACATACCACTTGGTAACATGATTTCCTGTCTGCTTGACAACTGTGCCACTATGCGTGGGGTTCGAGGTGGGCTTGAGACACTGCTGCGAAAGCGCAACCCTAACCTCTTGGACATTGCCGGAGACAGTGTTCACATTGTGACAAATGCGGCCAAGTCTCTACTTCAGCCATTTGAGGGCTATGTTGAAGACTTGGCATCTGATGTTATTACGACATCGAGAAATCTCCAAAGGCGCTGGAAATTGTGGGAGAGATTCAGCAGCTGCTGAATCTACACAGATCATCTACAAAGAACACAAAGGGCACTCTGCACATCATACGCCCTATTCCAAACCGGTTCCTCCAGATGCAGCCTGTCTGCGACCGCCTCATGCAGTTGATGGATGCCTTGCGCGTATTCTACTTCGCTTACCTGAGACAAGATGAGAAGCTGGACAGCAGAAAGTAAGTGAAATATTGACACTTTGTGTGTATCTGTATATTTGAAAGTAAGTTAGTGTGTCCAGTTGTGTGTGCTTGCTATGGCTATTTGGCACTGATTGGTAAATTATGATGAATGGAGATGTGCTAATGATTGGAACTGGAAGACATATTCAATGTGCACTGTCAACTTTCATGCACGGCACTGATCTCTGAGTCCTCGGGATTTTAATTTTTTTTTTGGTGCTGTCTGCCAATGCCACCGTTATATTTATTTGAATTTGTGTTTTTATTTTTGTCCACATTTTTCTTTCTTTGCAGCCAAGGTGCCATCAAAGACATCCTACAGCGAAGAGGAGTGACCGAAGAAGTTGCAGCCCGGATTGAGGTTATCCAGAGGACACTTGCCATGCAGCACAGACCGAGCAAGACAAATGACCAGAGGAAAGACAGGATCCTGACAGCTTTGTTCCAGGAGTTCGACCGTTTCCTGACAACTGTTAACTTGTACCGTGGCCTGTTGAAGAAATTCCAACACTTTGTGAAAATGTTTCAGAGTGAGAAGCCTTTGGTTCATCTCCTTCATGTGGAAATGTTCACCTTTGTGCGCAGTGTCCTGGCATTGTTCCTGAAAAGAGAACACATCCCTGCCTTCTCTTTCCAGGAGATGAAGAAGCTGAAAGAGTCAGTTTCTGACCGCGAGTTCCAACTGGCAGACAAGCGGCTTGGGATAGGTGAGTTTGCTTACCAAAGACTGATGAATGCTTGTCTGGAGAAGACCAAGCCATTCTGGGTGAAGGATCTGTTTGAGAAACTTCGGACAGGCTACGTTGCTGCCGCAAAGATGCTTCTTCACAAGCTCCCCCTCGACAATAAGGTGATACTGCACCTCACCTCTCTGGATCCGGAAGCAGTCCTTGATGCAGATTCAAACACTCATCCTTCTCTGATGGCCCTTGCCACCAAACTGCCTCATGTTGTTGGGGAGAGTGAACTTGGCATTCTTGATGAAGAAGTCAGGGATTACACTACAGACAAGAGCATGGAGGAGATCGCAAAGAAGTTCCAGTCATCCAAGCTTGGGGAGCGAAGAATTGATAGAGATTTCTGGTCGCCCATTTTCCGCCTCGGTGACAGAAATGGAAAGAAGTTCCCCTTGTTGAAGAAAGTTGTAGTTTCCCTTCTCTCCATCTTCACAGGTCCACTGGTTGAGTCCTCTTTCAACATCATGGGCGACATCATACGAGAGGATAGGACTGCCATGACTGCTGCCAACTATGAAGCTATGGCAGTCATCCGCTCAAGCCTGAAGGCAAAAGGAGAAAGTGCCTCGACTCTGACAGTCAACTCAGCGATGAAGGCAAACGTCACAAAAGCCTTCTGTACCTACCAGCAGCACCTGTCCGGAAAGAAGGCCAAGAAAGCAGAAGAGAGACAGGAGAGGCTTAGTAGTGCAATGCAGCAGCTGCAGGTTCACAGCAAGACCTCCACTTTGCAGCAGCTCTCTCAAAGGAAAGGGAGAACCGAACTAGAAGGATCTGAGAAAGCTAGAAAAACCACCCCGCTGCAACCTCACAAGAAAAGAAGAATGGAGTCTAACTCTGACAAAGCCAGAAACACCACCCCGCTGCAACCTCAGAAGAAAAGGAGAGTGGAAGTTGAACTGGAAGCGTCTGGCTCTGAGAAGGCTAGAAATGTCTCCACCCCACAGCAAACTCCTCCTCAGAAGAAGAAAAGTTTAGAAGGCTTTGAGAAGTCTAGAAACTTCTTCACCCCACAACAAACTCCTCCTCAGAAGAAGAGTGTAGAAGGCTCCGAGAAGCCTAGGGACATCAGGTCTTTCTTCTCAAAACAGTAGTGGACACATACAGTGTGACATTTACACCCCAAGCTTGTAGTGAAATGATGTTGTGACTGTCCTATAACAACAGCTAGATATTTAGTTTTTCAAACGTAGCTGTGGTAGCATGTTGTATTTGCAATTGCAATCATTACTTTTGACAAGAACTGAACATCCTATTTCTCAAAAGAATATTTTGTGTGCATCAATGTTGACAAGAACTGATAGGATTGAACATCCTATTGATCTAGATACTAAGGTTTGCCTTATTCATGGTTGTTGACAAGATAAAAGGTAGCCTTATTTTCTGGTTATGGTGATCCATGATGTTTTGTGTGTTATGTAACACTCCTGATTGTGTTGGTAAACTAAATATAATGTCTTTGAATTTGATGGTTGATAATGTCTTTGAATTTGATGATCAAGATACTTAGGTTTGATTTATTCATGGTTGTGGACAAGATAAAAGGTAGCCTTTTTTTCTGGTCATGGTGATCCATGTTTTGTGTGTTATGTAAGACTTGATTGTGTTGGTAAATTAAAATATAATGTCTTTGAATTTGATGGTTGATAATATCTTTGAATTTGATGGTCAAGATACTTAGGTTTGCCTTATTCATGATTGTTGACAAGATAAAAGGTAGCCTTATTTCTGGTCATGGTGATCCATGATGTTTTGTGTGTTATGTAACACTCCTGATTGTGTTGGTAAATTAAAATATAATGAATTTGAATTTGATGGTTTCATTTATCTGTCATGTTTCATTTCAAAATACAATAATGTTTTATCAAATGGATAACGTGCAAACTCAGAAATTTCACACTCTAATTGTGGCTAGACTTAAAAGCACTGTTGAAAATAGTTTGTGCAATTTAGTCACAATAGAGTTATATGAATAATAATGCACTTTAGGAAGTGTTGCCTTTAAAAACAAGGTAGTGTTGCAGCAAAGAAAATTTTACTCTCAGGTTGAAGGAGAGACCTCGGAAATGCTTTGAAAATGCGATTTTTTGTTTTTGGCCAGGGAGCTTCGCCCCCCCTGGTCCACCCAGCGGAGCTTTGCCCCTGCACCCCACCAGGGGCCTCGGCGGCCCCTGGACCCCGGCCAGATTTTCAGTCAAATCAAAATTTCCAACTTTCACCCATGCAAATGGTGTACACCTACTTGGATGAAGGAAAAACAGTGAAGTATTGGAAAAAGATAGCCTTCAATGTCATAAGCAGGGTGGTGTTGAATGCATATATTCTTTACAAGGAGTCTGCACCCAATGAAGAAAAAGTAATGTCACGCTATTAATTCACAGACAAGCTGATATGAGATCTCAGTGTAGAACACATGGCAGGGAAGAAGGCAGCAAGAGAAACACAAGCAGGGCCTTCAGGCATTGAAAGCATTCCTGACAATAAGGAGAAAGACTGCTGTGTCTGTAGTGACAGGCGCAAACCTGGCGGCTGAAAAAGAAGCAGGACCATGTGTGTCAAGTGCCAGAAAGGACTTCATGGCACTTGCTGCCCAAAACACAAATGTTCATAGACAGACTGTGGACTACCAGGAGATAGAACATCTGTTTTCATTTTCTTTTGGTCTACATTTATATATATATATATCTATCTATCTATCTTTCTATCTATCTATCTATCTATCTATCTATCTATCTATCTATCTATCTATCTATCTATCTATCTACCTACCTATCTATCTATATTGGTAAAACCGCGTACCGCAGTTCTGAAGCGCAGAATCGCCCAGGTTCGATCCCCGGCGTGGGAAAAAAAAAAAAAAAAAAAAAAAAAAATAGGCAACAGCAGAAGGGCATCCAGGAGTCATGACCTGGATGTGGCCCGGCCCCCCGAGAGTGTAAGGAATTCAGGGCCGAAACACTTGTCTAAAGGGGGTTACTTCTCTGAAGACCTTCTGTTGTCTAGCTCTCCCTAGAGTTTCTTTCTACCTTCTACCTATATATATATATATATATATATATAATGACTGTAGTCACTGCCAGTTTTTCATGGAGTGCCAGATTCAAAAGGAGTGTAAATAATAAGTGACTGCATTTTGAATGAATATTCAGTGATTACACACATATGTACAAACAATCATACAAATGTTTCACATTTTGAACTTTCTTTTTATCTATTTTATTCCAACAAGTGATGTTATGTACCAGTCGTGAAGTTGTGTGTTCAGTGAGCTCGAGGAAGAAAAATGGATTGCTATTTCAAATCATCATTTTGAACATTTTCTAGACTGAAAATTGCTGCAAAATTTGTGCTTTGTGTAGAAAAAAGGTTATGTATTTTTTCAAAACAGTTTATATCAGGTTTCCAGTCAAGAATAGTTCCCTCGTTCATAGACGATCAAAGAAAAAGGATAATTTTGCAACAAAAAAACAACAAGTTCAGTGGTCATGTCAAGATTTCTTCAAGAACAAGTAAGACGGTAAGACTAAATATTTGTTTTGTATTGTGGTGTTAGTTCAAACTGTCCTGATTATAAAAATGTATACTTTTATATATCTGTGATGCTTAGATTTGCTACTATAGCATCTGGGAAAACGCTACCCATCAGCAACTACTCAAATTGAAAAAATACCCTTAGTCTTTTTCACAAGTTACTTATAAAAACGCATAGGGTCCAGACAGTTAATCATTGTGACTCAAATGTTGTGCATGCCTAGGATGCAGACGTCCTTCTTTTTGTCTTCGACATTTGTTCCGTATTTTCGTAATTTTACGCTTTCCATCTCCTCTGTTTACTCAAATTTTGGTTTGTAGGGTTAGTAATATCCCAGTTTATCATTATTTTGAGTTTCTTGGCCTGTTATTGATTTAAACAGTTTGCTTTTAGCCGTTTGTTCAACAGTTTGTTTTTAGCCGTTTGTCCACGATGCAAGACTTAGTGTGCTTCTGCTGAAGAAAATAGAATTTCTTTTATTCATCATAGGCAGTGGGTGGCTCTAAATCAGCATTTTTAGGGAAGAGTGTGCTGGCGACACCGTGCAATAACCAGGCAATGCCAAAATGACCAGAACGGGGAGCAGCGTTTGAAAAAGACCTCTGAAGGATCCAAAGCAGATGCAGGAGTGAACACTCAAGATCGCGGCAAATCGAAACCAGACAAGGATTCGGAGCATGGTGGCTGCTCTGCCAAGGTAGGCCAAAACTGTGCGAATGCAAGCAATGGAGTGAGAGCAGAGAAAGAAGCAGATACTGACAAGAAAGCTGAGGAAATTTGGACCTGTAAATTTTGCAGCAAAAATTTTGATGATGAGGATGACAAACTTAGAGTGCGAAAGATGTGAAGGGAAGGTTTGTCTCGACTGTACAGAAGGAGTGACTGAAACAGAATACGAAGCACTGAACAACTTTAGTGGACAGTACCATTGGTACTGCACACTGTGACAAATCAGCCATGACAGCGGTCAAGTCAGACAACCTGATTGAGCAAAGGTTTAAGCACTACTTTCAGACTTTCATAGATGAAATTGAAGCAAAGTTCAGAGACGCTGACAAGAAACTGGAAGAGATGCAAAGGCAACTCAAGGAGGAAATGACGAAACAAACAGCTACACAAAAGCTATACAGTGAGGCAGTTCAAACCCCTGCCAGGCATAACAATCCAGTAACAGCAGAGACTAAACAGTTAATCGAGGACAGCGCTAAAGAGGTGGAGGAGAGAGAAAAAAGAAAAAACAAACTGGTGTGGTTTGGTGTGCCCGAGAGCAAATCGGAGGATAAAGAGGTTCGAAAGAAGGAAGACCTAAAATTTGTCTCTCAAATGGGAGAGAAGGTTTTTGACCTCAAGGACAATGTATTCAAAAGCATGAGAAAGCTCAGCAAGAAAGGAGACAAGCCTACGCCTCTATTGACTGTAGTTGACTCTGCAGAGAGCAAGCATGATCCTGAAACAAGCCAAGGAACTTGGAAACGAGAAGAATAAGGCCTACAATGGTATCGCTGTAAAAAAAAAGGACATGACCCCTTTAGAAAGGGAGAAGTGTCGGCAGGGTGCCTGGAGGTAACCATCTCTCGGGATCTGGGCTGGGGCATCCACATGGGTGGCATCAGTGGAGGAGCCGGCAGGACCCTTGGCTTCCTGGGGCACAGCTTGAGGATCAGTGCCCATCACATTGGGGAGACTGCATGCAGTGCACTGGTGCGGCCGGTCCTGGAGTGTGCCTGCGCTGTTTGGGATCCGTGCACGGATGGTTGCGTCGCCGCCGTCAGGGCAGTGCAGTGCACCCGCTTCGTGGGCAGCAGGTGTCATCAATACGCAGGTGGTCAGGGGGCTGGGTTGGACACCGTTGCGGGGCCGTGGGGGGATTGCACGGCTTCCTGTGCTGTGTGGGATCTGGCGTGGGTTGGTGAGTGTGGATTTTGGGAGGGCTCTTGTGTCTGGTGGGTGGCCGGGGCTTGGGGCTGCAGCATTGCGGTGTGTTTGGTACTGCCAGCGGGGCTCATTCCTGCCGCGTACCATCCGGGGGTGGAGTGGGGACTTGACAGAGGCTGCTGTGTCATCAGAGGCTCTTTGCCTGTTCGGGGCAAGAGTTTGCAGCCTCCTACAATAACTGTTTTTGTTTTTTGTTTTTATTTTTGTTTTTTTTGTTTTGCTTCGCATCTGCCCCCCATAAGTGTCAGAATAATCAACTGGATGATTGTGGACACTAACGGATGAAGATGAAAATGAAGCTTGTACAACTGAGAAACCAGAGAAGAGAGGAGACAGTAAAAAAGGGATCGGGAGAGATAGGGGTGATCAGAGGACACAAGGTGATAGGCATAGCAGTGTTTCACATTTCCCTCGGACTCTGGACATTGACCGATTGAAATTTGAAATGACCGATTGTTTTGCTTCTGAGCGGACCCGCTGTCCGATTGATATGCTATCCGAGCGGACCCGTGTCCGATTATTACATGGAAGTCGCGGACACGCCAAGTGTGTTTTATCGAGCGCGTTGAACGGCAGCGCTGGCTGTGCGAGGCCCTTGTAGTCGCTGACACGCCCGCTGACACAGTGACAGTGGACAGCCTATCACAGTGTCAGCCATCGCCCAGCGCTCTGCGAGTGTGCTATTTTTAGCTTCACACTTTTTTTTTTTTTTTTACTGATTTTGAAGCAAGGTGCGACTTCAGTATTAACTTACAATAACTGTTTGTTGATTATTTCATTTGTGTGTTGTTTAAGATGTAATTACTAAAAATTAGTAATTTTTGTTGCAAATGCTTTATGGTATATCAGAGTTCTGCATTACTGGACTTATTTTAAATAAACACTTGTTTTTTTGCGAAAAAATGGTGTCCTATTGGGGGTTCAGAAAATGTGAATCATTGGCATAGCAAAAAGAAGGCAACAAATGGAGTCACGGAAGTCAGAAGTTCAGGACTGAACCAACGGAAAGCCAAACATCATGTACAGTGTATAATTTAAAAAAAAAAAAGTTTTTACGCTAATGTAGATAGTTTGTTTAATAAAAGACAAAAATTACAAACTGTGATTGAGTGTGATAGTAAGCCTGATGTGATATTCATAACAGAAGTCTTACCTAAGAATTTTAGCACTGTGGTGCAAGTTTGTGAAATAAAGATTAAAGGTTATGATTGTTTTACAAACATTCAGATTGGAGCAAAAGATGTTATAGGTGTGTGTATGTATGTTAAGAATGAACTGAGAGCACAACAGCTGACATTATCAAAAGGGCATGCTAAGGTCAAAGAATTTGTATGGTGTGAGCTTTTTTTCTTTCTTTTACTGTTGTTTAAAGTCCAGCTGACTGCGCAGAGCCGTATCAGGTCTATAACCGCTTCAAAACACACAAATCTTCAACAGGAAAAAAAAAAGAAAATTAAGTACACATATTGATCCATTCGCGCACTTAATCTCTAAGGCATAGGACCATTCCGTCCGATTTATCGCACAGGGGAGATTTAAAAAACACACCTGAATACAAATATAAGCATACATAAGGACACCAAAACATATATACAAACAGGCATAAATTACCTAAAATTGCTTCCGCATATCTCACCTCCTTAGAGCCAAAAATGCTCTTAATACATGTACCCAATTATCAATCCCAAGAAAAAGTATGTAAGACTTTATCGAAAAAATACAGGTGAATGGACCATTAAGGCAGAAAATAAGCAGAAATGACAGAAAGCAAGGCAACAAGGCAGAAACAACAGAAAAGAGGAAATTTCTAGCACAGAATTTCCAGAAGGTGGGGATACTATTTATACTGAAAGAGCCCCCAGCAACCCAATGGGGGAATGGTGTGAGCTGACGTTACACGATAATGACAAATTGCTACTGGGAACTGTATACAGATCCCCTAGTAGCCTACCAGAAACTAATGAAACATTAAATACAATGATAAAAGAATTGACTAACGGGAGATTCCCATGTTTTGATAGCAGGCGACTTAAATCACCCTGAGATCGATTGTGAAAGTGTTACATCACCAGGCTGTGGGTGTGGTCACAAGGCAACAGTGTTCTTAGAAGCGATCAGGGACAGCTTCTTGCATCAACATGTGGTTAAGCCAACTCATTATCGAGGGGACCAGAATCCAACCTTGATTGATCTAATATTAACAAATGAGGAGGAAATAATAAGGGAGGTGCAGCACACGGGGCTCCTCTGGGAAAAAGCCATCACCAGTGTCTTGTATTTGACTACATTTGCTATGTCAGGAGGACTCAAAACAACACAGCGGAACTGTGTGCTGTGTTCAGAAGAAGAGCTGCTGACTACGGGAGGAAAGAAAATCCAAACTTCATATGAGTGTGTGAGATGTGGTGTAGCACTGTGCAAAGACAGGGGATGTTTTGCAGCATTTCATCAGTATCAGCACTGAAGTTCTGTGTTTAGCTTTGTCACTGTATATCTATTAGCACACCTGAGTCAGTAGTTTACCTGTGACTTTTTGTTTTTTACCTGTGACTTACTCATGATTTATCTGTGAAGTAGGCAGACCTTAGCATTGTTAATAGTGATTAGTAGTGATTGATAGGATTCCTGTACCTGTTCTAGAATTGTAAGGGCAACAGCTTGGGAAAAAGAGAAAAAGATATCAGGGTGCTTGTAGTTAATGGACTGTTGCCCTTTATAACAAAATCTGTGAGGCTTTGAAGTCCCACTACCTTCAACAGGCCTTACACTTGGCACTCACAGATTCTGTTTTTTTTAACCCTTTGACTCTCACACCCTGAGCATCCTCCATTATCAACCATGCCATCAATGCGAAAACTTAATCCTTTGATTCCCTCATCCTATCCACCAGTGGGAGTCAAAGGGTTAAAGACAATGACAGTAACAACCAAGTAGAGGTTGTGAAGTAGGAAGGCATAACAGGCCACGCCCCCATAGACTTTTTCGACCAAATAATGACAGAAGATTTTACGAAGCGCATCGTTGACGAAACGAGCAGATGAAAGGGGAACTGTCCAGACATAGTTTATTTAGAAAGTGGCATGAACAACAGTCAATGAAATGACAAGGTTTTTTTTTTTTCAGTTTTGATCCACATGGGTCTTGATCACAAACCAGAAATCTCTGACAACTGGACAAGAGATCCAATTCTGCAGGGCCCATTTGCTGCCAACATTATGTCCTGTGATAGGTTTGTTCTTCTCCTGGCCATGTTGCTTGTGAGCAACAACTATGAATATATTCCACAAAGAAGAGACGACCACAACCCTCTCCACAAAATTCAACCTACGCGAGAGATTCAAGGCACTGTACATCCCTGAGGAAAATGTATGCATTGATGAGGCCATTTGCCCGTGGTGAGGAAATCTCAGGTTCAGAGTGTACATGAAGGACAAGCCTGTGGAATGGGGCATAAAGCTTTATGAACTCTGTGAATCATCTTCAGCATATGTGTTTGACTTTGAAATATATGCAGCAGTCCCAAACCTTAGCAACAAACCAGTTGATGCTGTCATGAGACTCGCAGACCCTCGGTTGGACAAAGGTCGAGCTGTGTATGTAAATAATTACTACTGTTGCCCAGATCTGGCTTGAAAGCTGGAGGAGCGTGCTACCCACTGTGTGGGAACAGTGTGCGTAAACAGAAAAGGAATGCCCAGTCAACTTGTTACTGCTGCCACACCACGCGGCCATGTTCACGCTCTGCGCCAAGGTATTTGTTGATTTGTTTTTTATTTTTTGCAATTTCATTTTCTTACATCTAATGCATACAATATTGCTATACAGTGATATGTAAAATCATGGACTTACTGATATTTCAAATTTGCTTTTTTTATTTCATGTGTGTATTTCATATCACTGACATTGAATTAAATTTGACTTGATAGCTTCACATATTTTGTTGTTATTTTACAACTGTAGATTATACTTCCGTAATTTTATGTATACTTCAACTACATAGGATATTAGTCTGGTGTGTGTGTATAGGCCAGTGCATATATATATATATATATATATATATATATATATATATATATATATATATATATATATATGTGTGTGTGTGTGTGTGTGTGTGTGTGTGTGTGTGTGTGTGTGTGTGTGTGTGTGTGATTTTGTGAGTGCATGTAAATGTTTCTTTTCCATTTCAGCTGTTATCCTTTGTTATATACATTTGGTGAAGATGTACCAAAAAAACCCCAAAAAAATGAGTAGAATGGAAACTAAGCTGGGTATTGTTTACAGGTGCAGTAGGTGTTCTGAGGTGGATGGACAAGAAACCAGTGCATCTCGTCACCACCAAGACGGATCCAGCTGTAATGGAGGATGTCCACACAAAGGTCAGGCAGGAAGGTGAAACCCAAGGCTGTCCTGGACTACATTGTCAACTTGGCTGGAGTTGACTGAAGCGACCAGCTCATGGCTTACATGCCAATGAATCGCAAGACAATGAAATGGTGGAAGAAGTTATTCTTTCATCTCTTCACCTTGTGGCTGATTCAGGCATCTATACTGCATCACAGGTACCAGAAGAGTCAGGTACTACCTAAAATGCCCCTGAAAAAGTTCATTGCTTCTGTTGGTAATGCCCTCAGCACCTGGTATCATGCTGGTGTTGCTGCTGCCCAACCTGGCCCTGCCCAGCCCCTGGTCCAGTCTGGCCCTGCCCAGCCCCCAGCCCAGCCTGGCCCTGCCCAACCTGGCCCTGCCTAGCCCCCAGCACACCACCCTGCCCACACCACAGGCTTGACTCGGAGGTGGACATTTTTCCACAGTTCTACCGCCAACACCCAGTGGGAAGAAAAATTATCGTAGGTGCCATGTGTGTACTGCACAGAGTAAACGCCACCCAGGAGTAAAACCGCGGCAGAGTCAGAACTGGTGTGCCATGTGTGGGGTTACCCTGTGTGACAAGCTGTGCCAGGGAAGAGACATCACTTGTTTTCAGGTGTTTCACACCATGAAAAATTATGCAGATTAATAGAATAATGGGGTCTGTGTGCTTTTTGCCATGTGTAAACTGCTGCCGTTCTTCAAGACAAAATGTGTTTTCAACCATCACATGTGAATAGTGTTAGTTCATTTGTTTATTGCTATGACTCTCAATACAGTTTATGCAGAACCATTATTTTTTCAATGGGTAGGCCTACATACTTAATTCAAGCACATTTCCAACTGCTTTATTTGTATCTATTTACAACGCCCTTGATTTTGTTTTTTGTTTTTTACTACTGGCTACAGAAAGGGTACCATAGGAGTTAGACCTTTAAAGTTCTTTGATATGCTTATTCAGTTATCATTCACCTGTTGCTTAGTCAGGCAAAGTCACGTGATGTGACATGAGTATTGGCGCACAGCGCTGTTCCAGGTCGATTGGACGCTAACTACAAGTTGCTTGCAGCAGTTCCGACGCTGACTGAAACCAATTGTTATAGCCTAGAAGTAGATGGTGTTATAATGTAAGTGTGGTGTCTACTGTCTTTTGTGTTGATGTGCACGGATGATTGGTGAGTCGTGATTGTTGAGGATGTTTGATGAAAATGACTGATGCTCAGTTTCACCGACACGTGGTTGGGGAGAAAATTGTCCATACACTTAATTTTTTAATATTCCAAATATCTAAAGTGCCTGTGGAATATCACTTGACTCGCGAAATTGGGCACACTTAGCTTGGCCTTGTGTATGAGGGGAAAGCAACTGAGTGCAAACATCCCGTGTACCGAAGAATGCCAAACGTCAAGTTGCCAAGTTACCAATAACATGTTACTGATTTGAGCTTATTTGTAAAGTGTAGACATACTCAAGAAGCCATTTTTTACTTTTTACTGGTATTTTTGTTGTGATTTATGTGGAAAACAGTCCTCTTTTCAAAAACAGTGAAAATTTCCCTTCTAAGCAATTGCAGCCACCCTCTATTTTGTCATCATGAAAATGTACCTTGTTTTACTACTGGCTACAGAAACAGTAGGGGCCTACCATAGAAGCTAGAGCCCTGAGTCCTTGTCACATGCTTGTTCAATCCAATAATAACCATGTGTTAAAATTTCAACTGTGTGTGTTTTGTCATTATTTTTCAATATTTTTTTCAAAAACCTATACAAACGCCCAGTATACAGAGGAATGTTAAATTCCAAATCGCCCAGTAGGGAGTGAGTTAAAGCCCAGCGGACTGCGTAGAGCCATATCAGGGCTACAACCGCTTCAAAACATACAAAACTTCAAAAGGAAAAAAAAAAAGAAAATTAAGTACACATATCAATGCATTCGCGCACACAATCCAAGGATACGCCCCTGGCATTGACCACTCCATCCAATTTATCGCGCAAGGGATTTAAAAAAGACACCTGAATACAAATTTAAGCATACCGAAGGACACCAAAACATATATAAAAACAGGCATAAATTACCTAAAATTGCTTCCGCATATCTCACCTCCCTAGAGTGAAAAATGCACTTAATACATGTCTACAATTATCAATCGTAAGAAGAAGTACGCAAGACTTTATTGAACACATACAGGTGAATGAATCAGCAAGGCAGAAAATGATAGGAAGAAATGACAGAAAGCAAAGGAACAAGGCAGAAACGAAGAAAGTGACAGAAAAGAGGAAATTTCTAGCACAGAATTTCCAGAAGGTGGGGATACTATTTATACTGAAAGAGCCCCCAGCATCCCCATGGGGGGAATGTACACAACACATTACATCATCAAGCAGAACAACATTAACATACACATTACAGCACCAAACATGACACAATTAATGTACGCAACATGTTACAGCACCAGACACAACAAAGTTAATGTACACACAACACATTACAGCACCAGATACAATACAAACAGTTAATAAACACAAAACCATGCCACTTACTTTCATCGGTCAGTGTTTCACCCCACTGAAGCTTGGTGGGTGGTGTGTCTGGGCCATGTGAACGTCCAACGCTGATGTGTACGCTCTTTCTGGTAGTGGGAAAATTTGGGGCACTCTCACTAAATCAACACAAGACAAAACAACTTCATTAGACAGTATAGAATTATGGGCAATGCCTAACACTTCATGATAACAACAGGAAAATAGCAGCATTGCATCAGGATTTCCAAGATGGAAACTATTATGCCACAGCAGAAAAATATACTCACACTTTATGATACAGAAGGAAAATATGGGCACTGCCTCACACTTTATGATATTGAAGAAAAATACGGCACTGCTTTATATTCATGCTTTGCGATACCGAAGGAAAACATGGGCACTGTCTCATATTCACACTTTATGATACAGAGGGAAAATACAGGCACTGCCTCATACTTTATGATACTGAAGGAAAATATGGGCGATGCCTCCTACTTGTACTTTATGAAATTGAAGGAAAATATGGGCACTGCCTCACATTTTATGACACAACAGAAAAATACAGGGACTGCCTCATACTCACACTTTATGACACAGAAGGAAAATACAGGCACTGCCTCCTACTTTATGATACTGAAGGAAAATATGGGCACTGCCTCTTACTTTATGATAAAGAAGGAAAATACGGGTACTGCCTCATATTGTATGATACTGAAGGAAAATTTGGGCACTGCCTCATACTCATAGTTTAAGATACTAAAGGAAAGTATGGGTACTGCCTCATACTTTATGATACAGAAGGAAAATTCAGGCACTGCCTCATACTTTATGATACCAAAGGAAAATATGGGCACTGCCTCATAATGTATGATACTGAAGGAAAATTCGGGCACTGACTCATACTTTATGATTCTAAAGGAAAATATGGGCACTGCCTCATACTTTATAAGACAGAGGAAAAATATGGGCTCTGCCTCACACTTGATGACACAAAAGGAAACTTCAGGCGCTGCCTCATATTGTACGGTAGTGAAAAAAAATATGGGTGCTGCCTCCTACTTTACGATACAGAAGGAAAATACGGGTACTGCCTCATACTGTATGATACTGAAGAAAAATTCGGGCACTGCCTCATACTTATACTTTATGATACTGAAGGAAAATATGGGCACTGCCTCATACAATACAAAATAAGACAGAGGAAAAATATGGGCACTGCCTCACACTTGATAATACAGAAGAAAACTATGGGCACTACCTCACATCTTATGATACAGAAAGGAAACTACGGCACTGCTTTACATTTTATGATGCAGAAGAAAACTATGGGCACTGCCTCACACTCAAACCTTATGATGCAGAAGGAAAATGTGAGCACTGCCTCACACTCAAATCTTATGATGCAGAAGAAAACTATGGGCACTGCCTCACACTCAAACCTTATGATGCAGAAGGAAAATATGATCACTGCCTCACACTCAAATCTTATGATGCAGAAGAAAACTATGGGCACTGCCTCACACTCAAACCTTATGATGCAGAAGGAAAATATGAGCTATGAGCACTGCCTCACATTCAAACCTTACGAAGAGACGAAAACTATGGGCATTGCCTCACACTCAAACCTTATGATACAGAAGGAAAATATGAGCACTGCCTCACACTCAAATCTTATGATACAGAAGAAAACTATGGGCACTGCCTCACACTCAAACCTTAGAAGGAAAATATGAGCACTGCCTCACACTCAAATCTTATGATGCAGAAGGAAAATATGAGCACTGCCTCAAACTAAATCTTATGATGCAGAAGAAAACTATGGGTACTGCCTCACACTCAAACCTTATGACGCAGAAGACAAAATATGAGTACTGGCTCACATTATCAGAATTATGCAATGCAGAAATGCAGATATACAATACTGTGCACAAAATGAGTGAAATGTATGATAACTGAGCATATTATCATTCACAACAAGAAAAAAAAAAAGAAAAGAAAAAACCCTCCCCTCTCTCATTAACCCTTTGATGCCAACACCCTATCCACCAACTACAAAAACTGAACCCTTTGATTCCCTCACCCTATCCCCCAGCTTCTTGCAGGAAGCTGGTGGATAGGGTGAGGGAATCAAACAGTTCAATTTTTGCTTTGCTGGCAGGGTTGACAATGCAGGATGCTGGTGGAGAGGATGCAGGAGTCAAGGGGTTAAATATCAAATTTGAACACAAATGCCATCCCACACATGCATGCATCACACAACAGGTGCAGGAGTTACATGGGTAAACATCAGACTTTCAATTGGAAGTTTCTGGGTTCACTTCACTACACTTCTGCCTGGTGGGTACAGGGTGAAGATTCTTCCTATCTCCCAGGTCAACATGTGGGCAGACTTGCCAGTGCCTAAACCCCCTCATCCAAACTGAATATCAAATATGCATATGTGAGTCAACACGCAAAGCCAGAACAAGATTGAGGCAGCCGAGATGTGGTTTGTAAGAAGAATGTTGAGAGTTCCATGGACAGCAAAGAAAACAAATGAGAGTCTTGACAGAGGCAGACACAGGAAGATCATTGATAAGGAAGATTAGGAAAAGACAGGCACCATTTATAACCAGGTAAATCCAAGGAGAAAATATTGGACGGACTTGCAGGGTGGCTGAGGACAGAGAAGGTGGAAGATGTGCTTGCAGCAACAAGGGATAGATACATATGGAGGGCCATGATCGCCAATGCCATGCGGCAGGGCACATGATGATGATATCAGGAAATCCATTCAAGCAACAATGTGTTTCAAGGAAAAAATGCGGGGGGTCCAGGTGGGGGCATAGGCCTCCTGTGGGGTGCAGAGGCAGAGCCCCTGATGGGGGTCTGGGGTGTTGCCCCCAGAAGCTAAAGCATTTTAGTCTAGTAAATGGAAATTTAACCCCCTCTGGTGAAAGATAAATCAAGTATTTTAATAAAAGAAAAAAAGGGCACAAGCATTGTTAACAATGAACAAAACATGCAACTTTTCCTCACTCTCTTTTGCCTCACAAGAAAAACGAAAATTTTCGTTAAATGTCCTGAGCCTGTCGTTGTGCTGCTTTCCTTTCTGGTGATCAACCAGTGCTCGTTTATTGCCGGACTTGTAACTGATTTCCGGGAGGCAAAGTTTGCAGTACGCTTCAACGGCGATCTTCAGTTTCTCGAAGAAACGAGCGAACTTATTGCCATCGTACACTTCCTGCAGCCAGTCCCATTTCCAGCGATTTTTGAGGCCTTCATCGATGTCAGCGATGGAAGCATTTAGTGGAACAAAGTCCCTACGTATACTCATATTTCAAGGCGTCGATGGAACACAGAGAGTGACGCTTGTGAAAGAGGATGCGCAAATCTCGCGGACAGTTGCAAAAGTAAAACCGCGCACGCGCTCACGGCTTGTTTTGAATAGTTACGGTGATCCCAGTCCCGGTTCTCCATACTTTCAAGGAACTTTTTTTTTTCCCCCTTTCGCAGATATCCGCGAATTCGCGGACATTTGGATTGCCTGTGATATTAGAGATACTGTAAGTCATGTCAGTGGCTGACGTATGGAAACGTTACAACACTCAGCATACATGCTCACCAATGATGTGAACTGTGCACAATGAAGTGGGACATGGTCAGCTCACCTTAACTCTTAGACTCCTGCACCCTGTCCACTGGCATCCTGCATTGTCAACCATGCTAGCAAAGCAAAAACTCAACCCTCTGATTCCCTCACCCTATCCACCAGCTTCCTGCAGGAAGCTGATGGACAGGGTGAGGGAATCAAAGGGTTAAGTTTTTGCAGTTGGCAGATAGTGCGTGGGAGTCAAAGGGTTACAGCTTGAGTTCTACATGCGCTACTAACAAGTCTGATTATGTGTAATGCACATTGAGTCCAAAATAATGAGTTTGGAGAATGATTTATAACAGGAGTATCTTGTCAACAAACACACACACACACACACACACACACACACACACACACACACACACACAAACACACGTTTTCACTAATACCTTACACACACACACATACACACAAAACCCATTATCTTGTGAACACACACACACATACACACAAACACATACACATATTATCACTAATATCTTACACACACACATAGCCTACACACACACATACATACACAATTACCTTTCAGACAAGGGACGCCAGTCTGCGCGTTGGGGTAGCAACGACAGGAATAGCTTCCCCTTAGGCTGTGTGTCCAGGAAATTCTGATGTGCTTGAAATGCATCTGGTGCATGTCGTGAACGCTTGATGGACCGCAAATCTGTAAACAATGGCTAAACATTACACAAGATCAGCACACCTCTATGCTGATTGCCACAGTTATCACAAATCTGTAAACAATGGCAAAACATTACACAAGATCAGCACACCTCTATGCCGACTGCCACAGTTATCGCAAATCTGTGAACAATGGATAAACATTACACAAGATCAGCACACCTCTATGCTGACTGTCACAGTTATCGCAAATCTGTAAACAACTGATAAACATTACACAGGATCAGCACACCTCTATGTTGACTGTCACAGCTATCGCAAATCTGTAAACAACTGATAAACACTACACAAGATCAGCACACCTCTATGTTCACTGTCACAGTTATCGCAAATCTGTAAACAACTGATAAACATTACACAGGATCAGCACACCTCTATGTTGACTGTCACAGTCTTTAGAGCTCTTAACTCTTTCCGGACTTGTCAGCGGAATATCCGCTGACGCGTAGATTTTCCCTAGGGTCTGTCAGCGGAATATTCGCTGACGTTTTTACAAATTCGCATACTTAGCCAATGGTCAATGGGAAGTAACTCAGTATTCCAACATGATCTTTGGGCACTGTAGCAGTGTTCTGTTACCTCCCTTTTCACTGTTTCGACTTTGATGGTTTTGTTTTTATTTTCTTTTGTAACTAGTGTAAGCGTTGTGTTCACCCCTACAGTCCGGTATTTTGACGTCTTACAGACTTTTCTATGCTTCATACCACTGTGGAATTCATTCTCACTTTTCTGATGGACATTCCATGGAGGATCTGACTCTGGACTGATGTGTATTCCAGCTGGATTGTCTGTGCTGCATGATTGTGCATGTTTTCCGAAACTCTAAGATTTAAATTTGTTTTTGATATAAAGTTTGTTTTCCTGATACGTCTCTGAATTTTTCTATATTTCTTTTAAAAATGCCAAAAAACGTGTCACAGGGGTTAAGCCACCTCCCAAACTCTGCGGCTGGAAAGAGTTAACTAGAGATCCAATATCTCAAGTTCAACCTCGGCCCATAACATGAAAACTGGCCCATTTGCTGCCCACCTTAACTAGCCCATTCGCTGCCCACCTTAACTGGCCCATTTGCTGCCCACCTTAACTGGCCCATTTGCTGCCCACCTTAACTAGCCCATTTGCTGCCCACCTTAACTAGCCCATTTGCTGCCCACCTTAACTAGCCCATTTGCTGCCCACCTTAACTAGCCCTAACTAGCCCATTTGCTGCCCACCTTAACTAGCCCATTCGCTGCCCACCTTAACTAGCCCACTTGCTGCCCACCTTAACATTCTAATCATTTTGGTGGTGTTAGTTTAATTAGCATTTCATTGGGCACAAGTTGTGGTCAGGTCACAGTGGGGATAGCCTGAACTAAGTGTACAGTGATGAAGTGACCCCCTGAAAATCTGAGTGTGAATTCTGCGCGCAGTATCTGACCCCTTAATTTCCAGGAAGTAATGATCACTGCGCGCACGCCAACACACACACACACACACACACACACACACACACACACACACACACATATATATATATATATATATATATATATATATATATATATATATATATATATATATATATATATATATATATATATATATATATATATACACACACACAACCCGGAGAGACGGGTGGACATCGGGAAAGACCGAGGACGTCGGGAAAGACCGGCGGTGGTAGGGGCTAACTACCCAAGCCACTGTAATCAAGAGTTACGTCAACCACAAGGAAAGACAGCCCCAGGATCCACCGAGAGGGGGGAGTAGAGAATGGAGCCACAAGGATTGACCCAACGGATAACGACCCAGGCATGGACAGGACAACGAATCAAGATGACAGCCCCAGGATCCACCGAGAGGGAGGGGCGGAAGATGGATCCACAAGGATTGATTCAACGGATAACGACCTAGGCAGGGACAGGACAGCGACTCAAGAACATCAAGAAAGCAGCTTCACTTGCGAGCAGTGTTGCAGAAAGTTCGGCACCTGGCGAGGGTTGAGGGTGCACCAGGCTAGGGTCTGTATGAGGGAGAGAAGACAGTGCAGATCGACAGATCGTAAGACACGAAGCAAGTCATCCCAGGACGAAAACCACAGTGGATCGATTAGTGCTCCAGTCCACTCTCCTTCCGTCCAGACCCAGAGCGGTCCAGAGCAGCAAACCCAGGAACCAGGGACAAGGAAGCCGAGAATACTGTGGCCCGCTGCCAATGAGAAGGCAAAGTACAAGGTACTGGAAGATAACGTCAGGAAGAAACTGAAAGAAGCCAAGAAGAATTCCAGCGGAGGCGAAGCCAAAGAGATGTTGGGCGTGTTTGCAAACATTATCTACGAGTCGGCGATGGAAGAATTTGGTAGCAGCGAGGTAGAGAAGAAAACACCTTTGCAGAAAGGGGGATTGAGTAGAAGACAGAGAGTGCTAGCACAACTGAGAAAACAGAAACGTGACTTGCAGAAGCAGAGAAAAAATGCACCACCAGAAGAACAAGAAGGCCTGAGAATCATGTTTGAAGACCTTAAAAAAAAGAGCAGAGACCTCCAGAGGCAAGAAAGAAGACGCACCAGAAGAAAAGAGAGCAGAAGAGCACGTGAGGAATTTATGAAGAATCCATATGGAGCAGCTAAGAAGTTGTTCACGGAGGCACGGAGCGGGAAGTTGAAGTGTACGAAAGAAGAGCTAGACACTCATGTTAAGCAGACATACAGCGATCCAAAAAGGGATGAGCCGCTGCCAGACATGAATGGCCTGAAGCATCCAACTGCCCCTGGTGTGAGCTTCCAGCTTGGTCCGATCAGAGAAAAAGAAGTGGACGAGTTTGTCAGAAAAGCAAGAGCCAAAAGTGCACCTGGAGGAGATGGCGTGTCCTACAAGGTTTTCAAGTACAGCGACGAGTTGAGGCACACCCTTTTTGAGATGCTGAGAGCTTTGTGGGAAGACAAGGAGTTTGCTGAAGGTTGGTGCAGAGCGGAAGGAGTGTACCTACCAAAGGAACAGAATGCAGAGATTATAGGGCAGTTCCAACCCATCTCCATCATCAATGTGGCGTGCAAGATCTTCATGGGAATACTTGCGAAGAGGACTGTGGCATATCTGCAAAGCAACGGCTATGTGGATGAGAGCGTGCAGAAAGCTGGGATACCAGGGATCCCAGGATGCATTGAACACTCTTTTACGATCTGGGATGCAATCCAAGAGGCCAAGAAAACCAAAGGAAGCCTAAGTGTGGTTTGGTTGGATCTGGCGAATGCCTACGGATCCGTTCCCCATGAACTGCTGATGAAAGCAATGGACTTCTTTTACATCCCGCACGAGGTGCAAGGCATCATGAAAGAATACTATGGTAACTTCCAGATGTGATTCTCGACCGAAGACTTCATAACTGAGTGGCACCGATTGGAGATTGGGATCGCAGCCGGCTGCACTATATCTGTCATCTGGTTCATCCTGGTGATGGAGATGCTACTGAGATCTGCAGACTGCGCTGAGGAAAAAGCAAAGGTGAGATCACCAAAGAAAGCCTTCATGGATGACGTGACCTTGCTGACAAGAGATACGGACACAATGCAGGGTGTTTTGACTCGGCTGGATGAGCTGATCACTTGGTCCAGGATGAAGTTTAAAGCCAAGAAATCTAGAAGCCTGACTATTCACAAAGGGAAGCAGAAGCAACAGAAGTTTACAATCGCAGGGGAACAGATGCCTACAGTAAAATAGCAACCTGTGAAAAGTTTGGGACGGTGGTATGCAGGAACCCTGTCAGACAGAAGTCGGGGTGTGGAAATCATGAAGCAGGCTAAAGATGGGCTGAAAGCGATTGACCAAACAAAACTGCCAGGAAAGTATAAGATATGGTGTTTGCAGTTGCCCTCTACCCTCGACTGGCATGGCCGCTGATGACGTACGAGGTCGCCGTGTCGAGAGTTGAGATGATCGAGAAAACACGTAACACCTACATCAGGAAGTGGCTGGGGCTGCCTCGCACAACCAACACATCGGCCCTGTACAGGCAGAAGGGAGCGCTCCAGCTACCCCTCGCATCCATCGTGGAGATCTACAAGGCAGGAAAGATCAGGACTGTGATGATGCTGAGGGAGTCGAGGGATCAAAAAGTCAGCGACGACCCACCAGAAGTCAGAACAGCTAGAAAATGGAATGCGGAGGATGCGGTTGACGAGATCATCTCTTCGTTGGAACATGGCGACATTGTAGGTCCAGCACAGACGGGCAGGTTGGGACTTGGCAATGGCGACTTCAGACCTTTTAGGAAGATGTCCCAACGAGACAGAAGAGCAGCTGCAGCAGGGCAGGTGCGAAAGAATGAGGCTGAAAGGCAAGAGGTTCACCTCATCCAGTGTGCTCAACAAGGGCGGGTGACCGGGTGGGAGGAGCATGTAGTGGAAAGAAAGATTGGATGGAGTGAGATCTGGGAGTGGAACACATCGAGGTTAAGCTTTCTTCTCCGGTCCACCTATGATGTTCTGCCTTCACCAGTGAACTTAGTCAGATGGAAGGTCCAGGAAGATGACAGGTGCAGGTGCGGCAAACTAGGAACCATGAAGCATATCCTCTCAAACTGCCACCTGGCCCTGAATAGATACACCTGGAGACACAATGAAGTGCTCAGGGTGTTTACCAAGATGGCGAAGGAGCAGGTGGAGGAGGGAAAATACGCTCTTAAGCCGCAGAAACAAGGACTAGGCAAGATCATGTTTGTACCGCAAGGAAGCAAGGTTCCTGATGGAAAGAAGGCAAGCGAGGCCACGGATGGCCAGTGTGGTGGTCTGTGGGAGGTAGCCGCAGACCTTGAGGGCTGCGAGAGATTCTTCCCCATCCCAACAACGAAGAAGCCAGACCTGGTGGTATGGAGCAAGGAAGAGAGAGAGGTGCACCTTGTGGAGCTGACGGTGTCCCACGAAGACAATATCAGGGCTGCACACGAGCGGAAGGAGAATCGCTACGAAGCTCTTGTCGATGAATGCGAGGAGGCGGGATGGAAAGCAACGCACTTCCCAGTCGAAGTCGGCTGCAGAGGTTACATCGCAAATAGCGTCAGAAAGTGGATGAAAGTGGCTGGACTTGGTCCGAAGAAAGTGAAAACCATGACAAAAGCTCTACAGAAGACTGTAGAGAAAGCAAGTCATTGGATCTGGTTGAAGAGAGAGGACACCTCCTGGAGCGAGTCCTGACGGTTGATGGCAAAGGCACACAGTCGAACTGGCAGGGAGACCTCACATCGGTGAGGGGGCTCGGTGCGTCATTGAAGCTGTAGAGAGGAAGAGCCCGAAACAGCGACGCATTCTCTCCTGATGATCTCCACGCCAGAGTCCGGCCCTCGGAGCTTTCGACTGTTAGCAGAGTAAGCTGTTTTCAATGATTTACACATGTAAACACATGGACATACACACATCAACGTATATGACATATATATGGTATACACACATAACACATAAATATACACACACTCATTCACATTCATATACATACACATACAGATATACACAGGTATACAAACACACACATCCATACATACATAATACAAATACACACACATACATATATACACAAGTATACAAACACACACATCCATACAAACACAATACACATACACACACAGACAAACCTCAATTCTACAAAACAAACACATACCGGTCCTATCAGGACGGGAATTCTCCATCTCATCAGGCCCACTGGCTTCATCATCATCATAATCATCATCATCATCATCATCATCGTCCTCCTCGCTGTGTGCCAGTCCCTCCCAGTCATTGTCACGGTTTCGTTCTCGCTTTATTTTACGCGGTCTGCCATCAGTGTTGTCTTGGTTCTCCTCTGACACAGTCTTGATTCTTTCCAGGGATCTGAACATGGCAACAATAGAATAAATTTCAAAGTTGGTGTAACAAGATCCAATGTATTCAGAAACTTTATGTAACAAGTGTTAAGGAGTGTTCTGTAAACTTCAAAGTTGGTGTAACAAGATCCAATGTATTCAGAACTTATGAACAGTGTTAAGAGTGTTCTGTAAACTTCAAAGTTGTGAACAGATCAAGTATCAGAACTTTGTAAAGTTAGGAGTGTCTGAGCTTACGGATTTTGTACTTTGTATCTGCTTCTATGCTAGCCCAATGAGTAGCGCAAACTGTGTTGGATTTCAGAAGTTCTGCAATATGGGAGATAATTCCTACGTGACTCTCAAGAGTTATGTTCTTTGATTAATATCATAAAAATTCTCCCAGCTTCCCTCTTATTTCTCTATGTAACAAGATCCGGCGAACTGTAAAACTATGTCACAAGATTTAGGGGATCTCACACTTCATGTAACAAGATCCAGAGAACTGTCAAAGACCATCCTCCAGGGAACAGTAGAAGGAAATGGAGAAAGCAGAGACAGAGGAACAAATGGGATACACAAGAGAAGTCTGTCATAACCCAGGCACTTGCCCATGATCCTGAATTTTTATCATGATTATTATTAGTGTTTAAAGTCCAGCAGATTGCTCAAAGCCTTATCAGGGCTTAACACAACATACATGTCTAAATACATTGATGACCCCCCAAAAAAAAGAAATCCTGGAAAAGAAAATGAAGTTCACACATCATTGCATTCATGTAAATAATCAAATCTTGGAAAAGAAAATGAAGTTCACACATCATTGCATTCATGTAAATAATCAAATCTTGGAAAAGAAAATGAAGTTCACACATCATTGCATTCATGTAAATAATCAAATCTTGGAAAAGAAAATGAAGTTTCACACATATTGGATTCTATGTAAATAATCAAATCTTGAGAATGAAAATGAAGTTCACACATATGCAATGTAAATAATCAAATCTTGGAAAAGAAAATGAAGTTCACACATCATTGCATTCATGTAAATAATCAAATCTTGGAAAAGAAAATGAAGTTCACACATCATTGCATTCATGCAAATAATCAAATCTTGGAAAAGAAAATGAAGTTCACACATCATTGCATTCATGTAAATAATCTAAGAAATACGCTCCTGGAACTGGCCATTCCACTGAATTTATTACTAGGGGGATTTTAAGAAGAAAAAAACCTGAATAAGAGAAAATGAACACAACTAAGCACACGAAAAACATACAAAACAAAACTAACCTACAGTACCTAAAATTGCCACTGAACAGTTTACGTCTCTAGAGCAAAAAAAATGTAAGTAATAAATGTTACGGCTAGAAAAGCAATTAACATACGTAGCCAAGTATCAATCCAAATAGACGAAGTATGTACAACAAAGGTGAATGGAACAGCAAGGCAGAAAATGAGAAAGGAAGAGATGACAAAACAAAGGACTGGGTCTGAAACAAAGAGAGTGACAGAAAGGAGAAAATTTCAAGCACAGAATTTCCAGAAGGTGGAGAGACTACCTATGCTGAAAGAGCCCCCAGCATCCCCATGCAGCCCACAACCCTGTAGGATGAAGACAGTAGTGAAGTGTTCATTGCTACAGCAACATTACAACCCTGGTGGGTTTTGCGGCCCGCAAGCAGTAAGAGTGAGGCCAGAGAGTTGAGTGAAAATACACGCACACCTACTTGCAAGAACACACACAATGACAAAACTGTGAAAATGACACTTGTTCATCAGGTCAACCACACACAGACAAACAGACATTTATGCTCATCTGCATGCTCATGCACACACAAAATCAAAACCTTCAAAGAAAACCCACAGAAATTACAGAGCTGTTAATGGCACTGTGCTGTAGAAAAATGCAAATCCACTTTGATAATAAAAAACATGTAGTACCATTATCAAAACAAGTAAATAAACAAACTTCCATCCGGTCACAAAAAAGAGGTGGCCCTCCTCTATAGCAACATGATTTCCTTGGGAAGACAAACCTATTATTGTTATCGGTGTTTAAAGCCCAGCTGACGGCGTAGAGCCATATAAGAGCTATAAATGCTTCAAAACATACAAAACTTCAACAGGAAAAAAAAAAGAAAATTAAGTACACATACCAATGCATTCACGCATATAATCTAAGGACATGCCCCCGGCGTTGACCATGCCGTCCAATTTATCGTACAGGGGATTTAAAAAACACACCTGAATACTAATATAAGCATACCTAAGGACACCAAAAACATACATAAAAGGAGGCATAGATTACCCACAATTGCTTCCCGCATATCTCACCTCCCTAGAGCCAAAAATGCACTTAATACATGTACCCGATTATCAATCCTAAGAAAAAGTATGTAAGACTTTATCACACATACACGTGAATGGACCAGCAAAGCAGAAAATGATAGGAAGAAATGACAGAAAGCAAAGGAACAAGGCAGAATCAAAAAGAGTGACAGAAAAGAGGAAATTTCTAGCACAGAATTTCCAGAAAGTGAGGATACTATGTATACTGAAAGAGCCCTTGGCATCCCCACGTGTGGGGGGGTGGGGGGTGGGGGGGGTTGGGCGACTGACCTGCATTTCACATGAAAAAAAATCAGATTCTTTAATCCACATAATTCTAAAAGACTTACGCGGCAGCAGCTTTGCGTGTGGGTCGGCTGTCAGATATGGAGGGTGTACTGCTCTCCCCTTCTTCTCGTCTCCTCTCTCTCCTCTCTTCCTCTGCATTCATCCGCTCTTCCCGCGCCTTCTTCTCCACCTCTTTCTTGCGGTCTTCACGCATGTGTTGCTGTAGCCACATCGCCTTCACTGCATTACCACAAAGCTCGCACCTCACTCTCTCGTTCTGCCAACAGTCAAAGAATTTTGGGAGAATAAGAGAACTGATACCGAATTCTGCCATGTTCTGTACTGCTAGGGAGATAATTTACACACTGAACAGAGAAAGTGAGACCAGTGTCCAGAAGGCAAACGCCTAATGACCAACTTTCATCCCTGTTGAGCACACCCACTTATTTCCATGAAGACAAAAGCCAGTTTATCAATACAACGTTTCCAAGGAAACAAAAGCCAGGCTTCTGAATACAACATCACCATGGAAACAAAACCCAATAATAAATAATAACAACAATAATAATAATAACAATAATAATAATGATGATGGTAATAGTAATAATAATAAGAAGAGTAATAGTAGGCCTACTACTGCTAATAACAACAATAATAATAATTAGTAATAATGATAACAACAATAATTATAAGCCTGATCAGGAAGTATCTCTCTGTCGAAACAACTGCAAAACTCGTTCTCTCCTTCATAATGTCTCGCATTGACTATTGCAATTCACTCCTGTCTGGTCTTCCTGCCTCCACCATTCACATCCTACAGCGCATTCAAAACAATGCTGTACGCCTTGTACTCAAAAAGAAAAAAGCTGACCACATATCTCCTCTCCTGGCACAACTTCACTGGCTCCCTGTATCAAAGCGCATACAGTACAAACTAGACACCATGTGCTACAAAAGCCTCAATAACGCAGCCCCCGATTACCTGTCAAGCCTACTTGAGATCTATGTTCCCTCACGTACCCTCCGCTCTGCCTCCGATCCTCTGACTTTTCGCTTTCCACGCACTAAGCTCAATACCTATGGTCCACGAGCCTTCTCTGTTTCTGGTCCACTCTCCTGGAACAAACTTCCTCTCTCAGTCCGTCAGCAACCTACTTTTGCCTCCTTCAAGTCCGCTCTCAAAACTCACCTTTTCTCCTCTGCATAAAATCCTAACCTCACTCAACCCCCCTCTGCAGCCTGTCGCCGCTCGGAGGGGAATCACTTTGTTTTAATATATAATTGTATATGATGTGCTCTCTGTGGTTTTCCATTGGTTTTATTCTTGCTTTTATTGCTTTTATTCTTTTCTCCCCATTTGTGGCCATGCATGTGTGTGTGTGTGTGTGTGTGTGTGTGTGTGTGTGTGTGTGTGTGTGTGTGTGTGTGTGTGTGTGTGTGTGTGTGTGTGTGTGTGTGTGTGTGTGTGTGTGTGTGTGCGTGCGTGCATGCGTGTGTGCGTGTGTGTCTTTTCGGCGCTTGGATTTGATTTTGTCGAGATTTGCGCTATATAAATATTGTAATTATTATGTATGCATGTGCGTACGTATGTATGTATGTATGTATGTATGTATACGCTTAGATTTATGTATGTATGCATGTATACGCTCAGCTTAGATTTATGTATGTAAGTATGTAAGCATGTATGTATGCATGTATACACTCATATGTATGTAGGTATGTATACATGTATACGCTCAGCGCTTAGATTTGATTTTGTCAAGATTTTGCGCTATATAAATAAAATATATTATTATTATTATATTATTATTATAATGATAGTAATAATAATAGTAGTAGTAGGCCTCCTTCGGTCATGACTGACCATGGACAAAGTACATCCGTTCTAATGTCTAGATGGGCTGTCTGCTTGGTCCAAGCAGCGTCGCCTGTGACTGTACAGACCAATGCGAGAGAGGCAGTCTCTGTCGCAGCGGTCGCATGTGTATGTTGATGCTGGTCTGTTGGCTGTCATCCCTTTTCTGCGAACTCGCTTTTCTGCTGCAGCAGCTGACAGTTTGTCCTCACCAATCCGCAGCTGTTTTTTGAGAGTAGTTCTCCAGCTGTTGCGGTCGTCTACGAGGTCCTCCCAGGACTCAGTGCTGATCTCAAGCGCCTTCATGTCACGCTTGCAAACGTCTTTGTATCTCAGCTGTGGGCGGCCAATGTTTCTCTGCCCTGTGGCAAGCTCACCATAAAGGATGTCTTTTGGGATGCGACCATCTTCCATGCGGCGAACGTGGCCCAACCAGCGCAGCCGACGCTGTCTCAGCATGTTATGCATGGTTGGGAGGCCAGCGCAGGTTAGGACTTCGTGTTGGTCACCTTGTCTTGTCAGGAAATGCCAAGTATGCGCCGTAGGCTTCTCAGGTGGAAGGTATTGAGCCTTTTCTCCTGAGGAGCATGCGTGGTCCACGCCTCGCTGCCATACAGCAAGGTGCTGAGGACACAGGCGTTGTATACAGCCATCTTTGTCTGTGTGGTCAGCTTGGGATTTGTCCACCCTTTGTGTGAGGCGGGCTAGTGTTGAGGCTGCCTTCCCGATCCTCTTGTCGACCTCTGTGTCAAGGGAGAGGTTATCGGTGATGGTGGACCCAAGATATGTGAATTGATGGATGGCTTCAAGCTCGTAGTCATCAATGGTGATGGCTGGTGGAGATGGCGTAACAATAGTATTACCATTAACAATAATAGTAATAATAGTCATGGTGATGATAAACAATATTGATAATAATAACAACACTAATAATAGCTACTAATCTACACCAACACAATATGATAATCAGTGTTTGATTTCTTAAATTTCTAACCAAATTATTTTGAACTTATGAAGCAAGATAAATATAGCTCTCTGCTGCACCACTTCAATAATAGAAATAATAATAATGATGATGATGATGATGATATTGATCATAAAATACTAATAATATCTACTAACCTAAACCAACACAGTACAGTAATCAGTGTTTGATTTCTCAAATTCATAATCAAATTAATTTTGGACTTATCAAGCAAGACAAACATACCTCTCTGCCGCACCACTTCAGATGATGCTGGAAATACTGGGCAAACTTGAACGGCTTGCGACAGGTGGAGCTGGGACATATGATCACCTTGCGCATTTTCAAGATCTTCTGAAAAGCTCGCAATGACTGTTCGCCCTCAGGGCAATCCGCAGTATACTGCCATCACAAACACATTGCATGACAGTAATGATCGAAACATCAACAACAACAAAATTATACTGTAATGATACTATAGCAACAACAACAACAACAAAAACAACAAGATCAGAAACACACTGCATGACAATAATGATCGAAACCACAACAGACAACATTATACTGCAACAGCAACAATCATACACAGCTGTCAGAAACCCACTGCATGACAATAATAATGATTGAAATAATAACCGACAATGTTATACAACAATGATACTATAGTAACAATTGACTGCTGTCAGAAACACATTGGATAACAGCAATGACACCACAGCAGCAGCAACAGCAACAACAACACACAACATCAACAACGACAACAGTATACTGGTGTCAGAAATATACAGGATAACTGGTCTTTCAATCAGAATTTCTGGGTTCAAGCCTGCCTGGGTACTACCTGCTGGGTAAACAGTAGAGATTCTTCCTGCTTCCCTGTTCCATATATATGCAAACCTGCCAGTGCCCATACCCCTTTGGTATGTATACACATGCTAAAGATTCTACACGCCATGCCAGCATCAGATGACTTATTAAAACACAAAAACCCTAGCAAGCACACCCACTGAACAGTATGCAGACTGTGCAGCACCATCATGCATACACAAGTGGGCCAGACAAAGTGTGTACATGCATCCACAGGAAAACCTTGCTCAGAACATTAAAAACAAAACAGGAAAGAAACAAAAACCAAAGCTGCCTTACCACTGCAGCGTGAGTCTGATTGAGGTGCCGCTTGTACTCCTCTAGATCATCCATCTGTTCCCCACAGCGCAGACAAGCCTGAAGCACACAGAACACACAACACTTACATGAAATGTGACTCTAGATTCATCTGGCCAACAAAAACTGCACTTCAAAGAGAACAATTACACAGGGATTTCATTCATCATCATCATCAGGTGCCCTGCCACATGGAGTTGGTGATTATGGACTTCCATCTGTCTCTATCTCTTGTTGCCTCAAGCATCTCTTCCACCCTCCTTGTCTTCAGCCACTCTGCAAGTCCGTCTAGTATCTTCTCCCTGGGTCTACCCGATGCTCTCTTTCCCTCCAGCTTTCCCATTGTGACCACGTGTTTCAATTCCCCTTTTCTCATAAAATGGCCTATGAATGTTGCCTGCCTTTTCCTAATCTTCCTTATGAATGATCTACTTGTGTCTGCCTCCATCAAGACTGTCTCGTTTGTTTTCTTTGCTGTCCATGGAACTCTCAACATCCTTCTTAGAAACCACATCTCGGCTGCCTCGATCTTGTTCTGGCTTTGCTTGTTGACTGTCCACGCCTTAACCAGTAAATACTGGTAAAATAGGATCTCAAGACTTTGCCAGTGCCCAGGGCTTACATATAGGCAGGCGTATAGCTTATGTTTATGCCATGACTATTTTGGACCTTCTCCATCACATGACATCAGTCAGTGCATGTATGGAACTCATTCCAAGCATGGAGACACTATCTTGAGAAATTAAAACTGAAACTGAAACTGAACGAAAAGCATATTTTTGTACACTAATTGCGAGAGGAAAGAATTGTATTTAGTATGACCATCTTCAGAGGAGAAACATTGCACAATGGCGTTTTTAATTTAACTCGCACTTTAGCACTTGTAACTCTTGCTCCCTCTCTCGGTCTTGTCTGAAAAACGCCTACCGGTAATAGATTGTAGATAGCAGGAATGGCATGATAAAGTAGAATCCAACCACAGATTTTATTCGTAACGAGTGGCAGGAATGGCACAATGAAGTAGAACCCAGTGACAGATTTCACTCACATCAAGACAGCAGGAATGGCACAAAAAAGAACCCAGTGACAAATTTCACTCACATTAAGATGGCAGGAGTGGCACGATAAAGTAGAATCCCCTGACATATTTTATTTATAATATAAAAATGGCAGGAATGGTATGATAATAATGACATTTATACAGTGCCAAACCTTGATTCAAAAATCAAACCGCGGTACACACTCTCATCATTCACCAAAGCAATCACCCAACAACAACCAAACCTCCAGGGCACAAAGTACATGCAAACTGGGCGGGGAAGACTGTGGGGTGACCCCTGACCCAACCAATCTTCTCTCTCGCACACACACGCACCTACGCACGCATGCACACACACACAGCATGTTCACACACACACACACACACACAAAAGATGCTGAGCTAAGTGGCACTCAAGCCTGTTCAGTGAATGACCCTTAATGCAAACTGTCATCCTCTCTGTCACACACACACACACACACACACACACACACACACACACACACGCACACACACATACACACACACTCTGTTCAAACATGTTCTCTTTTTTCTCTTCCCTTTCTCTTTCACTCACTTCCTAACTTTTCTCTTTCACTGACTGTCTTTCTCAATTACTGTCTCTCACACTTTTTTCCCCATCAAGACTTCAAAAAGGCTACAAGGCTAGTTGGTCTTCAAGGGGCAGGATCTGGGAAATAAGCCTATCTCTCCAACATTTTTATGCCACAACAGCAGGCCGAATGCCCTGCTCTTCACAATTTTCAACTGTTGTGGGATCTTTCAGCATGAATAGGTTTGAAGGCGCACAGGTCACTCAATTTTTCGTTCCCTTCTGAAGGACAATAAAGTAGAATCCAATGACAGATTATAATCATGCACACAAATTTACAGAAACCTGTGATCAGGCCCAATAGCTGTCATTTGATAACAATAAAACAAAATGTTAGCGTCCTTGTAAAACTTATATGTGGCATCAAATCCGCTGTCAGCGCCTACAATGAGATACAGTAGTGCCCATACTGAGTTGATGCTTTACGTCTACTGTGTCATTCTGTTATCAACGATGAAGCCCACTTTTGTTAATGTTGTCCAATTCTTCAACCCTACAATGGATGACCACTTTACTGTGACCCAACCAGCTCACTTGGTTACAGTGCCATGCTGGTAAGGCAGGGGTCATAGATTCAAACCTCATGTGGGTCACAGTTTTTGTACTGCGAGTTGGTGGCATCTTTTGATAGAGCCATGGACTCAAGATCTGATAGCTTGAGTTCAATCCCAGCTCGCGAGATTAAAAACTGGCCTGTTCAATGCCCATTCCAATGTTTCCATCATTCTAGTGATGTCAGGTTAGTGTTTCATAGGTCCCTCCCCCCTATTCAAGACTTCAAGACTTGAAAGTGCATAGAATGTTGGCAGGCTCAAGTAATCTGCCATACAATTGCTGGCAGATTTGGGTGGAGCGCATGTGAAATTGTCAGAGTGCAATGAATCCCTCTTGAGCAGACTGCGAACAACAAACTTCAAACACTTCGGAAACGGTTCATTTCAAGCAAGTACCTCAGATATTCCAATTTGTTTAAATCAAGTCTTCAGACAACAGAAATATTAAAAAGAACTTCGCCATATTCCCCTTATCTATTATCTACTTAACGAAAATTAAATCAGTTCCTTAGATAACAGAAATATTAAAAAGAAAACTTTGCCGTATTTCTGTATCCATTATCTAAGCAACCAAAATTCGCTACCTCTGTGTGTGTGTGGTGGTGTGTGTGAGTGTGTGTGTGTGTGGTGTGTGTGTGTGTGTGTGTGTGTGTGTGTGTGTGTGTGTGTGTGCTGCGTGCGTGCATGCGTGGTGAGTGCGTGCGTGCGTGCTGCATGCGTGCGTGCGCGATATATATACTGTAAATATCAATGTCTTCTTGATGTTATCAAGCGTATTGTGTAGCATGTCTACTCATTTGTTTAGGCCTATGACCTATATCTAAAATGTCTTGCATCACTCTGTCTGAGCATGATGATGAAGCCCTCTTGTACAAAATCAATTTGAACAGTCTCACCTTGATATTACTGCTGGCCTTCTTGTGAGATGAAGAAACGTTCCACCAACCAGGTTTTCGTCCCCTGCGTTTCTCCACCTTCTCAGCATCCTCTTCTCCTTCTTCTTCCTCCTCTCTGTCCACAGTGGACTGCCTCCCTTTTTTCCTTCTAGGAGTCGCATCCTTTTCCTCATCTTCCTCTTCCTCTGCTCTGTATGAGATGGGTCTCCTCCCCCTTCTGCTCCTTGGCTCATCTGTATTTGATTTTGAAGCTGCTTCCGTATTCTGTGCATTGAAAAAAAAAAAAAATTTTTTAACAACATAAAATTCTGATTCAGAAATTAAATACTGACACAGCACTTTGGGACTGTCATCTGAACTTGCTCCCAACTCCCCACTATTTTTTTGTTTGTTGTAGTTTTTCATGCTTTTTCTTTCTCCCAGTTTTGTCTTTGTTTTCACTTTACAGCGAAACCATTATAAGAAACCTAGAAAAATGCCCTCCATCCCCTCTAGCAAAATGACAGCAAATGGTACAACAGTGAGACAAGTTGTTAAGTTTAAGTTAAATATCTGGGAACAGCCATCTCACCAAGCAGCACATGCATATCAGAAATAGCCAGCAGAATCGGGCAAGCTAAAACAGCACTCAAGAAAATAAAAAGTGTTCTTACCAACAAATGCTGTAGAAACCATATTGTTGTACAGATGTGAAGCACCAAGAGTCAACAAACAAAGTCAGAACAAGACTGAGGCAGCTGAAATGTGGTTTCTAAGAAGAATGTTCAGAGTTCCATGGACAGCAACGAAAACAAATGAGACATGCAACATTTACAAGACATTTTATGAGGCAAACGAAATAAGAGCACCTAGTCATAACAGGAAAGCTAGAGGGAAAGAGAGCACCAGGTAGACCCTGGGAGCAAAATATTGGACGGACTTGCAGAGTGGATGAAGAGAGAGAGAGTGGGAGATGTACTTTCAGCGACGAAAGATAGAATCGTATGGAGGGCCATGATCGCCAACGCCATGTGGCAGAGTACATATCATATGATGATGACAGCTTTGTCTTCCAGTGAGAGGTTTCTGTTTTGTTTGTATTTTAGACCAGACTGTTAACCCTTTGACTCCCGGACCCTGTCCATCAGCATCCTGCATTGTCAGCCATGCTAGCAAAGCAAAAACAGCCCTTTGACTCCCTCACCAATAATCCTGCAGGAAGCTGGTGGATAGGGTGAGGAGTCAAATGGTTAATTTTTTTGCACATGGTGGATAGTAATTAGTATGCGGGAGTGAAAGGGTTAAGCCTGGGAAAAAGCCTATTTTTTGTCTTTCTGTTTCTTGCCTAACTTGTCTAAGGGAGATAATCCTACTTTCCCTCTCTTGGTTTTTTAATTTTAATTTAGTTCTAATTTCTCAAGATGACGTGTCCAGGCCGGAATGAATTTCATGTGCACTTACATCACAGGTGCCATGTGATGGAGAAGATCCAGAATGATCACGTCACAAGCCTTAAACTTGCACATAAACCCATGAGCTGTCCAGGTCCTGAGGTCCTACCTAGACAGTTCCGTAACCCTGTTGTTGCAGGGGAGTGAGGTGGCAGAGACCTCAACTTTTCCTGGGGTTCTCTTGAAAAAGCCTAAAAGCTAAAAAGCCTATCTGCCTTTATTCTAACTGTACTTAGTGTAAGTTGAAATCTTCAAATTCCCAGGCTCTCTCTCTGTTTTTTCCCAGGTACTTGTGACACAAATGAATGAATTAAAAAAAACGTGTGAGCATTTGTCTTCAAATGTTGGTATGTACATGAACATTCAGCCACTATTCTCATTATTATCATTACTGTTTAAAGCCCAACCAATTGCGCAGAGCCGTATCAGGGCGCTGTAGCCATTTCAACACCTCTCTGAACCAGAAAAACCTGGAAAAAAATATTACGCGCACATAATCAATGCATTTGCAGGACATAATCTAACGAAAATTCCCCTAGCATTGACCACTCTGTCCAGTTTATCACCTAGGAGGTTAAAAAAACAACTTGAACACAAATATATAACATAACTAAGCATACTAAAAAATACATACAAAAACTTGCCCAAATCACCTAAAACTGCTTCTGCAATGCAGTTAATACATAAGCCCAGTTATCAATCCTGGGACTCGGAGAAAGCGAATTCTTTATAGAAAACAAGCCAGCAAGGCAGAAAATAGGAAAAGTTAATAGAAAGCTAAAGAACAACGGAGAAAGAGAGTGACAGAAATGAGAAAATTCCTAGCACAGTTCCAGAAAGTGGAGATACTACTTATACTGAAAGAACCCTCAGCATCCCCATGGCGGAAACATGCAATCATACAAAGTGGATCACATTAAACAAACAAAACAAATAAACAAACGAAAACAAAATCTAAAGCCTTTGCATTAAACAGGGAAAAATTTTAAACAGAAAAATAAAAGAAGAAAAAGACTAGAATCAAACAGCAGTCCAAATCCACTCACCCCTGATGTACAATGCAATGCACTGTTCTCTGGAAACATTTTCTGCTTTGGAGGTCGACCTCTCTTCTTTTTTGCAGTTTGTGCCCCCTCTCCTCCCTCAGGATTAGAGACTGCCATGACTTCACCATCACTCAATGCCGTAACAGAACTTGAGGCTCGACTAGTTGTTGCACCATGCACTGAGTCAGGACTGACTGACTGTTTAAAGCAACTACTTTTTGACTTCTGTTTTGTGGATAATTCACCGGAATGTACAGTTACACTTGAAACATTTTTTGTGCTGTGTTCTTGAGTTGATTTTTTGGGAGGTCGCCCTCTTTTGCGTTTTGGTGTCTCCTGTGATGATGTGTCGGCTGGCATTTCTTGTGTTGTTGCAGGTTGTTCCTGTTCAGGACTTGACGTCACCATTTGCTGTGGTTGACGCTCTTGTTTTGAGAATCTGGATTCTGACTCTTTCACAGATGGTTGTGGTGATGATTCCCTGAATGGTACAACAGAGCTACGGGCAGAAAGGATTTCCATATCATCATCTTGAGGTAGCATTTTACGTTTTGGTGGACGACCTCTTTTAGGTTTTGGTGCCTCCAGCAATGATGAGGTGGAAATTCCAGTGGATAGTGTTGAAGTTTCAGCCACACCATCTGAATTATCTACATTTTCTGAAGTTTCAGTGGACGGAGTACCTGAACTACGTACATGTTCTGAGTCTGTACTCTTTTCTTCATTCCTTATTTTTCGTGGCCGACCTCTTCTTTTTTGTTGGGTTGTATCACTTGATGAGACATTTAATGAAAGTTCTGCTGGTGTTTCATTTTGAGGAACTGGAGAAACAAATCTGTCCGTTTCTTGACTATCTTCTTGAGCGATTACTTTTCGTGGCCGACCCCTTTTTCTTTTTCCTGTAGTGCTGTCGCCTGAGGACGTACTCACAGATTGTCTTACATCACCAGGCGGTGAGGAAAGCCTCTCAACACTACTTTCTGGACTTTTGCTGTGTTGGAGCATTTCCTCAAAATATACACCCTTCTCAGTCTTTTTCCTCGAGCGGCCAGACTTTCTACCGTCAATGGGTGAAGTAGTCAAGTCAGGCATTTCTGCGTTTCTTTTACCTGATGGTGAACGCATAGGGGTGGAATGCTTCTGTGAACCTTCCATCTCTGTATGCTGAATCTAATGTTGCTATCATTCATTGACTGTTTATTTCCTTGAAGGTCCACTACCAAAAACCTGGTCAAAGTCTGGTTGATGTTCTTGAATCCTGAAAACACACAGAACATTTTTGTAGAATAGAAACCTTCATATTGTAAATTTCAAACTGAATCAAATTCACAAAGAACTGAGCCCTTCTTGAGTGAACATGAGCACACAGTTTCAGTTTCAATTTCTCAAGATGACATCTCCGCCTCGGAATAAATTCTATGTGCACCAATGTCACAGGTGCCATGTGATTGAGAAGATCCAGAATGATCACGGCACAAGCCTTAAGCCTGCACATAAACCCATGAGCTGGGGTTGTGGGGGAGTGAGGTGGCAGAGACCTCAACTTTTCCCGGGGCCAGCACCATGAAGGCAGTGCCCATCCCTCTCCCTCACTTCAAATTCATAGTCATCTTCACATTTTTTTTACCAAAGCTTCAGAAAGGCAAGAAGGTTAATTGGTCTTCAAGGGGTGAGACCTGGAAAATCAACTTATCTCTCCAATGCTTTAGACCAAGGCAGCCAGGAAATGCCCTGTCCTTCACAATTTTCAACTCAGTGGGATTGTTAGTGTGTGCAGCCAGAAGGCACATGGGTCCGACTTATTTTTCATCCCCTTCCAAAGGACTAGACATTCAGTTCAATTTTCCCGTCAGACTGAGGAGAAAAGTCAAGGCCTCTACAGGGAGCGAACCCTAGAACCTCGAGTTTAGTTCTTGGTAGGCGAACATCTGAACCAGTCTGCAACTTTTCTCCCTAACTGGAGTTCTCAGTTTGTTTCAGAGGGACTCATCACAAGTGGACAATTCTATATTATGAGCTCACTAAATCTACACGTGATAATCTTGCCGACTCCCGGAGCTTGCACACAACTCGATCTGCTGTCAAAATCTTGAAAAAGAAGCAGGTAGGTCTCCTCCTCCCCCCCTTCCCACCAATTTCAAGACCTTGTCAGCGCAGTGTTTTAAACAGACACAAGAGGTTTACCAGATGACAAATGGAGATGACAAGATTGAGTAAAGTGCATATGGAATTGTCCAGGTACAATGAATCCCTCTTGAAAACAAACTCCAGTGGTGTTCCATGACAATGATTGCAAAATCAACTACTAGCAACACCTACTCTACAGGACTTGTGAATATGATGTTATGTTATGCACATTGCTTTTGGCATAATTTCCCATCTTGCAAGTCTTTGGCAGGTGTTAAAAAAGATCAATATCATACTACCAGTAAGTCTACAATGTTTAGAAACATAGCTTTTATTCTGGCTTATCCAATATGTCTGTAACTCAAAACCAGTGATTCAACCACGTGTGATGAAATTGCAAAATCAGAAAATGTCCACAAAAGCATGTTATCCCACATCATTGCCTAAAATGATGCATCATCACTCAGCCTCCACCTGGCCAAGGAAATGACAAACTGCACACTTCTATTAGTTCTAAGTTTTAAAAACAAATCCTACAATAATCATATGAAAGATCATTACTTCTTTATCAGTAAAACACTTAGAATACATCCACAATGCATTCAGCCTTACACACAACACTACATGAAAATCGACCTGGATAAGTGGATTGCACACAAGCACAAGAAGTTTGGAAGGAGAGGTTCCAGATCTATCAACAAATAGCATGTTCATAACCCATTCAGTGATTCAACATCTGCCATCTGAAATAAAAAATCCATCTGTCCATCCTCATCCATGAGTGACAATGCAGGATGCTGGTGGACAGGATGCAGGAGTCAAAGGGTTAAGCATTTCACTCTTTGACCCTTGAGAGTGACCCCATCAATTCAGTTGTTCAGACCCCCATGCTGATAATGCAGAGGTCATGGGTTTGATGTTTGGATGGACAGATGGAGTTTCTATTTCAGATGGCAGATGTTGAAAATCACTGAACAGGTTATGAACACACCTAAATGATTTTGCTTAAGCCCATGTAAACAGGCCTAAACGTTTCTCTTGCACTGTTTGAATCAAATGTTGAATTGAAAAACACACACACACACACACACACAAAACCAAAATCACCACTTAAACTTTTCATTTTGTCCTTTATTATCTGTAGAGTCTTAAAAGTTATAATCAATATTACAAAAAGCAGATGAATTAGGCCTACTTCAGTAAGGTTAAACAAATAATCCACGCCAACAGATCCATCTTGATCTGATTTTAATGAGTCACCATGAGATGATCAGATTGGGATTCTGTTATACTGAACATGAGAACTATCCACTAAATTCATCTCCACAGAAAAATTAATGTAATAATAACCAGACACATTATTGCAATAAACAAATAATCTGTGCATCTATCTGTTCTGATTCTGATAAGATGGTCTCACTGGGAATGTCCAGTTACTGCCAACTGACGTTCTGATAAATCTTCATCAGCGACTAATAAAACTATTTTAAAAAGCCACCTTGCACAACAGAAATAATCATTTATAAAGTCAGTGATGTCAAATCATCACATAAAACTCTGACCTCAATACAAACAACTGTACTGTCAGCAGTATGTAGTCAATATAATCAACGAACAACGGCAGCATGACACGCTTTATCGCCTCAGTACACCATACAGCTCGCAGCTCTGATTTAAATATCTGCATGGCCATAGATCTTGAACTTTGGCATGTGAATAGAACCATGATTTATCTAAAATCAAGGCATATTTTCAGGTCTGTGAAGTATGCAGAGATTAAAAACAAACGGTCAGCCATGTTCTCTTAAGTAACTGCAAAAAATGAAAAAATCACAATTTGAGGCTGCAACTCTACCCATGTTTAGTGATGTAACAAGCACTGTTTTGATTACTGATCTTAAATAAGACCAATCGAAGGTCCATACCATGGACACCCCTCCGTCAAAGTGCCATGACATGTCAGTTTTTTGACAATTGCTTGCGGCTGGGCGGAGATGGATTTGTTTTTTTATACCCTTTTGGTGCCAATGTCGCCTTTTTGAGACCACCTGGCTCACCACCAATGTTGCATTTTTGCAACAAGTACATACATGTGACATAACTCTTGTTGCAATCGCTATTTTACTTGTGAGAGAAAAGAGAGCAAATTTTGCATACGGCATAGCGATTCCCCTAACTTTTCAATCCGCCGTTTTATTTGACCTTATTGAGTGAATTTTGATCAATTTTGATCAATTTTTTATTTAGTACTTTAGAACTGCTCCGTCACCGCCATGGCATAGAATCACCCTCAGCGCTCTACGCTCAAAGATGTTTTGAAGAAACTGAAGCTTTTGCCAAACAGAGAATACAGGGGAATACAGCTGTTCTTTGCATTTCATTAGGTGAGTCTGCCTTTTGATAAAAATTTACAAATTAACAAGTATTTGTGTCTTCTGTCCCTGCCTATGTTTTCTGTTGAGATAATGTGTAAAATGTTCTAATTTTTTAAATGAAAAATTCGTGAACATTAAACAAAACTTAAAGCATTTATTAAACAAAACCAAGTAGCCTATTAAAAAATGCAGTCGTTTTCCTTAATTTACAACACACACACACACACACACACACAATGAGCACTGGTTAAAAAATAAGGAAGTTATACTTATAAGCATTTAAAGGCAGCGACTGTTGCCATTGCTGCGGCTGCTGAAGTCACCTGGCGCTGGGAGTTTCTGCATTCCAGAATGTCTGACGGTGAAAGGGTAAACAAAAGGTACTCATCATGATCACGAAAGGCGGAAAGCGCTGAAGATTCAATTCATTGCATTTATTTGAATGTCCTCCCCACTGTACTCTCTTGTACATATCATTTAGTAAAAGACAACAACGAAACACTTACAAAAGCCCAAAGTGCTTTTCGATCTGAAACGACTGCGCACTGTACCCCCGTTTGGAAAGTCTTTGTAATCAAGCCAAACGATTCTTGATTTGTGAACGAAAGCACCGTTGTGCTTTCAAAGCGTGAAAGTGCCTCGGATCCGGAAATAGACTAACCGGAAATATTAGAGAGTGAGGGAGTAAAAATTACTTTGTGGGTAGGTTTGGTGTTGCGTTTAGGTTAAGTACCTCATTTTCAAAGACGTATAAAACCATTCAAGAGCATCAGGAATGTTCAGTTACTTTATTCGTGTATATAAAAACAAACTAAGCAAAAAAGAAAGAATAAATGGTTTGAAGACATAACTTTTTGCCCAGCAGTGATTTCCCCTTTTGTGTGCCCACGTCTCCCTCCCTCTCCCTTCCCTCTCCCTTCCCTCTATACAGTTTTAAAAAAATAATAATATGATTTTTTTTTTTAAAGTCCTGAAAAGGTAAGTTGGCAGTGATTAGTCAATCAGACTTGACTCTTTCGTTAAATATTGATATAAAAAAAAGGATTAACGCCAAATACTGACTTTCTTCATAAGTTAAAATACGGCCCCATGAGACCATGAAAGTAGGGTTGTCTTCCTTGTAGGCCTAATGATACATATATACATATACTTGCGTAAACAAACCAAACAGCAGGGCAAAAACTAGCAAGCAAAGCGGGTCCTTTAGTTGACAGAATAAAATGTCTGGTCTAAGATACGAAATGATGCAGAGGCCTTGATTTTTGTAATCACCATTATTATAATCGTTATCATCATCATCGTCATCGTCGTTATTATTCTCATTGTATCCATATCCTATTCATTCATCAATTTCTGCACAGAAAGGCTGATTTACCTATTGTCCACATAAACTTCTGAGCTATCGTCTATTTGCTCATTGTTATTTTTCATAGATTAATGTTAATTGTTTAAATATGTAAAAATACGGCTAGAATCCCTTTCAGCAAGGTTTATCCAATGACTTAAATTTGTCATAGTTTCGATCTAAGTTAATATCATGCAAAAATGATGTAGGCTACAACAATCTGTGTGCTGTGCAGATTTTCCTGATGTATAATATGTTGATATTTGTTATGTGGACCGCAAGATAAACGCCGCTGAGCTTGCACGAAGAAACAAATCTGGCCCCTCGGGGGTTCCAGAGAGTCGATTCACCTTCAGGCTTGGAATGTCATCATTGCAGTTCACCTGCCCAGTATGTATGTGGATGAGCATGAGTGCTGTGTATGCCTTTCTCCTCTGGTCCGGTCGTGAACGGTTGGGACGGAATAAAGAGAGGAACACCAGCTTTGCCTTCAGTGGGTCTTCCTTGTCAGATTGCCTTACCACCTGCGCTCTTCTGCTCTTCTGTCTCCTTTCTTGATTCTTACTACCACCCCATTACATGATGGATAGTTATTGTCTTTAGACAAGTTCATATTTTCTTTATGTATTTTGTTTCCCACAGTTAAGCTCGTGTGTGATAAACATAACTACTGCCTAGGGCAACAAGGAATTGACTGTAAATCTATTAGAACAGCAGAGAACATTTTTTAATACATAATTTTTTTTCACAGGTGAGATCAAGATGGGACGCAGCAGCAGACAGCCTCCCCCACCCCCCATCATGAGAGAGCAGCAAGCAGTTGAGGCATGCAGAGGATCTCATGTCATTTCATTTAAAATACGCTACGCATTCTCTTGTTTCATCCATGTTCATGACTACATTTTTTAAAATTCTTCTGTTGGTTCCTCCACCACCACCACCCCCAATAAAACGACATCACCATCACTACCACGAACATGTTATGTAACAATATATAGTAGGACAACATCATCACCATCACCAACAACAACATGTTATGTAACAATGTAAGGTAGGACAACATCATCACCAACAACAACATGTTATGTAACAATATATAGTAGGACAACATCATCACCATCACCAACAACACGTTATGTAACAATGTACGGTAGGACAACATCATCACCATCACCAACGACAACATGTTATGTAACAATGTACGGTAGGACAACATCATCACCAACAACATGTTATGTAACAATGTACGGTAGGACAACATCATCACCATCACCAACAACAACATGTTATGTAACAATGTACGGTAGGACAACATCATCACCATCACTAACAACAACATGTTATGTAACAATGTACGGTAGGACAACATCATCACCATCACCAACAACAACATGTTATATAACAATGTACGGTAGGACAACATCATCACCAACAACAACATGTTATGTAACAATGTACGGTAGGACAACATCATCACCAACAACAACATGTTATGTAACAATGTACGGTAGGACAACATCATCACCATCACCAACAACAACATGTTATGTAACAATGTATGGCAGGACAACATCATCACTAACAACATGTTATGTAACAATGTACGGTAGGACAACATCATCACTAACAACATGTTATGTAACAATGTACGGTAGGACAACATCATCACTATCACCAAACATGTTATGTAACAATGCACGGTAGGACAACATCATCACCAACACTAACAACATGTTATATAACAATGTACGGTAGGACAACATCATCACCATCACCAACAACATGTTATGTAACAATGTACGGTAGGACAACATCATCACCATCACCACCACACCAACATGTTATGTAACAATGTACGGTAGGACAACATCATCACCAACACCAACATGTTATGTAACAATGTACGGTAGGACAACATCATCACCATCACCAACAACATGTTATGCAACAATGTACGGTAGGACAACATCATCACCATCACCACACCACCAACATGTTATGTAACAATGTACGGTAGGACAACATCATCACCAACACCAACATGTTATGTAACAATGTACGGTAGGACAACATCATCACCATCACCAACAACAACATGTTATGTAACAATGTACGGTAGGACAACATCATCACCATCACCACCACCACCAACATGTTATGTAACAATGTACGGTAGGACAACATCATCACCAACAACAACATGTTATGTAACAATGTACGGTAGGACAACATCATCACCATCAATAACAACAACATGTTATGTAACAATGTACGGTAGGACAACATCATCACCACCACCACCATGTTATGTAACAATGTACGGTAGGACAACATCATCACCAACAACAACATGTTATGTAACAATGTACGGTAGGACAACATCATCACCATCACCAACAATAACATGTTATGTAACAATGTACGGTAGGACAACATCATCACCATCACCATCACCAACAACAAATGTTATGTAACAATGTTCGGTAGGACAACATCATCACCATCATCACCAACAACATGTTATGTAACAATGTACGGTAGGACAACATCATCATCACCAACAACAACATGTTATGTAACAATGTATGGTAGGACAACATCATCACCATCACCAACAACATGTTATGTAACAATGTACGGTAGGACAACATCATCACCACCACCACCATGTTATGTAACAATGTACGGTAGGACAACATCATCACCAACAACAACATGTTATGTAACAATGTATGGTAGGACAACATCATCACCATCACCAACAACACATGTTATGTAACAATGTACGGTAGGACAACATCATCACCACCACACACATGTTATGTAACAATGTACGGTAGGACAACATCATCACCAACAACAACATGTTATGTAACAATGTACGGTAGGACAACATCATCACCATCACTAACAACAACATGTTATGTAACAATGTACGGTAGGACAACATCATCACCATCACTAACAACAACATGTTATGTAACAATGTACGGTAGGACAACATCATCACCAACAACAACATGTTATGTAACAATGTATGGTAGGACAACATCATCACCATACCAACAACATGTTATGTAACAATGTACGGTAGGACAACATCATCACCACCACACACCATGTTATGTAACAATGTACGGTAGGACAACATCATCACCAACAACAACATGTTATGTAACAATGTACGGTAGGACAACATCATCACCATCACTAACAACAACATGTTATGTAACAATGTACGGTAGGACAACATCATCACCATCACTAACAACAACATGTTATGTAACAATGTACGGTAGGACAACATACATCACCACCACATGTAGTAACAATGTACGGTAGGCAATCACACACAACAACACATGTTATGTAACAATGTACGGTAGGACAACATCATCACTCACACAACAACATGTTATGTAACAATGTACGGTAGGACAAACATCATCACCATCACCAAACCAAACATGTTATGTAACAATGTACGGTAGGACAACATCATCACCACCACACACATGTTATGTAACAATGTACGGTAGGACAACATCATCACCATCACAACAACAACATGTTATGTAACAATGTACGGTAGGACAACATCATCACCATCACCAACAACAACATGTTATGTAACAATGTACGGTAGGACAACATCATCACCATCCACAAACAAACATGTTATGTAACAATGTACGGTAGGACAACATCATCACCATCACCAACAACAACATGTTATGTAACAATGTACGGTAGGACAACATCATCACCATCACCAACAACAACATGTTATGTAACAATGTACGGTAGGACAACATCATCACCATCACCAACAACAACATGTTATGTAACAATGTACGGTAGGACAACATCATCACCATCACTAACAACAACATGTTATGTAACAATGTACGGTAGGACAACATCATCACATCACAACAAAACATGTTATGTAACAATGTACGGTAGGACAACATCATCACCATCACTAACAACAACATGTTATGTAACAATGTACGGTAGGACAACATCATCACCATCACCAACAACAACATGTTATGTAACAATGTATGGTAGGACAACATCATCACCATCACCAACAACAACATGTTATGTAACAATGTACGGTAGGACAACATCATCACCACCACCACCATGTTATTATGTAACAATGTACAGTAGGATAACATGTCACCACCACCACCACCACCACCACCACCACGATGACAGGGCCAGGGCGTGAAAGGGTGAAGAAGATTATACAGACTGTTTCATACACCCTGCTTCACACACACACACACACACCAAACCATGCATGCTTAAGACGATCAGACAAAATCGTCCTGCTGACAAAATGCTGGAGACACACCACAGACTTAAAAGAGTTTTGTGTGGCGACAACTGACCACAGGACAGTGCTGTAGTGTCACTGACCCTGGTCCGTTAAACCAGTTGGTTAGGTCATCGTGTTGCTGTCGCAGGGGTCGTGGGCACGATCATCAGGCAGGCCACAGTCTTTTTGGAGGCCCCGTTAGCTCAGCTGTAAGGCCGCCATGGCTCATTAACGTTGGGCTTGTGGGTTCGACCATCAGTCAGAGTCAGTTTATATATTTATTTATCTATTTGTTTATTCATTTATTTATTTTATTTATTCATTTGTTTATTTATTTTATCTATTTGTTTCTTTTTAACAAATGCCTATTAATTAACATCAGGGAGAGAGTTCTTGAATGTTATATAGAACCAGTACTGTTACACGGCTGTGAGGCGTGGACAGTCAACAAGCAAAATTGAGGCAGTTGAAATGTGGTTTCTATGAAGAATGTTGAGAGTTCCATGGACAGCAAAGAAAACAAACGAGACAGTCTTGATGGAGGCAGACACAAGTAGATCATTGATAAGGAGGACTAGCCTGCGTTTAAGCTGGTGGATAAGGTGAAGGAGTCAAAGGGTTAGGTACACCAGCTTGTGACAACTCTTTCCATTGCCTACTGGGCGAAAGTTTTGTGGGGATTCATATTCATTTTGGCTTATTAGCCATGATTGGTGTGTGGAGATTCATATTCATTTTGGCTTTTTAGCCATGATCGGTTTCTGAGGATTCATATTCATTTTAGCTTAGTAGCCATGACCGTTTCTGAGGATTCATGTTCATTTTGGCATATTAACCATGATCGGTTTCTGAGGATTCATATTCGTTTTGGCTTATTAGCCATGATCGGTTTCTGAGGAATCATGTTCATTTTGGCTTATTAGCCATGATCGGTTTGTGGGGATTCATATTCATTTTGGCTTATTAGCCATGATCGGTTTGTGGGGATTCATATTCATTTTGGCTTATTAGCCATGATCGGTTTGTGGGGATTCATATTCATTTTGGCTTATTAGCCATGATCGGTTTGTGGGGATTCATGTTCATTTTGGCTTATTAGCCATGATCGGTTTCTGAGGATTTATATTCATTTTGGTTTATTAGCCATGATCGGTTTCTGAGGATTCATGTTCATTTTGGCTTATTAGCCATGATCGGTTTCTGAGGATTCATGTTCATTTTGGCTTATTAGCCATGATCGGTTTCTGAGGATTCATATGCATTTTGGCTTATTAGCCATGATCAGTTTCTGAGGATTCATGTTCATTTTGGCTTATTAGCCATGATCGGTTTGTGGGGATTCATATTCATTTTGGCTTATTAGCCATGATCGGTTTGTGGGGATTCTATTCATTTTGGCTTATTAGCCATGATCGGTTTGTGGGGATTCATATTCATTTTGGCTTACTAGTCATGGCCCTATGATTTGTCTATTTCTGTTAATTAACCCTTTGACTCCTCTACCATGTTCGCCGGCAACTTACATTGCCAAACATGCTAGCGAAACAAAAACTTAACTCTTTGATTCCCCCACCCTATCCACCAGCTTTCTGTATGAAGCTGGTAGATAGGGCCAGGAGTCAATGGGTTATTTTTTGCCGTTGGTGTATAGGTTGCGGGAGTCAAAGGGTTAAGTCGTCGTCCTGTTTTGTTTGATATATAAGAGCGTGCGTACAGGCAAACATTTACACTTAAAATAGGAAAGGTGCAGCTGAGATTTCACATGGACTTTATGCATGGATACGAGTTATTGGTCCCAGAGTCCTAACCTTATCTCAAACCCCACCCCTGGGATGTTTTTTTTTTCTCTCTGTGAAAACATTACCGACCTCAAGGGTGAGGATGAGGGATATGTCTTGGCTTAGTGTGAGGATTCAGTTAGCATCAGTGTTGTCAGGAGTAATGACGTTATCTCTTGTGTTCATAATCATACTAAATGTACCTGAGTCAGAGAGATCTAAACTGCAGCACATACACATTTCATTTGGGTGCTTGTTTTTACAGACAGACAGAGACAAGCAGGCCGACAGACAGACTGACAGACAGACGGACAGACAAACATACAGACCGACCGACCGACAGACAGACAGACAGACAGACAAACCGCGCCAACAAAAAGAAATAGCAAACGAGTATCTATCGAAGGAATACAAACTCACAAACGTTTTAACAGACGAAATGATCAGTCTTTTTTTTTTTTTTTTTTTTTTTTTTTTAATGGATGAATTATTTTTCTTTCTTTTTAAATATCAATTAATCTAAAAACTTTCTGTTCCGAGTAAAGCATTCATGTGTTTGGCCCACATTGTGCAGATTTGAATTTCAAGTGAGTGCATTGACTGCATACCATATCGATGGTTGGAGCGCACGCTGGGTGTTTTCTTGTTTCCATAAGTCATCGAACAGCTAGTGCTCATCATGAGTGTTTAACTACAGGGTAGACACACAAAATATCCGTCAGTGCAAGTTTTGAATGTAGGGAAGAGACACACGAAATGTTCGTCAATGCATGTTTTAAGTGTAGGGTAGACATACACAAAATTTCGTCAGGTGTTTTAAACACAGGTTCCCCCCGTGGGGATGCCGGGGGCTCTTTCAGTATGAATATTATCCCCACCTTCTGAAAAATTCTGAGCTAGAAATTTTCTCTTTTCTGTCACTGTCTTTGTTTCTCCCTTATTCCTTTACTTTCTGTCATTTCTTCCTATCATTTTCTGCCTTGCTGGTCCATTCATCTGTATGTGTTCGATAAAGTCTTACGTACTTTCTCTTAGGATTGATAATTGGGTACATGTGTTAAGCGCATTTTGGCTCTATGTGATATGAGATATGTGGAAGCAATTCTAGGTGATTTATGCCCTTTTTTTTTTCTTTTCATATGTTAGCGTCCTTAGTTATTTCTCCTTTTGTATTCAGGTATGTTTGTTAATTCCCTGTGCGATAAATTTGACGGAATGGTCAACGCCAGGGGCATCTCCTTAGATTATGTGCGCATTGATATGCATTGATATGTGTGTATTGAATTTTCTTTTCCTTTTATGTTGTTGAAGTATTGTGTATGTTTTGAACTGGTTATAGCCCTGATATGGCTCTACGCAGTCGGCTGGGCTTTAAACAACAATAACAGGAACAGTAAACACAGGGCAGACACATTCGAAATGAGTTATCAATCCGCTCTTAACATATTAACAGCTTGTGATCATGAGAAGTACAAAATCTGGATTTTCTATAATAAATTTTTGTATAAGAATGGAGATTGTTGCAATGGCTTGACAATCTTTTTAACTTTGTTTTAATTACCGGATCTTTGAATGAGCAGACCTGCATGTCATTAATGCATCTAAAATTGAAGTTTGCAGTGGGCTAAGAGTACAGGGTACGAAATTACAGATCTGATGATACCGACGGCGTACCTGTGAATTATGGGCATTGTATAGCCTACCTTAATGATAGTTCTGATATCGATCGCCGTACCTGTGAAATGTCAAACCTTAATGGGGTCACTGGGTTTGTTATGTAGAGCACAGAAAATGATGATGAAGGCCCCCGCCATGCACACGCGCGCGCGCATCACACACATTCACACACACACATACACACACACACACACACACACACACACACACACACACGCGCGCGCGCGCGCGCGCGCGCGTGCATGCGCACGCAGACACATATCGCAAGCACACACTTACATATATACGCACTAACACACACATAACACATGCAGGCAGACATACATACACATACACGCGCGCGCGCGCGCACAAAAACACACACACACCACATACACACACATACACACACACACACGCTCTCTCCCCGTCTAATATCACTCATAGTGAAAAAACGGTAATTCAAGGAACGATCGCCCTCTCTCTCTTGTCTCTGTCTCTCTCTGTCTCTCTGTCTCTCTCTGTCTCTCTCTGTCTCTCTGTCTGTCTCTCACTCTCTCTCTCTCTCACACACTCACACACACACACACACACACACACACACACACACACACACACACACACACACACACACACACACACACACACACACACACACACAATAACCTGTGCGTCCACGAGTCACCTCTATTAAATTTCAAGAACAACAACGTAGAGTTTCACAAAATTGCAGTATCCACATTGCGCTATATCCATTAAAGGAATACCAGGATTTTTTCGGTACACCAGTCACAAGAACATCTGGTATTTTCAGAACACCCGTTAGAGGAATACCTGATATTTTAACCCTTTGACTCCTGCACCATGTCATCATTATCCTGCATTACCAACCATGTTAGCAAAGCAAATTCTTAACCCTTTGACTCCCTCACCCTATACACCAGCTTCCAGCAGGATGCTGGTGGCTAGGGTGAGGAGTCGAAGGGTTAAGATTTTGCAGTTGGTGGGTAGAGCAGGAGTCAAAGGGTTAAGATTTTGCAGTTGGTAAGTAGGAAGCAGGAGTCAAAGGGTTAAGATTTTGTAGTTGGTAAGTAGGAAGCAGAGTCAAAGGGTTAAAGCAGGTAGAACCTAAGCCTGCAGGATTCATTCTCAAGGGTATACTGAAAAACAAATATTCCTTTAATGGTTGTATTAAAAATGTCAGATTCTACTTTAACCTTTTGACTCCCGCTCCTTACCCACCAAATGCAAAAACTGAATCCTTGATTCCCTCACCCTATCCACCAGCTTCCTGTAAAAGGAAGCTTGGTGGATAGGGATGAGGGATCAAAGGAGTTCAGTTTCTGTATTTGCTGGCATGGTTGGCAATGTAGGATTCTGATGAACAGGGTGCGGCAGTACAAAAGGTTAACGGTGTTCTTTAAATACTGGTTTATGTATTCTGTAATCATGGATAATGACGGAGAATAATAATAAGATCTCTGATAAGGACAGCAAACGAAAGAGGAAGACGAAGAGATACCGCTGTTAAAGGAACACCCGGCATTTGACAAACACCAAGAGATACCGCTGTTAAAGGAAACCCGGCATTTGACAAACACGAAGAGATACCGCCGTTAAAGGAATACCCGGCATTTGACAAACACCAAGAGATACCGCCGTTAAAGGAACACCCGGCATTTGACAAACACCAAGAGATACCGCCGTTAAAGGAATACCCGGCATTTGACAAACACGTAGAGATACCGCCGTTAAAGGAACACCCG